>CM062809.1:1096966146-1098166146 GCA_031772625.1 Pinus tabuliformis
GGGTTGACTTCATGTTTGACTGCATCACCAAGACCTGCTTCCATCAATCTTGTTCATGATGATAGGAGGAAATCATTGCGTGCATCAATTTCCACCTATCCATATATTTCACTTCCCAGTTGGCACCTTGGACCCTGTCAAACCACAAACTTGGCTACTGAATCACGTGTTAGTTGCAAAATCATTGCAATTCGGTAGCTAAAGAAAAAATTAGAATAAATAATAAATAGCATTATCAATTTATGAAATACAAGACAATTATATACCCGCCATGTCATAATCTTGCATTTTGATGCCCACTGTGTGATTATGGACGTAAAAAAAAAGAAATAAAAAGAGTGAAAAAGGGTGTAAAAAGAAGCAATTATGATGCTCAATACTCTTCTTTTGCCACATATAATAATCCCTTAGTCCTTCAAGAAATTTGTTTCTTTGGGCTTGAAGCAAGCCTCTACAATCCTCCCAAGTTGTTATTTAGGCTACTCCAACTATCCTACTCCTAGCAACTACCTTATGTTGTACCTCTTAGATAGTAGTAGGTCAGCTACCAATGCCGGAGCATCTAAAATAGTTATTTTGGGGTTTTTGGTTTTAGTTTTGGAGGACCAATGAATGAAGACAGATGTATAATTGAAATACTTAATCCTTTGGGTTATATTAATATTTCAGCAAAGGGATGCTATAAGGCTTTACACAGTGATACAGATAAAAAATAGTGGTGAGAAGAAGACAGAAAATAATATGATTATCACAGTTTCCAGACTGTAAAATAGAACAATTATAAGTGTGAAAACCTTCTGAACTACGTTCCAAAGATTCAAGGCAATATACTTAAGCTTACACAAGATGCTGATGATTTATTTATTAGAGGGGATTAGCTAAACAGACAGTTCATTAATCCATACTCTTAATAGATGATCACTTCAGGAGCTTATAGGAATTAATTGAGACACAATCATTCCTACCTATATATCTCTATAAGTCTTAAGCATATGAAGAAAAACATAATGATTGAAAACTGGAAAAACTTACAAGATAACACAAACTGTGTGAAACCAAATTCAGAATCCTCTACTTTGTATTAAGGTTCCAGAAAGCCTGAGTACATCAAGTGTCTACAAAAGCTTCCTTCAGAGGTGCAACCAGGTTCAAAGTAGCATGAATAGTGAAGAATTTACAAGAAATGAATAATCAACCTCGAACTTCAAACCCATAACATCTTGAGAAGAGAGTTATTTATACAATAATAAAACTAAAAAAATATCCTAAAACTGATTAAGAGTTATTCTAGGAAAGGAAAAGATCTTCATGCAAGAAGATAGGGGCAACAATTGAACTGCTTCTTGCTGTCCCTTTTATTCAGGTTGTGTTGGCTTTGCTATTTGATATTTTTCCCTTTAAGCTGCTATATTGTTTGAATCCTTCGAGCTGGTTGATTCCTTCAGTTTGATCTTTCATCTCATACTCTTTAAACCCTCTGAATATCCTTTAACCCTTTACTGTTTCTTTTTACCTTTACTGTGCAATCCAGTTTTTACTGTGTTTTTCAATAGTAAATCACTTTATATTTTATGTTACAAGGTAAAGTAAATTGATAGAGTCTTCATATTTGTCTTCCAACTGTATGCAGGCTTTTTCTTTGTAAGCCTGGAACAGAGGTCTTTACATACAAAACAGAAACTGTTAAGAAAAACAAGGTGACAGAGACGGTCGTGAATGGCTTTTTTGAGCTTGAAGGACATTGGAAGGAGTTCAGAGCATATCAGAAGGCAAAATGATGGTTTTAGTGGTCACAGAGGCTTATGCAGGCTTCACTGTGAAAACAGGCAAAACAAAGGAAAATGGTGATTTTTGCCTTTAAATGGAAAAACAACTTTCTTTTGAAATATGGTCTATAGTGAACAGTGGCTATTTTGTCATTATGCGGGAGGTGGTTTTCATCGCACTGCTTATGAAGCATGGGTGGTTTTGGGAAGGGTTCACCCGATATGGTTTAAAGCCTAACACGTAGCAAAGGAGGACGATGGAATACCACTTTTCGAGTGGGTAATGCCCGTACAGAGAGTCAACCCAAAATTTTCCAAGGGCCGTTGGATTTGGATGTATGTGATCGGAAGGTGGTGGAGCGAAGGAGTAGTATGGAGGGAACCATCGATCAATTATGGTGTCAATGGATTTATTTATGAGTTAAAACGGTGATTAGTGGGGTTAAATGGAGGTTAAGGTTAATTCTTCGCTAAAATCATAAAAACGATTTCGAAAAGAAAACCTTCGCAAAACAGATATGGCGGACTTGAAATTTTATTAACTTGGGCAGATAATGATATCGGGTCCGAGCTAATCACATATCGCAATCATAGTTTAGTGGAGGAAGGCCCATCACAAAGAAAAGTGATAAGGGCCAGACGCGACGTAGGAATAAATCATGTATGATATGTGATCGGGTCCAGGCTCCCATCGCAGTGGTGGAGGGTATTGCTATTAGCCAGGACTTGCGATGGAGACGGATGTGATATGGCATGAACTGTAATGTATATTGCGTCGGGTCCGTCGCACATCACATATCACAATATGGGGAGTAATGCTTTAGCCAGGGCTTGCAATGGACGAAATGGCATTACACTGTGATATATATTGCGTCGGGTCGGGGCCCATCACAATCGCATATTGCAATGGCGGAGGAGAGTGCATACGTGTTATAAAGTTTACGATCTGTAAATGCGATATATTATATTAAATACATAGTTTTTATAATAAAACTAAAGGTTTCGGGGTATTTTAATAAAGGAGTTAATATATACGGGAAAGGGAATTTTTAGGGGTTTTAATACATTAAGTTAGTATTAATATGGAATGTGAGTGGAAAGGGAAAATATACACGAAAAGGGGAAAATACTAAGTATTATGATTTTTATGAGTTTATTTGCTTTTCATATATGCATAATACTTAGGGTAAAACATATTTTTGTGGGTTTTTCGGGTAAAAAGGGATTTTACTTGGGGTTTTCACTTTTCTTAGGTAAAAAAGGAATTTTACTTTAGGAAGAGGGGTTTTTTGTGGAAAATGAATGAATATGAATGTATGAAGGTAAGAAGGGGAAATTAGTAAATTTAGAGATGAATGAGGATGATGGAAGTTAACTAATTGATCTTGGAGACCTTCATTTGCTTTGTATAATTGCCTCATGGACATAGAAACATATGGTAAAACATGATGATGTACCTTTTGTCCCATGAATCATCAAACTTTTGCAACCTTACTCTACTTACCCTTTGCTTATCCTATCATTTTTTATTCACTTAATGGGTGCATTTAAGCTAGCAAAACCTTTTCCTTTCTTTTTATTTTACAAAAGCAAACTATCTAAATCTACCTTTATAACCTCCAAGGGCTCAGATTAAACTGATGAGCACCTTATTATTCTCTACCTAACTACTGATCTGCCAAGATTAAACAATTTGGCCAGATCTTTATTCTCTAACTATAATATCAAATTTAAAGCATGAATCAGTCAAGATTAAACTATTTGACTATCATGGGTTGTGGCATTAAGACAAGTTGCACACAACCATTTTTTGCCAGAGAAATAGTAGTGGCATATAGACTTGCTCACTTTCAGAGTTTATTTGTTTTCTTTCCTTTCTAACCTAACATTTTCTTTTTGTCTTGATTTTTTAGGACACCTAAGCTAACATTTTCTTTGATATGGACATCATCATCAAGATATTTTTTTCACTAACATTTTTTTCACTATTATTATGTCCATATCCTAACTTAACATTTTTTTAAATATTCTATATTTTTTTACTATTTTATTCTACCTTATCAAAACCAAAAATGCTACAACATTGGCTCCATATGGGGACTGCTTTCTCTTGTAGAATGCAGAGAACCTGCAGATCCATGTGCCTTCTCCTTGGGATATGGAGTCCTTGCTGTAAGAAAAATCACACTGTCATCTTGAAAAGTAGAAGAAAACCGAAGTATTTACAATGAACACTATTTCAACTTCTTAGTACTCAATGTAATGTTTGAGAAACCTTCCATTTACAGGATAAGTGGAATATATCCCCTCAAGATTCTGTAGCACAAAAGTGTTTTTACCCTTCACTTCAGCAATTGCTAAAGGTCCAAACCATAGATTGTCAATTTTCCATGCTTTCCTTTCTCTTCTCTCCTAGCATCCCATCTTAGAACTAGATCACCTTCCTTAAAGTCCCTTTCCCTGGCTCTTCTGTCAAACAAGACCTTCATCTTATTATGATATTTCATCAATTTGTGTTGAACTTCATCTCTATTTTCATTGAGTTCAATAATCTGATTTATTCTTCTTGAAAAATCATCAGGTTCATCTGTTGAATCTCGTAGGAATTTTAAAACAGGGAAGGCCAAATTGGTAGGGAAAATTGCATCTTTCCCATAGACTAATTAAAATGGATTTTCGAGTTGATCTCTT
This sequence comes from Pinus tabuliformis, assembly GCA_031772625.1. Lineage (NCBI taxonomy): Eukaryota > Viridiplantae > Streptophyta > Pinopsida > Pinales > Pinaceae > Pinus > Pinus tabuliformis. The sequence goes on from CM062809.1 coordinate 1,096,970,604, forward strand.
TGGAGTAATTATGTTTGCCCAAACTGCATAAACTAATTGTGAATCCCAGCTCTTCTTATGATCAGCTAGAGTCTTTTTGATTACCTTTACCAGACTTTTGTTTGATGATTCTACAAGGCCATTGCCTTGAGGGTAGTATGGAGTTGAATGATGTAACAAAATCTGATTTTTCTGGCAAAAGTCAGTCATTTTAACACTAGAAAAAGCTTCTATGTTATCAGTTACAATTTGAGTTGGGCAACCAAATCTAGATAAGATATTATCCTTAATAAACTTAAGTACTACTGAATCAATAACATTTCTGACTGGAATTGCTTCCACCCATTTAGTAAATTAATATGTTGCAATGAGGATCCACCTATGCTGATTACTTGAAGTGGGGTGAATCTCTCCAACGAAATCTAATCCCCATTGAGAAAAAGGTGTTGAAACTATTGATGGAACGAGTGGAAGAGCTGCTAATTTTTGTTTACTAGCAAACATTTGACAAGGAACACAACCTCTGACCTTTGCCCCTACTTGTAAGTACAATGTGGGCCAGTAAAATCCTCCCCTCAAAATCTTGTATGCTATTGCTCTCCAAGCATAATGTCCCCCACGAAATCCTGTATGAAACTGATCAATGATTCCTTTAGTTTTTGATTCCGTTAAACATAATAAAAAAATATTCAGTGGATCTTTCCCATATAAATTTGCATTTATAATGTAGTACTTGACTGATTTTAACTCGATGGTTTTACACTGGGTTTTGGAGAATGATGCTGGACACTCAAAATGGATCAAGAAATTCACAATATCTTGATACTAGTTTGACAACAAGAATTTTTCATCAATGTGTATAGGACTGATCTTCTCTAAAGGTAGAGGTTCTTGTGGATTCTCCCCTCTAGGATGAAGGGAAGGTTCTTGTGGATTCTCCCCTTCTGCAAGGACAAAAGGTTCTTGTGTATTCTTCCCTTGTATTTCTAAAACGAAATTGATTCCAAGTACTTTGCAGTTGGATTCAACTAGAAGCTTAGCTAATCCTTGACCTTTTACTAGCTTGGTAGCCTTGATAGTTATTAGATCAAACTCCAAAATTTGAGTGATCCATCTACCTCTTTTCCCACCAGCGTCTGGTTGGGTTAAGACAATTTTCACAGCACTATTAGGGACATAAGCAGTTATAGATGAATGTAATACATACATTTTGAATGATTTCAGGGCTTGAATAAGGGCATAGGCTTTCTTCTCAATGATGTCATAATTAAGTTCAACATCTCTCATAACCTTGCTAAAAAAGCCTATGGGTTGGTCATGGGAATCTTCATTTTTTTTGCAATAAAACAACAAGAAGGGTTGTTTCAGAGGCAAAAGAGAAAATACTAAATGGCTTAGTATAATCAGGGCTGGCTAAGGTGGGAGCTTCAGAGATAGCCCTTTTTATTTTTTCAAATGCATGCCTAGAAGAGGGAGTCCATTTGACTTCATGGCCCTTTCAGAGCATGTTAGTTATATCGTTTACAATCTCTGCATAATTTGGAATAAACCTCCTTAGAAAATTAATCTTGCCTAGAAAGGCTCGAATCTCCTTCTTGTTTCTAGGTAAGGCCAATGTTTCGATGGCAGATACTCATTTGGGGTCAATTACTACTCCCTCCTTTGAAATTATATGGCCCAACAGTTTTCCTTCTTTGACAACAAACAAAGACTTCTTAGGGTTCAATGATATTCCAAATTTTCTACACCTGTCAAAAACCTTCATCAAGTGCTTTAGATTTTTCTGATCAGATTTAGAAAAAACAGTTATGTCATCAAGATAAATAACCACAAATTTATTTACCTGACCCATAAAAGCTATGTCCATAGCTCTCTGAAATGTTGCTCCAACATTGGTTCAACCAAATGGCATCCTAGCGTACATGAATGTACCCCAGGGTGTAGTAAAGGATGTCTTCTCTCCGTCTGCTGTATCAACATTCACCTGATTGTAACCTGAAAAACCATCAAGCATAGAAAGTCTTTGTGCTCCTGAAACCATTTGAAGTAACTGATCCATTTTGGGCAAAGGATAGTTATCTTTTAATGATGCTTTGTTCAAATTTCTAAAATCCACACAAAGTCTTATTTCTCCATTTTTCTTTCTAACATAGACCAGATTTGCAACCCAATTAGAATATCTAAGAGGGAGGATGATTTGAGCATCTAGCATTTTCTTAATCTCCCTTTCTACAGTTGGTAGAAGGGCTGGGTTTATCCTTCTAAGTTTCTGTTGATAAGGTTTTGCTTCTGGCTTCAAAGGAATCTTATGTTGTATCAATGAAGTATCATAGGTCTTTAAATTAGCTTAAGTCCAAGAAAAAACATCCCTATAATTTTGCAGTAACTTAAGATATTGAGCTTTGATTTCAGGGTCTAGAGATGCACATATTTTGATGTTTTTGATATCTTCATCAGTTCCAATGTTAATCTCTTTAATGTCATCTTCTGAAGAAATGGACTACGCGTTTTGGAAGACATCATTTTGATCAAATATTTTTTCTAAAGGAATAAGTCCTTTTGGAATGAAATTATTAGATAATTGAATAATTTCGTGATTAGCAGTTTGGGTTTTAAAATCTGAAGTATCATTTCCTTCTGTGTTTTTATTTATTTCAGTTCTATCATCATCAATTTCTAGAAATGAAAAATCATCTATTATCTGCAGAAATGATTTCAATTGTTCATAATCTTCGAATATTTGCCAATGTTTTAGATTATCTGGGATAGATGGCCTATATTTGACTTGTATCTGATAGAGTACATCAATATGATCAAGAATTTTAAAAGAGCTAGCTCAGAAAGCTAAGGCATCTACATGAATATTATGATCTCTGGGAATATGAGTCAAATTAAAAGCATCAAAGAGGTTTTGAACTGAATCACATACTTCATTTCGGTAGGACCTAAGTCTAGGGTGCTTGGTCTGGAATTTTTTTTTACTTGATTAACAATAAGTTCAGAATCGGTAAACACACTTAAGTTTTGGACTTTTAAGCTTTTGGCTAATTGCAATCCTAAAAGGAAAGCTTCATATTCAGCCACATTATTCGTAACTTCAAAGTCTAATTTACATGATTGGGTTATATTTTCTTTAGGTGAAATTAAAACTACTCCATGTTGGAAATAATACTAAGAGGGGGGGGGGGGGGGGGAGGTGAATCAGTATTAGCAAATCAAACACTTTTTCATTTTCATACTCAGATTCATATATGCTACTTCAGTTAAGGATACCCGCGTATATACGCAACTGTGTTTAATGCAACTAGCGTATATCCAGTAAACTTATGATTTAGTTAGTTGATCTTCAATGAGTGCATCAGAACATTATTAACCATATGAATAGTAAACAGGTGCAGTAAAACAGAATAGATCATCACACATAAGAAGCACACATGAACACCATGATATAAGGTGGAAACCCAATGTGGGTGAAAACCACTTGCTGCAATTCGTCTCTATCTTCTTTTAATAAGAAACTTCTTTTTACAATATTTTTGTACTGGTGCAGTCTTATACCAGTATGCAGGCTTCTACCTATAGAAGGCTACTACCTTCTCTCATTCTCCAGCTTCTCCTGGAAGGGAGCTACAACCCCCTTAGCTCTTGCACCAGCTGGTGTAATAGTACGTAGGTGTTGACCTACAGAAGGCTACAACATTTTATTTTCTTCCAGGGACCATGTTTCATAAATTTTCAGACTGGATTCAACAATAACATCAATCAAACATCAAATATATCTACATCAACCAATCTCCTTTGCACCAATCCAAAATTGAATCAACCACTCACTTCTCTGAATGCTGTAACCAGAATACAGTAACAGTAACCAGAAACCAATCTTGAACCCAGAACATTGCAGCAATAAACAGAAGTAGTTAAAACATATCTTATGAGACGTACGCTACTTCAATAAGTAGAACCTACGTGCATACGCTGATATATTAAGGAAAACCTGCATATATGCAATTTTGAATTACCGAACCAACGTTTATACGCGTCTTTGCTATGTTGAACCTGCGTACAGATCTGTAAAAGATAATTTATCCTTTTCAACTATTCAGACATCAGTTATACCCAGATCATCAGATTTACAGATCAAGACATGCGCCAAATATAAAAGATCAAAATCACACAAAGATACTTCTCTTCAAGCCTTAAGATCTTGACCCATCAATAGAACTTATCCTTCTTCTAGCGCTCAGATTCCTCCTTGATTCAGATCCAACTATGCACCATAACCCAATAACATGTATTCTAGATCTTGATCTTCATTAGATATTCAATCCTTGAGTGCCTTTGCCTAATGATCTCCTTCCCCTTTTATAGTCTTAGGCCTTACTCAATACCATGGTCCAAAACCACTTAGAACCAATACTTGGGACCCAATACCTGGGTTCAACACTTCGGACGAGATACCATGGTCCAAAACCATAGGTCCAAATACCAAGGACTAAATACCATGGACTAAAAAACAAGGTTTCCCACATGTACGCACTTTTCCTTGCATGAAAGTGCGTGCATAAGCATAAGCGCCTTTTCATTGCCGATCCTGCGTGTATATGCGGCTTGGTCAATGGGAACTGCATATACCTTCTTTTCCTTTATTCTGAGAGCCTATGAGCCTGAACTGTCATCTGAATGATTTGCCGAGTGAGTTGCCATCAAGGACAATACCTGTGCCATAGTGCCAAGCCTGTGTTATAATGCCAACAATCTCCCCCTTTGGACTTGATGGAAACACCAAAGTCACTCTCCCCCTTTGTCATCAAGGGAAAAGGGTTGTGCTCCCCCCTGAGTACACGCTGAAATCTCTGCTCTGTTGTGCTGCCCATGCCTCCCCGACGGTAGGCAGTGTCTGTAAAAATATGTTCTACAAGAACATGACTCTATATATCATAAATGACCTTCCTATCACCAAAGACTCATACATACATGTTATAGACATTTTTGGTCCCTACAACCCCAAGCATGAAATGTCCATAAACCAAGGGCTCCTAAGTCCCTAAAAGTGTTGTTCTAACCCCTAAAGGAACAAGGTCAAAAGATTACAGCTTCTCCCAGAAGTTCTCCATGAGAAACTGCTCAGAATTGGTCAAAACAGGATCATTGCAGCTGCTCCACTGGCTAAGTGCGTTGCATCTCACCCAAATACACTGTGAGGGTGTGTTTCATTTCAAAAGTCCCTTCTGTGGGGTGCGATGGGCGAGAAATGACAAATGGCAGTGTCATTCTGTGAGGTGGAGAGGCAATGGAAGCTTCCAGAATCTTCTCCTGTGACACTTGCCTCACTGGATTCGACCAAGGATGAGTAAGAGGCCATCAGTCTCCAAGTGGAAGCAAGAACCATCAGATAGAAGACACTAATCAAATCACAAGCTGACTCACCCCCCTTACAGATATCTATATATGGATCCCTCATCCCAGAGATCTAGAGGCTGGAATTTTGCATATTGTAAGGAATTGTTGTTGGTTTCTTGAGACAAACATTAGATTGTTGGGTGATCTAAACTTTGTTTGAGGTGAAGAGGGGCTTCTTTGCTAGGAGTTTGATGCTGGGTCAGAACAACTGGTTGTAACTCCTCTTGGCTCTTTTCTTGTCTATCAATAAAAGCTATTTGAGTTTTCCTCCACGCTTTTGTGTCATTGATGCTTGTTACATTTGTATGGTCAATTTACATCTGATCCTAGATTGTTTATGATTATAGATCCATGTCTTTGTATAGTGCTATGCTTCTGTGATCTTACAGGCACTTTGTGAAGCTGGGCGTGCAAGGGAGCAGGTAGCTGAGGACTATCAAAGAAGAGAGGGATCAAATCAGGAGATTAGCGCAAGACAGAGGTTGGTCTTTCTGTTCCTCTCTATCTATAATTCATAAAGGAAAAACAAAAGTAGCTTTTCTCTGTTTGTTTCTAAGGCAGCTATCACACCTTAGTGGGATAGAGCAGTTCTATATAGACACTTTTCCCTATAACAATACATCCATCTCCCAACCAAGTGGGGATATACCAAGATTGACTCATCCACCCAACCAAGTGAGGATACACCAAAATTTTACACATGATAAGACAAAACATTACATCATCCATCCCAGGCATAGTGGGGAAACAAGATAGGCCGTTACATGACCTTGATAATAAAATACATACATGACATAGAGACCAAATATCTAAGACAAGACTATGATAGTCATTGGCAACTATCATCAGCAGCATCTGTTAATCACCATCTAGACCAACAACCATGGTCTCCCTCTGCACTTGTTCCACCTGAATCAAAACAACTGTGAAATTGAACCAAGATCTTCTAGGGTAATGCCAACAATGATAATGCATTATATGCTCCCCCTGAACCTATGCCAGATGGTCACTGACAGAACCATATCAGACTCTTTTCATCCTGAGTCTAGCCCACTAATTTCCTTCAAACCAACATATACACAACTATATCCAAAGAAATAGGTGTATGTATGCGGATGCTCTTCATGAAACTCACGTACACCCACTTTTCTATGAAACAGATAAGTGTCAACAACAAGATTATGCGTCAACTACTCCCATCTTCTGTCTGAGGTATTCAAATGTCTCCCTGGGTAATGGTTTGGTGAATATATCAACAACCTGTTCCTTGGAGGGAACATACTCCAATTTAACCTTTTGTTCAAGCACTTGTTCCCAGAGAAAATGATATTTGATAGGTATGTGCTTGGTCTTTGAATGCATGACTGGATTCTTTGAAATACTAATTGCACTTGTATTATCACATAAAATGGAGATAGGTGGAGTACAAGTGATTTTAATGTCTTGCAATGTTTGCATCATCTAAAGGAGTTGTGTGAAGCAAGATGCAGCGGCCACATATTCTGCTTCAGCTGTAGATAATGCAATTGAACTTTGTTTCTTGTTGAACCAAGATACTAATGTGGAATCCATAAAGAATGCACCACCACTAGTGATTTTTCTGTCATCCACATTCCCTACCCAATCTACATCTGTATATGCATGAAGTGTGAGATCCGTGTCTCTAGGATACCATAAGCCATAGTTTTGTGTTCCTTGAAGATATTTGAAAATCCTTTTAATTGCCTGAAGGTGTGCTTCCTTTGGATTTGCCTGAAATCTTCCAACTATTCCCACTGCATGCATGATTGCTGGACGGGTACCTGTTAGATAGAGCAGACTATCAATTATGGATCTATAGGTTGGTTGATGTACGACTGCTAATTCATCATCTGTGCTGAGTGTTATCACTCAGGTTGTTCCCAAAAGTTGTAAGAAAGGGAATACGGCCGAAGTAACCACAAACCAATATTTTAGATACATATTCTAGCCAATCTGCATCCAGAGAGGGCTATCTCTTTCTGATTTAGCTTTGCCTTTAAAAGGTTTTATGCTAGTTATGAAGTACAAGGGTTTTGTTTTGAGTTTGGGTGGTGAGATTCAATAGAGCAGTGAGGTAAAAACTGAAGGGTTTCAGTCCATTGGGCGCGATGGATTCAAAAGAGACAGGTTTGCTGGATTTGGTTTCTAGTAGAGGATGGAATCACAGAGCAAAGTAGTCAAACAGGGAACAATTCAAAGGCTAGAATCAGATGGAATGGACTCAAATGGATGAAGGGCAGTTAAGAATCCTTCATCATATTGAAAGAGGGAAAATGGATGGTTATTGACAAAGAGCAGTTAAGAATTATTTATCAAATAATCAACATGAAAGAACCAGGAAACAGGAGCAATTAAGAATTCACTATTTATACTAATTCTTGAAGAAAACATAGAGAATAATAAAGACTGAAAACAGAGTGCAACTAAGCAAATTGTGAATTAATCTTTCTCTTTACTATTCAGATCATGAAACGCAGATGATATAACAGAAAAGAAACTGTAAAACACAATGTAGAAAGTAGTCATTGATCCATGGGTTGATTCAAGAATTCTGTAACAGGTCTTCTGCATTGATTCTTCATCCAGTAAACCAGACAACAGTTTGATCCCAACAACTTTTTATTCCAAATTTCATTATTTACAACAAAGTCTAGAGAAATCTACACATACCCAACCTCTTCAAAACTATGAGGAAAGGGGTATTTATACAACAAAGTATGTACAACAGGTATCTCATCAACGCTGTGAGATATTATCTAGTTTTTAACCTAACGTAATTTACAAGTAATATAGAAGCGGCTTAGAAAAGAAATCTGATGCTGTGCTGGAGGTAAGCTCTTTAGGGTTAGGCTTGCAGGTGTCCTTTGTAGCTCTGTGCCGACTGTTTGCATTAACTATTCTTTAACTTCTAACCTGTTTCTCTTAGTTGGATCGGATACTCTTTAATGCTGACTTGACTTGCCTTTATTTCTGCACTGATACTCTTTAAAGCTTGATCTTATACTCTTTGACTTGTTTGGATCCTTTTTAATGCTCCTCTGCTACTCTTTATCGCTGATATGACTCCTGCTCACCGCTATCCGGCAATTCATGTCTTGGACGGTTTCCACTAGCTGGGGCAGCAAGTATCTCTGTTTCCCTCTTTTTCGGGCTTAGAAATCCTCTGTTTGCTTTCAACTGTGTCTAAGAGGGAGAAAAACTACAAAATGGCGGGTTTGTCGAGGCCGAGCTCATCGATGGAGCTTTTGTGATCCACAGGCGGTTGAAACATTGGAACTGAGTCGGTCGATTGCATGCCTGGAGCGCCGCTCGTAGAAAAAATATAACAAAAATGACTCTTTCCCCTTTAATTGACAAAAAGATTTTTTGGTGGGAAAATTTGATTTTTCGGACGGGTGACGTCAGCATGACGTCAGCAGGGGGTATGGAATAGACAACGTGGCGGGTGACGTGGCAGTACGGATGGTGAAATGGCGGGGTGATGTCAGCAAGGACAGCTGACGTCAGCGGATGACGTCAACTAGGGGTTAGCGGGAGGGCGGTAAATGGTTTTGCCCGCAACGCTTTTGGGCTAGGGCGGTTTCTGGCAAAGGGGGAGCGATTAACGCGGGAGCACGAAGCGTGTCCCGGGTACTGTGAAAAAACCACCAGTTCCCCGAGACTTAACTTTCGGCAATGGCGGGGGTCACGAAATGAACGTGGATCATTGGATGGACAGGTCCTGATCGGATGGCGGACGATCAAGGGAGATGGCATGTAGTTAAGCGGTGGGTCCGGTTCATTCAAACTTTTATTAATTGTATCGTGGGCATTCACATTGGTCTGCAGGGCCGCTTAAGTTATTAATAACCCCGACGGTTAATTAAATCTAAAATTGCGCGCGGGGAGGGTTATTTAATAAGCTCCAGGTGAACTTATAAATTCCCAAAAAATGCGTTTATGGTTATATATTTAACCAGGGGCGGGAAATATTCACAATGCGAGGACTTTATTATAAATACATAATACGTGGTTCGGGTATTTTTTCATGAGATTTATATAATATTGTTAACAGTTAATATGAAATTTTTTAATGAAAGCGCTAAGTATAATGTTAGGAAACTTAGGCTTTAAAGGGGAAAAAGAGTTTATACAAGAAATATGGCTAGCCCCTAAGTAAAACAAATTCTTACTTAGGCAAATGTTATGGAATGAGATGAGTGATTCAGTGATATTAAGCAGATCTTAATATCTCTGGGGGAAATTAGTAAATGATTTGGGGAAAGGATGAAGGGGAGTTAGACATGCCTCACTTGAGCTGCTCCAAGAGTATCTGCTTTGCACTTGTGATAGAGGTAAATTTAACACTTTGAGAGACAAAATTTATCACAAGTCTCATTCTGCAACATCAAAACTGCCTACCCTGCCTACTTTGCCTAACATTTTTTCTTCTCTTTTTCTGGGTGCACTTAGACTAGCAAACCCTTTTCAATCTTCTTTTCTTTACATGGTAAGCCTACCTAAGTCTGCACTTATTTCTTCCAAGGGCTCAGATTAAACAATTGAGCTCCTTTGCTTCTCTACCTATCTACCTATCTGCCAAGATTAAACAGTTTGGACAGATTTTATTCTCTATCTCTAAAACAGGAAATTGAAACATGAACTGGCCAAGATTAAGCTGTTTGGCCATTCATCAATTGTGGAAAAAAGTTCAACAAGCTGTACATGATGCTCTATTTGCAGAAAATGAAAAAGTAGTGGCATTTGGACTTGCACACTTTCCTGGTCTTTTTTATTTTGGGGTTCATTTCTCTTCATTTTTTCTTTTGACCATTTATTTTTTTCACCCTTTGATTTTTCTTTTAGGGTATACCCTCTTTACATTTTTTAATTTTTTTGATTTTTTCATAATATGGAAACCTTTATAGCAAGGAAAGGAAGAACATATTACAGAGCTCAACCAGTCAATCATGAAATATGACACCTATTACTATAGGAGTATAACACTGGCTCCACTTGGGGATGGCTTTCCCTTGTGGAAAGTCAAGAACAACAGGTCAGATGGCCTTATGAATAGCTTTTACTGTGCTCTGAAATCTTCCTTTTGTTGGTTGCTTTATTGTATATATGACAGTAGACTTTCTGAAGCTTAGGGCCTTCTCTTCGGGCTTGAACTGCAACAAGTTACTATCCAATCCACATTTAAACACATTTTTTCACTTTTTCTTCCTCGAATCCTGCTTGAGCACCTTGTTACTTGGTTAGGAACTTGCAACCTTGGTCTTTTTGTCAAAATCTTTTTAATTTTCTCTTGCACAACTTGAGATCTGGCCTGAAACAAAAGGTGCTGCAACTTTCAAACCAAATTAGTAAATCATCAAGATCTTGGATTCAAACATTTAAGGATTTATTTCCTAACTCACTGAAAACTGAATTTAAAACAAACTGAAATCCTACCTACTTTACTCTAATCAGCTTTCTGACTGCTGGTTAGGTAAAATGAAATAACCAATGCAACCACTTAAGCATTATATACATCAGTGACCTGTGTTGCTTGTGTTTGATGGTGTTTAAAATTGAGATCTTGCAATCAAATTTAGCTTTATTAACCTGTGAGAAGATAAGGAAATTCCTGATCTCCTTTGCTGAATCTAGAAACTGTACAAAAGGATCTTGAAAAATATATACACTAATCTCGAACTGATTCAAACAACTGTACAAATGTCCTGGATAGCTCTCATGCCATGAAACTGAAATATCACCCTTGTCTTTATCACCATGTATGTTTTTAACTGTTCTTTGTGGTGATATTTTTACTGATTGTAATGCCTGTCTTGTAAAACCATTATCATCTTGTTTTTGACTCTCACAGTCTGTTAATGGAGAAGAATTCTGATTTCTTTCATCGTTCAACCTGTCAGCTGTTGGATCATAGAGAACTTGGAAGGATTCTTGCAACTTATTGCACACGGGTTCAAATGGAACCTGACAGATTTCTACCAGCTGTTCTTCTTTTTCTTTAAACAATTCAGATGATTCAAAACAAAGGGGCAAGGAATCAACTTGGATTTTTTGATCATCTATTCCTGCTTCCAAGCTTTCTTCTGCAGCCTGATATTTAATGGCATTCTGGGACTGCAAATCTAGATATGATAAATCTTGAACAAAGATTTGATTGCCCTCTAGATGGTTAATATCAGGACTTGTTGACATTTGATTTCTAATTGCATGATAGTTATCTCTGATAAACTGAAAAGAATCAAAACAAAATGGTAAAGTTCCTTTATTGATTTCAAAATTTTCTGCACTTTCCTCCCCATTCTCATTGCTGCAATGAACAAGCTGATCACTTCTTTCAAGCTGTTGGTCCTGAATTTTGTTATTCCCCAAATTATCTTATGATTCCTTTGCAAGGTTAATTTGGATTTGAGAAACATAATCATCATCATATTGATCATATTTGGGTGAATCATTGAAAGAAGTAATGTTATCAAATGCACACAGTAGATCAGGAGAGTGCTCCTCCACATATTGCTCTATGAATCTGTCTTCTGATCTATGGTAGGTCAAATTGGTAGGAATTTGTTCATGAATATCAACCTTTTCCTTTTGTGAAACAAATGTGTCATGATGATTTTGAACAAAACATTCAACTTTCATTGTGGTCTTCTTCATCATTTCCTCTGCTTTCTTTATCAAACTATCAAGTTTTTCCTCTTTCTTTGTTTTCAAATTTTCTTCCCTAATTTTTAGATTAACCTCTACATCCACTGTCATGTTCTGCATCTGTTCCATAGTGTAGGGGTTTATTTCTCTCAGATGAAATTCTATCTGTGAATCAAATGCTCTTGGGTAATGCAGTAGAGTTGAATCAAGGGGAAGTCTTATATTCAATGGTATCGAATGATAGATTTGATTGAATCTGTCTGAAAATTGTTGTGCTGTTTCATCTGGATGTCTTTTTAACTGATTATATTCTTCTATGATCATGAGGAGATTGAATTTGATTATCCACCTATCAAGGAAGAGTTTGAGAAACTGCCCAAGATTTGAGATGCTTGCCTCAGGTAGGGTTTTGAACAAACTCCTGACTTTGCCTTGCAAAGAAAGAGAAAAAAGCCTAATACTCACATCCTCATCATCCACTTCAAATAAGTTAAGATAATCTTCAAAAACTTGGATATGCTTTTGGGTAGTGACACCATTCTCTCCATCAAATCTAGGGAGATACTTGGGATAATCGTTAGGGAAAGCATTGAGTGTAGGAGGCAAAATGAGTGGTTTATACCTATCAGGAACTTTATGAGGTACTGGAATATGTTCAGGGATTGGCTGTTTAGTCTCAATTTTTGGGTTCTCCTTAATTAAAAAATGATCTTCATAAGAATTAGAAGACTGCTGTTCAAATGTGTAAGGAGACTTTTCATCTACTTTTTTGGAAGGAAAATAATAAAAATTTAATCTAAAGTCATCTCTAAAATACAATATACATTGAAAAATCTTATCAATGAGAAAGAACATAATGTCTTGGATAACAATCCAAATTAAAAGCCTGATCTTTTCATACAGTTCTTTCAGGTTCATTTCTCTAGTGGAGTCTTGATTGTGAAATTTATGTGGAGTCGCCAGGTGGATGATTTTAACCTTTGTGTCTGATCCTTGTCCAGCATCACAGATCAGATCTAAACCTGTGAAACAGTTTTGAAGAAAATGTTCAGTTTCTCCAGGAGACCGAATTTTTTGAGTTTTTTCTGATTATTTCGATTTTTTATGATTTTTTCAAAACAACTTTTATGATTTCTTTAAGAGGCTTTAGATATGAGATTTAAACTTTGTTAAAGACTTTATTTGACAAGAGGAACTGATCAAGTATTTGGAACCAACTGTTCAAAGAATAAACTAGACCGGAGATATACTGAAGCATCATTTATTTACTTCTGCAATTGCAAAGCAAAATCATTTCAAAGGCTACCTGGCTAACTTCAGGCTCCATCTGTAGCTTATGAAATAAACAACAATAAAAAATAATTATTCAGGTCCCTAGTGGAGTCACCAATGATGTTATCACTCAGGTTGTTGCCAAAAATTGTAAGAAAGGGAATACGGCCGAGGTAACCACAAACCAATCTTTTAGATACATATTCTACCCAATCTGCTTTCAGAGAGGGCTCTCTCCTTATGATTTAGCTTTGTTTTTAAAAGGTTTTAGGCTAGTTATGAAGTACAAGGGTTTTGTTTTGAGTTTGGGTGGTGAGATTCAATAGAATAGTGAGGTAAAAACTGAAGGGTTTCAGTCCATTGGGCATGATGGAGCCAAAAGAGATAGGTTTGTTGGATTCGGTTTCTAGCAGACAATGACATCATAGAGCAAGGTAGTCAAACAGGGAACAATTCAAAGGCTGGAATCAACTGGAATGGGCTCAAATGGATGAAGGGCAGTTAAGAATCCTTCATCATATTGAAAGAGGGAAACTGGATGGTTATTGACAAAGAGCAGTTAAGAATTCTTTATCAAATAATCAACATGAAAGAACCAGGAAACAAGAGCAATTAAGAATTCACTGTTTATACTAATTCTTGAAGAAAACACAGAGAATAATAAATACTGAAAACAGAGTGCAGCTAAGAAAATTCTGAATTAATCTTTTTCTTTACTATTCAGATCATGAAACACAGATGATATAATAGACAAGAAACTGTAAAACACAAGGTAGAAAGTACTCATTGATCCATGGGTTGATTCAAGAATTCTGTAACAGGTCTTCTGCATCGATTCTTCATCCAGTAAACCAGACAACAGTTTGATCCCAACAGCTTTTTATTCCAAAGTTTAGTATTTACAACAAAGTCTAGAGAAATCTACACATACCCAACCTCTTCAAAACTCTGAGGAAGGGGGTATTTATACAACAAAGTATGTACAACAGGTATCTCATCAAAGCTGTGAGATATTATCTAGTTTTTAACCTAACGTAATTTACAAGTAATATAGAAGCGGTTCGGAAAAGATATCCGATGCTGTGCTGGAGGCTGGCTCTTTAGGGTTAGGCTTGCAGGTGTCCTTTGTAGCTCCGTGTCGACTGTTTGCATTAACTGTTCTTTAACTTCTGACTTGTTTCTCTTAGTTGGCTCGGATACTCTTTAATGCTGACTTGACTTGCCTTTATTTCTGCACTGATACTCTTTAAAGCTTGATCTGATACTCTTTGACTTGTTTGGATCCTTTTTAATGCTCCTCTGCTACTCTTTATCGCTGATCTGACTCCTGCTCACCGCTGTCTGGCAATTCATGTCTTGGACGGTTTCCACTGGCTGGGGCAGCAAGTATCTTTGTTCATCTCTGTTTCCCTCTTTTGCGGGCTTAGAAATCCTCTGTTTGCTTTCAACTGTGTCTAAGAGGGAGAAAAACTGCAAAATGGTGGGTTTGTCGAGGTTGAGCTCATCGATGGAGCTTTTGTGATCCACAGGCGGTTGAAACATTGGAACTGAGTCGGTCGATTGCATGCCTGGAGCGCCGCTCGCAGAAAAAATATAACAAAAATGACTCTTTCCCCTTTAATTGACAAAAAGATTTTTTGGCGGGAAAATTTGAATTTCCGGATGGGTGACGTCAGCATGACGTCAGCGGGGGGTACGGAATAGACAACGTGGGGGGTGACGTGGCAGTATGGATGGTGACATGGCGGGGTGACGTTAGCAAGGGACAACTGACATCAACGAGGGGTCAATGGGAGGGCGGTAAATGGTTTTGCTCGCACTGCTTTTGGGCTAGGGTGGTTTCGGGCGGAGGGGGAGCGATTAACGCAAGAGCACGATGCGTGTCCTGGGTACGGCGCAAAAACCACTAGTTCCCCGGGACTTAACTTTCGGCAATGGCGGGGGTCACGAAATGAACGTGGATCGTTGGATGGACAGGTCCTGATCGGACGGCGGACGGTCACGGGAGATGGCGTGTAGTTAAGCGGCGGGTCCGGTTCATTCAAACTGTTATTAATTGTATCGAGGGCATTCTCATTGGTCTGCGGGGCTGCTTAAGTTATTAATTAACCTGGGCGGTTAATTAACTCTAAAATTGTATGCGGGGAGGGTTATTTAATAAGCTCCAGGTGAACTTATAAATTCCAAAAAAAGGGTTTATGGTTATATATTTAACCAGGGGCGGGAAATATTCACAATGCGAGGACTTTATTATAAATACATAATACGGGGTTCGGGTATTTTTTCATGGGATTTATATAATAATGTTAACAGTTAATATGAAATTTTGAAAGGAAAGCGCTAAGTATAATGTTAGGAAACTTAGGCTTTAAAGGGGAAAAAGAGTTTATACAAGAAATATGGCTAGCCCCTAAGTAAAAGAGATTCTTACTTAGGCAAATGTTATGGAATGAGATGAGTGATTCAGTGATATTAAGCAGATCTTAATATCTCTGGGGGAAATTAGTAAATGATTTGGGGAAAGGATGAAGGGGAGTTAGACATGCCTCGCTTGAGCTGCTCCAAGAGTGTCTGCTTTGCACTTGTGATAGAGGTAAATTTAACATTTTGAGAGACAAAATTTATCACAAGTCTCATTATACAACATCAAAACTGCCTACCCTGCCTACTTTGCCTAACATTTTTTCTTCTCTTTTTCTGGGTTCACTTAGACTGACAAACCCTTTTCAATATTCTTTTCTTTACATGGTAAGCCTACCTAAGTCTGCACTTATTTCTTCCAAGGTCTCAGATTAAATAGTTGAGCTCATTTTCTTCTCTACCTATCTTCCAAGATTAAACAGTTTGGACAAATTTTATTCTCTATCTCTAAAACAGGAAATTGAAACATGAACTGGCCAAGATTAAGCTGTTTTTCCATTCATCAATTGTGGCAAAAAGTTCAACAAGATGTACATGATGCTCTATTTGTAGATTTGGACTTGCACACTTTCCTGGTCTTTTTTATTTTGGGGTTCATTTCTCTTCATTTATTCTTTTGACCATTTATTTTTTTCACCCTTTGATTTTTCTTTTAGGGTATACCCTCTTTACATTTTTTATTTTTTTGATTTTTTCATAATATGGAAACCTTTACATCAAGGAAAGGAAGAACATATTATAGAGCTCAACCAGTCAATCATGAAATATGACACCTATTACTATAGGAGTATAACACTGAGGCTGCAACCTGTTACCATAGGGCTACATACTGGTTTTGAATCTTCCATGCCATATTTCTTCAAGATTTTCTTGAGGTACTTAGTTTGTGATAGAAAGATACCGTCTTTGTTTTTTTGTACTTGTAAACCAAGGAAATATATGAGCTCACCAAGTAGGGAAATTTCAAATTCTTTGTGCATCACCAAAGCAAAGTTTTGACTCATGGCTTCTTCATTGCTACCAAAGATGATATCATCAACATACACAACAAGTATTTGCAATTTATCATTATCAATTTTTATATATAGATTTCTATCTTTTTGAATTTTTTACCGGAGAATCCACAGTAATGGAATTTTTACACCAACGTTTCGAATCCCAAATGGGATCCATCATCAGGGAAAGAGAAAGATGATAAAAGAAGAGCCAAATGAAAGAAATAAATACTCATGAGGGATGAATATTAAAGGAACAGCACATGTCGGCCAGAGAGATTTATAATGAAACCTAATTTTAATTTTAATTTTAAAATAATATCATTCATTTAATATCTATAAAACAAAAACTTTAAACTAAAATCTAAATTAATATTAATATTAAAAACTAATATATATATATTAATATTAATATCATAAAACATAAAATCTATAATGATGATGATATCTAAAACTAAAATATATGTTAATATTAATATCATTTTTATATAACTTCATATTTATGAAATATGATCACTATATAACTTAATAATTGTATAACCTAAAATCTATATAACTTAATATATATATAATAGAATTAATATCAATAAAGCCTATTATTTATATCAATATCTAAAACTAATATAAATATTAATATCATAGTTCTTTAAATATAATATAAAATCTAAATTAATATTGATATCTAAAAAAAAAAACTAATATATATATTAGAATTGATATCATAAATCCTAATATCTATATACTATTAATATTTATATAACCTAATGACTCAATAACTTAATGTTTTTATAAAACTTGAACCCTATATAACCAAAAAAAAATTTAACCTAAAAAACTTATATAGCTTAATATATATAATAGAATTAATATCAATAAAACTTAATATCTATAACCATATCTAAATAAATTAATATTCATATAACCTAAATTCTATATTCATTCTATATTAAATTCTAAATCCATTCTATATTTAAAATCTAAACATATTAAAACATACATTAATGTCTAAATTAAAATCCATGCTTGTAGTTATTTTAATAATTAGAGCTTTAATAGAATATAAATAACCTAATGACAAACTAAATATTAGAATCAAAACTATGCTAATATCTATAATAATATGTAAACTTATGTTAATATCTATATTAATAACTATATTAGTTTTTTTTAGATATCAATATTAATTTAGATTTTATATTATATTTAAAGAACTATGATATTAATATTTATATTAGTTTTAGATATTGATATAAATAATAGGCTTTATTGATATTAATTCTATTATATATATATTAAGTTATATAGATTTTAGGTTATACAATTATTAAGTTATATAGTGATCATATTTCATAAATATGAAGTTA
Organism: Pinus tabuliformis; assembly: GCA_031772625.1. Lineage (NCBI taxonomy): Eukaryota > Viridiplantae > Streptophyta > Pinopsida > Pinales > Pinaceae > Pinus > Pinus tabuliformis. The sequence goes on from CM062809.1 coordinate 1,096,988,701, forward strand.
TATAAAAATGATATTAATATTAACATATATTTTAGTTTTAGATATCATCATCATTATAGATTTTATGTTTTATGATATTAATATTAATATATATATTAGTTTTTAATATTAATATTAATTTAGATTTTAGTTTAAAGTTTTTGTTTTATAGATATTAAATGAATGATATTATTTTAAAATTAAAATTAAAATTAGGTTTCATTATAAATCTCTCTGGCCGACCTGTGCTGTTCCTTTAATATTCATCCCTCATGAGTATTTATTTCCTTCATCTGGCTCTTCTTTTATCATCTTTCTCTTTCCCTGATGATGGATCCCATTTGGGATTCGAAACGTTGGTGTAAAAATTCCATTACTGTGGATTCTCCGGTCAAAAATTCAAAAAACACAAACCACAGATCTCTGAAATCCAGATTTCTATCTGTTGATCCTTTTGAAAAACCTTGTTGATGGAGGTATTTGTCCAGACGATAATACTAAGCCCTTGGAGCCTATTTAAGACCATAGAGTGCCTTTCTAAGTCTGCATACAAGTTTTGGATCATTTCCAAGGATGAATCCATCTAGTTGCTCAATATACACTTCTTCTTCTAAGTCTCCATTTAAAAAGGCAGATTTCACATCCATTGGATACACTTCGAACTTCTGAAAGCTAGAAAGAGCAAGGAACATTCTTATGGCTTCAAGTCTAGCAAACAGTGCAAAAGTTTCTTCAAAGTCTATACCGTCTTTTTGAGCATACCCTTTACAAACAAGTTTGGCCTTGTTTCTAATAACATCTCCATTTTCATTCAAATTGTTTTTGAATATCCATTTGGTCCCTATTACATTCTTATCATTAGGTCTAGGAACTAATTCCCAAGTGTTATTCTTTTCAATCTGCTCAAGTTCTTCATTCATGGCCTTGACCCAGCATTCATCTTTGCATGCTTCACTTATATTTCGTGGTTCGACGGAGGAGAGAAATGCTAGATAGCTTGAAGCTTCTGTAATAGTTCTTCTTGTTTGTACACCTGCCTCTTTCTACCCCAAAATTTGAGTCTCTGGATGGTTCTTCTGAACATACCTGGATGGAGTCTTTTCTTCTACTCTTATCTGTTCTTCTGGTCCCTCGTAAGTTTCTTCTTCAGCATTAGTCTGATCTGATGTTGAAGGATAGTCTTCTTCATCTTCTTCATCTTCAGTTTTTATCTGCTTTGGATTGTCGCCTGCTTCATCAATCACCACATCAATACGTTCAAAATTTTTTCCAAGTCTTTTATTGTAACACTTATATCCTTTACTTTGGGAAGAGTAATCGAGGAGAATGCCTTCATCTGCTCTAGGTTCAAACTTGCCAAGGTTTTCATCAGTCCTTTTGATGTAACATTTACTTCCAAAAACTTTGAAGTATTTAACAGTAGGAGTCTTACCATACCAAATTTCATGAGGAGTTTGAGTGTTTTTTACCTGGACGTTTATTTTGTTGAGAATAGTGATGGAAGAAAATGTAGCTTCACCCCAGAAGGTTGCAGGAGTTCTAGACTCATCAAGCATAGCATGAGCCATTTGTTGAACCGTTCTATTCATCCTTTCCACCACTCCATTTTGCTGAGGAGTCCTTGCAGTAGAGAATTCCCTTCTTATTCCATGTTCTTCACAAAAGTCGAAAAATTCATCTGAGGTAAATTCCCCTCCTTGATAAGACCTAAGGAATTTGATTTTGCGATCTGATTCATTTTCAACTAAGGCTTTGAACGCTTTAAAATTTTTGAAAGCTTCGTCTTTATGCTTTAGAAGTCCTATCCAACACATCCTGGAAAAGTCGTCAATGAACAATATAAAGTACTCTTCTCCTTGAGGTGACTTTTTCCTTGATGGACCACATAAATCAGTATGGACAAGTTCAAGTGGCTTACTAGCTGATCCTTCCTTCTCAGGGAAATGAGTTCTGGTTTGCTTACCAAATTGACACGATTTGGATATTGTATTGTCTGGAATTCTGATGTCAAGAAGATCACGAGCAGCTTGATATTTGCATGCTTTCCTTATCTGAGGGAAGCTTAGATGCCCCAATCTTCTGTGCCATAGCCAGTGTTCATCATTTTTGATTAGATAGCATTGTTATTGTCCTCCCTTGAGTATGTATAGATTATTTGGAGTTCTTATACCTTTGATAACTGTTTCTCTTGTATCAAGCTCACGAACAATACATCCATTTGATCACAATAATACCTCATTTCCTTGATCACACATTTGACTAACACTCAATAGATTATGCTTTAAGCCATCAACATACATAACATTTCCAGCTTTGACTTTTTCTTTTAAAAGAACAGAGCCTTTACCTTTTATGAGTGCAGGGGTGTCATTTCCAAATGAGACCTTCCTCTCCTTTTCTAAGGCACTATATGACTGAAGTTTTTCTTTATCACCTGTCATATGTTTCGAGCATCCACTGTCGATGTATCACTGATTTTCTTGTCCTTCCGCAGATAAGGCTATACCACATCTTTCTGGTTGCGGTTCCTTCTTTCTCCATGTTTTGGGAACCAATGAGGTTTGCTGCTTCTGAGATGTTTGCCGAAACTTACTCCTGCATTCAGAATATTCATGACCGAAGTTGTTACAAATAGAGCATTCTATTTCATTTTCAAGCACAGAAAAGTTATTGTAGGTCCTATTCATGATCCCAGTCACACTCCTTTGATTTTGAGCTTCTCTAGTCATGATGGTCTTGTAGGCAACACATTGAGCAACTTTGTGTTCAAAGTTATGACATGAGAAACATTGGCCATTAAAGAAATTCCCGTGATTATCAAATCTACCAACCAGGTGATTGTAGTTTCCATTAACATTCATTCTTGAGGAAAATTGAGAATGATTTACCTGCGGTTGGTTGTAGCTTTTGTTTATCCTTGAATTGGATTGACCCCGATTTACCTGGTGATCCGCTTTATGCCTTTGCTAACGATTGTCGACCCGTTCACTTCTCCTTGTTGCATCAAGATAACTTTTTGAGGTGGATGGCTTCTGTGCTTGAGATGCTTCTTCAGTATATCCAAGACCTGTCTTGATTAGAGGAGAACACTGCACTTTGATAATCTCAACTAAAGTTTCAGATCCTTTAGCAAATCTAAGATTAAGGGCTTTTGTTTTCTCAATATCTCTTCTAAGTCCCACAATTTCACATTCTAACTTTTCATTGTGTTTTTCGCTTTCAGCAAGTTGAAATGTTAGAGTATCTATAACCATACTCTTTTCTTCTAAACAAATTTTAAGTTTAGAAACTTCTTCATAGAGATCATCTTCATCTATAGCATCCAATAAATCATCATCTTCAAAAGCCATCAAAAGTATATAATCATTACCATGTTCATCTTCATCACTATTTGAAAGTTCATCGTTGTCTTCATGTGTATAACATCTCTTCTTACTTACGTTCTGTTTTCTGTTCCATTTAACTGGTTCCTTACCTTTATCAAACTTATCTTTATGAAGACATTTGGCTGCATAGTGACCGACTCTTCCACAAGCAAAGCATTGAAAGGTAGCTTACCTCTGAATCTTCTAGAGCCCCATTGAAGGTTCTTGACAAAGTTTGATTCTTCCTCTCCTTCTGATGTATGTCCTGACTCATTGTATTCTCCTTTTGAAGTTTTGAATGCGGCTTCTCTAATGTCTGATGGACCCCCTTTTCTCATTTCAAAAGCAATTAGGATTCTGTTCACCTATGACATGGTAATACTTTGAAGATTCTGCTTTTCTTCTATGGTAGAAACTTTTGATTCAAACTTAGAAGACAAAGATCTTAAAACCTTTTCAACTAAAGTAACTTCTTTTATCTCTTCACCCAAGTTATTCATGCGATTAACAATCTCATCTATACGTAAGTAATAATTAGCCACACTTTCATCATTGTGCATTCTGAGAGTTTCATATTGAATTATGAGAGATTGTAGTTTTGCACGTTTTACCTGATCGTCTCCTTCATAGCTTAAAATGATCTTGTCCCATATTTATTTGGCGGTTTTGAGCTACATAACCTTGACATTGAGATAGACTCCCCAATAGAGTATTGATAGCTTTTGCATTTGTTTCATACTGATTTTTACCAGCCGTACCTATAGGAGTTGCTGATGGGAATGTGTATCCTCTTTCTACAATATCCCAAAATTTTGTACCAAGAGATTGAAGATAGGTTGCGGTTCTTACCTTCCAATAGACGAAGTTGCTCCCATCAAAGATTGGTGTCCTGATGGATGCCTCCTTTTCGTAGTTTCTCATGATGATAGATCTTCCTTCAAGCAATCAAGCTTCTTCCGAAGGACCTGCTCTGATTCCAATTGTTGAAAATAATATTGAGAGGGGGGGGGGTGAATCAGTATGAGAAAATCAGACACCTTTTCATTTTCATACTTAGATTCATATACGCTACTTCAGTTAAGGATACCCACGTATATACGCAACTGTGTTTAATGCAACTGGCGTATATCCAGTAAACTTATGATTTAGTTAGTTGATCTTCAATGAGTGCATCATAAATTATTAACCATATGAAAAGTAAATAGGTGCAGTAAAATAGAATAGATCATCACACATAAGAAACACACATGAACACCATGATATAAGGTGGAAACCCAATGTGGGTGAAAACCATCTGCTGCAATTTGTCTCTATCTTCTTTTAATAAGAAACTTCTTTTTACAATATTTCTGTACTGGTGCAGTCTTATACCAGTATGCAAGCTTCTACCTACAAAAGGCTACTACCTTCTCTTGTTCTCTAGCTTCTCCTGGAAGGGAGCTACAACCCCCTTAGCTCTTGCACTAGCTGATGTACTAGTAGGTGCTGACCCACAGAAGGCTACAACGTTCTCTTTTCTTCCAAGGACCACGTTTCATAAATTTTTAGACTAGATACAACAATAACATCAATCAAACATCAAATATATCTACATCAACCAATCTCCTTTGCCCCAATCCAAAACTGAATCAACCACTCACTTCTCTGAATGCTGTAACCAGAATACAGTAACCAGAAACCAATCTTGAACCCAAAACATTGCAGCAATAAACAGAAGTAGTTAAAACATAACTTATGAGACGTACACAACTTCAATAAGTAGAACCTCCATGCATACGCTGATATATTAAGGAAAATATGTGTATACGCAGTTTTGAATTACCGAACCAGCGTGTATATGCGTCTTTGCTATGTTGAACTTGCTTTCAGATCTGTAAAAGATAATTTATCCTTTTCAACTATTCAGACATCAATTATACCCAAATCATCAGATTTATAGATCAAGACATGTGCCAAATATAAAAGATCAAAATCAAACAAAGATACTTCTCTTCAAGCCTTAAGATCTTGACCCATCAATATAACTTATCCTTCTTCTAGTGCTCAGATTCCTCCTTGATTCAGATCCAGCTATGAACCATAACCCAATAACTAGTATTCTAGATCTTGATCTTCATTAGATATTCAATCCTTGAGTGCCTTTGCCTAATGATCTCCTTCCCCTTTTATAGTCTTAGGCCTTACTCAATACCATGGTCCAAAACCACTTAGAACCAATACTTGGGACCCAATACCTGGGTTCAACACTTCGGACGAGATACCATGGTCTAAATACCAAGGACTAAATACCATGGACTAAAAAACAAGGTTTCCCACATGTACGCGCTTTTCATTGCATTAAAGTGGGTGCATACGCATACACGCCTTTTGATTGGCGATCCCGCGTGTATACACGACTTGGTCAATGGGAACCTGCGTATACCCTCTTTTCCTTTATTCTGAGAGCCTGTGAGCCTAAACTGTCATCTGAATGATTTTCCGAGTGAGTTTCCATCAAGGACAATACTTGTGCCATAGTGCCAAGCTTGTGTTATAATGCCAACACTCCAGCTCCTGCCCCATCTTTCATGCAAGAACCATCAAAGAACAATTTCCAAATATCAGTTTGGTTTGGTTTAGGACTTTCAACTACTTCTTCAATTTTGAATTGAGTTCTATGTTGGTTTGAAGTGAGTTGAAAACAACCAAAGTCTTGATCTATTACATAAATTGGATGGTTCCTTGGCTGGCCAATCTTACAAACAGTATGTACAAATCTTACCTCTCTATATAATCTCAATTTCTCTCCTCCATAAATAGGAATAGTAGCATATGACATATCCATCTATAGAGTTCCCCCTAATTTGGCACAATAAGACCTAGAAAGGAGAATTCCAAACTTGGGAGGGATATCTGTGAAAACAATATCAAGTACTACACTTTTCATTGGAATTTGTGTAAGGGTAACCACTACATCCTTGACCAATCCTAAACAGGGCACCCTTTTAGAATCAAAGGTGTACAGGTCATGTTAGGATTTAGTGATTTTTGAGTTTTAAATGGTCCATGATATATTTTGGCATAAGGTTGTGTGATGCTCCTGAATCAAGCATAAAATTATACAACATGGAATCATTTGTTTTAAGAGTTACATAGAAAGGAGGCACTATCTCATCTATCGTGTCTGAACTAGGGCCAAAAACCACTGATGGTTTTTCATCTTGCAAAGTTATGACATCACCTTCCGCATCACTTTTGTAACCAGGGTTTTTAGAAAGTTCTGACAGTGGAATTGGGATCTTAACCCTCTCTAATTATTTTTCAACATTAAATGTAGTCAAAATGTTTTTACCAGTTTGGGTAGTAACAATTGACTAATCTAAGGGCTGAATAAGAGTTTTTTGAGCTTTGGCAGTTTTGGTACGTGGTTCAATTGTTGGGGTTTCCTTTGGAGGTCTCCCAGGATTAGGCCTAGGCCTAGGATCATACCTCTTGTATAATTTTGCAATTAAAAATTCAGAGAAAGCATGATATTTAAAGACCTGTGAAGCTTCTTGATCTTCTTGAACCTGATTTTGTTGTGAGAGAGGAATGCTGGTTGTTTGATTGGAAGAAGAATCCATACTATTAATATCTTTTGTAATTGTCACAATATTATCATCAGGCTATTGGTCATCTATCATTATAGGAGTAGGAACCTGTTGATCATTACTAGGTCTCTGAAGAATTTGTAGTGGTGTATTTCTTTTATACTGACCTTGATTTTGGTTTTGGGGTCTAGCAACTGTTTGTTGTATTGTCCTAGGTTGGGTCTCAATCTTTGAAATCCTATTTGATAGGTTTCTAAGAAGAGATGTTATTTCATCTATTTTTGAATCTTCTAATTTAGTATTAGAGGAACTAGAGGCTTCTTGAACATATTTGAGTTTTCTTTGGGCCTTTTCTTCCTGAAGTTTTAAATAAGTTGAGGCTACCCTATTTACTTCTACTTCTATAGCAGTTGTTTGCATATCTTCAAGAGTTCTTGAAGTTATCTCCCGTACTATAACAACAAAGTCATCATCAAAAGCTTTAGAAAATCTAGACTTAGCTGCTGCTATAGGGGGCTTACAATCAACAGGCATTTTGTGATAGAGTTTATTGAATCTTTTGATAAAATCTGATATTGGTTCACCGAAGTTCCTTTTAAGCTCTTCAAATTCTGTGAGGAAGTAAAGAAGATCCTTTTTCACACCCCATTTATTTTTAAATATGGTTGTAAGCTCTTCCCAATTTCTAATGGAAGCTGTTGGTAACTACCTAAACCAAATCCTAACATTTCCTTCAAGTGACTGTACAAACAATCTCATATAAACATTTTCTTGTTCAATATTCATGTTGTCAGCAAATTCTAGGAAAGCTTGAAGATGGTATTCAACTGAGGGACCAGTTTCTCCATTGTACTTGGGAAGGTATTTTAAGTATCCAGTTGGGAATGCATCAAGGTTATTAGGTAAGACTAAGGCTGCATATCTAGCCTATACAATAGGTCAGAAAGCCATGACAATAGGTGGTGTATGAGGTGCTTGAGGTATATGAGGTTGTCCAGGTGGAGTATGAGGTGTTTGTGTGGATGTAGAGGATGAAGAAGAAGTAGAGGAAGAAGATGGTGATTGAGGCATTGATGAACTAGTTGGAGGTGAGGGAGGAGGAGATCTCTTGAAAGACTTAAAAGGAGTCTTAAGAACTAACTTTGGGACCGGTAAAGGAATACCTTCTTTTGTTTCAAAGAGAGGATTGGTATATACAAAGAAAGTCGCCTCAGGTTGTTCAAAAGAAGAAGCTTCAGGTCGGTCAGAAATGGAAGGAAATGGATAGGTGGTAGGGGATGTAAAATCTGTGGGTTTATATTCTAGTAGATTGACACCAAAATTAGATTCAATTTTAGGTGATCCTGATGGTAATGTGGGTCTTGGATGAGATTTTAATGAATGAATAAGGTATGCTGACTTAAAATCAACTCCTTTATTTAGAATTTCAGCAACCCTAGGTGATAAATGGGAGTAATCAGGCTCAGATGGGATATTACTATAGGGGTCAAATGATTCTAATTCTTCAGACTGTAAGACTGAAGAGGAAGAAGAAGATGGTTGGTGTCCCCTTTTAGACCTGGCTTTTCTTAGAATATTTTTAGGATCTGACAAAGGACTAACTATGTCACCTTCTGAATGAGATCTTTTATGTTTAAAAGGTGCCAGCTTGGGAGTGTGGAGTCGCCTAGGTGAATGATTTTAACCTTTCTAAAACATTTAATCATGTTTAAAGGGGGAGATTGAATGATGTTGGCATTATGACAGAGGTTTGGCGCTATGACACAGGTGTTGTCCTTGATGGCAACTCACTCAAATGACAGATCACTGTTCAGGCTCTCAGACTGAAAGAAAAAGAGATATACGCAGGTTCCTCTTAACCAAGTCACGTATACACGCAAGTTAGACGATCAAAAGGCGCGTATACGTATGCATGCACTTTCATGCAAGGAAAAGCGCGTACATGTGGGAAAATTTATTTTTGGTCCATGGTATTTAGTCCTTGGTATTTGGACCTATGGTTTTGGACCATGGTATCTCGTCCGAAGTGTTGAACCCAAGTATTGGGTCCATGGTATTGATTCTCTATGGTTTTGGACCATGGTATGGAGTAAGGCATAAGACTATAAAAGGGGGAAGAGATCATTAGGAAAAGGCATTCACTCAAGCATTGAATATCTTATGAAGAACAAGATCTAGAATTGGGTTATGGTGCATAGCTGGATCTGAACCAAGGAGGAACCTGAGCGCTAGAAGATGGATAAGTTCTATTGATGGGTCAAGATCTTAAGGCTTGAATAGTAATTTCTATTTGTGATTTTGATCTGTTATATTTGGCGCATGACTTGATCTATAAATCTGATGATCTGGGTATAACTGATGTCTGAATAAGTGAAAAGGGTAAATTATCTATTATAGATCTGTTCGCAGGTTTGGCACAACAGAGGCACGTATACATGCTGGCTCAGTAAGTCAAAATAGCGTATACGCTCAATAAGTCAAAATAGCGTATACATGCTGGCTCAGTAAGTCAAAATAGCGTATGCATGCAGGTTCTACGTATTGAAGTAGCGTACGTCTCATGAAATATGTTTTAGCTACTTTTGTTTATTGTTGCAGTGTTATGGGTTCAGGATTGGTTTTTGGTTACTATTAATGTATTCTGGTTACAACATTCAAAGAAGTAATTGTTTGATTCAGTTTTGATAGAAGCAAAGGAGATTGATTGATGCAGATGTACTTGATGTTTGATTATTATTATTGATGGATCCAGTCTGAAAATTTATGAAACGTGGTCCCTGGAAGAAAAGAGAAGGTTGTAGCCTTATGTAGGTCAGCACCTACATACTAGTACCTCAGCTAGTACAAGAGCTAAGGGGGTTGTAGCTCCCTTCCAGGAGAAGCTGGAGAACGAGAGAAGGTTGTAGCCTTCTGCAGGTAGCAGCCTGCGTACTGGTATAAGATTGCACCAGTACATAAACATTGTAAAAATAAGTTTCTAATTAAAAGAAGATAGAGACGAATTGCAGTAGGTGGTTTTCACCCACATTGGGTTTCCACCTTATATCTTGTGTTCTTATGTGTGACTGCTTGTTCCGTTTTACTATTCCTGGTTACTGTTTATATGGTTTAATGCACATATTAATGATCAACATCTGAAGAATAATTTAAATTACAAGTCTGCTGGTTATACGCTAGTTTCCTTAACTGCAGTTGCGTACATACGCGGTTTTTACTAACTGAAGTAGTGCATACAAATCTGATTGTGAAATGAATTGACTTGATAATACTGATTCACCCCCCCTCTCAATATTATTTCCAACAAATGAATATCGTTGTCCCAAGGGAAACTTAAAAGAAATTTGAATCCCCGGCAACGGTGCCAGTCTGATGTTGTACCTCTGAGATAGTAGTAGGTCAGCTACCAATACCAGAGCATCTAAAATAATTGTTTTGGGGTTTTTGGTTTTAGTTTTGGAAGACTAATGAATGAAGACAGATGTAGAATTGAAATAATTAATCCTTTGGGTTATATTAATATTTCAACAAAGGGCTGCTATAAGGCTTTACACAGTGATATAGATAAAAAATAATGGTGAGAAGAAGACATAAAATAATATGATTATCATAGTTTCCAGACTGTAAAACAGAAGAATCATAAGTGTGAAAACCTTCTGAACTACATTCCAAAGATTCAAGGTCTTACACAAGATGCTGATGATTTATTGATTAGAGGGGAATAGCTAAACAGATAGTTCATTAATCCATTCTCTTAATAGATGATCACTTTAGGAGCTTATAGGAATTAATTGAGACACAATCATTCCTACCTAGATATCTCTATAAGTCTTAAGCATATGAAGAAAAACATAATGATTGAAAATTGGAAAAACTTACAGGATAACACAAACTATGTGAAACCAAATTCAGAATCCTCTGCTTTGTATTAAGGTTTCAGAAAGACTGAGCACATCAAGTGTCTACAAAAGCTTCCTTCAGAGGTGCAACCAAGTTCAAAGTAGCATGAAATGTCAAGAATTTACAAGCAATGAATAATCAACCTCAAACTTCGAACCCATAACATCTTGAGAAGAGAGTTATTTATACAATAATAAAACTAAAAAAATATCCTAAAATTGATTAAGTGTTATTCTAGGAAAGGAAAAGATCTTCATGCAAGAAGATAGGGGCAACAATTGAACTGCTTCTTGCTGTCCCTTTTATTCAGGTTGTGCTAGCTTTGCTGTTTGATATTTCTCCCTTTAAGCTGCTAAATTGTTTGAATCCTTTGCGCAAGTTGATTCCTTCAGTTTGATATTTCATCTGATACTCTTTAAAACCCGTGAATATCCTTTAACCCTGTAGAATAACCTTTACTGTTTCTTTTTATCTTTACTGTGCAATCCAGGTTTTTTTCTATGTTTTTCAACAATAAATCACTTTAGATTTTATGTTATAGGGTAAAGTAAATTTATATGGTCTTCATATTTGTCTTCCAACTGTACGCATGCTTTTTCTTTTTAAGCCTGGAACAGGGGTCTTTACCTGCAAAACACAAAAACTGTTAAGAAAAACAAGGTGATAGAGACGGTCGTGAATGGCTTTTTTGAGATTGAAAGGACATTGGAAGGAGTCCAGAGCGTATCGGAAGGTAAACTGATGGTTTTAGTAGTTGCAGAGGCTTATGCAGGCTTCACTATGAAAACAGGCAAAACAAAGGAAAAATGGTGATTTTTGCCTTTAAACGGAAAAACAACTTTCTTTTGAAATATGGGGCAATAGTGAACAGTGGTTATTTTGTTGTTATGTGGGAGGTGGTCTTCATTACACTCCTTATGAAGCATGGGTGGTTTTGGGAAGGGTTCACCCAATATGGTTTAAAGCCTGACACATAGCAAAGGAGGACGGTGGAATACCGCTTTTCAGGTGGGTAATGCCCGTACAGAGAGTTAACCCAAAATTTGCCAAGGGCTGTTGGATTTGGATGTATGTGATCGAATGGGGCCGGAGCGAAGGAGCAGTACGGAGGGAACCATCGATCAATTATGGCCGCAATGACTTTATCTATGAGTTAAAACTGTGATTAGCGGGGTTAAATGGAGGTTAAGGTTAATTCTTCGTTAAAGTCATAAAAACGATTTAACAAAGAAAACCTTCGCAAAATAGATATGGTGGGCTCGGAATTTTATTAACTTGGGCGGATAATGATATTGGGTCTGGGCTAATCGCATATCGCAATCGCAGTTTAGCGGAGGAAGGCCCATCGCAAAGGAAAGCAATAAGGGCTGGACACAATGTAGGAATAAATCATGTATGATATGTGATTGAGTCCGGGCTCCCATCGCAATCGGAGATCGCAATGGTGGAGGGTATTGCTATTAGCCGGGACTTGCGATGGAGGTGGATGAGATATGGCATGAACTGTAATATATATTGCGTCGGGTTCGTCATGCATCACATATCGCAATGTGGGGAGTAATGCTTTAGCTGGGAATGCGATGGATGAAATGGCATTGCACTGTGATATATATTGCATTGGGTCCGGGCCCATCGCAATTGCATATCGCAATGGCAGAGGAGAGTGCATACATGTTATAAAGTTTGCGATCTGCTGATGCGATATGTTATATTAAATACATAGTTTTTATAATAAAACTAAAGGTTTCAGGGTATTTTAATATGGAATATGAGTGGAAAGGGAAAATATACGTGAAAAGGGGAAAATACTAAGTATTATGCTTTTTATGAGTTTATTTGCTTTTCATATATGCATAATACTTAGGGTAAAACATATTTTTGTGTGTTTTCGGGTAAAAAGGGATTTTACATGGTAAAAAGGGATTTTACATGGGGTTTTCACTTTTCTTAGGTAAAAAGGAATTTTACCTTAGGAAAAGGGGTTTTTTTGTGGAAAATGAATGAATATGAATGTATGAAGGTAAGAAGGGGAAATTAGTAAATTTAGAGATGAATGAGGATGATGGAAGTTAACTAATTGATCTTGTAGACCTTCATTTGCTTTGTATAATTGCCTCATGGATGTAGAAACATATGGTAAAACATGATGATGTACCTTTTGTCCAATGAATCATCAAACTTCTGCAACCTTATTCTACTTACCCTTTGCTTATCCTATCATTTTTTTCTTCACTTAATGGGTGCATTTAAGCTAGCAAACCCTTTTCCTTTCTTTTTATTTTACAAAATCAACTCCTTTATTTAGAATTTCAGCAACCCTAGGTGATAAATGGGAGTAATCAGGCTCAGATGGGATATTACTATAGGGGTCAAATGATTCTAATTCTTTAGACTGTAAGACTGAAGAGGAAGAAGAAGATGGTTGGTGTCCCCTTTTAGACCTGGCTTTTCTCAGAATATTTTTAGGATCTGACAAAGGACTAACTATGTCACCTTCTGAACGAGATCTTTTATGTTTAAAAGGTGCCAGCTTGGGAGTGTGGAGTCGCCTAGATGAATGATTTTAACCTTTCTAAACCCTTTAATCATGTTTAAAGGGAGAGATTGAATGATGTTGGCATTATGACAGAGGTTTGGCGCTATGACACAGGTGTTGTCCTTGATGGCAACTCACTCAAATGACAAATCACTATTCAGGCTCTCAGACTGAAATAAAAAGAGATATACGCAGGTTCCTCTTAACCAAGTCACATACACGCAAGTTAGATGATCAAAAGGCGCGTATACATATGCATGCACTTTCATGCAAGGAAAAGCGCGTACATGTGGGAAAATTTATTTTTGGTCCATGGTATTTAGTCCTTGGTATTTGGACCTATGTTTTGGACCATGGTATCTCGTCCGAAGTGTTGAACCTAAGTATTGGGTCCGTGGTATTGATTCTCTATGGTTTTGGACCATGGTATGGAGTAAGGCCTAAGACTATAAAAGGGGGAAGAGATCATTAGGCAAAGGCATTCACTCAAGCATTGAATATCTTATGAAGAGCAAGATATAGAATTGGGTTATGGTGCATAGCTGGATCTGAACCAAGGAGGAACCTGAGCGCTAGAAGAAGGATAAGTCTTATTGATGGGTCAAGATCTTAAGGCTTGAATAGTAATATCTATATGTGATTTTGATCTATTATATTTAGCGCATGACTTGATCTATAAATCTGATAATCTGGGTATAACTGATGTTTGAATAAGTGAAAAGGGTAAATTATCTTTTATAGATCTGTTCACAGGTTTGGCACAACAGAGGCACGTATACACGCTGGCTCAGTAAGTCAAAATAGCGTATACGCTAGTTGGCCTTGTTACATAAATGTATGCATGCATGTTCTATGTATTGAAGTAGCGTACGTCTCATGAAATATGTTTTAGCTACTTTTGTTTATTGTTGCAGTGTTATGGGTTCAGGATTGGTTTTTGGTTACTATTAATGTATTCTGGTTACAACATTCAAAGAAGTAATTGTTTGATTCAGTTTTGATAGAAGCAAAGGAGATGGATTAATGTATATGTACTTGATGTTTGATTATTATTATTGATGGATCCAGTCTGAAAATTTATGAAACGTGGTCCCTGGAAGAAAAGAGAAGATTGTAGCCTTCTGTAGGTCAGCACCTACGTACTAGTACCTCATCTAGTACAAGAGCTAAGGGGGTTGTAGCTCCCTTCTAGGAGAAGCTGGAGAACGAAAGAAGGTTGTAGCCTTCTGCAAGTAGCAGCCTGCGTACTGGTATAAGACTGCACCAGTACATAAACATTGTAAAAATAAGTTTCTAATTAAAAGAAGATAGAGACGAATTGCAGCAGGTGGTTTTCACCCACATTGGGTTTCCACCTTATATCTTGTGTTCTTATGTGTGACTGCTTGTTCTGTTTTACTGTTCCTGGTTACTGTTTATATGGTTTAATGCACATATTAATGATCAACATCTGAAGAATAATTTAAATTACAAGTCTGCTGGTTATACGCTAGTTTCCTTAACTGCAGTTGCGTACATACGCGGTTTTTACTAACTGAAGTAGTGTATACAAATCTGATTGTGAAATGAATTGACTTGATAATACTTATTCACCCCCCCTCTCATTATTATTTCCAACAAATGAATATCGTTGTCCCAAGGGAAACTTAAAAGAAATTTGAATCCCCGGCAATGGTGCCAGTCTGATGTTGTACCTCTGAGATAGTAGTAGTTCAGCTACCAATACCAGAGCATCTAAAATAATTGTTTTGGGGTTTTTGGTTTTAGTTTCGGAAGACTAATGAATGAAGACAGATGTAGAATTGAAATAATTAATCCTTTGGGTTATATTAATATTTCAGCAAAGGGCTGCTATAAGGCTTTACACAATGATATAGATAAAAAATAATGGTGAGAAGAAGACAGAAAATAATATGATTATCATAGTTTCCAGACTGTAAAACAGAAGAATCATAAGTGTGAAAACCTTCTGAACTACATTCCAAAGATTCAAGGTAGTATACTTAAGCTTACACAAGATGCTAATGATTTATTGATTAGAGGGGAATAGCTAAACAGATAGTTCATTAATCCATTCTCTTAATAGATGATCACTTTAGGAGCTTATAGGAATTAATTGAGACACAATCATTCCTACCTAGATATCTCTATAAGTCTTAAGCATATGAAGAAAAACATAATGATTGAAAACTGGAAACACTTACAGGATAACACAAACTATTTGAAACCAAATTCAGAATCCTCTGCTTTGTATTAAGGTTTCAGAAAGACTGAGCACATCAAGTGTCTACAAAAGCTTCCTTCAGAGGTGCAACCAAGTTCAAAGTAGCATGAACTGTCAAGAATTTACAAGCAATGAATAATCAACCTCAAACTTCGAACCCATAACATCTCGAGAAGAGAGTTATTTATACAATAATAAAACTAAAAAAATATCCTAAAATTGATTAAGTGTTATTCTAGGAAAGGAAAAGATCTTCATGCAAGAAGATAGGGGCAACAATTGAACTGCTTCTTGCTGTCCCTTTTATTCAGGTTGTGCTAGCTTTGCTGTTTGATATTTCTCCCTTTAAGCTGCTAAATTGTTTGAATCCTTTGCGCAAGTTGATTCCTTCAGTTTGATATTTCATCTGATGCTCTTTAAAACCTGTGAATATCCTTTAACCCTGCAGAATAACCTTTACTGTTTCTTTTTATCTTTACTGTGCAATCCAGGTTTTTTTCTATGTTTTTCAACAATAAATCACTTTAGATTTTATGTTATAGGGTAAAGTAAATTTATATGGTCTTCATATTTGTCTTCCAACTGTACGCATGCTTTTTCTTTGTAAGCTTGGAACAGGGGTCTTTACCTGCAAAACACAGAAACTGTTAAGAAAAACAAGGTGACAGAGACGGTCGTGAATGGCTTTTTTGAGCTTGAAAGGACATTGGAAGGAGTCCAGAGCGTATCGGAAGGTAAACTGATGGTTTTAGTAGTTGCAGAGGCTTATGCAGGCTTCACTATGAAAACAGGCAAAACAAAGGAAAAATGGTGATTTTTGCCTTTAAACGGAAAAACAACTTTCTTTTGAAATATGACACAATAGTGAAGAGTGGTTATTTTGTCGTTATGTGGGAGGTGGTCTTCATTACACTGCTTATGAAGCATGGGTGGTTTTGGGAAGGGTTCACCCAATATGGTTTAAAGCCTGACACGTAGCAAAGGAGGACGGTGGAATATCGCTTTTCAGGTGGGTAATGCCCATACAGAGAGTTAACCCAACATTTTCCAAGGGCCGTTGGATTTGGATGTATGTGATCGAATGGTGGTGGAGCGAAGGAGCAGTACGAAGGGAACCATCGATCAATTATAGCCGCAATGACTTTATCTATGAGTTAAAACTGTGATTAGCGGGGTTAAATGGAGGTTAAGGTTAATTCTTCATTAAAATCATAAAAACGATTTAACAAAGAAAACCTTCGCAAAACAGATATGGTGGACTCGGAATTTTATTAACTTGGGCGGATAATGATATTGGGTCCGGGCTAATTGCATATCGCAATCGCAGTTTAGCGGAGGAAGGCCCATCGCAAAGGAAAGCGATAAGGGCTGGACATAATGTAGGAATAAATCATGTATGATATGTGATTGGGTCTGGGCTCCCATCGCAATCGGAGATTGCAATGGTGGAGGGTATTGCTATTAGCCGGGACTTGCGATGGAGGTGGATGAGATATGGCATGAATTGTAATATATATTGCGTCGGGTTCGTCGTGCATCGCATATCGCAATGTGGGGAGTAATGCTTTAGCTGGGAATGCGATGGATGAAATGGCATTGCACTGTGATATATATTGCATTGGGTCCGAGCCCATCGCAATTGCATATCGCAATGGCAGAGGAGAGTGCATACATGTTATAAAGTTTGCGATCTGTCGATGCGATATGTTATATTAAAAACATAGTTTTTATAATAAAACTAAAGGTTTCAGGGTATTTTAATAAAGGAGTTAATATATACGGGAAAGGGAATTTTTAGGGTTTTTAATACATTAAGTTAGTATTAATATGGAATATGAGTGGAAAAGGAAAATATACGTGAAAAGGGGAAAATACTAAGTATTATGCTTTTTATGAGTTTATTTGCTTTTCATATATGCATAATACTTAGGGTAAAACATATTTTTGTGTGTTTTCGGGTAAAAAGGGATTTTACATGGTAAAAAGGGATTTTACATGGGGTTTTCACTTTTATTAGGTAAAAAGGAATTTTACCTTAGGAAAAGGGGTTTTTTGTAGAAAATGAATGAATATGAATGTATGAAGGTAAGAAGGGGAAATTAGTAAATTTAGAGATGAATGAGGATGATGGAAGTTAATTAATTGATCTTGTAGACCTTCATTTGCTTTGTATAATTGCCTCATGGACGTAGAAACATATGGTAAAACATGATGATGTACATTTCGTCCAATGAATCATCAAACTTCTGCAACCTTATTCTACTTACCCTTTGCTTATCCTATCATTTTTTTCTTCACTTAATGGGTGCATTTAAGCTAGCAAACCCTTTTTCTTTCTTTTTATTTTACAAAAGAAAACTATCTAAATCTATGCTTATAACCTCCAAGGGTTCAGATTAAACTGATGAGCACCTTATTATTCTCTGCCTAACTATTGATCTGCCAAGATTAAATAGTTTGGCCAGATCTTTATTCTCTAACTATAACATCAAATTTAGAGCATGAAGTAGTCAAGATTAAACTATTTGACTGTCATGGGTTGTGGCATTTAAGACAAGCTGCACACAACCATTATTTTGCAGAGAAATAGTAGTGGCATTTAGACTTGCTCACTTTTAGAGTTTATTTGTTTTCTTCCCTTTCTAACCTAACATTTCTTTTTGTCTTGATTTTTTAGGATACCTAGCCTAACATTTTCTTTGATATGGACATCATCATCAAGATGTTTTTTTCACTAACATTTTTTTCACTATTGTTATGTCCATATCCTAACTTAACATTTTTTTAAATATTCTATATTTTTTTGACTATTTTATTCTACCTTATCAAAACCAAAAAATACTACAACACCTTAGTCCATCAAGACCACTGCACTTAGGGCTCCAACTTGGTCCACTCTCACACTACCCTCTAGCAGACTACGAGCGTCCAATACAACTGTCCTCTTCTAGGACTGCATCCACCTCGTGAGCTAACGTTTCTCTGCTGCAAAGTATGCAATCTCTTTAGGGCCAATATCAGTCCACATCAGTCCTAGATCATTGCCTCTAGACCTTCTCTACAGCTGCAATTTTCTTCTCATTGTAAGATACTCCCTTTTCTACACCTCCAAACAACCACTACAACTTCAACCCTCTCTGCAATGATACCAGGTATCTGGTGCCCACAATTCTGAGACAAAACCATAACAAATACTAGGACACACCAGCCTAGAATTTTCCTATACTAGGACCTCCAACCTATGCCTCTCCTCCTTGATTATGTTCATAATTTTCTCTTCCAATACCCTTGAAATCTGAGCTGATCTCACTGAAGAACTTGACCCTGGTTAGGGTATCTATCCCTGCAAAAAACCAATCTTTCTTCCACCTACAAGCCTCCTCCTTGCTGCATTCTAGTTGGGGACAATTGTGGCCATGTTTAGGGACCCTAGTACCCTCCTTGTCAGACACATACATGGCAAAAACAGAAGATGAATGATAAGCATGAGAGAGTATCTATTATTAACAAATGATATACATTGATAGTACATTCATATGACCTTTGGTTTCATATTCCAAGGTCTCTTTGACTTCTTTAGACTATTTAGCTTCCACACCAACCCTTAAAGGATTAGGTGTCCAACATTCCCCCCCTTAATCCGAAGGGTTATATATGAGTCCAAGAAGAGAGCTGTAATAAAAAACATGCAAAAATGCATGGAAGCACTAGGCTAAATGTGCTCTCTGAAATGTTGGTATAAGGGAGGTGGTTTAAGGATGACCACCAACATTGGAATGCTTATTGCAGTTCCCAGAACTCTTCCAAGTCTGGCATGAAGCTCAGGTCTTCTGCTAGAGGAAGTGAAAAAATGCATGGCAGCACTAGGCTGCATGTGCTCTATGAAATGTTGGTATAAGGGAGGTGGTTTAAGGACGACCACCAACACTGGAATGCTTAGTGCAGTTCCGGGAACTCTTCCAAGTTTGGCATGAAGCTCAGGTCTTCTGTTATGAAATCAGCTCAAGAAAAGATAGAAAATATAGATCAACGCCTTAGAATTCAGCCTCTTCGAGGGGGAAACCTCCTTTACATTACATAAATGAACAATTCTTGGATGATTAAAATGACAAAACCTCCTTTCTATATATAGGAGTCTAAGGAGTCACAATATAATCCAGCCGACCTAACAATAATAATATAAAGCCACAAAAATAACAATAGAGGGATTCTATGGGGCACAGAAATAACAATATGGGGGTAATAGGGGCACAACAATATAAATAAGGGGTATAACTACAATAGTAATGGGGTAATCACTAGTATTATAGGGACCCAACATGCCCCTCTCCTTCAAAAAAGTGTTGTCCTCAACGCTTGAGTAGTTCTGGATACTTCTGCATAAAATTCTCATCCTCCCATGTGGAATCTTCAGCGGATAAGTTCTTCCACTTGATAAGATACTCTGAAATTGATCGATTTCGTAGTTGTCGAGTTCTTGTTTCTGTGACTGCTTCCGGTTCCAATATAATTTTTCCTTCCTCATCAAGTTCTGGCAATATTGTTTGAACTGGGAGCTTGTCGCCTATAACCTTATTTAAACATGAAACATGGAAAACTGGGTGCAATCGAGAAGCTGCAGGAAGCTCCAATTTGTATGCCATAGTACCAATCTTTTGCAACACCTTGTACGAACCATAATACTTTGGTGATAATTTATTATCCTTCTTAGCTTGCTTTAGGGACATTTGCTTATATGGTTGTAGCCGTAGGAATACCCAATCACCTACATCAAAACTTCTTTCACTGCGATGTTGATCTGCCTGTTGTTTCATTCTATTTTGTGCCAACACGAGGTTATTCTTTAAGAGTTGGAGGACTTGTTGTTGATGTTCGATGTGATGTTCCACTGCCTGAACCTTAGAATTTTCTCTTAAATATGATGTGATGGATGGTGGTTGATACCCATAAAGTGCCATAAATGGGGTCATTTTTGTTGCTGTATGGAAGGAAGTGTTATACCACCATTCAGCCAGAGGCAACCATTTGACCCATTGTGTCTGTTTATCATATACAAAGCAACGAAGATATCCTTCCAAACATTTGTTTACTATCTCAGTTTGCCCATCAGATTGAGGATGATAAGATGAGCTATGAGCTAACTGAGTACCAAGACAAGAAAATAATTCTGTCCAAAAATTTCCAGTGAAAATGGGATCTCTGTCACTTACAATAATCTTTGGGTTTCCATGTAGCTTTTGAATTGTTTCCATAAATGCAGTAGAAACTGTACTGGCTTTAAATGGATGTGATAATGCACAAAAGTGTGCATACTTGGTAAGTCTGTCAACTACCACCATGATGACACTCTTTCCCTCAGACTTGGGTAAACCTGTGATAAAATCCATTGAAACCTCCTCCCAACATTGGCTTGGAATGGATAAAGGTTGTAATAGACCCGGTGTCTTAATTGTTTCAACTTTATTTTGTTGGCAAACCAAACATTCCGCCACAAACTTTTGAATATCTGATTTAAGGCCATCCCAAAAAAATTCCTTCTTAACCCTGTGGTAAGTTTTTAAAAATCCTGAGTGCCCTCCTAAGGGAGAAGTGTGCAATTCCATAAGAATCTTTTGTTTTAGCTGGGAATTCTTACAGAGGTATAAGCGATCTTTGTACCATAACGAATCATTTTTCCAGCTAAATGTATCAAACGTACTGGAATCTTGTTGTAGCTTTCGAATAAGTGCCCACACTTCTTCATTGTTCTTCCATTCCTCCCTTGCTTCATTTATCCAATCTGGTTGGATAATAGAAATGGCGCACAACAATGCTTCCACATCCTCATCCTTTCTTGAGAGTGCATCTGCCACCACATTTTGCTTCCCTTTTTTGTAGATGATTTCAAAGTCATAACCCAACATCTTTGTGACCCACTTTTGTTGCTCTTCAGAGGATAATCTTTGTTCTAAAAAGTATTTAAGGCTATCATGATCCGTTTTTACCTTGAAGTGTCTTCCCATTAGGTAGGGTCGCCATTTCTTAAGTGCATGGAGTATTGCCAACATTTCCTTCTCATAAATAGCTTTTCTTAAAAACTTTCCCTTGATTGGACGACTTTCAAAAGCAATGGGTCTTTCATCTTGCATTAGAACAGCACCAATTCCATTTCCTGAAGCATCACATTCCACAATAAAGGTTTTTGTGAAGTCCGGTGTAGCTAAGACCGGTGCTTGGCACATTGCCTCTTTAAGATGTTCAAAGGCCTTTGTTGCTTCCGGAGTCCATGAAAATGCATCTTTCTTCAATAATGTTGTTAGAGGTGCTGCTATTCTCCCATAATTCTTAACAAACTTGCGATAATACCCTGTCAACCCAAGAAATCCTCACAGATGCTTTATGGATGTGGGGATTTTCCATTCTTTAATGGCTTTAATTTTGCTAGGGTCTACCTTAACTCCTTCATGAGATACAATATGACCCAAATATTCCACCTCCTGGACTCCAAAGAAACATTTGGATCTTTTTGCATATAATTGTTTCTCCTCCAATAGTTGTAGCACCCTGTCAACATGTTCAACATGATCCTTCCAAGACTTGCTGTAGATTAGTATATCATCAAAAAATACTAACACAAATTTTCTAAGGAATGGTTTGAAAATTGAATTCATCAAACCTTGAAATGTTGAAGGTGCATTGGTAAGGCCAAAAGGCATGACCAAAAATTCATAATGACCCTCATGAGTTCTAAATGTTGTTTTCGGAATGTCTTCAATCTTCATTCTGATTTGATGATATCCCGAACGAAGATCCAACTTGGTGAAGTAAATTGATCCATGCAATTCATCCAGTAATTCATCAATGACAGGAATGGGGAACTTATCTTTAATAGTGAGCTTGTTGAGCTCCCTATAATCCGGACACATGCGCCATGATCCATCCTTCTTGTGCACCAATACTACTGGAGCAGAGAAAGAACTTTGACTCGATTGAATTATACCAGCCTCTAGCATTTCTGCAACCATACGTTCAATTTCACTTTTTTGGACATAGGGATATCTGTACGGCCTGATGTTTGGAGGAACACTTCCTGGAATCAGATGAATAGCATGATCATGATCATGCATAGGTGGGAGACCTTTAGGAGTCTCAAATACCCTGGAATGATTGTCCAGGACTTTTTGGAGATCTGGAGAAATAGATGATTCCGATGTGGAAACATCTAGCAAACATAATTGTGCAATTACACCTCTTTGCTCCTTTTTTAGAAGCTTTGTCATACCATTAGAGGTGATTATCTTTCCTGGTTTCCCTGCAATACCCCTTAATTCAACTTCCTTTCCTTCCGTAGAAAATTTGATGAAAAGTTCTTGAAAATTAAAAGCTATTGTACCCAAGGATTGTAGCCATTGGACTCCTAGTACAACATCAACACCTCCCATTGGAATGGAAAGCATTAGGCTAGTTAATACATATTCTCCCATGGATAGCTTGATATTATGGCACCTTCCAGAGAAATTTATTGTTCCTCCATTTGCAATCATCACTTGACACTCTGGTGCTAGATATAGGAAGCAATTCAATTCTTTTGCTACCCTACAATGAATAAAATTGTGGGTGCTTCCTGAATCAATCAACACTATTACCTTTTTCTTCTTGATTTGTCCTTCTATCTTTATGGTTTGAGGAGTGGTAATTCCCACCAATGCATTACAATATATGGTCGGA
Source organism: Pinus tabuliformis (assembly GCA_031772625.1). Classification (NCBI taxonomy): domain Eukaryota; kingdom Viridiplantae; phylum Streptophyta; class Pinopsida; order Pinales; family Pinaceae; genus Pinus; species Pinus tabuliformis. The sequence goes on from CM062809.1 coordinate 1,097,011,978, forward strand.
TTTAATTGTTCTTCATCTAGGCTTTGTTCCTGGAGTATATCCTCTTCTTTTGACCTTTCTTGCTCCTTTTCTTCTTCCTCTTCACAATCTATGTAGAATAATTTCTTCTCGGCACACTGATGACCTTTAGTGTATTTTGTTGTGTGTGGAGCATGATTGTTCAAAGGTCTTTGTTTCAGCCAGATGTATACCCCAGGAAGTCTTGTACACCCCTCCACGCCACGGGGGTCTAGGGGGGCCGATCCCCCCCCCGGCTGGGGGGTCCGGGGGCCAGTGGTCCCCTGGCGGGGGCTCGGGGGCAGCACCCCCGAAGCTAAAAACAAATGTAAAATTTCCTTGTAAAAGTATAGTAATTTCTAGTCAATCTGGGTCGTTCATTAGGCGAATGATCTAACGATAGAACTTATGTTTAGTTTAGGGTTTTTTGCACTAGAAGGCAACCCCTCTCTTTGTATGAGGGTATTGTATTTGAGGCTGTGAAATAGATGTGTATTCTGTGAGCGAGAAACGGAGAGGTGAGACTGTGAGAGAAAACAGAGGATATTACAGCGGATTTGCTGTAGGTTGTGTCTCTTCATTTTGCTGGATAATAGAAAGGAAGGACTGGCTGTTCGGGGTGGACGTAGCCCAAACTAGGTGAACCACGTATATCTGTGTCTCTCTTGTTTTGTGCGTTTTCTGTGTTTATATTTCTGCAATATTTTATGTGTTCCATTGCTCCGTAATATATAATTTTATAACAACTGGTATCAGAGCTGAAGGTCTATTTGGCTGATAAACTCGCAGGAAAGAAGGGTTCCTGGTTCGAGTGGGAGCAATGGCGAAAGATGGTAAGTTTAGGGTCGAGAAATTTAACGGCCAAAACTTCTCACTGTGGAAGATACAGATGGAAGATTATCTGTATCAGAAAGATCTATACCTACCATTGGGCGGAAAAACAAAGATGCCGACGGGTATGAAAGGCGAAGAATGGAACCTTCTCGATAGAAAGGCACTCGGAACAATAAGGTTGTGCCTTGCTGCGTCAGTCACCTTCAACATTTCGAAGGAAACCACGACAGAGGGTTTGATGCAGACGTTGTCGAAACTATATGAAAAACCCTCGGCCTCAGACAAGGTATTTCTTATGAAACGGTTATTTAATATGAATATGTCGGAAGGTGGATCTGTTGCAAACCATTTAAATGATTTCAATACAGTTACAAGTCAGTTAAGTTCTGTAGGGGTAAACTTTGATGATGAAGTTAGAGCTCTGTTATTCTTGTCCTCATTACCAGAAAGTTGGAATGGTTTGGTAATGGCCATTAGTAACTTCGTTTCTGGATCTAGTACTTTAAAGTTTGATGATGTTTTCGGTGTTATCCTTAGCGAGGAAATGCGACGGAAAAGCTCCGGTGAGACATTGTTATAGACATTTTTGTGCCTTACAGCTCTAAGCATGAAATGTCCATAAACCAAGGGATCCTAAGTCCCTAAAAGTGTTGTTCCTGCCCCTAAAGGAACAAGGTCAACAAAGTACAGCTTCTCCCAGAAGTTCTCCACCAGAAATTGCTCAGAATCAGTCAAATCAGGATCATTTCAGCTGCTCCACTAGCTACCTGCGTTGCATAGCACCCCAGTACACTAGCTAGGTGCATTGCAACGCACCTAAATGCACTACCAGGGTGCGCTGAGTGGGAAATGACAAATGGCAGTGCCATTCCGCGAGGTGGAAAGACAATGGAAGCTTCCACAATATTCCTCCATGACACTTGCCTCACTGAGTTCGACCAAGGATGAGTAAGAGGCTCTCAGTCTCCAAGTGGAAGCAAGAACTGACAAAGAGAAGACACTAGTCAAAAGACAATCTGACTCATCTTCTTTGCATACATCTATATATGGATCCCTCATCCCAGAGATCCAGAGGCTGGAATTTTGTACATTGCAGAGAATTGTTGTTGGTTTTGAGATTGAGATCAGTGCATTGGGTGATTTATGCTTTGTTGGAGGTGAAGAAGGGATTCCTTTGCTGGGAGGTTGATGCTGGATCGGGACTCACTTGGTTGTATCTCCTCCTGGATCTTCTTGTTATATCAATAAAACTATTTGAGTTTCTCCTACATGCTTGTGTATCATTGATGTTTGTTGCATTAGTATGTTTAGCTTAAATCTGATCCTAAGCTATTTATGAATATAAATCCATGTCTTTGTGTAGTTTTCCTCTTCTGTGATCTTATAGGAACTTGGTGAAGCTGGGCAAGTAAGGGAGCAGGTAGCTGGAAGCTGTCAAAGAGGAGAGAGATTGGATCAAAGGACTAGCGCAAGACACAGGTTGGTTCATCCTATTCCTCTTCGTTTATAGTTCATAAAGAAGAATACAAAAATAATTTTCTCTCTTTGTTGCTAAGGCACTGTCACACCTTAGTGGGATAGGGTTGTTCTGAATAGACACTTTTCCCCACAACAAAATGGCGACTCCACTGGGGACGATTGTCTAATTAGTTTATTTGTGTTTCTCTTGCTGTTTGTTTCATAGACTTAGAAGTAGCAATCGAACTGCATTTTCCATTTACAAATGCAAAGTAGACACCTGCTACTTCAATCCACTCACTGGATCTGTTTATGATTTGAACAGTGGATTCACAAATGATCTGATTTCCCTTTGTGATAGCTCTTAGTCCTCCTTTAAATCATCCCCCTGATTGTACCTTACTGATTGCTTTTACTCGGCCAAAAACCATAGATTAAACTGCAAATCGTGACCCAGAACCCGGATAGAAGTCTCGTTTCTGCCCCAGCACAAGCTCTGTGAAGAGATTCTGCATTTCAACGCAGGTCCCGAGAGGGCTATCTGCGCTGCAATTCAATTTCTCTGTGCAACAGGTGCACTGATCAGCCTTTCCCTGTGCAGCTGTGGTTCTTTGCTTCATTTTGTCCAGTTTTATCTCTGATTTTTGCAGCCTGTGACCAGTGTGTGTACCTGTCTGAAAACTCCTTTTCTTTGCCTTAATTCCACCTCCTTTGTACAAAAAGACTGTATGTGTTTTTGTGTGTTTGTAGCATCATTTACAGTTTTCCAGTGCAAAAGTGAAATAGTCACACTGTCGTCCTTTGATTTAGATCTGTCGTAACTGTCGATTTTGGTCTTAGGAGAAAGCTTATTTGCTGTTGACAGTCGATTATGTTTTTACTTTTGCCTTTGGTTTGAATTTGTCACTTTCTAGTGTCGAAACGAGTGTTTATTTCGAAAATTGTAAAGTGTCGTAATCATCTCTACCTTTTGATTTCGAAAAAAAACTTGTTTGTGTTTGTCATTTGAAAGCGAATTCAGATTTGTACATCAACTTTCTTTTTAGGCATCAATATTAAGAAAGTGAAAACAAATACATGCACTTGTGCATTTGCATATTGATAGTTTGTATGGCTTGATTTAGGAAAAGTGCATTTACAGTGTGCTCTTTGCTCTTTGAGAAAAGATTGTGTCTTTCTTTTCCCCTTGTAGCTAGGATTTTCATTGTTGAAAAGAGATAAAAGATTTGCTTATCATCTTTAGATTGCATTTAGGAATTACATCTACATCTCGTGGTGAACCCAAAAGGAAAACTTCTAAGAAAGATCAACATAAAATAAATTGAATGAATCTAACAACGCTTTGGAACTTAACGCACAACACAGAGGTCTAGGCTAGAGACGTGTTCCGGCGTCGTAAAGCCTGGTAACTGTTGTCCTCACTGATGGTTGGGTGATTCCTCCACTGTGAGACGATAAGTGCCAGTACGGACTTGTGCTCCCACGTACCGTCGAGTATATATTGGGAGACCCCTATAGGCTTAAAAGCTTTTATCCATAGGAAGCCGTGTCGGCCGCCCTACTGATCGCAATGCACCGAACACAACATTCAGGAAGATTGACTGCCGTACCGTAAAACGTATTCTGCAGTTTTGTGATTGGTTTGGTACTCCCTCTACCTAGATCTCCAGAGCAGTCCCTTTCGTTCCTTTTCAGACTCCTTAATGGAAAAGGTCCATCTGAGCACTTGTCACTTCAGGCTCATTAAAAATCGAAGGAGACTAGAGTCATCTTTTGTTTTTTCTCGACTCTTTAAAATTGAAAAAACAATTTGTGTCTAAAGCGTCTAAAAATTTATTTTAAACGGAATATTCATCACCCTTTTCCTACGTTGATCTTTAGGTTGAGAAAATGGAGTCTACCAACCAAGGAATTCCCCTTGGTGGAAATCCTAGTCCCTTCTCCTCTTGGGGAGATGTTGGTGCACCCCATATGGCCACATTGTCACTTCCAGGACTGACAATAGGCTTGCCAGTATGGCTCTTCTCAACCAATGTCGTTCAGAACACCACTATTCCTGAACAATCGAATCGGCAATTAGACGAATCCAGAGTTACCCACCAACCTTCTACTTCCTCTAATTCTTCTTCTCCTCCTTCCTCTTCGCTTGATGGGGCTGGCAAAGCCAAAAGTCAAGTTCCTAAGGAGAAGAAGGGAAAGAAGAAGAAAGAGAAGAAGAAGAAGGAGCCAAAGGCGAATGGGGGGAAACAAGTGTCGTCTAACGAAAATCCACACACTGCACCGACCAGGCCTAAATCGCCATGTGTCATATGCAAGGGAGACCACTTTCACAGAGATTGTCCTTGCATCCCCCGGATACTAAGGGACTGGTCTCCCCGTTTGCACAATCCGGTGTCGTCAACCTCTGGTGATCATGTTGAAAGCACACCGTCAACTAGCGAAAGTGAAGCCCCAGGACAAAAAGGGAGAGCTAGATCTCCCTGTAAACTGTGCGAAGGCGATCACGCCATCCACCGTTGTCCCTTCTTAGACGAAGCTAAAAGAGTTTTGGATGATCGTCCGGTTTCACCGTTACGACTTCCTCCTGGATATAAAAAACTCTTGCCGAGTCCTTCGTTAGTTGAGAATCCAGCTGGCCCGCTCAAGTGGTTAGCTGAAGTGCCTGTCATTGAAGATAAACCAACTGAATCCATACCAGACGAAAGTCAAAAGGTCGAGGTGGCAGTTGACCCGGTCTTGCCTTCAGAGGTTTTATCTTCGAATGATACAGTCACTGAAGAGAACAAGGATGACACCATCCAAATTCTCTTCATCAACACAGACTCCGACGAACACGGGGGCAATCTACCCATTCCTTTACCGCAGGAAGGAATTTCGTCAGAGCCATACCCGGCCGTCTACTCGGTCCCACCTCCAAGCAGCCTAGTTGTCTCCTTCGACTGGAATCAACTAGGCAGACCCCGTTTACCAGCAAGCATACCATTCAGAATTATCATCCAAATATATAGAATGGTCATGGCTGGTACCATCATAGATGAGGGGGCTTCTGTGAGTATCCTTTCCTCTACTGCTTGGAAAGCGCTTGGTTCGCCATCGCTTTTGCCTGAGATGAGAAATCTGACAGGCTTTGATAAAGGAACCAGTCGACCTTTAGGGATCCTTCCCAATGTGCCCATAACATTGAGAGGGAAGACAGTTCAAATGAATGTAATGGTAGTTCAAGGACCCTTGGATTATAACCTACTCCTTGGACGAGACTATATTTATTGCATGGGAGCCATCATCTCCTCACTCTTTAGAGTAATGTGTTTTCTGCACGAAGAAAGAGTGGTCAAGCTCGTGGACCAGCTTTCATTTCCCGGATCACGCATAGCAAATAGTCATATACCATCCTTAAATGGTCTCTTCACGCAAGAAGTGTCTCAACCTCCAGTCCGTCCTCCCGATGAGCGCGAGTAATTCGGAGGGATATGACTGAAACCCAGGGGGCATGCGTCCTGGTCTGCTTCAGCAGGAAAACTTCGGGTATAGGGTAGGTTTCCGCGGGAGAATATGACTAGTCTGTACCCCGTCCGTCAGTGGAAGAGGGGTTATTCTAGAACAAGATTATCTTGTCAAAGTTATGTGTGTGGCGCTCGTTGTCACTCACCTTTGTCTATGTCGGTAGACATCGTCGAGGAAGTGTTTTATTTGTAACGCGAATGAGACAATCTTTGATAACCTGTAAGAGGTAGGCCTTTCCTGATAGAACAAATGTTTTGTCAGCAAATTGAGGGGTAACCTTGAAATCGTATTTTATACCTGGGGGCATGCAAACCTTTTGGAGTGCAAGCAAGGGGAGGCTATTTATTTTTTTAAATTTTTAGGTCCTCCCTTTAAACCCGTAGGCTAACCCTTTAAACTTGTAGGATTAGTCGTTTCCTAACTTGCATAAAGAAAGGATGTGGGGCAAAAATCTAAATGTTGTCGTTTTATATGAGACATTCTTATCATATGACTGGATTATCGAGCAGTTTTAGCACATAGTTCAAGCTCGTTAAAAAATAAACATAAGACCGAGCAAGTGTTTCAATCTGCGTTTAAGCTCGTTAAAAAATGAACTATCCTCTGGTAAATAACCACCGTGAATGTAGCATTATCAACCATTAAAGCCTTGGTCGTGTTTGCACCGTCACCTCCACTTTTCCATTGGCCGATCATTCACCTCCATTTGATTGTTTACCCATTTTGAGGAACAGCTGCAAAGAGTGATTTCACTAGCCATCCTAGTGACACTGCCGTGATTGGAAAATTCCAAACCTTACCTGGAATCAGCTGCTACCCATTTTATCACTCGTTCCTCAAAAGACGAGTCTTCTTTAAGCTCTTTTCATCTCACTCGTAAAACATGAAAAGGTTGCTGAGTTTTGGCCTTCCAGCTCGTTAAAGCGACCGGAAGTGCTATCCCTCCTCTAGATTTTAATCTTTTTGGACCTGAGGGATTATTGCACAAAAAGATCGAGCGCTTTTTTTGTTCGGCTCGTTAAAACTATCGAAAATTCATCCCTTCTGTATTGTTTTATACTTTTTCGGGCTTAAGGGATTAGATAACGAAAAAGGAATTCCGGAGTTAACTTTACTTACCTTTTCAGACTCTCTAAAAATGAAAAGTACCGAGTTATCTTTGTCGTTAGACTCGTTAAAAACATTAATAGCGACAAACTTGTCTTTAGACGAGAACGAGTTTCACTATCGCTAGGCTCGTTAAAACATAGCGATGGGTTTGCCCGAAGGGAAAATTATAGAACAAGCATATGTTATCCTCCTCAAGCTTGACAAAAATAAAGAGGTACTGGTCAGCAATGACTGGGGAAAAATTGGGAAAAACTCAAAGAATCTTTATTGGTAGAAAGTCGCTCTTGAACATGACACTTCCACTCCGTGCCTGAGTCGGGTTGGGTTGTTTCATTCACCGGTCACATCACCATGGTCACGCCATACCATCCACATTTGGGGTAAATGCTACCAATCCATCACATCAGTGTCGCCGATATGTTCAAGAGAAGTCATCCAGAGAAGTCACCTGTGTCCCATCCACTACCATACATTATACTTCATTCTTTCATGACTGCCACCCTGAACCATATATCATCAGATCGTTTTCACCTCCATCAAAATCATTTGCTCCATTCCGTGTCATTGATGTGGGATTCATTAAGGCCCTCCTTTGACGGATCGCTTCTTGTCGACATCAGCTCATTATCCAAGAAGTTGATCTAGGAACACCCCCTTCAGTACTTTGAAGCTTGCATGCCTCAATGGCAAGTTTCTCACTTCCGGCGACAGGTATACATCAATGACCTTCGACCGAAAGATTTTGCGTGATGTTCGACGCCAAGTCCCTTATTCACACCACGTGAATTGTACTGCAGTACCTTGAGGGTCATCATCATTATCGGTGATTCCTCTCGCGCTTGTTAACAATTTACATCATTGACTGGTAATCAAGCGATGTCTTTCCATGTTCGACTTCAAAACATTTCTCACATGGATCGACTTATACTTCGAGTGAAGATCGGACGAGATTGAAGACCCCGGATCTAGTTTCATCCATCCGGGCTGCGATATATATTCAGGAAAATAAAGGCATTGAAATGTACAGCATTGCAGCACAGATAATCATCCTACCAAAAGGATGATGGCTCTATCAGAATCATCAGTCTACCATCAGACGATTGTCTATCCTATGTACATGAAAATGAATTTATAAATCTGAGCATGGGAATGCCCGCCTCAGCTAGATCATGAAAAATAGTATGAAGATAATGTATTGTATTGTATCTTATTACAGGTCTCCTCCCAACATTGAAAGAACTTCGGATCCTCCTAATAAAGCATTTCACCCGATAAACGACCTCATACTTTAGGGGGCAACTGTTATAGACATTTTTGTGCCTTACAGCTCTAAGCATGAAATGTCCATAAACCAAGGGATCCTAAGTCCCTAAAAGTGTTGTTCCTGCCCCTAAAGGAACAAGGTCAACAAAGTACAGCTTCTCCCCGAAGTTCTCCACCAGAAACTGCTCAGAATCAGTCAAATCAGGATCATTTCAGCTGCTCCACTAGCTACCTGCGTTGCATAGCACCCCAGTACGATAGCTAGGTGCATTGCAACGCACCTAAATGCACTACCAGGGTGCACTAAGCGGGAAATGACAAATGGCAGTGCCATTCCGCGAGGTGGAAAGACAATGGAAGCTTCCAGAATCTTCCTCCATGACACTTGCCTCACTGAGTTCGACCAAGGATGAGTAAGAGGCTCTCAGTCTCCAAGTGGAAGCAAGAACTGACAGAGAGAAGACACTAGTCAAAAGACAAGCTGACTCATCTTCTTTGCATACATCTATATATGGATCCCTCATCCCAGAGATCCAGAGGCTGGAATTTTGTACATTGCAGAGAATTGTTGTTGGTTTTGAGATTGAGATCAGTGCATTGGGTGATTTATGCTTTGTTGGAGGTGAAGAAGGGATTCCTTTGCTAGGAGGTTGATGCTGGATCGAGACTCACTTGGTTGTATCTCCTCCTGGATCTTCTTATTATATCAATAAAACTATTTGAGTTTCTCCTACATGCTTGTGTATCATTGATGTTTGTTGCATTAGTATGTTTAGCTTAAATCTGATCCTAAGCTATTTATGAATATAAATCCATGTCTTTGTGTAGTTTTTCTCTTCTGTGATCTTACAGGAACTTGGTGAAGCTGGGCAAGTAAGGGAGTAGGTAGTTGGAAGCTGTCAAAGAGGAGAGAGATTGGATCAAAGGACTAGCGCAAGACACAGGTTGGTTCATCCTATTCCTCTTCGTTTATAGTTCATAAAGAAGAATACAAAAATAGTTTTCTCTGTTTGTTGCTAAGGCACTGTCACACCTTAGTGGGATAGGGTCGTTCTGAATAGACACTTTTCCCCACAACAGACATTGGGAAATGCTTTGAGTGCAGAGTCTAGAGGAAGAAAAATGGAAAGAGGAAAGAGCTCAGGATATCGCAGTAAATCAAGGAAAGGCAGATCCAAGTCCAGATCGGGGATAGTGTGCTGGAAATGTGGAAAGAAAGGACACCTAAAGAAAGACTGTAGATCTCGGAAGGGAAAAGAAGGAGATGCACAACAAGAAAACAATCATGGAGCAAATGTGACAAGTGAGGTGTTACAAGATGCTTTGATTCTTTCTTTCGAAAATATTACTGATTCCTGGGTGGTAGATTCAAGGGCTTCATTCTATGCCACACCTGATAAGAAATACTTTCATGACTATGTTCAAGGATATTTTGGACAAGTTTGTCTGGGTGATGATAAACCCTGCAAAATTATTGGAATGGGTAAGGTTCTTGTAAAACAGCAGAATGGAAACCAATGGCTATTAAAGGAGGTAAGGCATGTTCCAGATCTAAAGAAAAATCTGATTTCAACAGGGCAGTTAGGCGGTGAAGGTTGTGTGACAAATTTCACAGATAAAGCTTGGAAGGTCACCAAAGGAGCCCTGGTAATAGCAAAAGGAGAAAAGGTTGGTACATTGTATTTATGCAATGGTATTTCTAACTCTGTTAATGCTTTAACTTCCAAAGGAGCAGATGCAGCATTATGGAATCATAGGCTTGGACACATGAGTGAAAAGGGGATGAAGATTCTTCACTCAAGGAATTTGTTGCCAGGTTTGAAGAATGTTGATTTGGACTTTTGTGAGAATTGCATTTATGGAAAACAGAAGAGAGTCAGATTTCTTAGAGTTGGGAAAGAAAAGAAGAAAGAAAAATTAGAGCTTGTGCATACAGATGTATGGGGACCTGCTCAGGTATCATCTCTCCGTGGCTCTCGTTATTATGTTACTTTTATTGATGATGCAACTAGAAAAAATTGGATTGATTGTATTAAGAACAAATCTAATGTATTTGATACTTTCAAGAAATGGAAAGCTTTGGTTGAGTTTGAGACAGGAAAGAAATTGAAGTGTCTTAGATCAAACAATGGAGGTGAATATTGCAGCAAAGAGTTTGATAGGTACTATTTAGAGCATGGAATTCGCAGAGAGAAGATAGTTCCAAGAACACCACAAGAAAATGGTGTGTCAGAAAGGATGAACAAAACAATCATGGAGCATGCAAGGTGCATGAGATTGCATGCAGGATTGCCTTTACAGTTTTGGGCAGATGTTGTAGATACTGATGTTTATCTAATAAACAGAGGGCCTTCAAGTTCCTTGGATGGTGGTGTTCCAGAGAAAGCATGGACAGGTAAAAAGGTAAACTACTCTATTTTAAATCCTTTTGGTTGTGAGGCCTTTGTCCATATTGATAAAGAAAATAGAACAAAGCTTGAGGCAAAGTCAAAGAAATGTACCTTTATTGGATATGGTGTTAATGATTTTGGTTATCGCTTATATGATTACGAAAATCACAAAATCATTAGGAGCAGAGATGTAATATTCAATGAAAAGGTCTTGTATAAGAATCATTTGCAAGAAAAGAAACAGGAAAAGGAAAACAAGGAATATGCAGTTCTTGATGAAATCACTGAAAAAGGAAAGGTGCCTGAAAATAATAATAATCAACAACCACAACAACAACAGGCACCCCAAACACCTGAAAGTGGTGTTAGAAGATCTACCAGGATAAGTAGACCCCCTGAATGATACTCTCCTTCATTATATTATTTATTGTTGACTGATTCCGGTGAACCCGAATGTTATGAAGAAGCAATGCAGGTTGAAAGCAGGAAGAAGTAGGAGGTAGCCATGGAAGAAGAGATGAACTCCTTAATGCATAACCAGACTTGGGATTTAGTCAGGTTGCTTGTAGGAAAAACTACATTGAAGAATAAATGGGTTTACAGGCTGAAGGAAGAAGATGGAGGAAAATAGAGGTATAAAGCTAGACTTGTGGTGAAGGGGTTTGTACAGAAGAAATGTATTGATTTTGATGAAATATTTTCTCCTGTTGTTAAAATTACTTCAATCAGAACCATTTTAAGTCTTGTAGCAGCTGAAGATTTGCATCTTGAGCAGTTAGATGTAAAGACAACCTTTCTCCATGGGGATTTGGAGGAAGAGATATATATGCAGCAGCCACAAGGATATGAGGTGAAAGGGAAGGAGAAACTAGTGTGCAGGTTGAAGAAGAGCTTGTATGGCTTAAAACAGGCTCCAAGGTAGTGGTATCTAAAATTTGACAAGTTTATGTCTGAACAAGGTTATACTAGATGTCACTCTGATCATTGTGTTTATTTGAAAAAGCAAAATGATGGCAGCTATATTATATTGTTATTGTATGTAGATGACATGCTTGTTGCAGGATCTAACATGTAGGAAATAAATGTGCTCAAAAGAAAATTGGCAACCTCATTTGCAATGAAGGATTTGGGAGCTGTAAAACAAATCCTTGGTATGAGAATAACTAGAGACAGGAAAAATCGTAAATTAACATTGTCTCAGAATGAGTACATACAAAAGGTGTTGAAAAGATTTAACATGCACAATGCAAAACCAGTTAGTACACCTTTTGCTAGCCATTTCAAACTTAGCAAGGAAATGTGCCCAAAGACCCAAGAAGACATGGATTATATGTCTAAAGTTCCATATGCATCAGCAGTTGGAAGCTTAATGTATGCAATGGTCTGCACAAGGCCTAATATTGCACATGCAGTGGGAGTTGTAAGCAGGTACATGAACAATCCAGGAAAAGAACATTGGATGGCAGTGAAATGGATTCTCAGATATTTGAAAGGTACCATAAATAAAGCATTATGCTTTGGTGGTTCAAACATCTCCCTACAAGGATATGTTGATGCAGATATGGCAGGTGACAGAGATAACAGGAGGAGCACTACAGGATATGTATTTACTGTTGGAGGAACAACTGTCAGTTGGGTTTCAAAAATCCAAAGTGTTGTTGCACTTTCAACAACAGAAGTAGAGTATGTTGCTGCTACAGAGGTTAGTAAAGAAATGATTTGGTTACAAAGGTTTATGGGTGAATTGGGTAAGGAGCATGATATGGGCACGTTATACAGTGATAATCAAAGTGCCATTCATCTTGCAAAGAACTCAGCATTTCATTCCAGGACTAAACACATACAGCTCAAGTACCATTTCATACGATCAGTGTTGGAAGATGGAGAGTTGAAGTTGGAAAAGATACACACTAGCAAGAATCCTGCAGATATGCTAACAAAAGTTGTAACCAGGGAGAAACTGAGAACATGCTCAGTTTCAATTGGTCTTCAAGGATGACGATGAAGATGAAAATTAGCCAGGTCCAAAGAGGATTCATTGTCCAGCAAATGAAGCAGCAGTGGAGTTGCTACAATCATTCTCCAAGTGGGAGATTGTTGTGTGTGGAGCATGATTGTTCAAAGGTCTTTGTTTCAGCCGGATTCATACCCTAGGAAGTCTTGTACACCCCTCCACACGGGGGGTGTGGGGGGGACTTGTCCCCCCCCCCCCCCCCCCGCGGGAGTCTGGGGGGGCCGATCCCCCCCGGCTGGGGGGTCCCGACGGGGGCTCGGGGGCAGCGCCCCCAAAGCTAAAAACAAATGTAAAATTGCCTTGTAAAAGTATGGTAATTTCTAGTCAATCTGGGTCGTTCATTAAGCGGATGATCTAATTATAGAACTTATGTTTAGTTTAGGGTTTTTTGCCCTAGAAGGCAACCCCTCTCTTTGTATGAGGGTATTGTATTTGAGGCTGTGAAATAGATGTGTATTCTGTGAGAAAGAAACAGAGAGGTGAGACTGTGAGAGAAAACAGAGGATATTACAGCGGATTTGCTGTAGGTTGTGTCTCTTCATTTTGCTAGATAATAGAAAGGAAGGACTGGCTGTTCGGGGTGGACGTAGCCCAAACTGGGTGAACCATGTATATCTGTGTCTCTCTTGTTTTGTGCGTTTTCTGTGTTTATATTTCTGCAATATTTTATGTGTTCCATTGCTCTGTAATATATAATTTTCTAGCATATTTGCTATCACAACTGTAACAAAGCCCTTTTGCTCTTTTTTCTTCCAATTGTTGTGGTGTCAACCTTATAGGTTGTGGAAGACTAGGGGCAACAACACTTCCATCTTTATAGTTGTGAGTGGTATGCTTCCTGGTTGCCATAATTTTGCTTTCCATTTTTCTTGCTAACCTGAATGCCTTCTCTAATGAATCAAGTTCCCAAAGGTGAACATCATGTTGGATATTATCCTTTAAAGACCCTATGAACACATCAACCCTATGCTCCTCTGGAATATCTTTTACCCTTATGTTCAATTTTTGGAACTCCTCAATGTGCTCCATTACTGAACCCCTTTGTTTGAGACTTATCAATTGGCTAAAAAAAGTGTTGCTTTTTGTATCCTCATAATGTGCTATCAATTCTTCCGTAAAAATTGCCCAAGTAATAAATTGTTTACGAGAGCAAAGCCATTGATACCATACAAACTGATTTGGTTCCAAATATACAGTTGCCATACGTACCTTTTGTGTGTTTTGCACGTTATTGAGATCGAAGAATTGCTCCATTTGTAATATCCATGTGGCAGGATCCTTGCCATCAAACTTCCTCATATCGATTTTTGGAATATGGTGAGTCTTCGATCCAACATTAGCATCTATGGAATCATGATTAACATTTATTTTATTCTCATCATGAGTTTCCTTTAGTACCCTTTCATCCTTAGTGCCCATTTCTTGTAGCAACTTATTCATATTTATCTTCAATTCGTCCATGTCTGTCTTCAAATCTGTCTTCAAATCTGCCATGTCTCTCTTCAAATCTGTGTTCGAATCATCCATCTTAGCTTCCATGCCCTTTATCTTAGATTCCACGCCATTTATCTTAGCTTCTGTTAGCTTTTGTGAGCGTGACATTTGTTGCACTTGTTCTTGTAATTTTGATATATCATGTAGCATTTCTCCCTCTTCTTCATGAGTCATGCTAGAGCTTTCAGGTTCCTTACCAGGTTTTTGCATTTTCTTTCCTCGGGGCATCAGTTACCGATAATAATGCTTTACTATGCCCTTTGAATTCCTTCAAACCAAGCTTATGCAAAAACTTAAAGAAAAAACTACACACCTTTTTTCACTTTGTAGAAGCCTGATATTGAATCTGATGTATCTCTGTAATTTCGGATCATTCAGTTCTAAAGTTTTGACCTGTAGTATCCTTCTGAGTCCTCTTTCCAATGCCACAAGTCTGACCCAAATTGGTTTCTCCAAGGAAGAGTTATGCTAAATCTCCCACAGTGACTTTCTTATAGACTAGCTCAGTAGAGAAAACTTGTACGACGTACCACGAGTCATTGTTTCGACCTATGGATCTGAAAATGCATACAAGAAACTGCAGTCTGTCCTCTTTCTGTACCTTCTTACGAAATTTCAATCCGATGCTCAGAGAGAAAGTTATGACGATTTTCCCCAGGTCACCTGTTTTGAATGTAATTCAGGAGTCTGCAAAAAGACCAACTTCCTCAGATCATATCTCCGAAAATATCACGCAAAAAGCTCTGAAATTTAGACCCAAGGTTCAGCGCGATTTCTTATCAAATGGGTTTTTTCTGTGACTTCTGAAACTTCATAGAAAAAAAGTTATAGCGAAAATTCCACGATGACCTGTTTGGAGCAGCGAAACCCTAGAATCCAAAGCTCTGATACCAAATGTTATGAAACCAGCTCAAGAAAAGATAGAAAATATAGATCAACGCCTTAGAATTCAACCTCTTCGAGGGGGCAACCTCCTTTACATTACATAAATGAACAATTCTTGGATGATTCAAATGACAAAACCTCCTTTCTATATATAGGAGTCTAAGGAGTCACAATATAATCCAGCCGACCTAACAATAATAATATAAAGCCACAAAAATAACAATAGAGGGATTCTATGGGGCACAGAAATAACAATATGGGGGTAATAGGGGCACAACAATATAAATAAGGGTTATAACTATAATAGTAATGGGGTAATCACTAGTATTATAGGGACCCAACATCTTCTGTTATAGGAAGTGCTCCTGATGTTTTGAAGAGGGAAACCTTCAACCAATAAAGGGAGGTCTCACCCCGCATAAAAGGGAGAACCTCAACCTGAAAAGGGAGGTCTCAACCTGTGATGGTTTAAGGATGACCAACAACTTTGGAATGCTTAATGCAATTCCTGGAACTCTTCCAAAACTGGCAAGAAGATGAAGTCTTCTACCAGAGGAAGTGTCCCCAATTCTTTTAAGAGGTGTCACCAACTAAAGGCATGCTCAAGGGCATCTCTTTCTTTGGCTACAACTCTAAATCTGGTATGGAAGGTTGTGGCTCAGGCTCACTTGATGTGGCTTTGAAGCTTGTAGATGAACATCACTTCCCCCCTATCAGATACAAGGTGAGTAGATGAAGATATCTCAATTTCAAGACTTTTCAATATTTGAGAACAAATCTTGTTGTATGAGCGCAATATCTTCTTGGTTGTTGAAGCCCATTGACAAGAAGTGATCCATCCAAGATGAATCTTTGTTCTTGCAGGAGGTTTGTTTCTGAAGCATTAGTTTGAAGAATGACTGGTTTTATGACAGTGCTTACATGGATGAAGATCAAAACAATCATCTTTCATATGGCCAACTTTGTCACAGTGTTGGCATTTCACAATCTGTTGTTGTTGCTATGGAAGAAGAGCAGAATCTGGAATAGTTGGAGGTGAACTGTCATGAAGGAATCCAACACTTTGAAAGTGAATGGGCTTGGAGCAATCTGGAATATGAAAGGACACATCCTTGTCATATCCAAGACATGTTTTGTGCTTTTTATGGACAAGCTCTTCCCAAGGTTTGATGATTTGTTTGGGAAGTGTAGGCTGAATTTCTGCATCTTTTTGCGAAACTACTCTTGAAATTGACACTTGATGGGTATCAAACTCAACATTACTTACTTGATGACTTGCTGGTTATTGATAGGATCCTTTTTCAAAGTCAAATAAGCGATTGTTTTGAACAAGTTCAGAAGGATATCTTTTCTGTTGTAACTCCTCTTTTTGTAGCTTTGTCTCAAGCTGCAAAAACTCAATATTCTCCTGTATATTTTGCAGACACATTTTAATATTGGAAAGAGTGGTTTTTTTGATCTTAACCATATCATCAATAGTGTAATGTATCAGAGTATTTAACAACTCTAATGCATTATCAAGTCTAGTCATTTTCTTCATTATCAAACTTACACTTTAAAGAAACCAATCACAACTATTAACCAATGAGGAAAAAGCAACAATCACTCACAATTCAATGTTACTGTAATATCCTTTGTAAATGTGCACCAAATAAACAATGTGCAATAGCTCTATTCAATGTACATACCAAGACTTAAACACAAAGACTTAATCCTCCCACCAACAAACAACAATGACTGTAATGCATTCACAATCCACTACATATGCATAACAGTTCACTCATGACCAGCATATAAAATTAAATAGAGGAACCACCAGACATCAACGAGCTTAAAACAAAAGGAGCCATGACCACCAATACAAGACAAATCTTAAACCGTGGTGACACAGGTTATTTTTCTCTGCTTTGCAAGTCAAGCGGGCGGTGGCTTGGGCTTAAAGATGTCCAACTTTATAGCAAGACGTGCTAAGAAGTTCGATCCCAGAAGAATAATAATGCCACAACAACAGAAATTGTCTTTCCCCTTCACCCAAGGTTGCAAGTCTTAGGTGTCCAACACTTTGTTTGTTGTTCTGATTCAAAAAGGCTCAAAAACACTCCAAACTGCTCGCTGAACGCCTAATTCTAATGTTCTTTGAAATAGGCCAAATCAAAGCCGAAAGATCTGAGAAAATTTAATTTCCAGTCTGTGAATGAGGAATTTGTAAACTGGAAGGTTCAAATTCTAGTGCAATCGATTTAAATTCGTGGAATTCACTGGTTAAACGCCCCAGATTTCTCTGTGCAATGTGGCTGATGCGATCTCGTAAGATCCTCATTTGGGCACACTTGAAAATGGGAAGAGCGTATATGAGGAGGTCTTATATGAAGGAGTATGGGGATTCAATGTGGAGAGGAGTCGATGGGTGGTATGGAGAGGAGGCAGTATATGAGAGGCGCGATTTCATTCTGAAATTACACTTGGAATTAATTCCATTGGAACAATCGAAGAAGAAAAATACCATTAATAAATATATTGATGTCAATGAAGCATATTCAATATTGCTTTTCATATTCAGATTGGTATGACGACAGTGTGGTATACTGTGAGAGATGGAAAATGCAGCGCTAACAGGCTTTAGCAATGTGGTAGAGCTGACATGCTAAAAATTCCCAAGTCTGGCTTGCCCACATACATTCTCCACTTCCTTTTGCTACGCTGACTCTCTGACTCCTGCTATATTGTAGACTCTCCTTCGAGGTAATTAGATCGATCCTCCTACATGGTTGCACCTAAGTTATGTTGATAGAAAGGTACCATTCTCAAATTATAATTCAATGATTACCCTTGTTAGTGGTGGATGCTAACCTTCTATACATTCTGGCGATTGACTAATACCCTTGATCATCATCAAATTGTAGAAGGTTGCCGCAGTCACAATTTAAGGGGCTATTAGGTTCTGGATGTGCCATTAAAGCAATTATTACATGACAAACATATTGTAGAGTCCATGCTAGGCTCCAGGCAGTTTTCAAGATGTCAAGACATATTTCTCCTGTCTTGAAAGGGACATTTGGATGAAATATTTTAGTCACAAAGCACACTTGAGGTGGAACAAGTACTCCACACCAATGAAGCCCCCAAAATCTCAAACTCAACTACGGCTCCATTCACTCTACTCCTCCATGTGTCTTGTGGCACCGAGTTTCTCTGAAAACAAAGAACCTCGCAGAAGAAACAATTCCTCAATAATTTATTGATAGAACCGGCCCTCAATGGAATTCATGCATTAACCATGTTAAAAGTGAACCTTGACAGCTGCTGCGGAATAGTTGAGATAACCGGGCCATATCTCTGCACATTATCGTAGAGCTCAAACAGTGGAACAACAAGCAGGTTTAGAATGCAACCAATGTGGCGGTGAAATGTGGTTGTATGCAACTTCGCAGGGTAGATAGTTGAAAGAAGAAAGCATTTCTAGGAGACAAGTATGCAAAGGAGAGGCAACAAATTTCTAATAGTCAACAAATTAATGGAGCACTATGGACATGTGCACAGTGAGGTATGGCAGAGCACTTAGGTGCAGTTCTGACAGAGAAAACTGACATGCAGAGAAAGGCCACAATACTAGTGGCTCAAATTGGAGCAGGGCAGGAGTACACCTGCTCTGACACCATGTCAGACACATACATGGCAGCAACAGAAGATGAATGATAAGCATGAGAGAGTATCTATTATTAACAAATGGTATACATTTATAGTACATTCATATGACCTTTGGTTTCATATTCCAAGGTCTCTTGGACTTCCTTAGGCTATTCAGCTTCCACACCAACCCTTAGAGGATTAGGTGTCCAACACTCCTTCCCACCTACAGTCACACAAAAGTACATGACCTACTACAAGGAGATAAATACTGATTATTTATGTCTAAAACAACCCTTAACTCACACAAAAAAGTATCCTCTTCAATGATGCCTTCCCCTACAAACTACAACCTTAAAACAAACCCAAAATCATCCCTAAACAATGTCAAACTCCTTCTTTCCTAGCTATGACTACCTTAGGGAACTCGACCTTCTTATTTCAATCTTCACGTGAGGA
The DNA here is from genome assembly GCA_031772625.1 of Pinus tabuliformis. Lineage (NCBI taxonomy): Eukaryota > Viridiplantae > Streptophyta > Pinopsida > Pinales > Pinaceae > Pinus > Pinus tabuliformis. The sequence continues at coordinate 1,097,031,013 of CM062809.1, forward strand.
ATATGCCCTTGTTGGATGAGGAATGAGGCTCCTCCTCACTCATTTTTATGTCTTTTCTTATGGCAATGTTTATCCCTCTTCTAGGGCTTTCCTAAAGTCTATCCGACCTTAACCTTTTTCCACAAGCTTAGACACTAACTTCAAAAATTCATTTCTTCATTTCTATAACTAAAATTTAGATGATTTTTATTGCCTCTGGTTGTTCTCGAGGTCCTCTATCGTCTCCATGACTCACATCATCAAACCTCATCATGGTTTCACACCCACATGCTTGGGTGCAAAGCCCGCAAACATATTTGTGTGGTGATTCCTCCAAAACCCACTATCCTATGGTTTGAAGTACCTCCCAAGCTACAAATATCAACAAACTATAGGGTCAAATCCAAAAATGTAATTTGTTAAACAATGAGAAAGTTTCAGGTGGATCCACCATTTAACAGATTGATAAACGACCATGAGCGCATGGAGTTATGCACTAGTTAATGTTGTTAAAGGGCATGCAAGTCTCTGGTTAGTCAACAATGCTCCCAATAGTTCAATGATCAGATGAGGGAAAAGTTGCATGAGATTTAACTGTCATTGATGGATCAATCAAGTAGCAACATTTGGTAGAGTTCTGTTAGATAGAGACACGTGGCTCTTTAGCGAATTAGTGTGACACATCAGCTGCTGATGTCAACACAATGATGTGGCGCGACCTAGCACTGCCACATGGTAGTGACAAATGACACTTTTGGGTTGGCGAAAAAGCTGAAACAAGATGTCACATGGAAATCCATGCAGATTAATGATATCATGATGATTTCATCGAAGGAATGAACACAGTCCTTTGGGTCTAGGTCATATGGACATGGTCGCATGAAAAATGGGTCCTTAGATATTTCCCTTGGGCATATTGCTTGCTCTGAACAATCACATTGGCGTAGTTTCACGATGTGTCGGCTCGATCATATGAGCTCGGTCATATGGATTAAATTTGGTTGCATATCCAATTTTATAGGAGTAAATGTAATATTTATGGTTGGCCTCTTCGTAGCTTGAGACCACCTCATGGCTATATAAACTATGTGATTGAGGGCTAAAGCGTGTGAACACTGTTTTGTGTTTTGGTTAAATTTCTATATATGTCAAGAATGTTATTTTGTATTATCTATTGTTCTGGTTCGTTGATTGGATGATTGAATGGATTATAGCCTATGTAATGAAGAGTGATGGCATTGTTGGTTGGGCTTCGTTTAGTTTCTTTAGACAATTTTGTGGGTAGATAGTTACACAACGAATTAGAAGTATGTTGCACAGTTGTTATAGTTTGTGGTTTATGGTTCATTGCAGAATTGAATGATTTGTACATGTCGTACCCCAATAGTTTGGTGGAACCATCATATGAACTGATGCATAGGAACACTGAAAGAGCCGAGGTCGATGTGGCATGGGTCCAAGTTATCTTGGTTTAGCGAAGGTTAGTTTCATGGTTGGAATCCTACTATTTATGGCAGGAGTCTGATATCAAGAGCGTAATTGGCAAAAATCTGGCTGAGATGTTATGGCATAAATGGAGGCTGTAGCAGTGACACAATGGCAGGTTAATGGTTTTTGATTGGTTCTAACACATGTTTTGTTTAAAGACGTGGATATCCGCAACTCTCTTGGTGTGAACTTTGCACGAATCATAGCAACTAGAAATTAATCTCCTAACTTATGTAGTTTATTTGTCTTCTATTAATTATCAATGACAAATATCAAATAACTCACACTACAATTCTTCATATTTAAAATAATTTGCGGAATATAAAATACTGGAACTAAGAAGATAATGCACACACACAAAATAAATATGACAATGTTATTTTTGGACAATCATCCCTGGAAAAACTTCGAAGGGAAAACTAGTGCAGCAGATGAGGGTTTTATTATTTTAAATCTTCAACAATTTAGGTAGACAATAATTTGCTTTCATGATGATGGAAAATCTCCACAAATACTGATCTCCACTAGAAAAATAAATTGGAAACTCTAGTCCCCCTCTGCAACTTGATCTGGCCTCTCCCAACCAAATCGCACTGCATGTTAGAAATGTAGAATGCTAGATCTGGGAAATTCATACAATGTTGGCTTAGGGGGGCCTGACCCAGGTTCAAAGGTGATTTAGCCAAGCAAATCCCGGTACTATTGGCCCTTTCGGCAACATTCCGCGGAGAGCAGACTGAGGTCTCACTCAAAGTAGTATGGGAGGTTTGCTAGAACTAGGTTTCCACACCCTGGGGATGTCTGATAGGTGGAGATTGGTACGTGGTCCAACCTTCGCGCTTACTGTGCCATACACAACAGTGGGCACCTTGCGACCCGTGTTTCTGTCTTTGCGCAGTCCTATACGCAACGCAATCCTCGTTATTTACCCAAATCTTTCCGAGTTGTGCATCGTTAGCTGATTAATTAGATTCTTTTCATATATAAATGTTCTGAACCATACAAGCATCTACTTAACTGCACGCAGTAAATAAATAGAGAAAAAGTAATACATAACAACAGAATAACGATTCAAGAATAGATGCATAGAATTAGGATAAACTTCTCTTTATTAGCTTTTTGTCCCAATTACAAACTCGACTTCACCCTACGCACTCAGCTACAAAGGTCTGCGCACTCAGCTGCGGACTCTACTAGGCCTCTACACACTCAACTACAGAGCCTCTTCCTACTACTACAACCCAAGACACTTAGAATTCGACTCTAAACTCGAACCGTTACTATTCTTCTCTCTTCATTCTTTATTATCTTTACAGCTTAGAGCCTCACTCTATTTATACAATCTCATGGTCCATGGACCATGGGTAGGCCGACATGACTTTACATTTCATTACAATATTTTAGGGTGGACAACCTTATGACTCAACCTCTACTTCGCGCTCCACACCTGCAATTCGTGGAGTCTTACAACCTCTTTGACCCAAAACTTTTGCTTTAAGCCCCAAAAACCTGCTGCGAGGGATCCCATGCCCAACAGCTCCCCAACACAATCATCGTGACTCATCCTGAGTCACTCTGCTGGTGCAACGATCCTGGCACGGAGCCCCTCCAACCGATCCTGCATTGTGTGGAGATCTGCAGCGCACTGTTCTATAGTCTGCTGGATCTGCTCCACTCTTTCGGTTGAATGCTCGCTGTCAGGGGAAAATCCATGTCTTAAGGCATGCATCACCTTCATCTATGTGAGATTTCCTTTGATGTCTGCAGTGATGATGAAGGCCTGGACGTGCACTTTAAGGACTGCCTCTTTTTGCCACACGGCATCCACCTGTTCTTTCAACGCCTTTGCCTGCTGTAGCTTCGCAAGCTATTGGATCAGGACAATTGTCTGCGTCATTCCACGCACACTATCATATTGCACTTGAAGCGCGCCTCCGTTTCCAGGCATTGTATGTTGGGGTCCTCCTATAATGAAGTGAGTATGTGAAGGATTTTTCCAACATAGCAGTGAAATTATGTATTGCCTGGCTTATTTCCTCCAACCCCTTTTGAATAGCACCAGCACGTTGTTCCCTAACCTCCGGGGGCATGGATGACTACACCTTTAATCTCAGCTTGGCAATCTAAAGGTTGAGGTCCAACTGTACCCTCTTTGCTTCCTCCTTAGCCTCACAGAATCCACTGGATAATTTGTGGATTCGCACTCCAACTGGTAGCTCTGTCGCAATGTCTAGCTTTGGAAAGTGGTGACATGCTTCCTTTGCCATTTTCTCCAGCTGCTGATTCTGTGAAAGCACCTCATCGCGCTGTAGACTAAGCTGCTCAATGTTGATTCTCTGCTCACTGAGCATCTATACTGCGCATCCTTCCCTAGCGCAGAGTTCTACTGTCACTCCGTCTTGCAGTTGATATAATGTATCCAGTGGAAGGGCAGCCAAATTTAAGCCAAGTCCCTTGATCCTACCCACCACGACTCTGTTCTCCTCGCTTTCTGCTGTTAGCACTCCTTCCGACAGCACTATGGTGTTGGCCATTTTGGCTTGCAGCAGCTGCTCTGCTGCTGATGTACCTGTGGCATTGTAGGCGACTACTGTTCCTGCAAGTGGGGCCACACTTGAAGTTCCTGCAACTGCGCCCAGAGGGCCCCCAACACATTTTGTTGCTTCGTCATAGCTTCCTGGAGCGCTTCCCTGGTGACATCGTGAACTGTGTCGTTGATGTCGTAGAGGTCACCCTCTGTCAATGTAATTGGTTCACTGTCCAATTTGGAAGCCTTGGTCTTCTTTCGTGGGCCTGCTCTTTCCATACCACGCGACCGTTTGAGGTTTGTAGATGTTGTGCTTGGGTCCACACCTTTTGTTATGTCTTCTGCTCCTTGTCCTGTGGCCAAGTCCGGGCCCCCTTCCTCCTGTGTCATGGTGGCTCCTGGTGCCTATGTTTTTGTTACTTTTTCAGCGCCCTTTGCCTGTTCTTCGGCTGCCTTCACTGCCTTGCAAGTAACCCTTACCTCCACGACCAACTGTTCGTTGCGCTTCTGTTGGGCCAACTAGTGGACTCGCAACTTGGTGGCATCCTTCTGCTTTTACACCATTGTTCTATCGTGCTCCATCAAATCTGGGGCACGCAACTCAGGAGGCCATGAGTCGAGCATAGAGAAAATGTCATCATCAATTGCAATGAAAGGAAGTTTGGTCCAGTTTTGCGTTGGATCCTTACGCGCCTTGATATACACATTGTGCATATCTGCCTTGAAGTCTTCAAAGCTTCGCAGGCTGTTGTACACTGTGGGAGATAGGCGCGGTCTTCTGTTAATCCACATACAGACGCTCACCTCCATGAGCACCCAGAAGATCTTAGTCTCACGGATCCACGTGGCATCCTTCGTAGCCTAGAGCGACGCATATTTTGCAGCCTTTGGCAAGTCCTTCTCAATATGAGGGAACTGACTGTCCTTAGGCAGTTCCCCTGTCACCAGTAATATGGACAAGAGCAACCACGCATAGTGGAAGGTCTTGCCCTTCTCTTGGGCTTCCTTGCAGTTGGTTAGGAATTCTTCATATAGGAACTCAGCCCAGTTGAACTGGATGCCTCTGCACACTATTCGGCCAGTGCAACCATAGGTGTTGGTACCTCGTCCCCACGCAATTTTCTCATCACCTTCCCAGCCAGCAGTTGGGTGGCTATGCACACCCCCTTGTCTTTAATGCTACTGATTATGTAGCCTCTCTTCTTCTTTTCCAATTTTTACTTCTTCATGGCCTCTATGAGTGCCAAATCTCTGATTTTTCCAGTGATCTCCGCGAGGTCCTTTCTCTTATAGGGAAGCTGAGAAATCCTGTGGATAAGCTCCACCATGATGGGAATCTACTCCTCCAACCATAAGTACCCATCATGCACTAGGCAAAGCAGCTGCCAGATGACAAAGATCGTGATAGGTGCATGATGAAAATGTGAAATCCATAGTAGGTGGAGTAGCCTGGCCTTCTCCACATCGCACAGCCATTTTTGCGGCTCTAGCACTATAACTGACCCATCCTTGCTCTGTTTCATGAGGTTCTCAGTTTGTAAGTGTGAGAATTTTTCACTGTCCATGAGGTCCCAATATTCAAATTTCATTGTGGGCACGCATCCCAGGGCCGAGCCCTCAAATAGAATTCCATCTGGGAGGAGCAGGGTTTGGAGTCTGCTCTTAGCGGCATCCAAATCCTTGGGTACCTTAACTTTCCCTTTCTGCAGAGGAACGTACTCAGGCAATTTTGCTGCCATGCGCACTGGCTGGATGTCTTTTTCCATTTCTTCATCCGCCTCTATCTCATCTACGAGAGCCCGTAGGTCCTCCTCCTCATCATCTGTTACAAGGTTGACAACCTTGCCCTTTCCTTCCATGGAAAATTTACCAAACCGCGGATTTCACTTGGACATGCAGACTTGTCCCACTGTCTATTTATCCTTCTTGGGCCTCAGCGTCCAAGGTGATTTCAGAATTTTTGGCGCATCCCCCACCAGCACCGTAGGGCTCTGCGCGGCTTCTTCGGCGGTACTCTCGACAAACCCCACACCTCTCCTGGTAGTTGTCGTCTTGTTCGAACTGTCTGGGGTTGTTCACGAACTTTGGGGCTCAAATACCGCTTGGCGGTCAACACTCTGTGCTCTTAGTGGCTCAAATCTCAAACGAGCAAGTGTTGTCTTGTGGCTAGCCTTGGAAGTTTTATAACATCTTTCGAATTTGAGTTTGACCATTCCCCCCACTTCTGAGTCATTAATGCATTCTTGGCGGCAGATCGTCCCAAATCTAGCTCTTAATTCGTGTCTTAATTTCCGCCACCTACTCCCTTTTGCCTTAAATTGGACATCCCGTCATGAATAGTGACACCAATGGTCACTTCCCAGCCTACTCAAGCGGCAGCGCAGCCCCCTATGCGTAGGCGCGACCCTTATGCCATGCTGATCCTACGCTCAACTCCCCTGTCATGCAGCTCCCACACAGACTCTTTTATAGTCCCACGCTCTCTTTCAACTGCCTGGATCGTTGAGACTATGCTCCCTATGGCTAGTCAGGTGTTCGCACCACCTGTGTGAGACTTCAATTCACCTTCCAGTCTAGTCAGTGGGCACTCCTCAATTACCCTCACAACAGTCAGGGCCACGTGCTCGACCTTATGCGGTTTTCTCCCCTGGTCACTATGGTTGGTAAGGTGCCATCGCAGCCATGGTAGTAGAGTCATAAATTCTCGACGACAATCTTCTAATGCAGTGGTATGGCTGTCCATATCTTGCCTTGTCATCCTTGGTTTATCGACAAGACATGCATACGTGATCTCGTTTTCCAGTTTTTTGATCTCAGTGTCCATCAAAATGCTTTTCTTCCTTAATCGTACCCGATATTCTTCGAGTTCGCGAAGTCTAAGGTTCCCTCGCCGAATGGCTTCCTGAATCCTTTTATGTTCACCCTTGCGTAGCTGTATGATTCCTTCGTCGTGGTCTTCATGTACTATCCCAACTGCGGGAGCTATTACGTGAGGATTCCTTTGTTCCGAAATTATGGTCCTAACTTTGTTCCGCATCTTTGGAATCATCTCCGCGCTCCAGTTTTTGCACATGGTCCTATAGGCCCATCAAATCGCTGGCATGCGCAGGTCCCAATCAATTCGTCTTGCCCAGTGAACCTTGTTTAGGACTTCGCACAACCTATTGAATGCTTCCACATGGAGAATTTGTAGTGCGCATCGCCTTTCCTGCTGCTGCGATTTGCTTCGACTTTCTATTCTGGGGTTAGGGTGTGCTTGTGCGAGCTGTATACATATGCATGTACCCATCGAGAAAGTTGGGCGCGCAAGTTGTTCCGCCCTTGCTGACCTACTTTCATTCGAAGTTGAGGTTTTCCAAAATGTAGGTGCATCATCCTTCTGCATTTGCACCAGTCCTCAAAATTTTCTTGATGCGTACCCCACCATTGTGCAGGTGTTGTGCGCAATTCCCACTTCAGCGCATCGAACCACTGTTATTTTGGTACTGTGCTTTCAAATTTTCTCAGAAATTCATCCACTGGTGATAATCCGTCATATGTTAGCAGCTCCCTTAACTTTGTTTTCACACAATGCAGTGATCTAATCATCACGTTTCAATTAAGCGTTGTTACTTTGTGCAGCCGATTCTGCCATCGCTCTAATTATTCGTCTGAATCTGAAGTGCAGGAGCTTTCGTGCTCCCACGAGATTCTCCCATCTATAGTCAGATTCACCCAATCCTGGTCTTGTGAAATTATCTTGTAAATATAATCAATATCATCATCACTATCATCATCGCGCACTGGTTTAGTGTAGCACGCTCCTTCGGCTGGATCCAGTGGTACTACTACACGTAGTGACTTTTTCTCGAAGATCATTTTGTGCTTCTTCAGATTTATGACTCCGTTCATATCTGTGGCCCAGTGTATTCCTAGCAGCGCGGGATAGGGGTTGTTGTCATCGACAATCTCGATTACTTCAAAATTCGCCTGTGTGCTCGCCCCCTCAATATCTACTGTTACCCCTTGCAATCTCCCCATGGGAAAAATCTTCTGTTGGTTCGCCATTCGTAATTGAATAGGGGACCATTGTAACGCGGGTCTACCCATGCATTCCCATGTTTTCTTTGGTAATACATTCGCATCCGAACCCAGATCTAGGATTACTTGATCCATTTCATACTCACCAATCTGCACAGTCAACCTCATTTCCCTTCTAGTGCGCAATGCATGCTTCCCCAGTTTCCGGACCACGCGCAGTTCTCCTGACCCCATGCACTTGGTGATTAGTTCCTGTAGTCCCTTAACTATTTTGTTGTCGCACAACAGTTTCATGCATGTATCCAAAAAGGTAGTGAGCATTGAAGGATCCATTCCTGGTTCTATTTGATCCGTACTACCTGAAGTGGAGGTCTTCGTGAAGCTCTTCTTAGCTTCCATGAATGTCTCCTTTGCGCGTTCTAAGCCAAACTCAAGTTCTTTTGTAGGGGCCTTGCGAACCCACGTACTTTCTTCTGGCTGCTTCCCCTTATCATCTCCTATGGTTGTACCACTTCTGAGCATCATGTTTACATTCGAGTCTTCTTCGCGTGGCTCAAACCTCATCATTTGTATGTTTTGAGTCGGAGGTGGCTGGAATACCCCTTTTTTGCGCCTCCTTGTGATCAACATAGGACAGTCTATTGTCTCATGATCAAACTGAGCACAATACAAACATGATATCCTTGTCGGGTTGGTACAATCGTGGGCGTAGTGCCCTGGCCCTCTGCAATTGTAACAAATTAGTTGTCTGCGACCCCTTCCTAGTGCCATTCCACCTCGTCCTTGACCGCACCCCTGAAATCCAGCGCGTGCCATCCCCACATCTGGGTTGAGGTCTCGTGTTTCAGTTTGCACCCTATAGACAGGGGTCTGATCCATCATTAGTTCGTAACTGCGGCAAGTGTACTCATCACAGCTTACTGACCTGCAGAAATTACAAAATAATTGTTTCGGTGTCTACCTATAATTCTGCAACAAATGACAATTGTTCGTGGTGTGTTTCCCTCCTATCTGAAAAATCACGCACCATAAAGCAGGTGCCACGTTTGGCCCTGCCTGTGCCTCCAGTCTCAATGGCATCGGCCCTCCTCCTACCAAGTAGTTCATGAACACTGGATGATGATCTTTGTCGTGGCCCTGGCCTTTGCATTTTATACACCATACTTCCTTGCGCGCCTCTGGCCAAGGTGCCCTATCTTGTTTCAAACTCTGCATTTCTAGATACAGATTCTGTAGCTATGCGTGGATTTGTTGGACTCCCAACCCAGGGTCTTGTATAGGGCTCTCATGTAATCTCATTGCCATTTCCAACACTTCAGCTTGGGTGGAAAGCTTCTGTTGTGACAATGTCGTCCTTAAGTGTGGTGTCAGAGATGCTACAAACCATGTGTGGTGTTGCCCATCTGTCAACGTCATATTGGCTTCGCGAATCGTACTCTTCAGCTGTTAATCCAGATCCAAGGGAGTCTCGCCCAGGAGCATCGCGATCTCTTTAAACCCGATGATGGATTGTGTTTCTGACTTTGTCCTGCTAAATTCCCTGTTCAATGCAACCTGGATCTCTGCAATCCCGGCATTTGGGTGATTGTTGGAATGCTTGATATACCATGTTAGTGCGCGATCCTGTAGCATGCTTACCAACATGGCTTTCTTGATATTGTCATCCGTGACACCTTGTGCTTCCCATACCGCTCTTACTACGAACCAGAATTGGTCCGGGTCGTCATTCCCTACTCCTCTGAATACTAGTAGTTTGATCATGCTTGCCATACTCAACTGTGGAGGTGGCGGAGGCGGAGTGGGTGGAGATGGAGGTGAGGGGGGTGAAACAGGTGTGGTGTGGGTGGAGGTGGTGAACGCGAAATTCGTTGCCTCATCAAACTAACTGCGCTTCTCGAAGAAACCTTCGCAAGCTCTTCCTCACTCTCCCACAAGGGTGAAATTAAGGGATTGTTTTCTAATTCCTCACTACTTCTTCTTTTGTAGATCTTCCCGCTCTGCGTGGTTCCAAACATTAATTTATTCACATAACCCGCTTTTCACACAATAGCATCTTAATCCAAGTGTTCAAAGATTTAATATACTTACCTCGCAGTCCCTTAAGAAAACGTCGTTCTACCTCACTATAGCTAACGGTGATGTCTACCACAAACTCACTGAAAAATCCTCCTATTATTTGGTTGAGCCAATGGGCCACAGCTCGCTCGATCTTATCTTCTGATGCTTCTATTCTGTGCACTAATTCCAGACTCCACACTATTGGTTTGTCGAGCCTACACCTTCCCTGGCTGTCTACTAACTTTGAGATCCACTCATACAGCTCATAAGGAAAGGATGAAAAGAAAATTTCATGGATTTCCGTATACAAGTAGCGCTCCAACCACTATTCCTTAGATACCTGCAGAGTTCTATTTTCCTGTGTCGTGAACTTGTGAATCTTCTTGTCCAACCACTCTTCAATTTCTTTCTTTGTTGGGTTCCAGTGGCATGACATCAGACATCCCTTATGCAGATCCCGGTCCCGACAACGGGACCATTTGTTGGCTTAGGGCGGCCTGACCCAGGTTTAGAGGTGATTTAGCCAAGCAAATCCTGGTACTACTGGCCCTTTCGGCAACAGTTCGCAGAGCGCGGACTGAGGTCTCACCCGAAGTAGTATGGGAGGTGCTAGAACCAGGTTTCCACACCCTGGAGATGTCTGATAGGTGGAGATTGGTACGCGGTCCAACCTTCGCGCTTACTGTGCTACGCGCATCAGTGGGCACCTCATGGCCTGTGTTGTTGTCTTCGCGTAGTCCTATATGTAGCGCGATCCTCGTTATTTACCCAAGTCTTTCCTAGTTATGCACTGTTAGCTAATTACTTAGATTCTTTTCATATATAAATGTTCTGAACCATACAAGCATCTACTTAACTACGCACAGTAAATAAACAGAGAAAAAGTATTACATAACAACATAATAATGACTCAAGAATAGATGCACAGAATTAGGATAAACTTCTCTTTATTAGCTTTCTGTCCCAATTACAGACTCGACTTCGCCCTGTGCACTTAGCTGTAGGGGTCCGCACACTCAGTTGCAGACTCTACTAGGCCTCTACGCACTCAGCTGCAGAGCCTCTTCCTACTACTACAACCCAAGACACTTATAATTTGACTCTAAACTTGAACCATTACTATTCTTATCTCTTCCTTCTTCGCTATCTTTACAACTTAGAGCCTCGCTCTATTTATACAATCCCATAGTCTGTGGACCATGGGTAGGCTAACACGACTTTACATTTCATTACAATATTTTAGGGTGGACAACCCTATGACTCAACCTCTACTTCGCGCTCCATGACTGCAATTCATGGAGTCTTACAACCTCTTTGACCCAAAACTTGGGCTTTGAGCCCCAAAAACCTGCTACGGGGGATGCCATGCCCAACATACAACTTATGGAATCTCTATCCTATAAGTAATTCTATCTCCAACACCATGCTTGGACCACTCTCTCTACCTATGGGTGACATATCTGACTCTGGCTTACAGAAACGAGCACCTTTTCCACTCGCACTATCAAATTAGCTACTTGCACTAGCTGATTCAACCTCCTTCTCTATAGATAATTTGACCTCTTTCTTGCCTTTGGAAACTGGAAATCACTCTAGAATTTTTCTTTGAAAAATCTCCTCTCAAATCTCTTTTGTAACGCCACTACTTAGTGTCTCCTTAACTTCAACTATGCCCTTATTGAATCACTGCAACTGGGTAGTCGAACTGCTTGTGTCTCTTTTGTCCCTTATCTAAACTGCATCGACTTTCTCTTATAATCTCTCATTGAGAAATCAACGACCATGATCACATATCAATTGATGGTTAAGATAATATTGACTCCATCAATTCACTTTTTCAGAAGTCTCTATAGCAAAATCGACCTCCCTCAATTAATTTGATTTAATTAACCAATTTTCCTAAGTTAGGGAAATATTTAATTACGGTCAATTAATCTAATTGAGGCGTTTCTAAGGCTTTCCTCATGAATCCTTTTTTGGGTTTTTAGGCACCATAGAGACTAAAACACTTGCTTGTTGTTACCAAAAATAACACTCCCTCTTAGCGAGGAAGGTGTTCTCCACTACTCCCATCTTATCCCTGAAGTAGACAAAATTTGCCTTACCCAAGGCCTTCGTGATTATATTTGCAACTGACTGATTTGTGGGAACATGATGTAGCCAAAATAATCTATGTTGTTGGTGTCTAACATCTATGATACAACTGGTTTCCATTGGCAAACCTTCGGTAAATTTCATTTTAGAGTGATCCCTAAATTTTAGGGGCCCAGGTTGAGTTCTTTTGAGTTGTAAAATCAACTCAGTCTAACTGAGTTATAATCAGTTAAACTAGTTCTAACTGTTGGAGGAACTAGTAAGAGGTCTAGTAGTGGGGATGAGCACCAGTGCATCCTCAGTGCCACACTAGTTAACTGAAGATTCACTCATATATAACTCATGCATGTCAATTCTAAGGAAGACCCAATTGAGATTAGAGTTTAGGGACAATGTACTATCAGTTGTATAATTTTCCAAGTTGTACAAATGGTGCATGCAATCAGTTAAGGGCCTATGGATGGATTGCATAGTTATGGAGAGTGGATTTCCCAATTAAATATGGGTTAATTCTCTCAGGAATTGCACAAGGAAGTAAGGTCTTGGTAGGCAACAAATTTGGCTAAGTGTTGGCTTGAGCTGGCTTGTGAGGCAAAGAAATAGATTGTACTAGTGCAAGAATTGTTCGGGGTTGAACAAGCATTGTATTTTCTTCTAATATATTCTGGTTAATGCAATATAGATAATCGAGGTTTTTAGCAGTTTCTTTCCCCAGAAAAATATTGTGTTACATGCGATTGAAATTCTTCCTTTTATGCTTATTATTTTCATCAATCAATTTTGGTTTCCACTAAAGAATAGAGTAGATTCTTGTCTTGTGTTTTAGCATATCACATAAGTTGTTGAATCTACAAGTAAAAATATACAATATTGTACATAAGGGAGTAGTGGGGTTCCAATATATTCACACTGAAGAATAAATAGTTGATATTCTCATAAAGCCTTTGTCCTAGGCAAAGTTTGTATACGTCAGGGACAAGCTTGGTCTTATGGAGAACCCCTTTATGACTTAGAGGAAGCATTGATGACACATCAACTTGATAATGGCTTAAAAAATTGATGACAATAGGAGTATGGCCTAGATTGTTGATGGGTGTAAAATAGGGGCATGACTCAAACTATTGATGAAAACCAAAGCACGACCCAAACTATTGGTTAAATAGCATGAGGGATGAAAATTCTAGAAAGAATGGTCCCTAAGGCCCTGGCACTCTATTGTGGTTTTTTCTAGCACTTGTAGCACAAGTGCTTCAGGGGACCTAGAAAGCCTCCTAGAGACAACCTCTGGGTTGATTGTAGACCAATGCCTAGGACATCTTAAATAGAGGAGTGCATGGAAGATTATGAGTGGGGTTTCTGTTGCACTCCAATTGTCACGTAAGTAAAAGAGAATAAAGGAGGATTGGTTCAAAAGTATGTCTTGCAAGTAAACTCAAACCGATACCTGGATCCAAACGCTCAGGTGGTAAGTTGGGCCAACCTCAAAGAGAAATGTCTGATTCTGGTGGCTCACACACAACAACAAGCAGCTTTATATCGAGGTTGTAGTAAAGTGAAGAGGAGGAAAGGAAGGAAGGAATTTGATGCAGAGGGATGTAAATAGGACATAATCCTAAGCAACGATGTTCCAGCAAAAATATGAAAGAGAGAGGAGGTGGAAAGATAGAAACAACGGAGTACTTATTAAGGTTTCATACCAAGTATAACATGGGTACCTCTATCACCAAACAGTATAAGTGAGTCTGTGCTCATACAGGTAGTGCATGTTAATTTAATAACACAAGTAAATCTTTAATTACTACAGGTATTGTAGGCTATTGAATAACCCAAGTAAATATATAGTATACACAAGTATTTTTCTCTATTTAGCAGCCATGATAATCCATGAATCGAGGAGAAAACGACAATCTCATTACACTATTTTAGAGAAGGAAAACCATATTATGAAATGAGATTACAAAAGGGAAAATATACTGCACATTGATCTTCTTGGAATCACCAGGGAGTTACATTAATCCAATATGAGTCCAACATACCAGTCCATTTACATTCATCCAATATATCACTCAATTCCCTCATGGACATGCAAGTAGAACCAAAGTGGAATTGCAAAAATCCTGACTCGTAGGTGTAGAATTACAGAACCTGTTTTAAGTGTTTCTCCTCCCTATTTATAAGAAGAGGGGGGAGTTTGGATTACAGTTACAAAATATCTTTGCCAGAGTTCCAACTGTCTCATAGACTAGTTATGGCAAAGTCTTGTTGTCCCAAAACGATTACAATCGGAATTTGATCCCTTCTTGGAAACCTACATAAATTAAAGAATGATGAAAAGAAAAGGAATATGGAAAGATGATGGAGGAAGTGTCCCCTCCGTTGTCAGAGTGAAAGACCTCTGGTCAAGCCCCGTCTCAGTTGTGATGTGCTTCTCCTGTTGTTCGGTCGTTTCCTGTCACTTTCGCCTTAACTGCCCAACTTCCCCACTCTCTAAAGCTGATAATGATCAACTATAGTTTACCTTTACAGAGTAATAGTGGAGGTTGTCCTCGCAGTCCTTTGTTGTGTATCTGAGTGGAGCCCCATGCTGAGCCATTAATCTTCCTTAGTCCCCATACTTTCATTTACTCCCAAAAGACGTACAACAAAACAGTTGAATTCATTTCTGAGGGTATTTCTATCCTGGGTTTCTTGTTGCGGGGGCTTCTACAAGACCAGCCCATATCACTCTGCCACTGCCCCATACTTATGTTTAAAGTCTCAACTGCCGACCCATATGCCTTCAATGCCTTGTACCGTGCTCTTAGGGCCTTGCTGTAATTGGGGCTTTTACCTTTGAACATTATGAAACTGGTTATGATCCCCCTCAGTTCCCTTTGGTTTATTCCCTCTCTATTTTTATGCTCATGTGAATGGGGGCTATGACCCGGTGCTTAGTCCTTGAGTGCTAGGGCCTTTTCTCTCCCTCCCTGGGGCCTTTTTCCTTTAATACGTGAAATCCTGCACTTCAACGATTTCCGATTTTTTCTCTTTATATTTTCTCTTGACCCTTTCAATCACTGATCTGCGGGGTCGGGCCCACCAAAGGCATCGCAATCACAATACGGGAGAGATAGACCCCTTCACATCTTTTCATAGAGCAGGCCGACTATCCGGACTTGAAGTCTTCATAAGATATGACAAATAAAATATCGTATATGGGAGGATCCCCCACATATTGCATTTGCAAGCTTAGAGGGACTACGGTGGAGGAGAAACTTTAACCGGTCCGATTGCCGATTTTTGGGATTAGTGATGTCATCAGTGCCACATGGCACTTCCTGAATGGTGACACATGTCACTTGGATATGCCCCTATAGGACCTCTGAAAATTTCAAATCAACATGCCACGTGTCCTCCATATTACCACGTCATGCTAACGTCAACGACCTTGTGGATTCTTAGGACCAATAGGATTCTACCACATGGCCCCCAGGAGTAGAGAGAAAAGGGCCCATCCGCCCTTGGTTTTTCTATGAATTCCTTTGTTAAATAGAATCGGTCCCTCCCAATGCTTTAACACTAAAGCCCAATTTCTCAGCGATTTTGCATTATCGGCCTATTTTTCCCCGGCAATTCCTTAAGAATGGTCCTTTGGGCCTGCCGATCGTTGATTTTCCGGTATTGCGAGACTTGGGCCCACCGATTTGAACCCGTGAAGTTTATAATGGATTGTGGTACTTGCCCACCGCTGATTGCCGATCTGCAAGAAGTTTGATATGCTGGACCAACCATATTTTTCCACGTGCCCCCTAGAGGATAAAGAAAGGGGTCACCTGCCCTTGGTTTTTCCTTGCTTTTATTTGTTAATATTTTTCTCGGCCCTTTTGGAGTTTTACACTATTATCACAAAATCTCGATATTGCAAGGTTTTTAGAGTGGTACACCCGCAGATTCGTCGACGCCAATTGCGATAAAATCCCAGGGCCCGTCGATCGCCAATAAGCTTGGTCCCGCCAATAAGCCTGGTCCCGCCGATATTCCCAATAAGCTGATGGACCAGACCCGTCGATATGTGATTTACGATCAGTCGATCGCAAATTTTGATGCCTTCCTCTTGGGTGCTGCTTCAGTAAGCCCTGATTTGTGATTGCAATGAGACTGACCCTTAGTTATTTTCCCCTTGCTTTCTAGGTTTTCAAAGGGTATCTTTGATATGCTTTAACTTCTGATCCAGGAGTCCATTTTTGGACTTCCATATACTGTTGGAAAGCTTATTATGATAACTATGTAATGGAGAGGGACTGATTAAACTCTAAGATATTTTGTGGATTAGGAAAAGGCTTCAAACTTCACTTCCCTTATGCATTTTGGGCAACTGATAACTTGTAAAGCAGTGAGTGACAACACACTCAATAAAGTGGGTGCCTTGTTAAGATAGCTTGAGGGACAAACATTCTAGAAAGAATGGTCCTTGAGGCCTAGACACTCAATAGAGTGGGTGCCTTGGTAAGATAACATGAGGGATAAACATTCTAGAAATAATGGTCCCTAAGGCCGATACATTCAATAGAGTCAGTTCCTTGGTAAGATAGCATGAGGGATGGACATTCTAGAGAGAATGGCCCCTGAGGCTCGAACACTCAATGGGGTGGGTGCGTTTTCAAAATCATGGCCTAGAGTGAGGCCTTTGGATTTGGGACACAGGTTTCCCTGGGGTTTGACCATGGGAGATGATAACCCTGAACTAGTCAGAGTACCATGAGGTGAGGTACCCATTAGATCATGGTGAATGGTTGAGTAAGTACCATCGGTTAGGAGAGCTAACCTAGGTTGTGGTACATATTCATGATGATGTTGATGTAGGTTAAGGGTATTAGCCGAGATAAATATGTTATCGATGAGATTTAACTTTCTTTTTAGAAAAATCATGTGCACATAAAACATCTAAATAGTCATTATGAATACCTCCCTAGCTAAGAGGGTGCATTGAATAATGTAGCTATGTCAGTCTTCATAATCCTTTATGTATTGATAATACTACATAAAAACACGAAAGAAAATTAAATTTTAAATTAGAAGAAAGAAAATTAAAAGAAAGGAAATCAACAAAAACACCTTAAAAAATAAGATGGTTGAAAATATCTCATACTCACTTAAATAACTTATTTACCATTAGTTGCTACCCACCCTAATTTAAGCAATTATTTGCATAAAAGATGGAATAGGAACAAGATGTAAATAAAAATACTTACCAAGAGTTACTACCCACGATTATTTACGTGATCTTTAACACTTTAACAAATACGAGTACAAATGTAAAAATACTTACCAAGAGTTACTACCCACCATTATTTACATGATCTTTAACACTTTTACAAATATGAGTACAAATGTAAATGTGCAGACTTACTAGAATTTAATTTACAAAGAGACATGATTTAATTTAAGAGACATGTCTCTTGGGTACAAAACACACTTGAAATTTTTCATTCTATATATTCACTTATCACACACATATCTCTTTCTCTTGCACACATGATGTCACATATCCTAAGTTTTCAACATTGTGATCTCTAGTTTCCTTTTATGGTTATTGGTTGAATTTCTGAAGTGTGATTGCTTGATGAAGATAAAAGAACTATAATATATATTCACAAGTAATTACCATAGTTTAAAAATAGTGCTTGTATCCATTGCACTGCATTTTTCAGCACTTTATTAGCATTTTTTTCATGTTATTAGAGCTTATTACTTTATTGGGTTTCCCTTAAATACTTATAAGCTCAATTTCCTTTCCTTCTGAAGAAGAACTTCTGAAAATTTCTTGGAAATTAACGGCCATTGTTCCCAATGATTGTAACCATTGGACCACTAATACAAAATCAACACCACCCATTTGGATTGAAATCATGGTATTAACCAATAAATAATCCCCCATATTCAATTAATCTTATTGCACTTCCCTGAACAATTTATGGTACCTCCATTTGCAATCATCACTTGAAATGATTGTGTTGTATATACAAAGCAATTGAAAAGTTTTGCCAATATGTCATTGATGAATTAATGGGTACTACCTGAATTGGTCAATATTTTTACCCTTTTCCTTTTGATATATCCTTCTATCTTGAGAGTTTGTGGAGTATTGATGCCGACCAACGCATGACAAGAGATTGTTGAAGTAATTTCTTCTAACTCTAGATCTTATGAAGTTTCCACTTCTTGATCTTCTTGATCTTCACAGTCTATGTAGTTTAATATCTTATTGTAGCATTTACGCCCTTTACTCTACTTGTTATCATGGTTGAAACATATTCTATTTTCTCTTCTTTCACCCATTTGTTGAGGAGTCAAGTTCGTCGATTTAGGAAAGGGAACATGATTTTCTCTATAGTTATTAGGGACCAATTTTCTAGTGGCCATATTTTTACTTTCAAGTTTCCTTTCCAAATTGAAAGCATACTCTAGAGATTTAGGTTCAAAGAGGCACACCTCATGTTGGATTCTTTCCTTTAAGGTAACCCTAAATCGGTCTAACATGTTATCCTCTAAAATATTTTTTACCTTGAGACTCAACTTTTGGAATTATTGAATGTGCTATATAATAGGACATTTTTGTTGAAGGTTTACCAATTGAATAGAGAATGTGTTGTTCTTAATGTCCCCATAATATCAATTTTTCTGTAAAAATGGACCAAGATATAACAAAATCATTTTTTCTTTCACAAGGCCCTTGATACCATACAAGTTGGTCCGGTTCTAAAAACATGGATGTCATATTAACCTTTTGTAAGGATGCCACTTTTTGTAGATCAAAGTATTGCTCCATCTAAAATATCCATGTTACATGATCATTGCCATCAAATTTCCTCACATACATATTCAAAATGTAGTAGTTCCTTGGTATTGACTTGAAGTTCTAATGATGTGGATATTGGATTGAAAATTCATGATTACTGTCTTTCGATTCAAAATTTGTGTTCTCCAATTGTGATAGCATACTCCTCATATCATATTAATTCTCAACAATATGCTTCTCCTTATGTTCATGATTTCCTTGGATCTCCACATCCCTTTTCGAAAGCATCTCCTAGAGAAGATTTTCTATGGAAATCATGAATTTTTGTATTTCTTTCTTATTTTCATTCATCTTCTTTTCTATTCCTTATTTTCATTCATATTCTTTTCCATTTCTCCTTTAATTTTTTCATAAGAACTTGAGAAATCCACATTTTTCAACATATTACCATTCATTTCATTAACTTTCTTCTTTAATTAAGATAACCTAAATTCTAAGTCCACTTTCTTCATGAGTCAAGGATGGACCTTCAATAGATTTAATTGGCGTAATAATTTTCTTTGGATGTGTGTTGAAAAATGCTAATATCACTCCTCTTTATTACAACAACAAAAAGGGGGGTCTTCTAATGAACAGGTAGGTCACTAGTAAGTTATGTACCTTAATTCAGATAATATCATAATGACCGAAGCTTTATTGATATATATTTGAGATATGATGTCTTTCAGATTTAAAATTTTGTTTCTCAATACTCTAATATGTAGTTTTTGCAAATCCACTGGTGTGAACTGAATCTGATGTGCCAACCTAAAGTTGTAGTAAATTTTCCGAGACTTGCTGATTTTTTGGCCTCTTCCCACAATCAACATCTATAACGTTCCACGTATCCAATTATTGAAATATAGTTTTGGAACCTATACCTAAGGTTCTTCTATATGTCTCCTAAAATTCCTGAAGATTTCATAGTCCGAAATTTTCTAAACAAGAAGATATAGCAAAAATACCAAATTGACTTCTTTAAAATTTATTTTAGGGTTGTTCGCAAATCCTAACTACCATAGGGTATAACTCCCAAAGTATAGTTTACCAAATTATGAAAATGGAACCAGGTATTCCTCAATATTTCTCCTTAATTTGGTCTAAGTATCACTTTATAAAGCCTTACAGGAAAAAAAAGTTATACTACAAATGCCAAACTGACATATTTGAAATTGAATTTTAGAGCATACAAAAATCATAACTTCATTGGAGCATATTTTTGAAAATATAGTGAACAAAGACTTGTATCTTTGATGAGATGTTCACCATGATTTTTCCTCAACGTGGTCCAAATTTCATGATCTAAAGCCTCACAAAAAAAGCATTATATCAAAATTTCCAAACAGACATATTTGAGGTAGAATTTAGAAGCATTCAAAAACCCTAACTTCCTTGGACCATATCCTTGAAAATACAGTAAACTAGGACCTAAAACTCGAACCAAAGATTCCTAGGGATGTCTTCTAAATATTCTCCAAGTTTCACTATTTGAAAGCTCCCAAGAAAAATGTTATAGTGAAAATGCTACGATAATTTGTTTGAAGTAGAAAAACCCTAGGATCTGTTAGGGCTCTAGGAAACTCTCCTAAGTTGTAGCTCGGAGATGCCTGGTAACATATAATCTTCAATATGGTTCTAGGAACTTATTGGATGGGTGATGGTTTAGCTCATCAGATCAGGGATCAACTGATTGAGAGGTCTACAATACATCAAAGGAAAATCAAGGAAGCTTTTGACAGAAAGGCAAAGATGGACAATTTTCAGGTTGGTGACTGGGTTCTCAAATGGGATGCACTGAAGGAAAGGAAAGGAAATCATGGTAAATTTGATGCTCTCTGGACAGGACCCTTTTTCATCTCTCAAGTCCAAGGGAACAATACTTTCATGTTGCAAAGTGGCCCAGTCAATGGGCAGTTTTTGAAAGTCTATTTTGTTTAAGGCTTTCAGGCCTCAATATTGTAAATATGTTATTTTTAAAGTTTTAGTGTAGGCTTAGATAGACTCCATGCCCAATGGAATAGTAGGTAATATTTCTGATCTTGTTCCTTATGTAAAAGGCAGTGGTCTACTGTTCTTGAAACCTCACAAGGAGGATTTCATCCCCAAAAGGAGCCAGTGTTAACTCTGAGGTGCACGACTGAATTTTGAAGGCTAAAGGAAAGAATTGTTCTGCTTTGTTGTTCTTAAAGGGGTCCTACACCGGCCATTATTCCCCTTCTTCTCTTATACCGCTCACACTTTACCCTTTCCGTTTCCTTTATTAACCTTCTATTCCTGACAAAATACCCCTTTAGCCTTAGCCCCAAGTGCAATAGCCCAAAATCCCCATAAAACCTCACCCATATGCCTTACGCGCCTATAGCACGTTCCCCGAAGACATCTCGTACCTTCACCGCATCTCCGTCGTTGATCTTTCCCGGCCGATCCAACAGTCCACATTCCGTCTGATACGCCAACTTGCTTGACAGAGCTCGGTCGTTAGATCAACCCCGCCAGATCTAACGGCCAAAACCCATATCGCGTAGACAACAACCGCGCAAAGTACCCACGCGATGAGGACGATTTTTCTTTTTCCCCACTGCTATGTGTCATCCAGTGAATGGCATCGGGCGAGTTCTGACACTTACCGCTTACCGCCCGATGCCCATGTGATAAAAACCATTACCACTCAAATCAAACCACCCTGCGCGTTATCGCCCGCACATCTCCGCCGCCCGATAACCGTCTGATCTGCTCGCCTGAAGATCTAACGACCCGAACATGTTCCTCTCCCACCACGACCGCTAGCCTCCAAAAAGCGATCTCCGCCACAGATTTCCCTTGATCTGACGACCACCATTCATGATCACTCGTCACCGTTCATATGCCCATGCACTCCATACCCCATGTCCTGTCTATTACATGAAGAAGAAGATGGTCGTCTCTGTCAGTCTGGTGACAGTCTGACCATGAAACTGAATTAAAAGAAGAGCATGGTTGGGGAAGAAAAGGACACAGCACGACTTAACAACCAAATTAAACAGTCATGGAACTCCACTACCATGATCAATCCGACCACCTGAAGGACAGCACGGTAGCAGAACTGAGCAGGTTTTCGTGGTGAATAAATCAACTACGTTCAAAGACGCTATCAGACAGTTAATGGTAGTTGGTGGTCAATTAAGACCCCTCCATCCCTAAACGGCTAAGGGCCATTGTAATGATAGATTATAAATAGCCGACAGCAAGATGTAATCAAGGTTGGGAATTGTGTTTTGGTTCAACTTCTGGAGACTGTAGATATTCTGTAACTTGCAGCGTCTCATCTTCATTTTCAGTAATGCAAGCTTCTTTTGCTGTTAATTTCTCAATGCCCATTTCTCCTCTTTTCTAAGCTTGTGAGTGAAGTGCTTTATTCATGACATATTCTATGCCTAATGTTAGATAACTGTCATCTTATCTCTGTATTAGTAAATTGAATGTATCAGTGAGTAGGTCACTCAGGTTTCTTTTTTTATCTAATTCAATATAACTGTCATCTCATCTCTGCATTGATAGATTAGATTTGCAGGTTTCTTTACTAGTTAGAGCTGGCCATCATACATTCTATATGCATCTACTGGTGTGGTTAGTATTCCTCATCTATTCACCTAATTCCCAAACTGTTGAGCATTGGTGGTCTAAAGCCTTGTAGTCTGAGGGTGTTCATGCATGTCTGGAGTGAAAACAAAGTAGAAGTGGTTATCTAGCTTGAACTAAACCATCACCCATCCCAATAAGTTCCTAGAACCATATTGAAGATTATATGTTACCAGGCATCTCCGAGCTACAACCTAGGAGAGTTTCCTGGAGCCCTAACAGGATCAAGAACTCTGATACCAAATGTTATGATCCTTACTCTTTAAACATTATAAGAAATCAATAATTACAGACTACTTTGAGGGGGAAGCCTCATTTTACAATAAATACAATGAAAAAGACAATATTTGATGATCCTAAGACTAGGTCTCTTTAGTATATATATAAGAGAAAAATGATACAATTATAATAAAATGAGACCATATGGGTTCTAACCTACATAACAATATAACAAAAAAATGAAATCACTCAATATCTATGGATTAATAAGGGTTTTTGGTTAACATGGGGCTTATATAGGGCTTAACAAGGTCTCTAAATTACTTTATGTTTCAGGCTCACTAGTTATAAAAACAAATTTAGTTAAAGATGATACAAACCATTGAAATTTCTAAAAAAGGTGGATTAGGGTAGAGGTTTATCTTCTTGAAAAAAATGAACTCATTGAAAAGGTTGAGTTTGTCCACTTAGTATCTCTCTACACATGGGAGTGACTTAATAAAGAACAAACTAAACCTTTTTTTAGTCACTCTCTTAGCCATGGTTAACAAATAGAAGTTATAGTTCGGCCATTTTACAAAACTTTTCCTTCAAAGGTTTTGACTCATTTATGACTTAAATCATTGAAAAAAAAAAAAAACATGAGTACATCAAAGTGAAACTTTACTTCATAACAAAAAAAAAATGATCTTAGTAGAAAGGTAAAGTTTGTCCATTCATTAACTCACTCGACACTAGAATAAGAATAAGAGAATAAGTGAATAAATTCAACTTCTTGTTAGCTAATTTTCTTACATGATCTAATAAAAATTTCATTGGAAGTTATATCCATAATAAATTCGATTGTGAAACCTTACCATTAAAAATATTAGCCCATTATGAAAGACCTAGATCTTTAAATTTTTAAGCAAATAGTTAATCAAAATAAAACTTTACCTTACCAAATGTAATTAACTCAATGGAAAGATTGAATTGTTCACTTATCAAGTCTCCTTTTGCATAGACCCCATTTAAAAATTGCTCTGGTTAAAACAATGTGCACTACAAGGACCATTATAATATAATAAATATAATTTCATTATATATCAATAACATAGGAGACCATAGACTTCCTAAGCTAGCTTTAAATTCCAGCAAAAACCACCTAAGGCTCAAGCGAGGTTGGTACAAAGACACCAGGGCTTGGTTAAACCATTGGGAGATCGACGAGAATGTTGCATTGCAAAACATTAATAACATTAAAAATATTGTTACTTCCAAATTCAAAGAAAAAATGTGGCGTGAGAAAGATTTAGGAGCTAAAAGAAAATTAAGATATTATAAGGAGGTCATCTACCCCACCCTAGAAGATCAAAAGTATCTCTCTGTTTTAACTAGCTCAAAGAAGAAAATTAATATAGCCAAGACTAGAACAAACTCTCATGAGCTCCATAGTGAAACGGGTCGTTAGGCAGTTCCTAAAACACCATGGATGGAAAGGTGTTGCGATCTCTGTAAGAGTATGAACATCGAGGATGAAAATCACTTTCTCTTAGAGTGCCCCGCGTACAACCACATTAGATCTCAGTTTCAAAATCTTTGTTGCAATACTAACCTTCCTAGCTTTTTACGATGTCAAAATTATAGTGAGCTCAGAAGGCTTCTCTCCAAGCTTTTTGAGCATAAAAATAAAATCTTAAATCAAACTAAATAATTTGTTTCTTTAGGTCTGATAGACCAAAATTTGGTCTCAATGGATGTTAACCATCATCCTCAGATATAGATATTGGAAAAATAAATACATTAAATACATGTGGCAACTTTCATCCTATTTTTTAAGAAAGCTATTTTTATAGCAAACAAGCTCTCTCTACACCCAAGTTTAATAAAAATTTAATAAAAAATTTATGAGTAAAATTCTCCCATAATTTAAATATGATAGAAAATGAAACAATATCAATCAAAATTTTATTTATTTTAAATTAACTTAAATTCTCAAAAATCTAATAAAAATTCCAAATTAAATTAACTTAAATTCTCAAAAATCTAATCAAAATTCCAAATTAACTAAAACTCTTTAGCCTTACAAAAGCAAACAATTTTCTACTTTCTATTCATGAAAACAGTTATCATAATATTCTTCATTTATATTAATAAATTATACTTATATGTATATAAAAAAGAACCTTTCTAAAACTTTCCCATTAATTAACCATTATAAGAATCTTTCCCATTAATTAACCCTTAATTATTGCTGTTCTACTTTCTATTCATGAAAACAGTTATCATAAAATTCTTCATTTATATTAATAAATTATACTTATATGTATTATATAAAAAAAAAAACCTTTCTAGAACTTTCCCATTAATTAACCCTTAATTATTGCTTTTCTACTTTCTATTCATGAAAACAGTTATCATAAAATTCTTCATTTATATTAATAAATTATACTTATCTGTATATAAAAAAGAACCTTTCTAAAACTTTCCCATTAATTAACCATTAAAAGAATCTTTCCCATTAATTAACCCTTGCTGTTCGTTATTCACATGTGTTAAATTTACATGGATAATAAGATCACAATAATTAAAATTGTCCATATGCCCATTACCTGCAGGTTGCAAAACTCAGTAATAACAACACCATCTGAAAAAAAATATTAAAAACAGCAATCTTTAAAAAAAAATGCAATCAATAAACAGCCTCCTTATTTTGCTGTGGAAAAAAACAATGAATAAACAGCAACCTTATAAATCTATATATAGGTCTGACAGATTGACAATTATGTGCTCTTCAAAGTTATGATCAGTATAAATAATTAGTATAATTATTATCCTTCGGAAAATTTGTTTTTATATTTCTTCCGTACTTAAAACAATATTATTTTTTTCAAATATTCTTTTTAAATTGACTTTCCACGGATTTATTGTTCTTTAAATATATCTGAATGATTCATTTTATAAGGAAAAATAACTATATACTAATTTAGTCTAGATTATCCCTCAAATTCCTCTACAGTTCATTGATGGAGAGGTTTTAACGCCTGTGCAGCAGTTTAAGATGACCCATGCCAGTTCACTATAGAAGAAAAATGAAAACCGGTATTTAAATAATGGTCCCTCTCAAACAGTTAGTCAGTGTTCCCTTTCAAACATTACACTCTCTTTCAAACCTCACACTCACAATCAAAACAGGTATCTGCTGTGAGAAAACTACCCTTGAAAACCAGATTGAAAAAAATCAAAGAAGACTATCCAACACTTCATTTGTTGAAATTCTCTGTAAATTAACAGAAACACAAGAATTCACTCATATAGGTTAAAAGAATTCACTCATATAGGTTTGATAATATAATTTATACAAAGCCATCATTCAAAATTCATTCATGGTTTCCATGCATTTTTCAGTCTTAATAGTATTAAGACCTCCCATCACAGAACTCCAGATGCAAACCAGAGGAAGGACTCTGGTTTGTTTTGCATGGAAGATTACAAACCAGAAGAGGGACTCTGGTTTGCATGAAAGATTGCAAGGAAGTCCCATGTTAATACATAGCTGAGAAGAGCCCAAGCCCAACCCCAAGTAGGGGTTGTCAGCTTGTCTACCTCCATGACAAACATAGTAAATTCACTGTATAGTTGTACTGATATGGATGATGATGAGATATTCACAAGGGGCCCTTTCCATACCCATTCTTGCAAAGAGAAGCAGGCTTCTGTGCCCCCTGACAGAGCAAGAGAGAAGAGGATGATGATGAGATATTCACAAGGGGCCCTTTCCATACCCATTCTTGCAAAGAGAAGCAGGCTTCTGTGCCCCCTGACAGAGCAAGAGAGAAGAGGGACAGCTCTTGAGACAGTTGTTGGCAAAGCTCCCACTAATTTTGTCAGGAGAAAGCCTGAGAAAATCAGGTGGAACTCCTCCAATCAGATAATTCCCATCCAAAAACAATCTAGCCAGAGGTCTAGAGGAATTCATAGCCTTAACACCATACTCTACAGGAATTGATCCCTGAAACTGATTGTATCTCAGAGTGAGTGAAGCCAGGGAGTCCAATGTTGAGAAATTAGGGGGAAGGGACCCCGTTATTCTATTGAACCCAATATCAACAGCCACAATTTGGCTGTTCTTTCCTGATACATTCAGCACACTGATTGCACTAAAGCTATTATTTGACAAATTCAGCTGCTGCAGAGAAGGATGAGCAAACAGAGACCCATCAATGGCACCACTCAGCCTATTAATGCTCGCATCCAGAACACCCAACTCACTTAAACTGCTCAAGCTCAGAGGTAGATTCCCACGCAAGAGATTTGATTTCAGAGTCAGCTGAGACAGAGACCGTGGCAGCTGAGAGGGAATACCACCCACAAGCCCATTAAAGCTCAAATCCAAATTATCAAGACTGATCATCCCACCCAATGGAGGAATCACACCGCTCAAACGATTGTGTGACAGATCCAACCTCATCAAATTCTTCAAGTTATTGAGAGAACCAGGCACAGACCCACTCACCATATTCCCTGAAATGGACAAAACCTGCAAGCTCCCCAGCTTCCCCAACGACAGTGTCAGGGGTCCTGATAACATATTTTGGGATAAGTCAAGCCTGGTAAGCTTACTAAGCCCTGCAATGCTTTCTGGAATGGATCCATGAAAAGCATTCCCTGCAACATCCAGCTCTGTTAACTCCGTCAGATTGCCAATGGCAGGATGTAGGTAGCCCTTATATCCCACACCATCCAGTGCCAAACTCGTCACTCTGCTCTTGCCCTCCCTAGTCTTCACATCACATCGAATTCCACAGACGAACTGCCTTGTAGACCTGAAATCGCAGGGATCCACAGAAAAATCCCATGAACCCAAGCATGTGGTTGTGCCTATGGAAGCTGCATCCACCCCCTTTTTCACCAGAATCAGAGCTTCAATGTCTGATTCCAATGTAGTGGCCAAGACTATATTCAAAAGAAATATTAATTTCAGCACAGACCCAAAACAAATTTTGCAGAATTCCATGGATGGCAAGCTTCTTCCAAGTCCTAAATTGCCGAGATACAGAATTGAATTAATCAGCCTGAACCTCACAATGTTCAATATTTAAAGGGCACAGGCTCCTCCCTTACGCCTTTGTCCTGAGATAAATTCGTAGATACGTATGCATACAGCGTGAGGGTCGTGTGGTCAAAATCAGATTAGTTGGCGCACCGAGGGTGCCTTTCTGTCTCCGACTAATCATAAGACCCAGAACGAATATTGCGTTAGGTGGTGTTGAGATTCGAACCCACCCCCTTCGTCTCAGACACAGCAATCTCCACGCTTATCCATTCCACGCACCTTCCATATTTCTAGATGGGACATATAGCCGAGTGGAATCGAAACTCTTGGAACGAGTTGTTTCGCTGATTCTCGAGGGATTGAAATAAGAATAAAAAGTTTAGTGGAGGAGATATTCGATATGTTTTAAAGTAAAATCAAAGCCTTAAAGAAGTACTTCCGAGCAGGTGTTTGATTTGATTTTTAAATTTTTTTGGTCAAGTATAAATTAAAATGTATTAAAAAGTTATTGAATTGAGATTCCGTGACTAAGATGTAATTTGGTTTAAAGATTAAATAAAAAATCAATTAAATTAAAAAGTTTATAAGTGGGTGAGAAAATTTATTATAATTTAGTTGTCAAATCAGCAGTGAGGACAATTATTTCTCATTGCTAATGGGGAATGCAAGTTAACTCATCATCCTTAATCAAGGAAAACCACACCACTTGGAACAACCCATTAGTGGTTCATAAGGGGGCAGGGTTTCACTCCTGCTAGATGTCTCTGGGTCTTGAGACGTTAACTTGTTTCCTCTCAGACGAGCTCTTAGCCAAGCAAAAGTAGTTTTAGGGCATACTCTAGGCCTGAAAAGTTTATAATTTACAATGGTTTTGAAAAACATATTGAAAATTAAAATTAATAAATTAAATATTAAAAATGAGGTAGATTTAAATTTGATTAGTTATTACTATAACTTTTAGCTTTATTATTATTATGGTAAATTGTTAATTTGTTGGAGTAATATGGGCAAGATCCAAGGCCAAATATAGTGGCTTCCACTATAACACTAACTATATCTACTTTACCTAGTGACTTCACCATAACACCAAGAGTATAACTTAGAGGTTGTCATTATAATTCCAAGAGTATATCCAGTGGCCACCATAACACCAAGAGTATATCTACTCCAATAGCTCGTAAGCCAGATATACCAACAATTTATGACTGTGAAAGAGCCTAGACTCCACAAGGGTGAGGGAGCCTACTCCTTGAGCCTTATCACAATGGGCCAAAGTTGTTTCCCTATTAGATTTGAAATTAGGTGGAGGGGATAACATCCCATTATGTCAACCACTTTAGGTTAGTTTTAATAATTTGAAAGCCAATATGTAGTAAGTAACTTATGGCTTAGCAAGGGTTGAAACATTTTAAGACACATTGAAGTGTGAACCTTTATTTTGGGGGTGTCTATTCTTTTAGCCTTATTACACTAGGCTGGCACGTCACTTTGTAGGAATTGAACCTAGGTAGGAAGGAGAAAAAATAATACTCTCAACCCCATAAGCTAAAAGCATTAACAATCAATGAATTATTGTTAATAAAAAAGATAGTTTCGGTTGTCTCTAGATGGTCGCTTGAGTGGTTGGGAGCATGGTTTGTTCTCCCATCTACCTGGGTTTAATTCCAAGGGACATGTTTGGTTCCCTTGTGATAAGGCTAGGAAGAATAGGTGCACCCACCCACTTGATATCTTGGCACTTGCTAAGTTATAAGTTGTTGGTATATATGGTTTGCGAGCTATTGGATATATTCTTGGTGTTATAGTAGTAGCCAAAAGATTTGATTTGGCCTCGCCTGGATTACTATTGGAGGTAGTGTTCAAGATTGGGGTCGCACGCGTAAATGAGAAGCAAAGCATAACACATAGAGGCATCGCACAGATGAGGTAGGTGCACACGACAACAATAAGTATGACAAACTGTGTAATCAACTAGAGTGTGGTCACAAAGGAGTGGCATGGAGGGAAAAAACCCAGTTTGAACCCAAGATCGGCTCAAAATATATGCTAGTAAATAATGGCAAAACAGAAAATATCTGCAGATAATTAGTTTTCACCAAAATAAATCTTAAGTAATTATGTTAATGTAATGATGTGTAAAACAAAGGGAGTCGATTTGGCTACAAGTTTGGTCTTTGGCTTGCTTTTGGTGAACTATTGGCTAGGGTTTTTGAAGCATTATATTGTAATTGTAATCTCTTAGGTTGGTGAGTTGTAAAACTATACAGAACTGAGCAATTGTACTGTATTGTAGTCACCATGAACTAATAGAAGAAGGCATTGAGCAAATTTTGGTGTCATTTTGCTATCACATGGTTTGATGTTGGTATTGTTTAGTTAATGTCAATATTGTAGTTATTGTGTTAATATAAATTGTGTGATTAATTGTGAATGCTAAATGGATAATATTCTTGTTCTAATATGGGGACTTGGGGCCCCTTTCTTTTTCGTTAATGAGTTTTTTTGTTAAATTATGTTTTGGATAGCACACTATGTGTGTTCTGAGAAGGTAGAAAAAGTAGCTAGGTATTAAGGCTCTAAATACTTTGAGGAAATGACGTTCATTGGAATCCCATCCCCCTCTTAGCTGCAAAACCTAGTTCTCGCAGCCCCCCTTAGTGCCTCGAGCGAGACATTTCTTGCTTTACAGGTGCTGCTGAAAGAGTCGATACCACTAGGGATTTTGTTCGGTGTGCTGCATGCAACAATTTGAACGGAAACAAACAACCAAAAGCCAATAATTATTCCAACATGTTATAGATTCACCATGGTTAAAAAAATGATAGCTCAGGTGGTTGGGTGGACTACTATTCTCCTACCACTCGGGTTCAATTCCCACAAGTAACATGTTGCCTTATTGTGATAAAATTAGAAAAGTAGACATCCATAGAATAGAGGTCCTCTCTAATTTACCTTGGTACATTTTAACTATTATTAAATCATAAATTATCGATATACTAACTTACAAGCTATTGAATATACTCTTTCTTAATTTATATGGATGATCTCGAAACTAACCTAACTCACTCATATCGCATGATTAAAAAGAAAAAATAAATATTTTTAAGGAATAAGCTTGGAATGTTGCCTTAGATCCCAAAGGAGATCCACAAATAATTTTTTTCCAGAGTTCATGAGAAACTACCCATAATCAAATAAACATGTTCGCTATATATAAGGGATTAAAGATACTCAACTCAAAAGGAGTTAAATGTCTTTTTGACACCGGATGTTGACTCTATACATAAAGGTTAAACATACTCAACTCAAGATGGATTAAGTGTCCTTTTGTCATCGGTCACTACCATAATAATTTGGAATTTGTGAAACCAAACAAACTCCCAAGATACTTCTCTAGCGTATATAGATTTCAAAGGATGGCTAGTAGTTTTGAAACACAATAGAATACTATGGAGTTGTGAAGGCTGGCCAGTAGGTAAACAAAGTTGTCTTGCTAGATGAGTATAGATGGGGTGTTCCATTTATTTCTCACCTCCCATGAAGATGAGATAAAAGTGCGATTAGAAAACAAGTCGAGCAACATTAAGGTGAAAGGATGGGCATTAAGCCATTACACATGCCTAAAGTGAAGACTGGTAACTTTGCGTAAATGGATGAAGTGACAAAGTTGGGGTAACTTTACGTAAATGGAATGAAGTGACAAAGTGATTTTCACTTTTGGAAATTTATTTGGTTTTATGTTCTAGAAGGAACTTTCTAAAAGTCGGTGAGGTTGGTTTTAGCATTTGTTTAGTTTTTTTTTTTTTTTTAATGAGTTATTTTTAGTTTTGGTTGGGTTTTATAGGTTGTTTCTAATTTATTGTCTAGAGTGAACTTGCCCGAGTGAAATGGAATATAGGAGTTGTTCATATTTGTCATTCCTAACTTTATGGTTTGATATTGAATTGAATTTAATATTTGTAAGTTGTTTTTAGTTTGACCATTATGGTTTGATATTGAATTGAATTTAATATTTGTAAGTTGTTTTTGGTTTGATTATTAATTAAGATTGCTTTTCCATGTTATGAGATTTAGTTCTATTTAAGGGTTAGATTTATTTCAACTTAGAGTCATAATTTTAATTACTAGTTTTTTTATTAGAATTGTAAGTCATAGTCATACAAGTCCCTATATCATTTATGAAACCATGAGTCCACATAGAGCTTACCAAATAAGGGATCACAATTTAGAAGACATCCATGTAACCCTTTCTTATTTTACTAATAGAATGGCTAGTCAAATTGATCTCAAAGACCATGGACTATAAAAGAAAATACATTGAGAAATTGGAAGCAAATTTCAACATGCTTTATGAATTGGTCTTAGGCTCTTATTAAGAGCTTTCATATTATGGTTACCTCTCTAAAAGTATACATTGCTTTGGTTTGTGTTATGGCTAAATCTAAGGACATTGGTCAACAAACACAAGGAGGCATAAAGATAGGAAATGCAAAATTGAATAATCACTAACATATCAAATAGGTAACCCTTAAGAGACATAACCTCAATTAGCGTCTAGTTTTCTAAATATATTAAAAAGTAGTTTGGTTAGTCAGCCAACTTCTTAAACATTATACTAATCGACTTTACATTAATCTTTCTACTATAACAAGTGTTGCATGACACTTTACATTCCTATAAGGAGTTAGAAAAAACATAATGAACCATCAATTTAATATGACTCACTATACTTTGTTAAAATATAATTATTTACTCATAATGGTAGCAAAGAAAAAGGATTGAAAGGTTTATCCTAAAAGCAAAAAGAAACTTGAATCTTTGTAAAACAACTTCATGTGAATAGTTATCAATTGTAAATTAGATATTGAAACAAACCTAATAATTAGATATATTCATACTATCCCATATATATTAGTTATTAATATTTTGCAGCCAGTAAGAAATAACATGTACACAGGTACACACACATTAATGTATATAATGTTGTCAAAAAATCTTCAATGATCATTAGTTTAAAAAAAAAACAAATTAGAAAAGTCGTTTCCATTAGTTATTTTTTGCTTGCTTTTCCTATTTTAATTATTTTATATTTTTTTTTTATTTTTTTTTTTAGCTTTCCTACTTTTCCTATTTCTAATTTAATAATCTTGTTTTACAATAAAACATCAATTTTTTCCATATAACCAAAATATAACAAATACAAAATCAATTTTCCTATTCAATAATTTTATTTTACTATAAAACTTCAATTCTATATAATCAAAATATAAATAATAAAACATCAATAAGAATTAAAAAATGTTATATCGTTGATTTTAAATAAAACTAATAACAAAAATATTTTATATATATATATATATATATATATATTATAATTTTAGAAATTTATCTTTTATTTTTATTTATATATATATATATATATATATAATAATTTTAGAAATTTAAAATTTATTATTTTAGATATATAATTAATATTTTAACATATGTATTTTTTAAATCTTCATAATATAATAAAAAATTTAATATTTGAAATAAGAATGAAGTTTCATTATTAGGGAGAGGTTTTGTAAATTTTGAAATCTAAAGGAAAAATAATCAAAATTCAAAGTCAATCAATATTCTAACCCCCAATTTCCAAGAACATGAGTCCATAATTAACAATAATTAACAACTCCCAAGGCATATTTCAAAATAATAATAATAATAAACACCATATCCCAAAGTAAGTGTACACGAACTAAACTCCCAAGGCATATTTCAAAATAATAATAATAAAAAACACCATATCCCAAAGTAAGTGTACACGAACTAAACTGCCAAGGCATATTTCAAAATAATAATAATAATAAAACACCATATCCCAAAGTAAGTGTACACGAACTCCCGGTCTCTAAACTTTAAACTGGTCAGAGGTTGGTCGTTGGAAAGAAATTAATGTAAACTATTTTATTTATGATTATTTTCTAATTTTCTTTAATCGATTTAAAATTAGTATTTGATTAATATACTAAATAAGAATTTAGAATTAATATTTGTATTTTTTTTTTAATATACAAGTTATAATGATATTTATTTAAGGTAAATAATCATTTTTGGTAAATAATCATTTTTATTTATAATTTATTTTTATAGAGATTTCCAATGTATTTATTGATCTTTATAATAAATTATTTTATTATTAAAAAATTGTGATTTAGGAGTATTTAAGTTATTAAATTTATTTTAAAAATTTTGTGTCAAAAAAATTGAGATCTGTAATATTTACATATACTATTAAAAAATTGTGATTGAGGAATATTTAAGTTATTAAAATTATTTTAGAAATTTTGTGTCTAAAAAATTTGAATTTTGTAATCTTTATCTATGGATTATTTTATTATCACACTTTATCATCATTTGGTTTACCCATGAATATAAAATAATATATAAAAATATTCTAAAAACTAAGGTAATTGGTAGATAAATTAAGTTTTAAAAAAATAAAATGGATATTATTGTTTTATTTGATTAATGGAAACTTTGATTATGGAATTTTTAATTTATTTTAAGATAATTTAAATTTTGAAAGAGAGAGTAAATTTTCTTTTGTTTGTTTTTTTAAATTAAAACTCTTATTTAAAATATCTTTTATTTTACTTAATAATTTTCTTGAAACTTTTGAAAATGAAAAATATTTTAATAAAATTTTAAAAACCTATAATACATGAATAGTTTTACACTTTTTCTTTCTCTCTCTTGTGATACTGTGATAACCCCATATTTGTAAATATGAAAATCTACTGTGGTAAAAGACAGTAAAACAGTTGTTGTTATGTTTTAAAAGAACAAAACTGGACAAACTATTTTATAAAAGTAATTTAAATATTTTCTTGAAATGCTGGTAGCCTCTAGGAGGTGGATTTAAAAGAAAGTGATCAGTTATAATAACTGAGGGGAACTACCCTCCCAAAAAACAGGAAAATTCCTGGCTGTAGGGGGAAGCTCCGTGCTGTGTGGACAGGCAGAGGAGACCTTTTCCAAGAGGAGGAAAAAGGAAAAAGAAAAAGAAAAGACTGGTTAAGTCTGGTTAGGACCAGATAACCAAGCACAGAGTGCAAAAATCTTGCTGAGGGCTTGAGGTCTGCAAGATGGCTTGGGGGGAGACTTCCGTCTGAGGGATGGATCTCATGGCTGGGTGGAAGAGCTTAAACAAAGAACAGGTGACCTACTTGAGAAACTATTCCTGACTCGGGCGAATCAGGTACGGTTTCAAGTGCTGAGTCCCTGATTGAATATACATATACAGTGGAACTTATAGCAAGTAAATATGGATTATATTTTATTTTCCTAGATGCTGTTAGTGTATATACAGTGAATTTACAGGTAGAAAATAAAGATTATGTATCATAAATCTAGACACTGTTATTAGATACAACGTACCTACTGTAGGGTTTCATTACCCTAAACACTGTTACAAATTGCTTAAACGACTGCACAGGTGTAGTTTTAAGCGAAAGGGCAGCTTATAACTCGAGAAGCATGGTCGGGAAAGCTAGCCGTATACTAGTCTTAGAATGAGAAGGGCGGTGGCCCAAGTGAACCGACTAGTAAATAGTGAACTTGATAAATCAATCTCAAATGGTGAACATGATAAATCAACCTCGTCCGAGAGACAGAGGCGCTGTGTAGTGTTGGAACAGCAATAATGGAATGAACAAGTGCGGGTTCTTTAAAATAAACAAGCAAAAGTTTAACAAGTTGACAGAACGAGTATGGAAACGCTCGAAGCCTGAACAACGAGCGCCGACTATGGTCGGTGTTACTCGTCAACAAGAAAAAGGAAAACCTTGTAGCGATTATAACATTGATTGTTAACATGCATAGAAAATAAATAGGTTATTCCGGTTTGGAAGATTAATGTAAACACCGGGTAAATATAGAACCAGAACTGCATATCATTCCTGTACCTCAATAATGTTAAACCACAGATGTGTAATGATGCACAAGTAAAGAAAGAACAGAATCGAAAACCCTTTACAGAAAACTCTGTATATAAAGCTTATGAGGAACGGTTCTGTATATTTAGATATTTACGACATTGTATAAAGGAAAAGATGCATGATATGTTTATTCTATTAAACCGAGAACCTCTGGCCTGAGTCTAACAAGGCAAAACAAGCATAACAATACCAGATGGGTGCCTCGAAAACGGTAGACAAACCCTAAGCCAATTCATGAAATTGTTACCATTGAGTAGAGCGGAACCAGTGGTAAGTAAACAAACCATCAATCACTGTTCTGAGAAATAATAAAACACAGAGTATATTCATGGAGTGCGTGAATCATTTGTTAACCTGAAAACAGAGGTATTGTTACAGATTCGCATTTATATAACAACATAGCACCCAGGTGGTGAATAATGCAGGAGTAACCACTGTACATTCATTAATACGAGAACCTCAAATTAGAGCATAAATCCGACAGTCCAGGTCTGAGCTTACGGCCGGACCCAATGTCTTGTAACATATATCAGAAAATACAAACCAAAGTTACGCATGCCACAAGGACAGTATTATAATCAAACAAAACTGTAAGTGCGTGCTGTAGCACTCCACCATGAATAGAACTTAACAATGTGCTCACAGAACTCAACCAGACATTAAAAGATATCGAATGCCACCGTGAGGGTTCTCTGTGGAGAAATACCTCGGCTTCGAAGCAAGGAAAACCTCGCTCGAACAGTGGTCTGCAAGCAAGCCATAACAGAAACCGCTCAAAATCGTAGAACTGTGAACCCTCATACGCAGAGCAAGACATGTTGAGAGAGGGAACTTACCGTGTTTGCCAAGGAGGGCCAAACCTTCGAGCTTAGCTACCATGGCTCCGACTGAAGGGGTTGAATGACTCAGCTGCACGCCCTGTTCACAAATGAGAACAACATCATAAGAACTCCTTACATTTGACCGTGAACTGCAATGATTTATGTTTTCTGTAAACCTCCAATAATAAGGATCAATACCTGTAAGGGCGTGTTGGTGTGAACTGAGCAGCCTTCGGGGAAGAGGAAGGAGACAGATAAAACACCGGTGATACCGAACCAGGAGAGAAACACAGAACCGGAGCTGGAAGAGCCGAGAAACAAATGAACCCTGAATCGACCAAAACGAATTTTATACGATGGCTTAAACCCTCGGAAGCCTTTCAACCCTCCGATCCAAGCGAGCCATCGTGGTCGTCTATCCAAGGCGGGAAAGTATAGCGGGAACGCCGAGAAAGTTGTGACCGAGGAGTCACATGGCTGAAGGGACGAGTCTTGCCACATGCCGGTGTGAGGGCCAAAGTCATTAAGGCGACGGGTGAGTTGGCACCTGCAGAGACTGCGGTCGGACCAACAAACCCCGTGCCGCATTAAAACAACTGCATAGTAGGTAGATCAACGGCTGGAAGCCTCTATGGCCCACGCCTGTTTGAAACTCATATGACAGTGCCAAAAACATATAACATAACATGTATATACAAGTTAAACGATGACAAGATGTGAGCCAGCTCACGGTACGAACCATGGAATAAATTTTGTGTATAATATGTTTCCATACGCTATGTAGTCGGGCATGTAGCCATGTATAGTATGT
This sequence comes from Pinus tabuliformis, assembly GCA_031772625.1. NCBI lineage: Eukaryota > Viridiplantae > Streptophyta > Pinopsida > Pinales > Pinaceae > Pinus > Pinus tabuliformis. The sequence goes on from CM062809.1 coordinate 1,097,068,479, forward strand.
AAATCATATTGGTAACAGATTATGTATATAGTTATACATTGGAATTTTTTTTATGTGTGTATTGTTAAAGAGGTGTGACAGATACAAGGATCAACATTAACTTAACGAGAGATATTGTATCTCCCTCAACATTAGCCTAACCAGAGATTCTCTATCTCCCTCAACATTACCCTAACCAAAAATCCTCTCTCCCTCAGTTATTGATCCTTTGACCTCTTGTTCTTAATTATAAGATCCATTCAACTTTCTTAAAATTAATATATTAATTTAATACCAACTTTATAATTATTTATTATAAATTCACAAAGTATATTATTTCTTTTATTAATAATTCATAATGATTATGTTATTTCTTAGAAACATAATTTAATTATTTTATATTTTTACATTTTAACTGGAATCTAATGATATATTTAAATTAATATATTAATTTTAATACCAACTGTATAATTATTTATTGTAAATTTACAAAGTATATTATTTCTTTTATTAATAATTCATAATGATTATCTTATTTTTTAGAAATATACTTTAATTATTTTATATTTTGACATTTTAACTGGAATCTAATGATATATTTTTTAATAAAATAAATTCAAAATCTTAAAAAAAATCTAAATCACTCACATTGAACATAATACAAAATTCAAATCTATATTATACACAAAATATATCTCAAACTTATAAATTGACATTCTAATAAATCTTTACTAAATTTTAACTAAAATTAATTTTAAAAACAACGCTAACAAAAAAAAAATTTAAACATTTAAAATATAATGGTGCATATCATATTTAATCTTTATCACAACATTTTTTTAATCATTCTCAATATTATTTAAACACAATGTTATTTATGTTTAAAACTAAGTAAAACATCTACTATATTATATACGATTCAACTTACACAACTATAAATATAAAAATCTACACACCCACACTATAAAATTAAAATCGTTATTTTAATATATATATTTTGGTTAATTTTATGGATATTGGAAATGCCTTTATATGATATTTATATTGAACTAGTTTATAATTAAAAATTTAAGGGCATTTAAATTTTTAAAATGATTAGGAAGCATTGTGTTCATGGGATTTCAAACGGGGAATTTTTAGACCAGGAGTAGTAAAATTGCCCTTTGTAATCATTGGGTTTACACATGAATATAAAATAATATATTAAAATATTGTAAAAAATAAAATAAAAAATTAATAGATAAATTGATTTTTTTAAATGGTAATGGATATTATTGTTTTATTTGATTAATGCATTAACTGTTTTTGGAATTTTTAATTTGTTTTAAGATAATTTAAATCTTGAAAATTTGAAAGAAAGAATATTGTCTTTTTTATTAAAACAAAATTCTTATTTAAATTTCTTTTATTTTGTGGACTGCATTAGATTTGGGCTTAGCATGATTGAATTTTTGCCCATAAAATTTTGAACCTATGGCGTTTTCACTACTTAGTGTCCTAAAAGAGCACAATGGCTCTATCTATTATATGCCCTGTGGGCCAAATCCCTTTTATTCCACTTATAATTTTTCAGAAATTTTCGAAAATGAAAAATATTTTAATAAATCTTAAAAACTTGCTATCCATGAGTAGTTTTACTCTTATTCTTCCTCTCCCTCATGGTACAAGGGAAATTTTCCTAATGAGATATCCTCTATCTCCTACATGATTTGAACATTTGATATCTTACTATTAATTATTAGGTGGACACTCAATTTTATGTTAAAATTAATATTTTATTTCTGATATAAACTTTATGGCTATTTCTAATGATTTCTTAATGTATATTATTTCTTTTATTAATAATTAATAATGATTATCTTATCTTTTAGAAGCATTTTTTAATTTGTAAATCAAATTCTATTCATTCTTCCAAAAAGAGATACAACAGTAGCAAAATGCAGGTAGTCTCACCCCAACCAGGTTTGTTGACTACCACGATCAGCATATGACAAAGAAACATAAAAACATCTAAAGACACAACCCACAACTTAGGAGGCCAAAAGCACCAGTAGACACATAAAACAAGTAAAACACATGTAATCATGCTAGTCAACAGAAGTGATGGAGGTTGGGTTGTCCAGAGTTGTTCCTAGAAGAGGAGGATGACGAAAGTAGCATTGAACGTGCTCTTTGAAGTGCATCATCCAAGCCTCCAGCTTCTGTACTTTCTCAGATAACATATTATGGCCTTGCTAGACCACCACTTCGCACTCCCCCACATGGCACTGGAAGTAGTGCATTTTGTTCAAAGTGGAAATGAGATTTGCATGCTCCTCTTGCCTCACCTACTCAGAGGTTTCCAAGCATTCAAGTACTGACTGAATCAAATCCCAGCAGTGCTCTAAAAAACAATATTATCTCTGACCGCATCCCAAATTACGAGCCTTCCCCCGTTGCCCCGAATCGCCATGACCAATTGTCCCACCCAGTTGCTAGCTTCATGGGGTGCAACTCCCATGACCAACCACTAGGCCACCACAACTGCAACCACCACAGGTCTCAGAAGCCACCCGACCAGAACGACCTGCCCTATTGCCACCATGATCACTAGAGACCATCCATTTCGAGAGACCTACATTAGTACTACTCTACCCAAAGCTAGTGTTCGCCATTTCCATATGCAAGGAAGACGCACAACCCCCCAGGTTGCCCGGATTGGGCTTAAGCTACGAAGAGGAACGGGCCAAACAAGGAGTCAGATGCATTATGACCGACCCTACACCACTGGGATGAGTTGAAGCTGACTAGCGAGTGACTTCACAAACCTCAGTTGTCACCGAGGAGAAACACCCCACCCCTGCCACTGGGACCATAACCAACCAACCTAGGATGAACGTAAAGAATCAAAATTCCAAACCAACAACAAGGACCTGGGTCTGCAATTCACAGTTCCTCTCCCTAAATAGGACCCCCGCTAACCAAACCACCCAAAATCCAGCACACGCGCTCCACAGACACCACCTGACCTTGTAGGACCCCGAGAGGGGACCACTGAAGGTAACGAGCCAAATTTTGCTCTAACATGCAAGGGATGCCACCAGACCCCAACAGGACCAGAAAACCAAAACCAAATCTGTAAGGTTGAATCCTTCCTTGCATGTGATGACCATAAACCGAATACCAAACTGACAATTAAAAAAAATGCACACTTGTGAGTGGAGGGAACGTCGGCGGCGAAGATGCCACCTCTCCCAGACAATGTGCCCTCAGAAACAACCGCTCCCTTGCTCAAAGATCAAACTGCATTTACCATAATAAGACCAAACCCATAATGTCTGATAGCAAGCCTCACCACCCTCTATAAATCATCGACAAACGCCACCTCCCACGAGTTTCAAGACTGATTGAGGTCTCACACAAGTTACATTACCATCTCTCGTACACAAGGTGCATTGAGAGGATGGGGAGACTGGTCCTCACGCCTTCGGCCATGTGGTATTCATGAATTCCCACACGTTACATCTGTATCGTCGTTGGCTTGGTTAATCACCCCCATCGGGGATCTTAGAAGCATACTTTAATTGTTTAATGCTTTTGTTTTTTCACTAAAATCCACTAATATATTTCTTAATGAAATGAATTCAAAATCTTAAAAAATTGGTAACACTAACATTGTGCAGAATACATGATTGAAATTCACATCATGCACAATACACAATTCAAACCTACAATTTAATAAATCCTTACTAAACTTAAAAACAAAATTAACTAGCAAATACAACCAAACAAAAAGGAAAAACCTTAAACATTTAGACTATGCTATTTCTTATATCCTATTTAATCTTATTACAACCATGTCCACTTGGGGTAGTTCAATTGGCAATGGCCGTGGAAATGAAGCCTCACCGAACCAGAAGTCTTGGGTTTAAATCTTGTGCTATCCCCTCATTCGGGTGAGAAGTTGAACATGATGAAGATGTAGTCCTAACAAACTATAAAAAACAAATCTTATTACAACCATTAAATTAACCAACAAATACACACAAAAAAACTTAAACATTTAGACTATGCTATTTCTTATATCCTATTTAATCTTATTACAACAATTTTTTAATTACTCTTATTATTATTTAAACACAATGTTATTTATATTTCTTATAACCTATTAATCTTATTGCAACAATTTTTTTTAATCACTCTTATTGTTATTTAAACGGGGTGTGATTTATATTTAAAGATGAGTACAATGTCTACTAAATTACACAAAATTTAATTTACACAAATGTCATAGTTATCGATTAAAGTTTACACACTCACCACATAAATTAAAAAACAAAAAAATAAAAAAATAAAAAATATATTTATTTAAAAAATTAACTTTATTTATTTATAGTGGTAAAATAAATACCAATTTAGTCTATTTATATATTATTTATTTTTATAAATGTAAAATATTTATATTATTAATATTTAAAAATAATAAAAACTACAAATAATAAATATATTATTAAATGAAAATAAACATATTAATTTTCATTTTATATTACATTCTTAATTTTAAAATAAATAAAACACATATTGAATTATAGTTTATTGTTAAAGATGATACCGGTCTTTTAACCAGCGCAATATTTGGGTAGCACGCTATTATATCTAATAACTTTTTTTGGGCGGGGTGGGGGGGAATATAAATAGAAGTCATGATTAATATTTGCTTAGCACAGTTATCATATTGAAAAAAACCTCGTTTTAGTTGAACAAAAATGAGATGATATTAAAAGCAAGTTAAATCAAATCTATATATTGTATTGTTTTATATGATAAAGGTTAATAATGTTAAAATATTATTAATGGTTTTAAGGAAATAATAATATTTTTTTTGGAGTTCATCTAATAAGTTTATGAAAATGTAAAGTAAATGTAAGTACAAGTGTTTCATGTTTAAATTCTTAGTTTCTTATGGATGGTTGGGTACTCAGGTTCTAGTTTACCTAAGAATTATAGCGGTAGTTATCAAAATTGGCACTCGTGTTACCTAGTTGTCAATTCCTCTAGACATAAAATAATAATAATAATAATCTACTTTTGATGATGTAGGAGCATTCTCCTTCCCAAAGCTATCAAAGCATTTTGGAGACAAAGCTCCAGAGTGTGTGATCCAGGTGGATATTGGTGGTCACTCACTTATTCCACTTGGACCCCCACTATTGTTTCTTTTAGTTTTTCAGTTTCCTTATTTGTAGCACAATTTACTAATTTTTGGCATTTTTTCAAGTCCTGAACTTCCGAAGCAGTTTTGAGGCCCTAAACGACGCGTTTTTTTTGGGAAAACTGAGAGCAACATGGCTCATACACAAATGTTGCTCACTCAAAAGTTGTAGTCCTCGTATAGATCTTTCTAACGAGGTATTGTGCGTGTCAAACAGAGATCATATGCCAAAGTTACGACCCGGGGAGTTGATGTACCAATTTACCCAAACGGGGCCCATAGTTTTGGCGCTTCATCTCCTAGGGTTAGGTTTTTGGATGTTTAGGGTTTTCCATTATTTCTCAATAATAAATAGGCCTTTGAGCCTCATTGTAAAAAAGTTCAGAGGCATGTAGCCACCACATCTCTTCTCAAAGATAAGCTACTATCGCCTGAGCTAGTCTTATTTCCATTTTGTTTGTAAGCATATTTCAATATTTGATATTAATCAAGTGAAGTGTTATTTCTACTACATCTTTGTAATTGTGGTTATATCTGTAATTTGTTGCGTTCATGTTTAAATCCAGATTAGTGGTATCAGAGCAGTTTGCTCTTTCTCTGTTTTTCTTTACATGTCCCCGATGAGGTTGGGATATAAGGAGTTAGGGCTTGAACTGGTTGAACCTTTGGAATACTAGCCTTGCAAATCCTGACGGCCTCCCATGGCAGATGAAAGGAAAGATGAGGGGGCAGGAGATCCTATCAAAATATTGCTCGAAGAAGCCCTCGAGCGACAAAGGAACATGATGATGGACACCTTTGCCCAGATCCTTTAGAGGCTACACAAGGGCAACACATCTACTTCTGGCAGCTACTGTGGAAGCGCCACACCCTTTAAGGTACAAGTTAACTTTAACATTCCCATATTTGAGGTTCAGATAGATGCAGACGCCGTAGATAAATGGTTAAATCTGCTAGAAGGATATTTTTCCGTTCATGATTTTTCTAGACAGGAAAATATCACTTTTGCACTTCTCAAAGAAGCCCCCCATGTCAAGGACTGGTGGGAAACCTACTGTGAGCAGAAGGATGAAAGTACGAACTCACTGTTTTCAGCCGCACCCACTTGGAACTCGTTTTGGGATGTCATCAAGGAGCAGTACTACCTTGTTGGAAGCTATGAGGATAAATACATAAAGTGGACAACGCTGTGACAGGGAAGGGACGAAGATGTGCTGGAGTTTACCAATGTTTTTCATACCCTTCACACGAAGTTGGGTATTAAGGATTCAGAGAAGCATTTATGATTTGGTTCTCAAGTACTGCGACTACCTGCACAGGTACATCCAAGACGAGATGGAATTCCTGCACCTCTCCTCGCTCAGCACGTCATACCAATATGCCGTCAAGATTGAGAAAATTTTTGAACAGAAGAAGCGAGACTTTGGATGTACGAATCCGAAGCAGGGGAAAGGTGCCCCCAAACTATAGAATAAAGGATAAAGCCAAGGCGAGGCGGCCCAAGACAACCCACCAAAGCCGCAAGCAAATAACAACACCGCGAAGTCGAAGAAGGACATGAGAAAGTGGTGTGAATTCCATAAGAGCTCCACTCACAACACAAGTGAGTGTCGAGCCAAGCAGTCACTGGTGGCCGAGCTAAAGACTTCAGAATTAGATGCATGTTCTGACTCTGAGTCAAAACCCGACAAGGTGAAGCAGATTATCGATGAAGAGCCCAATGCCACTGTTGCCACCACGAAGATCCAGAAGGAGGAACCCAAAGATCTAGAGGAGGAGGAGCACCTCTTCCACTCCCAGATGTGGGTAAAGGGTTCCCCACTACAATTCATTGTCGACAGCGGGAGCCAAAACAACCTCATTTCGACAAAGATCGTGAAGCGGATGGGCTTACTAACCACAACACATCCACAACCGTACACCATCGGGTGGCTTCACCAAGGACGGGATTTTCACGTGAGCTAACAGTGTTGCCTTCCATACAAGATAAAGCCCTTCACAGATGAGGTATTATGTGATGTTTCTCCCCGTAATGTTTGTGATGTATTATTAGGCCAACCATACTTATGGAAGCGACAACTGTGTATGAGTCAAGGCCTCGTGTTGTTTTATTCCTTTGGCAAATAAGTTGTATAGGATACCAGAGGTAGCACCGCCTACCGCCATCTCTTTGGTTACTGCAAAACAATGCAGTGAGCTCATTTCCAAAACTGGTAAATTTGTTTTCCTGATGATACGCCCTCGAGGAAAGAAGAACACAGTGGCCACAACCTTCAGACAGGTCCCCTTCGCACGACAACAATAGATGGACAAGGTCGTGGAGGAGTACAAGGACATCTTCACCTCCCCAGCAGGGGTGCCTATGCACTGTCAGGTCAAGCAATCCATCGATCTGACCCCAGGTGCGTCGTTTCCCAATGGACCAATCTATCGATGCTCCGTTCTGGAGAACGACAAAATCAAGAGGCAAATTCTGGATCTGTTGTAGAAAGGTCACATCTAGTCGAGTTCATCGCCTTGTGGGAGTCCGATCATGTTGGTACAAAAGAAGGATGGGACTTGGAGACTCTGTATTGAATATCGAGCGCTGAACAAGATCACTGTTTGGATTAGGTACCTAATCCCACAGATTGATGACTTTCTGGACCAACTAATGGGGGGAAATATTTCAGCAAGATTGACTTGAAGTCAGGATATCACCAGGTACCAATCGAACCCTCCGATGTGTGGAAGATTGCCTTCAAAGCTAAGGAGGGCCTTTTTGAATTGTTGGTTATGCCTTTTGGGTGGATGAATGCTCCTGCAACATTCATGAGGTTGATGGATGACATCTTGCAACCATTCACCAACTCATTTGTAGTGTTATACTTGGATGACATCCTGATCTTCAACCAGAGTTAGGAAGAGCACCTCCACTACATTTGACAGGTTCTCCAAACACTGTGGCAACACAAGATATGTGCCAATTTGGAGAAATGCACTTTTGGAATGACCCAGGTTCAGTATCTGGGATACATTGGCCAGCTTCAACCACTCTGACAGAGCTTCGCAGCTTTCTAGGTCTTGCCAATTTCTACCACAACTTCGTGTTGGGATTCTCACATATCACTTGGCCCTTGAGTCAAGTCACCAAGGGAGGAGCGAAAGCAAAATTATTTTGGTCTGAATCTCAACAGAAGGCATTCACAAAGTTGAAACATCGTCTCTGCTCTACACTAGTGCTCACATTACCAGACTTGCAACAACCATTTGAGATCAAGACAGATGCCTTTGACTATGCTACTAGGGTAGTCCTTACTCAACAGGGGCATCTAGTGGCATATCACAATGAGACACTTTCATACACAGTCCAGAAGTATCCCACTTATGACAAAGAGATGTATTCCATTGTGTAGGCCTGGCAACAATGGAAGCATTACATTTTAGGGAAGGAAACGGTCATCCACACAGACCACCAGCCCCTCTAGTTCATACAAACGCAAGGGAAGTTGCAGAATGATCACCATCAGAAGTGGTCCACATACCTGCAACAATTCCATTTGAATATCAAGTATAAGAAGGGCAACACCAATAATGTTGTAGATTGCCTCAGTCGACCACCGATCATGGTGTTAACCACCATGCTCAACTCTTGTGGGCACGAGACTTTTGATTGGCCACTTCTCTACAAAAGCGACCCAGAATTCGGCCACACATACTATACGCTCTTGGAGGGTCAACAAGTTCCAGATTTTCACCTCCAGGATGCCCTGTTATGCCACTTGGGACACCTTTGTGTTCCTTCAAGCGAGCTTGCTAAGATGATTTGGGAAGCGCACTACAATCGGGCTGCTAGGCATTTTAGGGTCAAGAAAACGGTGGAAGTACTGCAAAAATATTTCTATTGGCCGAATCTTCAACAGGATGTCGGGAAGTACATCAGATCCTGCACTGCCTACGCCATTACCAAACCGACCATTAAGAAGCAAGGCCTCTATACTCCGATGCCTACCCCTATTTGACCTTGGGAATCCATCTCCATGGATCACATGTCGGGCCTTCCTTCTACTAAGCATGGCAATGATTGTGTTTTTGTGGTCGTTGACATATTCTCGAAGATGGCCATTATGGCAGCCTGCAAGAAGAACATCTTAGCAGAAGCCACTGCTAAGCTCTTCTTTGAACGAGTTTGGGTACACTTTTGGATCCCACAGTCTATCATCTCAGACCGGGATAGTAGGTTCCTTAGTACATTTTGGTCTAGTCTTTGGTTGATGTTGGACACCAAGCTCACTAAGTCCATAACTTTCCATCCCCAAACTGATGGCCAAACAGAGGTCGTCAACAGGATGATCGTAAATGTTCTCTGCATGTACAACTCAAAGCATCCACGCACATGGGATGAGAGCCTCCCCTATGTCAAGTACAACTATAACCGAACTCTCCATAGCTCGATTGGCCACAACCCTTTTTAGGTGGGCTTGGGATTCCGGCCACTATTTCCCATTGATGTGGCCATGCCATTTGCAGCTACTCAAGTAGATTCAACTCATGTCCAGTGTAAAACCGATAAGGCCAATAACTTCATTGAGCACATCTAACATATCTACCATCAGGTCCACGAATTATGGAGAAATCAAATGCCAAGTACAAGAAGCGACATGATCAACATCGGGCGCCACACAAGTTTCAGGTGGGTGAAAAAGTTTGGTTGCATTTGCAAAAGGAAAGCCTTACCGGAGCCTATCAGAAACTCAGACCAATCCAATATGGTCCTTACACCATTACCAAGGCTGTGGAAGGTAATGGATTTGAGCTCAGAATTCCCCCATTCCTTGGTCTGCACCCGGTGTTCAATGTGGACTACCTTCGACCATACTTCCCACCATTGCTAGGCACATCACACATTGTAGAACAACTCACACCTACAGAGTTAAATCTAGATTCCAGGGAACAAGCCACAACTAATCAGATCATGGACACACAGATCAGGAACAATCGACAGCAAAGGATCCAACTATATCGAGTTGTCAAAGCAGGCCATCTCCTTCACCAGGGCAAGTGGCTCACTAGGGCCAAGTTTAGCAGAAGTTTCCTCATCTCATGGAGGAACTCAACATAATGGGGACCATTTCTTCCTAAGGGAGGAGGAATGATCCAGGTGGATATTGGTGGCCACCCGCATATTCCACTTGGACCCGCATTATTGTTTCTTTCAGTTTTTTAGTTTCGTTATTTGTAGCACAATTTACTATTTTTGGCAGTTTTTTGGGTCCTAAACTTCCGGAGCCGTTTTGAGGCCCTAAACGACGTTTTTTTGGGGAAAACATAAGTAACATGGGTTGTAGACCAATGTTTCTCACTCAAAAGTTGTATTCCTCGGATAGATATTTCTAACGAGGTATTGTGCGCGTCAAATGAAGAACGCCAAAGTTACGACCCTGGGAAGTTGATAACGGGGCCCATAGTTTGGCGCTTCATCTCCTAGGGTTAGGTTTTTGGATGTTTAGGGTTTTCCATTGTTTATCAACAATAAATAGGCCTTTGAGCCTCATTGTAACACAATTCAGAGGCATGTAGCCGCCACATCTCTTCTCAAAGATAAGCTACCATCGCCCGAGCTAGTCTTATTTCCATTATGTTTGTAAGCATATTTTAGTATTTGATATTAATCAAGTGAAGTGTTATTTCTACTGCATCTTTGTATTTATGGTTATCCATGTAATTTGTTGCGTTCCTGTTTAAATCCGGATTAGTGTGTTTCAACATGGAGAGGGAATTTTAAGTCCTTGTTGTAAATAATTTTAGTTTCTTTAAATAATAGAGAAAGCATGGGAGTTTTAAGGGTGATTTATAGAGTGATTCTAGGGATAGATTGAGTGATTTTAGGATTTAAGAAAATATGATTTATGGATTAATTTATGGGTGCTTTATGGAGTGATTTTAGCATCTAGATAATTTTGTGATGTTTCTAAATTCTATCTATTGTAAGCTTATGGGCAATAAAAAAGAGAGTGAGTGTGAGGAAAGGAGAGGATGACCAAATGAATGTAAATCTGACCAAGAGAGGAATAAGAGGTTATGAGTGTGAGGAAAGGAGAGGATGATCAAATGAATGTAAATCCGACCAAGAGAGGAATAAGAGGTTCTAAGTGAAGAAATACATATTTTTATGAAATAAAGTTTTAATATTTCCCTTGTATCTATTATTTGTATGTGTGACTATTTGGGGAATTCTAGTTTATGGATGTAGCTAGAATAAGTGTGAGTTTTAATGGTAGGAACCCATGTGTCAAAGGTAAAAGGTGTATGGGCACCTCGATGTCAGTAGTGCATTGACATCCTAAAAGTAGAGAAATTATAATTTGCGGAAAAATTAAAATTTCCTACATTATTTGAGGCCATGATTAAGTCATACAGTAAATTGGTGTAAGAGACCCCTTTGTTTGTGGGATAAGGGACCCACTTCTACACAACTATTTGACGACTAAAGTTTATGGAGACATACCTATTCACCGTGGTTCAAAAAAAAAGCGTAGTCTAAATAGGTGACAATTTTGCCCAGATTTGTTTTTCCTCGCAACACCCCTAGGCAGGCCCACCTGGAGGGGCCTCGCTCCTAGTTGACCCAACCGTTGGGGCCTGAACCTGATGGACCAAAGGAGAATCTAATTTTCCTTTCATGACAAAGGGCTAATGACTTGGCATGGGGGGCATCAACCAATTGAGCTACCCATTAGGGCATTGAAAGAAAGTTTTTTTTTGTCACGATTTTGACAAAATCCGACATAATTCCAAAAGTTTTTTTTTGTCACGATTTTGACAAAATCCGACATAATTTTTTGGAAATCCAGGATACATATGTCAAGTTTCACAATTTAAAGTGCTCCAAGGGTCTTGAGGGTGTTGAACCCATTTCCACCATTTAAAAAAACAATTCAAACACTTCGAGTTTCAATTTTTTTTTGAAAAAAAATGTTGGATTCTAATGATAAAATCGTCATCCAAGAGAAATCGTCATGTTCTAAGACAAGTCCTGAAAAAAGAAATTATGGAGGTAGAGATACTCTACCACCTTTGGTTTTGAACTTTTGACCTCTTATTAGTGTATTGTTTTAAGTGGAGTAGAATTTTTGAACATTCATATGATTGAAAATGTAAAAATAATTAATTACTATTTAATATTAGAAAATATTTGATATTTTTTTTAAAGTAAATTAGAAATAAATAAAATTAATAAAATTGAATTATTTTGAATAATTGAGATGAATGATTATTATCTTTCTCATGAGGTTCACTTTCTATAAATATGTTTCTTTTGGATGAGTTCCTCTATGATATTATATTAGTCTAAAGTATAATAAAAAGTACATGTGTCTATCTCTTGGTAAGTTGTTGGAGAAACTAGACTAGTAAGCATAATAACGATTTCTTTGTCCAAGAAAATATAACTTCTAGAATGTTATCATAATCAAAGGATTTGAGATTATTAGTACCAAAGTTTAATATATCTAACTTAGATTCTATAATAATCTGGATAACATTTACACTATGGAGTATAATCATATCAAAGAAGAAAATATAGGGCATGATTATTTAGATATTGTGCCATTATTTTCCTTCTTCACTTTCTCCTGTTCATCTCCAATCCTAGTGAACTCTAGATTTAATACCTTCTTATCAAGTTGAGTGACCTTATTATCCAATTTCTATACCTATAGCTAGACGACATCTATACACATCATAATCTCATGTCGTGCTTCATTCTTTCTACTAAGACATTTCCCATAATTCCTCTTATTTTCCAGTATATCTCAATTTTCTACATGAATATATTATACGTTCGTCTTCTAGTTTGTATATCCAAGATGCATTAGCATGTAATATCCATCACCTCTTCATCCTATAAGCATCTTCTTTCTATTATGGCCTTGTTCGTTATGTTGATTTTTTTATCTTATAGGTAGGGGGTGGGGGATTTCTCCAGAAAACGTCAACTAATTTTTTGCATTTATTTACACTCTAGTTGAGGGATGGCCCCTATCTCCATACTTGCCTCTATTATGTCAAACTGTTTTGGGGAATTTTTGCTAAGGATGGGATGTCTAATAAATTGGAATTATGGACTATGAAAGCAAAAGATGTAAGGGGAGGCCAAAGAGGTGTTGGGAAATATCCAAGATTATAGAAAATAAAGTTTATGCTATGGAAGTGGAAGTGAGAGTGAAAAATGGAGAGTTTAGAGAAGGTTTGGTTTACATTGAGCTTATAAAGCACAAGTGGAATGGGGTAGTTAGGAGAGAAAGAAGTAAAGGGTTGAAAGATAAGATGTTAAGGTAGGAGAGAGTCAGAGAAAAAAGGATTTGTTGATAAAGGAGCTTAGCCATGCAAATCATATAGATTGGAAAGAGAGTTTCATAGGGTCTTAATTCTTGTAGATATCTAGGTGCCAAAGGTCTAGATATAGATAAGAAACTCACTGCTTTCGCAAAATGGGACAAGAAAAAGAAAAATGACTATGTAAATGTGAAATGTGTCAAGAACCAAGAATGATCTTACCTAAGTCTATAGGACCCAAAAAAATTGACCTTGTAGAGGGTGATTCTTCTGAGTGTTTGAGAGGAATTATTTATTGTTCTTCATATGATTCTATATGGAGAAGGGACTATCATTGAATCATCCATTCGATTGAAGTGAACTATTCACACAATTGCCTTGATTTTGGTACATATGACCATACTTAATAAACCAAGCCTTAAACTTCATGTTTCCATCTATCAAGACCACTTAATGTGGGTTATGGGAGGAATTTTGCCATTTGCATTGAATCCAAGGTAATTTGGATGGTATCCTTTCTAGGGAGTTGTAGCTTTCTTTGGCTATTTTGGAGGAGATATTTTTTAAAGAGCTATGAGTGTCTACATTTATTTCCATGTTTATAGGTTTATGCTCAACACTTAGATCTTTATTAGCTAGATAATCAACATGTTTGTTGCCTACCCTTATGACATGAAGTGGGACTGTAACAGAGATTTTGGGAATGATGCCTTTGATCATGAATAACCCATCCTCAAGATGTCAACTTTGTGAGATGTTGATTGGTGTTGTACCATGCCGTAGTTTTTTGAGACTTCTAATTATCAGCTAGGAGTCTCCTAAGTGGGACTGTAACAGAGATTTTGGGAATGATGCCTTTGATCATGAATAACCCATCCTCAAGATGTCAACTTTGTGAGATTTTGATTGGTGTTGTACCATGCAGTAGTTTTTTGAGACTTCAAATTATCAGCTAGGAGTCTCCTTCTACCTATATATTATTTTATTTCTTTTGGATGGCTATTAGTAAGCCATATTCTAAGGCATAGAGTTCAACATAGTTGTTTCTTTATGTACCAAAGGATCTAACAAAAATATGAATGATTTCACCTTCACAATTTCTAAAGACCCCCTAAAATTGGCTTGATCTTGGTTGCCTTTAGAGGCTCCATCAAAGTTGAGTTTGACATGTTTAAGTGGGGAATATTCCCATGAATTAAGATATGGGATCTTGGATAGACTACACAATTGATTTGGTGGTGAGTCAGGAGGAAAGAGGTCTATAGAGCATGGTAGTAGATTATCTATGTTGTTTCATTTCCATTCTTGATCACACCAAGGAAATATGAATATTTTCTCTTTGATTTTGTTTCTTATATTGATCTGTAATATTGTTTATTCCTATGTGAGGCCCTTGAAGATATGTCTGTTTCTTTCTTTCTGGAATTCCCACATTAATCAATCCGAGAAGAGTTAGCAGGCCTTTTTTATTATCAAGTGTTGGAAGGATGATGGTCTCTAATTTTCTAAGGTTTCAATTACGCTATCTCTTCTTCTATCTGTTTGCTTGAAAATAATGGCCCCTTTGTCCCATAGAACATATGAGAAGAGGAATGAGTTAATTATGTGCTCCATTATTTCTTCATGTTGTTGATGGAGTGAGCATATTGATGACCCTTGAAAACATTTCTTATGCAATTTGTCTTGTGTTAATTTTTTCTTATGACAAAGCATGCATAGAAAGAACCATACTTTTGGCTAGTGCATTTGTTGCCCATTTTTGTTCCAAATTGACGAGGAAGGGTGATTAGATACTTTTTGAGCTAAACAATATGCTTCCTTGAAGTTAGAAATTCCTTTAGATCTATAACCCCATCTTAGTATATCTTCTTCCTCTCGTCTTTCGATTTTCTTATTGTTTATTTCCTTCCAAAATTATTCCTAGTTGTATCCTTCTAACAATGGTTCTCCTTCATTATATTTTCCCCATAATCTCCATTGAGGATGCCCTATTTATTCTTTCCAATAATGGCTAACTTTGGTTTTTTCTTTAATTTCTAGTTGGTCTGAATAGATGAAGGTATGCCTTGGATTGAATCTTTGGAAATTGTTGCCAAGAATCCCCCCAAAATAGTGCCCTTTGCTATTTCCAATTTCTATTATGACCCTTATGCCTTAAAATGATAAGAAACCAATAATTACAGTTCTCTTTAAGGGGAAACCTCCTTTTAAAGAGAATACAATGTACGAGATAATATTTGGTATTGACATGTGTTATATTAATTCCAAATTTCTTTAAAATTCTAATGCATCTTATAAATTTACATTATGTCATTAAGTTAAATTAACGATAGTAAGCTATAATCTATCATTACTTGAGATATTCTTGTGGATATAAACATTACATTACAAATATAAAAAACATGTTCACTAAACAACTTTGAATTCACAAAAAATCACAACTAGGTACATTATACCTAATTCAATGAACTAATACCATTTACAAAATATTACAATGAAAATTATTAAATATTTGATTATTAATGATTATTATTTGTTTGTGTTAACTTTAAAAATCCTATTATGAACACTTTATATAAAGAGTAATCAAATGATAATAAGTTAAAAAAAAATAAAAAATAGTCCAACATCATAGATTGCACAAGGAAGAATATAAATGATAGTAAATATTTATAGGCATCACAATAATTGTGCTATATCTAAAGAGAATTTTTTTTTACTAAATTAAAACTTGATCTAGTAGATTTCCAAAAGAATCACAAAATGATATCTTTAAACACTAAAAAATACTATTTACATATCACTTTTTATTGTCATCACCTTGATTATCTTCCTCACTTGGCATTATAACATTTTTTTTCTCAAAAATATGTTTCGATCTTGAATCGTGTCTTAGTACAAACCATCAATCCCTATTTGACACATCTAGGTAAAAGTGCACTTGATTGCAATGTTTTGGGAGAACATAAGGCTCCTTAATTCAATCGACATTTTTTTGGAGTTAATATATATTGACCCACTATGATGATATTAATTTACATTTCTCCAGTTGAAGATATTTGACCACTTACTAAAAACAACACATTGTAAAGATGAGAAGTCCATTTTTTTTGTTTTTGGTTTTTTTTTTTAATATCTTTCGAATGTAACTTAATTTACCCTTTATTAAGTTTTAATTACCATGGTTAATATGACTAAATTGGTTAACTTGACCTACACTTCACAATCTTGTGTAATGTGTCCATGATTGGCATCCTTGGTGTGAAGATTATGTCCATATGCCTTCATAGATGGGAACAAATACACCTATAAAACTATGAATAAAGGACAATGTCATATACATGTTATAATTAAAATGTGCATTATATATTTAATGTGGTACTTAGAGATATTATTCTACAATTGTTGCACCCAATTCCTAAATTTAGTGCATCTTCTTCTCTATGTAGATAGCAAATAGACATACAATATTTTTTTGTGATAATGATCAATCACCCAACTATTAAGATAAATCATTGACACTTTTCTTTTAAATGATTGAGACAAGGCATACTTCTACCATTCAACCATTTGAATTTCCTTTTACTATCTCATTTCTTTCATTTTATTTCATACATTGCAACTCAAAATTGTATATCCTCTACATTGTGAAAAATAAATTTATTGATAACATCAATACAATTAATTTACTCTTTGTCATGTACATTTTTCTTTTTGTTTAGAGAAACTCCCCTCCCCTCCCCTCCCCTCCCCTTCCATCCTCATCACATTAATCCCAATCCTCTGATTTTTGGATTTCAACTTGCTAACCTTGTTCTTAAATTTCCCATTTACAAATTATTTAACCCAAATTTTATGTTCAAAATAAAAAATTTCTTTCCTTTATTATAAAAAAAATAAATATTATTGTTAATATTATATAAATAAATAATAAATATTTTAAAACATCAAAATTATAGATAATTAAATTTGGAAAATAAATAAATTACCAAAAAAATTGTCCCTTTTGAAGCGACCGACAACTTTTTTTTAAAAACAATAAAAATTCTAATGTCCAACTTCCAAGAAAAAATCCAATGCATAACCAAACAATTCCGAGGCACACGTAAAAAGATTATTAATGTAACACCATATTCCAAAGTACGTGTACACGAACTACTTGTCTGCGAACAATAGGTAGAGTGGTCAGATGTCAGTTGATGGAAAAGCATCATTTGTTGCTGTTGGGAATGACAAATGCAGGCATGTCTGTTTATAGTGTTTTGCACGATAAGAAAGATGTGGAATTGAAATTTAGATGCTCACCGTTATAGTTTACATATTATGTCATTTCAGGGTTGAAATACAAATATAAAAATAATTATTTAAAATTATAATTATATATATATATATATATATAATTTTGATGATTAAAGTTAGTTATTAATAGAGATTTTTTAATATTTTATTTTTATGATAAAAAGAAGAGAAAGTATAGTTTTGCTGACTTAATAAGTCAATAAAGTTGGTAGTGTGACAAATGCTTTGAAAATAAGTGGATATGAGTAAGGGCCACATAATATAAGAGAAAGTGTTTTTCATCTTCAAACCTCTTAGTATCGCAAATGGGTAGTTTTTGTCTTCCCAAAATGTTTTGGAAATAGACCAATATTCGGTTTCACTTCGAAACTCATGAGAATTAGCATATATATATAAAAATAAATGTATTATTAATATTTGGAAACAAATGTAAAATGCATATAATAAATGTGTAGTCTAACTAATAGACAAAATGACCCTTTTCTCGACACTTTTTCTGGTCAATTTTGTTAAAAATACGGTAAAGGTATTTAAGAATCATAAATTTAAGTTGTTTAATATGTTAAATTCTAGTGCCTCCGTTTTTTTTTAGGGTGCTAAATCCATTCATGAATTCAAAAGTTCATTCTAAACAACATGAAATCACATTCTTGCTCGAAATTGTATTGTTGGATTTTAGTCAAGAAAGTCGTTTTGTCTATTAGTTAGATTGTGCCTATAATAAATATGTTAAGTATTTAAATAACATATTAATTTTCAGATTATGTTATTAGTTTTCAAATAAAATTGTACTGAAAATTTATTGAATTATGGAGGAATGACCTCTTTTGCAACTAGTAGTCATGGCTAGGGTTGAGCCCTAGCCACTTTTCACTAGCTCATATCCTCGTGTTTTTTCCAACCTCTAATTGATAATATATGGTGGCTACAAGACATGCTCCTTCTTCTATTGTTCTTCTTGGCCATGGATTCGCTTTGTCTAGGCCCTCTGGTGTGTGACCCATGTGTGTTCTTAAGGGTAGTAATATGGTTTTCTAATGGGGTTCCTTCTTCTAAGGATGTTGTTATGAAGGATTCCGCTAGTTGTCCTCCTTCTCCTTCTTCTTTTCTAGTGCACGAAGCCCCTACTCTAACCATTCCCAAGGGTCCTAATGCTGATGAAGATGATAAATTCTATAATTTCAACTATTTGTTCTGACATTTCAATGGGTTTTGGCCTAAGTACTTGATCTTCATGGCTAGATCTCTTCAACCTGGATCCTACTGATGAAAGGAGGTGTCTTCATCCACCCATGTCTAAAGGGTTTCTTTATTGCTGAGTTTGATTATAACGAATGCATAAATAACTCGAAAGTTGTAGCTACTAATGAATTTAGACTGAAAAAAATAGACACAAATTTCTTCTACTCAATTTGTAGAAAGGAAAACATGTAATAGAAACACATGCAATAACATGCAACCATCCAATCACAACGAACACAATATTTTTACTAGGGAACCCAACTGGGAAAAACCCCTCCTCTCTTTTGCATTAAATTTGATGAGAATATGGATCTATTACAATGACAACTTCAATCCTTGAAGCACCACCTACAACACAATACAGATCTCCTGCTCTCTAACTTGCTCTGGCCAACACTTAGCCAAAATAGGCCTCAACCTTCCTCCTATTTCCTTGTGCAATCCTTGAGGAAATTATCTCCTAAAAGATAGGAGAATTCCCTATTTCCTTGCGTAAATCTTGAAGGAATTGATCACCTGCTCCAATGCAAAACCTATACACTCAACTAGTATACAATTCACAATTACAATG
The DNA here is from genome assembly GCA_031772625.1 of Pinus tabuliformis. Taxonomy (NCBI): domain Eukaryota; kingdom Viridiplantae; phylum Streptophyta; class Pinopsida; order Pinales; family Pinaceae; genus Pinus; species Pinus tabuliformis. Next base: position 1,097,088,077 of record CM062809.1, read on the forward strand.
TGCCTTTTCCTCCACCTTAGCTAGGCAATTCGAATTCCATGCATGACTAGGGCTATTTTTAGTAATTTGATTAGTTAACTGGGAGATGGGTGAGTTAACAACAATTACTACTACTCAATTGAACTCCTATGAATCTATTCTAGCCTAGAGTTGAAATAACTGAGTTTAACTAAAAATAACTCCACTAGATTGCTAGATCTTAGCAATAAACTCATGCACAACTCTACTTCTAGCCCAAAAACTCGAATTGACTGACTTAACTAACTGACTTGGCCATGTCACTCCTAATAACTACAACTCAAGACATCTTGCTGATGTGGAAATTCGAATTTCTCCACTTGACTAAGGCACAAGTCAAATGAAGCCTTTTCTTGCTACAACTTAACAAAGAATAGCAATTTGATTGTCAACTCAGGTCTATGCTTGAAACCTTGGTTTCCCTCTTTCAATCCTTTGAAAAAAATCTTTCTTTAGCCCTTGATTGGCTCTCAAATCTGGCTTTACACTTTTCAAGTTCTTCCTCTCTTCAAGCCACCAACTTCACTCTTAGACAGTTTCATTTCACTAATCATCAAACAAAGAGGCATAACATATCAACATTAGCTATAATATATGTGGAAATAAAATTCAAGGGTGGGTTTCAACATAAATTACTCTAACAAGAAAAAACAACTCTTATACTTAGAAATTGAACTATGAAAGAGTGTCTTTGTGTTGTAGAACTTTCTTTAGACATAACATATTGCAATATATATCCTAGAAAGGGCTTAGGAAGAATTAGAATCCTTAACATAAATCCACTTGGCGAGTCGATTCTAAGTCATATCATAAGTTGATTTTGCATCCTAGTGAAAAGACAACATTAGTAGATCCTCCAATCCAACTGCAATTAGCATATCTTGAAACTTAGCAAGAAACGAAAAACTAAAGCCCAAAGAAAAGGGGAATTTGTCCCTCTAGTTTAGGGTACAAAACACAGAGCCAATTAATTTCATGATAGGAAAGTTTAGTTGATTAGGGTGAGGAAGTTGAGACTCTTGCATACACAAAATGAGCAGAACATGACAATTTCAGATTCACGTAAATAGTGGGGACTCCGCCAAATGTAAAAGAAGCATGGATGAAAGTTGTAAAGAAGAATGGTGATTGGAAGTTGTGACCGTAATCTAGTTTAGTGTGTGAGATCATCTTAGATCTTGTCCTAGGTTTATGATGTGTATTTCTTTTTGAGCCTTCGTAGACAATTTGTGAGAAATTTCATGTATTAATGAGATTGACCCATAATAAAAAAGATGGGACCTCAATCTAATTTAGTGCGTGACATCTTTTGGACATCTTGTGTTAGGTTTATGATGTGTTATTTCTAACTCTTTATAACCAACTCGTGAGAATTTTAGAATTTTAGTGTATTAAGAAGGTTGATATTCTAGGTTTACCATATGTTATTTCTTTGTAACCTTTTATAACCAACTTGTGAGAATTTTGGTTTATTAAGGAGAGTGATAAAGAAATTTATAGAAAAATCTTGTCTTTTTCTCCACTCTTTTTTGAAGGGAGGTAAAACTACCTAATAATTTTGAATTTATCATAATAAAAATCATTTTTAATATAACTTTTATATGAGCATTTTCTACATGTTTTTTTAAATATTAAAGAATTTTTATTTCAAATGAAAAAAATAAAAAAAAAATAAAAAAAATATCTCTCGTTGCAATTAAAAATAATTAAATTATAATTTTACTAATTAAATTATGGTTTTAGTGGTAAAGAAATGAGAGATTGCTTGTTGGTTTCACCAAACACATATCTTGTATTATTTAAACCAGACAATTTTTTTTGATATTATGATTAATAATATTAAATACCTCTTAAAACCTAAAGTTAATAGATTTCATTACGATTAGATATTTCAATTAAAATACTGGTTGCATTTTCAAATATTTATATATATTAATTTTTTTATAAATATTATTATAATTATTTTTTTAAATATATATATATTTTTAACCATTTCAATAAATATATTTTTAATAATTAAATAAAATTAATTTAAATCACATTTTTATTAAAATTTAAAATAAATTAATTTAATTACTAAATTAATTTAAGAATTAAACACAACTGCCTAAATAATATATATCCACTACAACACATATATATCCCAAAATTGTTTCAGAATTACTTGCCTCATAGTCAAGAGGGTTGTTGGTATGTACAATAATTGCATGGATTCTTTTAAAGTTTTCACTATCAAGAAATGAGTAATTCAGTTTGACTTGGAAGTAAAGTATAAGTGAAGTGACAAGATATTGGTAGGTGGAAAACACGGTATAACGCGTATGATTTTACCAAATGTTTGCTTTCGTCTGTACAATAATTGCATGGATTCTTTTAATATTTTAAAATCAAGAAATGAATCATTCAATTTGACTTGGAATTAAAGTGTAAGTAAAGTGGTTAACATACTATAATGGGTTTGATTTTATTAAATATTTTGGCCAATGGCTAGAGGAAATGGATTTTTTAAATTTAGGGGTGAATGAATTTTGATTTAAAATAAAAATTTGAATATAACTACATTATAAATATAATTATATAAATTAATTTTATAGTGTAGAATCAGTTTTAATGATTACCTACCATGTGAAGAAGTGTATGTGAATTAAATTTATTTAAATATTTTGGAGTATATATATATATTGAAGAATGTTTTAATGTTAATGTTAGTATATGGTTGTTTTTTAAAAATAAGTTGAATTTAGATTGGAACCAACTTATTTATTAGATGGAAGAAGAATAGTTAATCTATAATGGGATATTTATTACTAGGATTGTGTTGAGTTTGTATGTCTCTCGTGATAATTTTAATTCTCTCAAATTGGTTTCAATCTTTAACCCCTTTCCATAAGGTTTAAAGCTAAGATTTGGTGGGGACTAAACCCCATGCAAACCAACTCTGCAACTCAAAGCAACTCTACAACTCAAACCAACTCTACAACTCAAACCAATATCATGATCATGTGAATATTTGAAAAGAATATAACTCTTCTTCGAGATTTTAACATGATCAAATGTCAATATAATGTATGGAATAATTATGTAAAAGGTATTGTCTTATGTAAAGTTTATATTTAGTTTATTATGTGTCAGGGTATTTATTATTAATATTTAAAAATGTTTTTTAATATACTAAATTAGAAATGTATAAAGTTTATTTTTTATTTATTTATTTTTAATTGTATTAGAATTTGATATGCAATTTAATAAATTGATGCATAAATTATTGGGTACATGTTATTTTCTTTGCATGACTAGTCCTAGTTTTGTATATTTTAGGCATAACAAGGACATCATGAAAGGGGGAGGGGGGCGAGATAGGGTGGTAGGCCTACCTTTCCAAGCAGTTTAGGGGTCAAGCGGCCCAAAAGAAAGTTTAGGCAGCTTTTGTGTTTTTTTATTTATTTATGGTTTTTGACACATGATATTTTAGCCAATGGTTTTCTAATTTTGGTTGAGCAACTATGGTTGTAATATAAAATAAGTCAGCGTATTAGTGTTTTAGATGTTTTTTTTTTTTTTTTTTCTAGGTAAAGTCTACTTCTATATTAAGGTAAGAAAAATATTTACATGGTTTACATCATCCGAGGGGGCCGTGGCCCGCCCTCTAACAGTAACGACCGGGACAGACTATCGATCCACTGAGACAGAGTTACAAAAACTTGTCCATTTGAGTTCCTTGGACAGCAGACATTTTGAACATGGACAGACAAAATACAGACCCTTTTTACTTCATTGACTCTAACCTTTAACGGGCTAACTATACTGACTAGAAACAAGCAGCCATGGTAAGGCTGAGAACTAGGACTGAAAATAACCGAGATGTGAACCAACAAAGACATTAACAACTGTGCAAAAAACCTTGAGAAGAGCACCCGAGTAGGTTCAAGTTGGGTGGCTGGGCGACGCTGGCGGCTTCCCCTGCTGCGGACTGGGCGGATCGAGCCATATAACGAACTCATCACCAATCTGAAGTTGCCCATCCGAACCCAGTTGAATGGAGTCATGTCCCTCGTCTCTGCCCTGAGCACGATTGAACGTCGGCGGAATTTCTTGCACTAACTCGGCTTGGGCCGAGTCCTCCGGAACCAGAACTTGCTGAGGCTGAACAATCTGCTCTATGGCATCCAGGGGACGGGGCGCATGATAAACTCTACCATGCATGTCCCCCAGGAGTATATCGCTGCCCTGGATGCTTGCTGAGGCAGGGGAAGACGAGGAGGTGTCTTCAGGAGCCGCTTCCGAAAGATAAACTGAGAAATTGACAATTACATCAGACTGGATGAGTCTTCTAGGAATTCTGAGGCGGAATGTCTGGTATGTATCCTGCAAAACCAGAAACTCCTCCTCAGAACTGGATGACGAGGGGGGCACAGCAGCCATGGGAGCAATTGGGTGCGGCTCCTCCATTTCATTTGCAATTCGAGTCCCTGATCTACTGCCTCGTCGAGGCACACCTCTGCTACGCATCATAGCTCCTAACGTAAGGGCTTTGAGGCACTGCTCAACCACCTTGATTCGGCACTCCGGAGAATTCCCTTGCCAATTTCCAGCATCGAGTGGCTTGCCCTGTACATTGCAAGTCTGGGCATTCCCACTAAATAACAAATTCCTTGCAGTCACCGTAGGCAGAGGGCATGGCTCCATCCTGCCTGAGCGCATCGAGTCCAGAGCAGCCTCGCTAGGCTTGAATGCGCCGTCCTCCTTGTTTTGAACCAACTTAATACCGTTTGCCATGAGCATTGAATTAAATCCTGTCTTCATCGCTGGAATGTACATACCTGTCCTCTCGGCCTTGTCACTGATGTTGAGACGAGTGCTTGCCTTAATGGCACGTAATGACACCCGCATCCAGGTATTAGTGTTTTAGATGTTGCAGGTTTTTATAGATTGTATTGTATATGATGAAGTTGTTAATGATGAATATTTGAGGTGCACCTCTAAACATTTTGTTGGTTTTCCATTTTAAGGGTTTCTAGGTGTTGATAGTGCTAGAATCCGCTAAAATATAGGGGATCTCCCCGATATAAGGTCTCAATTAGACCTTACACCATTTGGTTTAGGAGTTCCATCCAAAAATATGGCCTGACTTCCATGAAATTAGAGATTTTCCTCGGCTTAAGTAGTTAGTAAGAGAGAGTACGCGTGTGTGCTTTTGAATGAGCAAGAAAGTGTGCCTTGTGAAATATTCGATTGTAGATGTATCAAGGTTCCTTCATTGCAAGGGAGAAAAGTGAGTCTCTAAAAAAAAAGTAATAGTACTAATCTAGTAAAGGCGCACACACATAAACGAGGAAGAATTGTTAGACATCAAGCGAAATAATTCACATAGATGCAATGATTGTTAAAATTGTCACAACACATTTCCAACAAGTTTAGCACCAAAGTCACCGAAATAGTTCAATTACTTTAGTACATATGAAAGCCAACATAAACCACAAACATTAGAAGAATAGTCTCAAAACATCCATGATTCATGCATGAGAATGTGCTGGCTGAATGGCTTCAAGTATTAAGCAAAAGTTCCAAGATACATGAGTACAATGAACATCACTAACTCCAATAGTGGAGCGTTAGAGCCACTACTTGCTCCCCAAAAGTACTATATCTATCTCTCTAATGCCTTGTGGGAGAAGCCAAGGTTAAAATTCCTTTGCTTGAGAAATGAGGCTCCTTTTATAACTTGAGGTATGATCTTTCATATCCTCATGACTCTTGAGTTTGTCTTATGACTTTTCAACATCTAATAACTTTTGGACTTATATATAACTCTTGGACTTCCAAATGACTTTTGGAATTATATATGATTTTTGGAATTACATGACTCTTGAGATTACATGTATTTTGGACTTCTTCACATGGCTCTTTTGTCCATACATAACGCTTGGAATTCTACTTCTTTGTCTTTACAATATTTACATCATTACATCATGATTTCCACATCATCATGTGGTGAGAACATGACAAGTCACTATCATTGATAGCATGGTCTTTCTTGATAGGTGATAATGCTGCCACTTGTATCTTCGATCTTGCATACAACTTCCATGTTGTTTATTTCTTCACTCTCCAAAGGGTTTTTAATCATATTGAGTCTTTTGAGTTGCTTAGATCATTAGGATTTCAATGTTCTTCATCTTATCTCATCACATGTTCTTCATTCTTGAATGCTTCCTTTTCCTGCTTTCTTTGCTCGATTTTCATCATGCATCTTTGCCATGCTATTTTGGAATACCAGCAACTGAAATCATTCATGGAAATAAATCATCAACCTGGAAAATCTCATATTCTAACAAGTTTCATGTGAAATGTCTTTTCATGATTTAATAGTGCGCTTGGGAAGAACAATAGAGGCTTCTGGGCACAAGTCGCACTGCCGAGGAGGGAAGACTGAGTGCTTCGAGGCTTTAGGATGCGCTTGTGCATTCAACTGGAGAGAGGAAGCTAAAGGGAGGGTGCAGGGCACAGGTCTAAAGGACAAAAAAAGGCTTTTGAGGCTTCAGGAGTGCGCTATGCTCTCAAGGAAACCGAGGAGGGTGCATGGCACACTGTCGAAGGCTAAAGGGATGATTCAAGATTTTTTTGGTTATAGATACATCATAATTATATATAACGAAGCACTTAAAAACCATGGAACATAAGCATATAAAATGAATATAAAAGAGACATAATCACACATGAGATCAAGACACAGAGATTTGATTACAGAGTTCATCTAACTTGGACTACATCTCTGGGCCCTGCTCAATAGTGGGGAGGCCTTCATTCATTAAATAGAATGAAAAGAGAAGAAGTACAAGCATATTTTACATAGACACCCTTATACCTCCAATCTGGAAGATAGCTGGCAAATGGAGATCCCAACTTCATAAACATATAGTACCACTGAACTCCTGGTGTAAAATCGTGTAAAAACGCCTATCCAAACACCCAATTTGGATAATCAGGCCTTCTACAACTTCTCAAAACCTCCCCGCTGCTCAAGGTGAGGTCCTGACTTGCGGCCGAGTCGGGTTACTGTTGTGCACAATATTCTATGCCAGTCTCCCCCCTTTCTTTGATGTGGGCAGTCCATTAAATAAACGGGTGGCTACTCCTCAATTCCTGGGTAGTTATCAATGTTATGAAACCAGCTCACAAAAAGATAGAAAAGATATATGAACACCTTAGAAATAAGCCTCTTCAAGGGGGCAACCTCCATTACATTACATAAATGAATAATTCTTGGATGATCAAATGACAAGACCTCCTTTTTATATATAGGAGTCTAAGGGGTCATAATATAATCAGAGCCGGCATAATAATAATAATGTAAGGGCACAATAATAATAACAGTGGGCTTCTATGGGGCACAATAATAACAATATAGGGACTACATGGGTACAACAATATAATAAGGGGGTTGTACTAATAACAATAAGGGGTTACATTAGTAGTAAAGGGGCCTAACATGCCCCTCTCCTTCAAAAAGTGTTGTCCTCAATGCTTGAGTAGTTCTTGATGCTTCTGTATAAAATTCTTGTCCTCCCATGTGGAATCTTCAGTGGGTAAGTTCCTCCACTTGATGAGATACTCTGAAATTGATCGATTTTTTAGCTGTTGGGTTCTTGTTTCTATGACTGCTCCAGGTTCCATTGTGATTTTTCCTTCCTCTTCAAGTTCTGGCAATATTGTTTGAATTGGGATCTTCTCCAACTTTTGAATGAGTGGCCATACTTCTTCGTCCTTCTTCCATTCATCCCTTGCTTCGTTTATCTAATCTGGTTGGATAATAGAAATAGCACAAAACAATGCTTCCACATCCTCATCCTTTCTTGATAGTGCATCTGAAACAAAAATTTTCTTCCCTTTTCTATAGATGATGTCAAAATCATAACCCAACATATTTGTGACCCATTTTTTCTGTTCTTCTAAAGAGAATAGTTGTTATAAAAAGTATTTAAGACTATCATGATCCATTTTTACCTTGAAGTGTCTTCCCATTCGGTAAGGTCGCCATTTCTGAAGTGCATGTAGTATTGCCAACATTTCCTTCTCATAAATAGCTTGCTTGAGATGTAGCAGTAAAAATACCCAATCACCTACATCAAAACATTTTTCACTACGATGTTGATCTACTTGTTGTTTCATTCGATTTTGCACCAAAGTGGCGTTATCCCTTAAAAGTTGGAGAACTTGTTGATGCTCGATTTGATCTTTCACTGCTTGAACCTTTTTATTCTTGATATGTCCTTCTATCTTGAGAGTTTGAGGAATGGTAATTTCTTCCAATGCTTTACAAGATATGGTCAGATTCATTTCTTGATGCTCGATGTGATTTTTCATTTCTTGAACATTTTTCTTCTTGATATGTCCTTCTATCTTGATAGTTTGAGGAGTGGTAATTCCAACCAATGCATTACAAGATATGGTTGGATTCATTTCTTCTTTCTTGATGTGATCTTTCACTTCTTGAACCTTTTTCTTCTTGATATGTCCTTCTATCTTGAGAGTTTGAGGAGTGGTAATTCTTGCCAATGCTTTACAAGATATGGTCGGATTCATTTCTTCTTTCTCTGGGGTTGGGTTCTGGAGTATATCCTCTTCTTTAAATGTTTCTTGATCCTTTTCTTCCTCCTCTTCATACTCTATGAAAAATAATTTCTTCTCAGCACACTTATGACCTTTAGGGCATTTTCTATCACAATTGTAACAAAGCCCCTTTTCTCCTTTTTCTTCCAATTGTTGTGGTGTAATCTTTGTAGGTTGTGGAAGGTTAGGAGAAACAACAGTTCCATATTTATAGTTGCGAGGGATAGAATTCCTTGTTGCCATAATTTTGCTTTCAATTTTTCTTGCCAACCTGAATGCCTCCTCCAATGAATCAGGTTCCCAAAAGCGAACCTCATGTTGAACGTTATCCTTTAAAGTCCCTATGAAGACATAAATCCTTTGCTTCTCTGGAATATAATTTACCCTTCTATTCAATTTTTGAAAGTCCTCAATGTGCTCTTCCATTGAACCCTTTTGTTTGAGATTTATCAATTGGATAAATAAGGAGTTTCTCTTTGTGTCCTCATAATGTGCTATCATTTCCTCTGTGAAAATTGACCACGTAACAAGTGGTTTACGAGAAAAAAGCTCTTTATACCATAAAAATTGATTTGGTTCTAAATATGAAGATGCAATACATACCTTTTGTAATAGTTGCACCTCATGTAGATCGAAATATTGCTCCATCTGAAGTATCCAATTTACCGGATCCTTGCCATCAAACTTCCTCATATTTCATTTTCTTGATTTTAGGATCTTGATCTTGAAATGACTATAACTCTGTAATTTCAGCTCTTCCTGTTCTGAAATTGTGACCTATAGTAGCCCTATTCGTCTTCTTTCCAATGCCACCAGTCTGATCAAATTTAGATTATCCAAGAAAGAGTTATGCACAATCTCCCAAGATGACCTGATTATATACCTTTTCAGAAGAGCGAACTTGTATGAAGTTCCATGTGTCACTGTGTCAACCTTATGATCTAAAAAATATATACAGGAAACTAAAATCTGTTCTCTTTCTGTAACTTCTTACGAAATTTCAATCTGATGCTCAAAACAAAAGTTATGACGATTTTCCCCAGGTCACCTGTTTGGAATGTAATTCAGGAGTCTGCAAAAAGGCCAACTTCCTCAGATCATATCTTTGCAAATATAGCACCAAAAGCTCTAAAATTCAGATTCGAGCTTTAGAACGATTTCAAACCAAATGGGTTTTTTTTTAGCGTTTGAAATGTTGCAGAAAAAAATTTATAGCGCAAATGCCACGATGAACTGTTTGGAGCAGCAAAACCTTAGAATCAAAGCTCTGATACCAAATGTTATGAAACCAGCTCACAAAAAGATAGAAAAGATAGATGAACACCTTAGAAATAAGCCTCTTTGAGGGGGAAACCTCTGTTACATTACACAAATGAATAATTCTTAGATGATCAAATGACAAGACCTCCTTTCTATATATAGGAGTCTAAGGGGTCATAATATAATCAGAGTCGACATAATAATAATAATGTAAGGGCACAATAATAACAACAGTGGGCTTCTATGGGGAACAATAATAACAATATGGGGGACTACATCGGTACAAAAATATAATAAGGGGGTTGTAGTAATAACAATAAGGGGTTACGTTAGTAGTATAGGGGCCTAACACTCAACCAATGACAAGTATAGCCACGAGTTTGTTTTTAGGCAGAGATTCTCAGGCCCCTGTAGCAACAATCCCTGTCAAATATAGAAAAACCACTATCAAATAGTTCATGAACTATTTTCACATTTTAACCTCAAATGAAGGGATACTACAAAGAATCGACGTACACCAAACAGGTGTTCTGTGATAACATGGACCTGCAGGGATTATTAAACATAACCTATAAAATGTCACATCCAGAATCCCATCACAAATTGCAATTGACAGAGCTCGGGGTGGTACTCCATATAACTTCTCCTACTATGATTTGCGATTGTGATTTGATGACATCACAACCTTGGCTCTACTAGGGATCGATTCTTTAACTCTGACCGCCTCCGATCTGCGATTGCGATATCAAAAATCACAAATCAGAAATGATGGGGCTGATTCTCTTAAGCTATGACCTCTTATTCTGTGATATGAGATATGTAGGACCAATGGTAGCCTACCACTTGGCGCTTCCCCATTCACTAAGACTTTTTCCACGTCATCTCCTCCTACCACTTGGACAAGTCAAACATAAACTTTGACTTTCTCTAACTTCTTCATATGAACTCGGATTTGAGCATTGTTCCCACCGTTGGAATCAGGGTGATGAGCACTTCGATCCGATGCTAAGTTGATTTATATTCCGCCACTTTGAGTCTTGAGCCTTTTACCATGCGACTGGTACTTTTTGAATATCCACTTAGATCAATCCTCCAAGATCCTCCTGGATCAATCCTTCCCACTAAGAGAAGATTTTGGTCCTCCAAAAACATTAAATAATATGTAACTGCTCTGTACTTTGTCTACACCACGAGTGTCCTATAGGTCATCCTTCCTTCTCCTTGACCTTTGTCCTTTAGATCCATAAGTGATCAGCCGACACCAGCATCTCCTGCAAACTTGTAGTATAATATATTGAAAATTACATGTTTAGATATATGAAAAAAATGAGCCAAGCATCCCATACTTGCCACGAGTTTATAACACAAACTCTGTGGTCAAGTTTACATAAAAATGGAAACAATATTCAAGCTATAAATATAGGGCCAAACATCATTGTTGCTTCAACAAGTGATGGAAAACAAATCATCACTGCAACACATGATTTACAAAAATAAGGCCATGACACAGTGGTTGCTTCAATAAGTGATGGAAACACATCATTTCATAGTTTAAAATGAAACACAAAATAAGGCCAAAATCATTGTTGTTGCAACAAGTGATGGAAAACACATCATGACTTTTACAGTTTAAACATGCAACACATGATTTAAAAACAAGGCCATGACATTCTACCACACCTAGAAAAACCATCTTTCACCTTTAAAGTGAATGGGTCATCTCCCTGTGGTGCATTTGTTGATTGAATAATTGTTTCACCTGGTTCCTGCATGGATGCTTTGTCCTTGTGACACTACTCTAGATGGAGCCTCCAATACGTGGCTCTTTTATGACCACCTATGTCGCAATTTCTACAATAAGCCTTCTTCCTCTAGATATTCCTTACCTTCTTCTTCTCATACACTTCATACATGATGTCCACCATTTTGGAAATTCACAAGAAGGTCGTGCATTTCTTTATCATCCTCCATGGTTTCACATTCGATCATTCACACATGCAATTTCCTATCAGCAAAAGATCGCTTCTCTTCCCAACACGCTTCAACATCCTCCATGTCTCCTCTTCATGATGCATGTCCTCTGAGGCTTATCTCTAGCTAGCGTACTCATGCAATTCGCATCAACTAAGCCCTGCTCTGATACCACTTGATCCAATATTTTTTTGCTTATAGATGCATCCGAATTACGTATAACAGAGAATTAAAAACCATGGAACATAAGAATATAAAATGATGATAAAAGAGACATAATCACACATGATATCGAGACATAGAGATTTGATTACGGAGTTCATCCAACTTGGAATACATCTCTGGGCCCTGCTTAATAGTGGGGAGGCCTTCATTCATTAAATGGAATGAAAAGAGAAGAAGTACAAGCATATTTTAAATAAACACCCTTATAACTCCAATCTAGAAGATAAATGGCAAATGGAGAGCACAACTTCAAAAACATACAATACCACTAAACTCCTAGTGAAAAATTGTGCAAAAGCGCTTATCCAAACACCCAATTTGGATAAGCGGGCCTTCTGCAACTTCTCGGAACCTCCCTACTACTCAAGGTGAGGTCCCGACCTACAGCCGAGTCGTGTTACTATTGTGCGTAATATTCTATGCCAGTGTCCCCCCTTTCTTCAATGTGGGTAGTCCATTAAATAATCGGGTGGCTACTCCTCAATTCTTGGGCAGTTCTCAACTGATGACATGTATAGCCACAAGTTTTTTTTCAGGTAAAGATTCTTAGTCCCATACCGAAATTATCCTTGTCAAATATAGGAAAACCGCTATCAAATAGTTCATTGACTTTTTTCACATTTAAACCTCAAATGGCAGGATACTACAAAGAATCGACATACACCAAACAGGTGTTCTGTGATAACATGGACCCGCCGAGATTATTAAACATAAGATATAAAATATTGCATTAGAAGCCCATCGCAAATCGTAATTGTTGGAGCTCGGGGTGGTACTCCATATGACTGCTCCTGCTGCGATTTGATCGCATCACAACCTTGGCTTTGTTGGGGGATGATTCTTTAACTTCGACTGCCTCCAATCTACGATTGCGATATTGCAAATCGCAAATCAATAATGCCGGGGCTGATTCTTTTAAGCCACGACCTCTTCTTCTGCGATATGCGATATGTAGGACCAATGGTAGCTTGCTACTTTGCACTTCCCAATTCATTGTGACTTTTGCCACGTCATCTCCTCCTGCCACCTTGAAAAGTCAAACATAAACTTTGACTTGCTCTAACTTCTTCATATGAACTCAGATTTGAGCATCATTCGCATCACTAGAATCAGGGTGACGAGCGCTTCGATCAGATGCTAAGTTTATATTATGCTATTTTGAGTTTTGAGATTTTTACCATGCCACTGGTATTTTTTGAAAATCCACCTAGATCAATCCTCCAGTATCCTCCTAGATCAATCCTCCAAGATCCTCCTAGATCAATACTCATGGATCCTCCTTGATCAAGGGATGAAGCTTCGACCTTCCCAAGTGCGCCATGTGCCCAAGAGAATCCAGGAGGGCACAAGGCTGAAGGCTGAAGGGTTAGGTTACGAGCTTCCCAAGTGCATTGTTCACGAAAGGGAGCTAGGCAAGGCACAAGGTGCAATGCTAAAGGACGAAGGGATGATGATGATTCTTTGATGATGCGTGATATGCTTAATAAGGAGGAAATATTTCTTTAAGGGCGTAGTTCAGAACAATGCTTTCGGGTGCACTATGCACTGTTGGAGGGTGCATGGTGCACTTTTGAACAACAAAGGGGTCTCGACTAAGGCTTAAGAGTGTGCCATGCCCTATCCTAGTCTTAGTCGGCCAACTTGTGCAACTGAAATTTGTCTAATTCTGAAAGATAAAAAAGGGGTCACACACAATGAGTTTAGTCATGAAATAAAGTGAGAAATATACCAAAATATCACCAAAAAATAGAGAAAAGTGGACACTAATAAATACACATCAAAATTCTAGTTTACATACACTCCCCAAGTACAATAAACAAAGTGTGTGCGATTGTGACCAAAAGTGTTGTTTTACAACAAATAAAGTATTGTAACCATGAAGTGCACTATGGATGTTTTGAACATTGTGATGACACTTAGGAATGATTAAGAACACTTGAAATGTGTGGAATGACTTGAAAAGACACTTGACAACAATAGAGACACTTGATGCGACAACTTGGTGGCCTAAAAAAATTGAATGTGGTGAAGTTTTGGAGGGTGTTGTAGTAGCAACAACACTTGGCGACACATTGGTCGAACTTCAGCTTCTCTGCCTAGGAATCGATTTCTAGTTAAAGGGTTAGTACTTTAGGAAGTATTGATTCACCAATTAGATTACATTAACTTCCTCTTTATACCCGGTTGTATACATAACACCTTACTTCACTTTATTTCATTCAAACACACAACAAATATACCATATTTCAATTATTTTAATCTAGGAAAGGGTAATATGTGCGGCGAGTTCAAGATATTCAGGGTATGAGTTTCATCTCTTGTGTTGCTCTGCTACCAATAGGCCTTGAAAATAACCCCACGAAGTTACTGCAGGAGCAAAAGCATTGCTTTGCTACCAACGAGCTTGAACAATACTCGATGAAGTCACTTGCTTCAACTCTCTGCAAAGAAACCTTTCTCTTCTCTCACCCTTTATTTATTTATTTAAAAGAACTGTGCTTTGACACTTATTATTTCAATAGGTGGAAGAGGGATCCCAACTTATTGAGAGAAAAATAGGTTTCTCCTTCATAAAATTCTTAATATAACCTATGATATTGGTTTTCTCGCTATATATTTCCCCCTTATCCCTTTTCTACTAGATTGGATAAGTGTGTAGCACACCAAGTAGATTTAATACCAAGTGGAGGAGTTTGGATTAGAATATATGTTATACAAGAAAATGACCTCCTCATCAACTCAGAGGAGAAAGACATGATGACTGAAGGACTGACCAAGTTCACAGGCCTAGTTGTCAAGCTAACACTGCCTAAACACTAGCAACCTACTTTATAAAGCTTCCTAGAAAGGCTAAGGGTGCGTTAGTGCCCAAAGTAACTCTGTCTGTTACCTCGAGAAGAGCGTTAGTGAACCCTAATGAGTTTCTATGGGTCAAGGGAATGAGTTGACTAAGAAAATATCCCTAGATTCTCTCCTATGTCAGTTCATAAAAGAAGGGAAACATCAAAGCTCGACCTGTTTGGGGGAATTACCAATTCCTAATGGAGTATGCAAATGGGAAAGAGCACAAATGCATGGAAACATCACTTCTTTTGCCTAATGAAACTCATGAACGACTTGGAAACCCTAACCTCACATGCTATATATGCAAGGCTAAGGCCATTGTGAAAGGGGTTGAACCATTTGAAAGGATTGCCTATTTGATTATCGAGCAGAGTCTTAGACTAAGGCATCAGAAGAGGTTAAGAAGGGAGAGAGAGAGAGGAGCTGGAGGGGTAAGGGAAGGCTGATGAAACTGATGGTTATAATCACTCTTTCTACATTAATATAGAACTGCAATTGTGTTGTCCACTCTGAGATGTTGATAGTATGACTTGTTTATATGTTTATTCAATATCATTAGCATGAGTGGCTTAGATATATGCAACTAGATGTATTTATATGTTCATGCATTGTTTATCAAGGTTTTATGCTGTGATATTACACTTGTCTTTGTTATGTACAAGTTTTGATTTGGAGTCGGCTCAGGGGTCTTCCGCCTAGCTGCATTGCGCTCTCCAACAACACCACACTAAGACTCGAGGTAATAATTCCTTCTCACTTTGATATTCATTTGTTAAACATATATATGCATGTATCTTTGTGACAGCTGCAACTAATTTGATTGTCTGCCAAGGATCCCGGGAAGATCCTTGAGGGTTTCTACATCACCAAACACCTGTGCATTAATCCCTATAGCAGAATTGGCGACTCCACTGGGGACTACACTTAGTTCTCGGTTTTCCTAGAAAGTTCCTAGATCTCTCTTTCTTCCAGGCCTTCATGTACTTCTTCATTCCCTTTCCGACCACTCAGGACTATATAACACCCTTCTCTCAGTGCTTGACCCTAGATCTGATCCCCACAACCCATTTTTTGAGTATTTTTCCTCACTAACACAGGTTACTAGTGTAAACGGTGCTTTATAAAGCATTGTGTCCTCACAAATAGAGCGTTAGTGCTGAAACTAACTCTTTATAGCCTCTAGTATAGAGTGTTAGCCAACCATTTCTAGATAAACAACTAGCTTTGTGACTTCATGGGTTGGGAAATCATCTTGTAGACTGATCAAGGATCTACAACGGCACTTGTTTGACTGATTTGTGTCCTGAACAATTTTTTTTTTACGAAAATAGCTTACTTCTTAAAGTTTTTGTTTTCATTAAAGAAAAATAACAACATTTTTACTGTTTTCTGCTTAGCTGGTTAGATCTGCATTATTTGGTTTCAATAGTTGTTAGTGAGCATTGAATTTATGTCGATTATTCTAGTGTTTTACTGAATAGGATGCATGGTATATATATTGATGTATGAATGAATCTCCCTTTATAGAAGGAGTTTATTCATCGAAAGTGAAAATTTACAAGCATTGTTTCTACATGATTTGAGAGAGAGTGACATATAAATTCATACATCAACACCCCTACCGAAGACTCTAACGAAGTACATTTAAAATCTACCTAATAAAATCAATTAGCAACTCTTTTTAGAGTAAACACACATTAGTTTAGGCTAGGATATTGGGATAGGCAGTGTGAGTTAACTACCCAAGATCATACACCGAAACTAGTCTCACTAAAGAGAGAAATCCTTTTGCACCCATACTATCTGGGACCACTCTAGTAAAAGCATAGTTAAATATGAGACAACATCAGATTGTAAGTAAAGTTAACCCGCCTTTTCTTACATCTCCTTTGGGTATTCTGTATATCGGGGATCCCTTCGGGGATATCAGCGCTGAGTTGGGGACTCAGGTATCCTGCCCACATAGCGTACTGTTTGTGACTATGTCCCCCACGGTAGTGTTTGTGATTGGAGGTATCCTTAGTGGCAATACTTTTAGGGATGAACACAAGGTGACTGGGGCAGGCTTCCTTGGTACCTAACACAGACAAACCTACTCTGTCTTCAGTTTTTTGGAGGGTGCGTGTCTTCATGAGAGTACTTGGCCCCTTAATCTAAGGTTCGGGCAAAGCTCAAGAGTAATCATAACTGTACAATTGGTCAACTCTCTCTGTTATTCATAGTGATATTTGGTTTCATCTCCAATGTCCAGTGCTTATCAGAAAGGATCATTTCCCTTTGCTTGTTGATTGATTTCCTTAGTGCATTTTTTATTTTTTAAAGTGGCAGAGTGTTATCACTGAAACTTTAATAAACATCACTGTAAAATTTGCTGATAAAATTTATCGGCCACCGTGGCTACATTTGGCCCTCATCGTCAATCTAGATGGTTTTTAGGACTCCCCCCACTCACTATGGAGTATCCTCCAAGCCCCAGTGAACCGGATTCCCCTTCTTCAGGAAATTAGTCTCTGAGATCTAAGATAGAATCAGTTTGGACATCCCACGAATCAAGCTTACTGGAGGATTTCTTTACTGAAGGATTTCTTCCTCCATACAATCCTTCAATCACGAATCCGTTGGGACCACTGTTGGTTCCCAGTTTGCATTTGTACCTCCTTTTTCTTCCGTTGGAACATTTCCACCCATCCCATCGATGACTAACAGGTCATGGGCTTTTGTGGACACTTTTTGTCCACCACCACCTCCCTAGTCGATAGTCAGTACCACACCTCTGATGGCAAACCCTACTATCCCATTTGTCCCAGGTTTAAAACCTATCATGACACCCACCATGAGTGGAACGCAGTACATTCCGGGTGCCGCCCCTTTTGTGTCAGCCCCTAGACCTTCGACAAGTGCTACATATAGTGCTCCTTATAACACTCAATATAACATGGTTATCGTGGGTCCCTTCAACCAACCCTATGGTTGGAATCCATTGTATAGTTCTACCCCCCATATTCAAATACCTGGGGGCACAGTTCCCAATATGCATATACTGATCAAGAGCATAACAGTTCTCCCTCTGTTTTTAGGTCTGCAGGGTTAGTCATTAATTGACATGAACTCTCCTTATGTCGATCAAGAACATATGGTTAGCTATGTGGCGAGAGGGAACCCTCAACAAGGTCCCAATCAATCCATAGGGGCACCCTACTCATAATCTAAAATGAGTCAAGGGGGCACTCCTTATGTTAGGGGCACTTCCATCCCCCAGCCTAACAACCCCTAAGGAAACCCACAGTACAATACTATACCCCAAGGCACTTACTATACCATGCAACCCATGTATAACATTGGAAACAACACAATGGGAGGACCCCAAGGATCCTCAATTCATATGTCATCGCCTTGGTATGATTTGGGGGCATCAAATACCTTACCTTTCTTAGCAACGCTTGATATCCCCAACTTGTACAAACTCACAAATGACCCCATCTATCACAACTTACTTTGGCTGCCAATCACGCATACAATCCCGACAAACATCTCGAAGTTCGAAGGGAAACAAGGGGAGGATCTGGGTACACACATCACCACCTATCATCTATGGTGTGTTTCTAACTCCATGGTGGATGGTAGTATCTAGCTACAACTCTTTCCCCGCACCCTTACTGGAAATGTAGCCAAGTGATACATTGAGTTACCACGCACGTCAGTCAATACCTTTGGTGCTTTAGCGATGGAATTATTAAAGCACTTCCAGCTACCCATCCGCTATGAAACTGGGACAAAACTCCTCACTTCATTACGTTAGGACACTGCCACCCACATCTCTGATCATATACATGAATGGAGACATAAGCGGAGGTTAGTCAAAGCTCCCCTCCCAGGCTATCTATTAGCAGATTGGTTATGCAAGTCTCTATTCCCCCAAATTGCTAAAGATGTTGCCTTAGGTGGTGTGGTCACATAAGACCAATCCATTCATCATGCCAAACACTTACATTTGATATATTCATAGTCTGGCACTTTATACGACATCATTCACAATGCCCCTTGCAACTCGAGTGCTCCCGCTACTCAGCAACCCAGAGTGCACGGCGATGGGATTATCGACGCAACTTTCGGGGCTGTTGTAAAACAAATCTGTGGTCACATTTCCTAGTTTTCAGTTGACCCCTCTACCAAATCGACTACTCTTCCTACCACCGTGATAAACTATGTGCAGCATACACAAAAACTTGGTTGTAAGAACAAGAAGAATAAAAAAAAATACCGTTCCTTCTGAAGAGCAGTTAACAAAGCAGTACAACCCAAAGAAAAAGGCTGTTGTGCCTTTTGACGATGGAAAGGATAAACCCACTCAGTTCCCTTGCAAAATCTATATGGAAGACCACATGACATATCGTTGTCCACGTCTTCAGGAATGCACAGATTTCATTACTAAAAAGGACACCGGCAAGACCCCTGTGGTCCTAAATAATCCTTTCCCCGCTCAGCAGCAACAACACCTTGTTGCAAACCAACCCCAACCCCTACAAGGGGGCAATGGTGGTTCGCATCATCCTTCAACTGGTGAAGGACCATCTACCATTTACACCTTTGAAATGGTATATCTACAAACCAGAGCCAAATCTTATGGAGCTCCAGTTGCTAATGCTGAGGAAGCCTCCTCGAGTCAAAACCCACCATCACCTAATGATCTTCATGTTTAAAGGCTGGTTACTGATCTTGTTATTCACCCCCCAAAAGGGGAACTTCGTCACACAACACATAATACATCTGCATATGCTGCCCAAAACTATAGTATTGTAGAAGATTTGGCGCAAGCGTCATCGGCTATGTTAGAAACCTGTCCAGCACAAAGGAAATATTTGCTTTCGACAATTGCTGGTATCGACCCTCAGGATTCCATGCTTGCAATTTTTGACATGGAAAAATGTAAACCTCCCTATTCACACCAGCTTGCATTTTAGGTGCAAATATTTTCGAAAGGGCAAGGAATACATAGAACTGTCATTAATGAAGGTGCTTCAACCTGCGTCATGTTAGCTTCATGTTGGCTTGCTTTGGGTTCTCCAACCCTATCCCCTTCATTAAATTCCCTTAAAGCTTTAGACGACCACACTTTCAACCCAAAAGATTACCTAGCCAGCTACCTCTTCACCTTGAATGGGAAAACGATAATGGTGGACATCAAAGTCATAGATAGAAAGATCAACTATAATATATTGTTGGGTTGTAGTTGGACTTACGCCATGACTGCCATTGTGTCTACTGTCTTTCACATCATCCTATTTCCATTGAATGGAAAGATGTCACAGTGGACCAGCTGTCATTTTTCACCCGTGATCATTCCACGTTACCCAGCAGTTCTGTACCTTTAGTGGGTGGTGTACATGACTCTTACGTCAGTATCGGTACCGGTCTATTGAAGGGATCTTCCCTGATGGGCTGTTTCCCTCTTCTGCCACCCATGGTTCCACATACAATCAATATTGTTTCATCCATTCCTCACAAACCAACCGATCCTTGGATCCTATCGGCCCATTCAGACATTGACACTTACGGAGAACAAATGCCCTTGTCACTAGCTGAATTTGCCTACTAGGCCATTCAATCTGCATTCAAATCTCCGGTCACTTTGGTCCCGATTAATGGTACCACCTCCCCTCCCATAATTTCTCCTTATTTCAATCTTCTCAATCAAGTCCTACCTTAGGATGAAGCTATTAGAGAGATCATGTGTTTAGAAGAGTGACCTTGGGAGGACTTTCACCATCGTGTTTCAATATCTGATTCAGACACAATGCCTCTTCAAATCCTGTCATTTGATGCACCTGAAATCGTTTCCTCACCTTATATGGATATCCAAACTTTGGACTCGGAGGGAAACATGGGAAATATTTCAAAGACATTTCTCATCGATATTTCTATCATGATAGGCATTGTAGAAAGCATCTAAGTTGGAGCAGACTGCACTCCTAATGAAATTTCAAGATTCACCTACATTTTGAAGGAATTCCGAGATGTATTCACTTGGTCTTATGAGGAAATGCCCAACATAGATCCGTCTATTGTCGAGCATGAGATCAAGATATATGACAATGCTAAATTTGTCTACCAAAGGCTTTGACTAGTCCACCCCCACAAAACGGTAGCCATTAAGACTGAGGTGGAAAAGTTGTTACGTGCTGGTTTCATCTACCCCGTTCCCTTAACAGAATGGGTTTCCAATTTGGTTCCTATCGATAAGAAACAAGGAACCATCCACGTATGTGTTGACTATCATTACTTGAACACCGCGTGTTTGAAGGATAATTATCTGACACTGTTCATTGACCAAATCATCGATGATTGCACTAGTTGTGAATCATTCTCATTCATGGATGGTTTCTTAGGTTACAACCAGATTGCTATAAAACCAAAAGACCATCACAAAACCGCCTTTGTTTGCCCATGGGGAATATTTGCCTATTGAAAACTCCCATTCGGTTTAAAGAATGTTGGAGCAACATTTCAAAGGGACATGGACTATGCATTTCATGATATCATACATATCGTCCAAGCTTACTTAGATGACCTTCCAGCCCATTCCAAGAAGCGATCACAGTACCTAGATCATTTAAAATCTATCTTTCTTATGTGCCGGTTTTATAACGTACGCCTAGTGGCTTGAGGGGGCCTGACCCAGGTTAAGCATTAGTTAGCCACACAAATCCCTACACTACTGGCCCTTTCAGCATTAGCTCACGGAGTGTGGACTGAAGTCTCACCCGAAGCAGTATGGGGGGATGCTGGAACAAAGTTTCCACACCCTTGAGATGGTTGTGATGTCGGTGTATTCTAGCTATAACTACCTTGTTGCTTAACCATCTGTTCCACCCTTCAGTACCTTCATAAAAGGGTACAATCGGCTTCCCTGCAACCCTAACTAGGGGTTGAAGTCCTTTCACGTAGCTAGGGCAGTGAACTGCGTTATCTTCCTAACTAAGCTAAGTGTCTTTCTTATCTTATTAACAGATCTTAGTTAGCTTCATGTAAACAGATTTTCTCACTTGCGGTCACTTATCCAACACAATTACATATATTCACGCATCATAAAAGCATTATAAGTGAAATTCATACCCAATATAACAAGATGCATAATTAGGAAATAAAGATACAGAAATTGTAGAATACTTCTCTTCATTGATAATTCTGAACAATTACAGACTCAACCCGCCCTGTATACTCAACTGCAGGGGTCCACGCACTCAACTGCAGACTTCTAGGCCTTTGCGCACTCAACTGTAGAGCCTCTACCTACGCTACAACCCGAACTTAGACTTCTACTTCAACGCTATCCCTCATACATCATATCTTTCTTGATTAATTGATTCCTTTAACTACTTAGAGCTTAGCTCTATTTATACAATCCCATGGTCTATGGACCATGGGTAGATCTTCTACAACTGACATTGCATTTCCAAAAGAAGGGCAGAAAACCCTATGACTCTTTAACATCTACATGCTCCGCGACCACAAAATGCAGTGTCTTTACATTTGGATTACAAAATTGGACCAAAATATGGGATTTTAGCCCCAAAACTACTCTTGGGGAATCCCGCGCCCAACAGTTTGCCAACACAAACATCCTGACTCACCCTCGAGTCACTTTGTACGTACGGAGATCTTAGCAGAAAGACCTCCCAGCTCTATTTGGATCACTGCAACTTCGACAGCGCACTGAGCGACTGCCTACTGGACTTCTTTGATGCGCTGCTTGGTGACTGCTGTTGAACTACTGCCTTGAATCTTCTCTTGAGCTGCCTGCAGCTTTGCGAGCTTTCCTTCAATGGAGGTTGTGATCACATAAGCCTCTTCTATCCATGGCTGTAGGCATGCTTTTAAGACTACTTATTTGTGATGAGTGGAATCCATCTGTTCCTTGAGCGCCTTTGCCTCCTGCATACGTGCGAGCCTCTATGTAACGACAACTGTCTCTACCGTCCCTTTGACGTTGTCATATTTTTGCTATAGATCGTGTGCCTTTGTCTCTAGGCACTCTACATTCGGGTCCTCCTGCAGGGTGGTTAGGACCTCGAATGACTGTTCAAAAAGCTTCATGCAGTCTGCCACTGCACTGTCGATCGCCTCTATTATTGTTGTAACAGCGGTGGTACATTGTTCCTTGAATTCCGGTGGACTTGAAGGCTAAGCCTTCAACTGCAGTTCTACGATCTGCAGGTTCAGCTCCAGCTGAACCTTGGCCATCTCTACTCGAGTGTCATGCACCCTTGTGGCTATCTTGTGAACGCATGCCTCCACTGGTTCTTCTGCATGAATTTCTAATTCTTGGACCATTTAGCAGGCTTCCTCCACTACCTGCATAATCTACTTATTCTACTCCACTACCTCATTGCACTGCAGACCCAACTGCTCGATGTTGATGCATTACTCTCTCATCATCTGTAGAGCACGAATCTCTCGAGTCCTGAGTTCTGCAGTGACTCCATCTTGTAAGAGGTAGAGTGTCTCTCGAGGGAGCGCAACCATATTCAATCCTACCCCTTTCATACTGCTAACCTTGGGTTTTTCGGCCTCATTTTCTATAGTGAGCACCCCATCAGGTAGCAATACCGCTTTGGTCACCCTTGTGTGCAACATCTCCTAGGCAGCTAAAGTGCCAAACGCGAGGCTGGTGGACACTGTGACAGCCTGTGGAGTGTGAACCTGCAACTCCTACAAATCTATCTAGAGAGCCCCTAATACCAACTGCTGGTGCTCTTCAAACTATTGGAAGGCCTCCGGGGTGTCATCCCTCACCATTTCTCTGATATCATGCAAATCCCCCTTAGTGAGGGTGATTGGGTCGAAGGATGTCTTTGATGCCTTGGTGTTCTTTTGTGGCACTCCCTGCTCTTGTGGTTGCGGATGCTTAAGTTGGGTGGAAGTCATCTATGGGTCTGTGCCAACTTATTCTGTCTCTGTTTCTACCTCAATCCCGGGAAAGGTGACTTCTGTCCTTCGCACTCTTCTCCTCCTATTTTCTGCTGTTCCGCCAATTTCACGGCATCGTGTGCTGCTTGGGCCTTAGCCTTTGCTTCCTATTTTCTGCACTTCTCCGCCAGCTGCGCCATTCGGAGCTTGGTTTATTCCTTCTTATTCTGTGTGGCGGACTTGTCTGTTTCCACCGCAGAGCCTACTGGAGCATGCCACTGCGGTGTCCAAGACTCAAGGACTGCAAAAATGACATCATCAATCGCCAAATAGGGTAGGTTATGCCATGTCTTCGTAGGGTCCTTCTATGCCCTGATAAAGACATGGTGGAAATCTTGTTTGAACTCTGCAAAGCTCTGCAAACTGGTGTATACTATGGGCGACAACCGCGACTTGCGATTGATCCCCATTGGGATACTCATTTCCATTAAGACCCAAAAGATCTTGCTTTCTTTTATTTGTTGCGCGTCCTTAGTCACCCACATCGAAGCATACTTCGCTGCCTCTGGAAGGTTCGACGCTAGTACAATCGACAATGGGAGCCATGCGTAGTGAAACCTTTTTCCCTGCTCCTGTGCCTCGCAATAGTTCACAAGGAACTTTTCGCATAGATAATTCACCCAATTGAATTGGACTCCTTCAACGCATTAGGCCACTAGTGCAATCACCGGTGCAGGCACCTCATCCACGCGAAACTTCCACATCACATTCCCTGCTAATATTTGTGTTGTGACATTGATTGCAGTGCTGTTAATGCTAGAGATGGCATATCCCCGCTTTTTCTTCCCCAACTTGAATTTCTTCTTCATCTCTTCCACAAGGGCCAACTCGCCACATTTTCCTTCTGATATATTGGCTGGATCCTCCCTTGAGTAGGGAAGCTGTGTGATCCGATGAATCAAGTGATCTATGATGGGAATGGGCTCCTCCAGCCATAAACATCCATCATGCACCAAGCAGAGTAGTTGCCTAATGATGAAGACAGTCACTGGGGCGTGGTGGTAATGCAACACCCAGAGCAGGTTTAGCAACCCAGCTTTCTCTACATCATTGAGCCATGTGCATGGCTCCAATTCAATCATTCCAGTTGGTGCATTCATCTGTCGATATATTAGCTACTCAGTCACTAAATGTAGGAATTTATCATGATTCGCGAGGTCCCAATCTTCAAACTTTAGGACAGGAACCTGCCCTAAGTGCGGTCCCTCAAAAACAATATCATCTGTGAGCAGCATAGTTTGCAGGGAGCTCTTGCTCTCGTCTATGTCCTTCGGCACCTTGGCTTTGCCCTTGCGTGGAGGAACATATTCTGTTAGCCTGGTAATAGGGTCCACACCTAGGTTTCAACTTCCATTTCTACGTCCTCCTCATCCACCACGATTTATTCAAATTCCTCCTCGCCGGCCTCCAGATTAATGGCCTTGCCCTTTTCCTGCAAGGTGAGTTTGGTACTCTATGGGTTTCTTGGTGAGACGCGCACCGGGATCATAGCCTGCTTATCCTTCTTAGGTCTCGATGTTCTGGGTGATTTAAGGACCTCAAATATTAGTTCGACGCCCTTTGGGGCTTATACTATCACAATTTCCTACGTGGATTCCTCGGGTGTCGACATCATTCTAGTTAGCAGGTCCTGTGTCTCCTTCGGCAATATTTCAAACACTAAACTTGCTTGCACTGCCTCAAAATTCGTAAGGTCCATACACAGTTGATAATGCAACAACTAAATTTTCAAAACACCAAGTGTTGTTCGCTGGACAACCACCTGTGATTTATAGGCCGTTTTGAATTCAAATTCGACTGTTCCCTCCATATTCGACCCATTAATGCTAGATTGGCGGCAGATTTTCAAGAATATAAGTCATAAATTTCGCCTTAAATGCTTGCCACTTGCTCCATTTGGCTTCAAACCAACCATCAAATCGTGAATAGTGACTTTAACGATCACTTTCCAGCAGACTTGCGCACTAGCACAAATGTTTGCGTGTTGTCACAGACCCTGTGACACTTCGTTGCTTCGTGCGCAATCCTGAAATCGCGTAGCTCCCCAACTCGAGCAGTGTAGTTTATAATCCGGTGCCTCCTTTCAGCTTCTTGGAGTACTAAGACTGGCTTCTGTCACCTAGTTATATTTTCGGCCACCTGTGTATGGATTTAATCGACTTCCATTCACCTTTCTTGGGAAGGGATCTCCATTCAACTTAACCAACTAGACTGCGCCACCATTGGTAATCTCCTTAATAACATAGGGCCCCAGCCAATGAATTCTAAGTTTCCCTAGAAATTTATCAAACTTATTGTCATACATCAACACCAATTCATTCACCTTAAAGGTGTGCAACTTAATATGTCAGTCGTGCCATGCCTTTTCGCGTTGCTTTTGGACTTGCTGGTGAAATCCAACAAAAAATCTCTCTTCTTCCAGCTCATCCAACTGCACGAGCCTCTCTTCCAGGGCTCCGCGATCCATCATACCTGTGAGCACTGCTATGCGTAGACTAGGTATGATGTATTCCATAGGCATTATGGCTTCCACACCATAGACCAGCCGAAAGGGTGTCTGTCCTATTAACCTCTTCCATGTCGTCCGATAAGCCCATAGTACTACAGGTATACGTAGGTCCCAATTATTTCGCTGAGCATTGCAAACCTTGGTCAGCATGGTTTCTAGTACTTTGTTGAATTCCTTCATTGTCCTGTTAGCCTGTGGGTGATAAGGTGTGCTCTTTTGGTGATACACCCGAAATTCTTCCGTCAGTGCGCTAATCGTTTCGTTGAGAAAATGCATACCTCGATTGCTCATCAAAATCTTTGGACATCCAAATCACGTTAGTACATGCTCAAATAGAAACTTCGTGGCTGTCACGCCCATGAAATCCTTCACTAGCTGTGCTTCTACCCAACAAGTCAAGTACTCCATCATAGTGATAATGTACCTCGCGCCTGTCTTTCCTTGGGGCTGAATAGGTCCTACAAAATCTATTGCCCACTTCTTGAAAGGTTGCAATGTCATTTGTGGATTCAAAGGAATTTCATCCCTCCGCGATGGCCTACCTATTCTTTGACATACATTTCACACCTTGCAATATGATTTTGAATCCCAATGAAGGGTTGGCCACCATAACCCTGCACATAGAATCTTCTGTGCGATTTCTCTTCCTACATAATGTCCTCCCACGACGCCCCCATGAGCATCCACGAGGATCCTACTTCATTCAAACTTAGGTACATACCTTCGTAGTATTTCATCATTCCTGATATTGTATAGATTCCCAACAATGTCAAAGAAGTCTTCCATGCGCACCACCAATTCCTTCTTTTACTGGATAGAGTATACGTCCAGTGCAGTTCCTGTTGATAGGAAGTGTATTATATCCTCAAAGTGTCCATCCACGATGCACACAATGAAGAGCTGTGCGTCAGGTAATCCTTCCTCCAAATTAGTAGGTTCCTCCCTTATTTCGATGCTAGATAGGTGGTTTGGTCCCGCGTTCAATTATCTAGGCTTCACAACAACTTCAAAATCGTACTCTTGGAACAATAAGAGCCATCTAAAGATGTACCCCCCTAACACAAGCTTATTGACCAGGTACTTCAGCGTGGAGTGATCCATATACATCTTAAAGTGACCTCCTAGCAATAGTGTCGATACTTCTGGAGCGCATACACCATAGCTAGTCCCTAGCGCTCCGTGGTGGAATAGTTCTTCTCTGCTTTGGATAATCTGCGACTTCCGAATGTGATAGGATGGTCCAAGCCTTCTCTGCCATCCTGTGTTAGTACTACCCCCAATGCTATACATGATGCATCAACATGTACATGAAACTCTTTCTTCTAGTTTGGGAGGACTAGAATCAACATGGTAACCCTATTTTCTTTCAATATATCCAAGCTTTTCTTATAGTCATCGTTCTAGCAAAATGAGACATCCTTCTTCAACAATTTTTCCTTCGGCACGATGATCTGGGCATAGCCTTTGGTAAATTTCTGTAATATCCCGTATGTCCCAGAGTAGCGCGCATCTATTTCACACTCCTCGGAGCTTCCCAGTTCAGAATCACCACGATCTTCATGGGGTCTACCATCAGCCGTTGTCTGCAAACGACATGCCCCAATAGGTTCCCAAAAGGAATGCAAAGTAGACACTTCTTGAGGTTGAGCACTATCTGGTATCTTCGACAGGTATCCAAGATCAAGTGAAAGCTCTCTACATGGCACTTAACCAGCCTAAATACAGTTTAGTCATCAAAATATACCTCCAGGAACTTATGGATAAATTCCTTGATTGCCGTGACAACCACATGCGAAAAGATAGCAAACACATTCTTCAACCCAAATGGCATTATAGTGTATTGAAAACTATTAGTTTCAGTCTTTCCAGCCTTCCTTCAGTGATCAAACATGCTCTTACAAAGTGATTTTGAAGTGTCAAGGTCAAATTTTGTCATTTCAAAGAGTTTTCAAGCAAAATTTGGTTACTAGGCATTAGGTCTAGGGTTTTCTTTAACTCCTTCTAAAGTTGTCAAAATGCCAATTGATGTCACCTTTTAGCTGAGTCTATCATCATTCAGAGGGTTGTCATCATCATGTCAAGTTCCATAGGGTCATTCTACAGCTTATTCATGCTTCAGTTGCGCCCAGGCAAGGTCATTTCCCTCTCCTAGGGTTTTGAAGGCAATTTCTCTTGGACGGTCAAATCATCGGCAAAACTTGTTTCCAGATGTTCATACACCTTACCCTATCCTTAAAGTACCTTACCAAATGCTTCCCATCCCTTAGATCCGCCAAATTCCTCATTTTTGCACAAACCCTAGTTTCTAGCTACAACTTGCCAATTTTCTAGGTTTGGCCTGTGTTTTGCCCTTTTGGAACCCTTCCCCTCAGTCAATCTCTGATATTCCACTTTCCCCTGCTTCCTAACATCCCTCCCCACTCCCAAAAATTTCCCCAAGAATTTAGAAGCCTCTTATCCCCTTCATTTCGCTCCATTTCGACAAAATTTCACACATCGGGACAAGTCGCACTCAAATGATGTTCCAGAGCAATAAAAGATGAATTTTGGAAAACTGAGAGAGGTTTTTGTCCACAATATGCCAAAGAAGAAAAACCTCCTTCACTTTTTGCACAGGTGTCATGGTTTTAGAGAAATGTCAAAATTACAATTGCCGGATCTAAGGAGGTTGGCCAAGGCACTAAAACGACGGAAAAGGCCCGATCCACTCCAAATTTTGGCCAAAGACTCTTTGAATGAGCATGGTACTTTATTGGGGACTCTCAGCCCAAATTTCAAGAAATTTGGAGAAAATTTTGTCATTTGTGAATTTTTTGTGCAATTTGCAGGTTTTTCCCATTAACGGGTCTCACCCCGCGCGCGACCCTTCATCATGGAAACTCCTTTTGGCGAAAACTCAGAATTTCTAGATTTTTCATGCAAAGTTACATATGCCCATGGATGGACTTGAGATTTTGTGCAGTTTTGGTCCCCCAAAAGGTCAAAAAACTACCAAAAAATGACTTTCTAGCCCTTTTTTGAGTTGCAGAAACCAGTCTTGGGAGAATTGAGTTTTGACAGGGAAAATGACCTCCAAATTCAAAAATTCCAGTTGGGTTGGAAAGTATACTTACAGACCTTTCCAAAAAGCCCACTTTTGCTCAATTTGGACACTTGAAAGTGCCTCAAACATCGCTCCAAAGGCGCGCAACCCGTCAGGCAGGGGCACGCGACCCGTCAGGCAGGGGCGCGCGACCCGTCATGCAGTTTTTGCCAGATTGCATTGTACAACCCAGAAAACGCAGTTTTGACCCAGTTTGACTTTTTGGGGTGGAAGATGATTATCGTTTATGTAATTATTGTAACTCTAAGACACTTTTACTCTTGTTTAACACTTCTAGAAGATTCATTCATGTAAAGGGTAAATATTTAATGAATGGATTGGTTTCCTAGCTTATAGAGGCAAGTTGTTTTGACTGCCTAGATTGTAGTGCTTAGTTTAGAAGTGGTTGAAACAGCTCCTAGGATAGTGAGCTCGACCCATGGAGGCAGGGAAAGAGGTTAGATCATCTATATTATGTACTTTCTTGCTCATTTTCATGGTTGGACTCTTGAGGGAGAAGCTATCATTGTATTATTCACTGTATCTCTGCAATTTTTGGCTAAGGAAGACCAGGGTTTTGCAGTCCTTTTTGGGATTCTTATGGTTTCATGTATTGATGGAGTGCTTCTTAATGTTCTTGTAAGTGTGTTATGTGATTCATCTCCTTTCTTTCCTTCTGCATATTAAACAAATGAAGTGTTAAAGTGAGAATTCATGCTTGCCATGCTCTGCTTTTAAATTTGTTTAATTTCTATGTTTTCTACTGTTTAAGGAGAATTCAAAGTATTATTTGCTCTCCTTAGCTCCTCACCAGTCTTTTCCATCCACTCACCTCAATCAAAGGCATCAATACGGTCTCCTACCTCGCCCCAAAGAACCCCCTGCAGAAACTGTGTCAAATCCCCGCACCCAAAATTGCAATTCCTCAATTTGCCACCAAAAACCAAAAAAACCCCAAATCAACCTTTTTAATCAGTTTACTAGCCTAATATCAGTGTTACCTTGTTGGTCATCTCATCCCATTGAAGATCTGCCGAGATTGACCGGAGAGAGCCTTCCCCTGCCCTGTAGGGCTAGCTACGAGGCTAAATGGTTTGATGTAGCCTTGAGGTTTACCTTTCTCAGCCTGAGGTGAAATTTCAAGTGCTAACAAAAACAACCCCAATCAGTTGCGAAGGTTTTCTTGCGCCTATCCTCCGGCGCGATTTTGATTTGGTGGTACCTAGAGAACTCAGAGTATGCTTCCTGGCCACCTACATTGTCCAACACTTCATCCATGAACAGAGTTGGGAAAGGATCATGCACAAAAGTGTCATTCAATTTTCTGAGATCCACGCATATCCTTATCTCATCCTTCTTCTTCTTTTCTTGCACCACCATTGGGCTGACCCAATCGAATTCCTCCACAAGTTCAATGATGCTCGCTGCTAACATTTTGTTTAGCTCTAAGTGGACCTTTTCCTTATATTTCAGATTCAGGCAGTAAGGCCTCTACTTAACTGGCTTCACGTTGGGCTTCAACGTGATCTTCATCACTCCTAGATCTCCGATTATTCCTTTCAAATTCGTAAACTTGGTAGGGAATAAATCTTGATATTCATGGAGTAATTTAGCGACCTTATCTGTAGAAATTTTGAATAATATGACACATATTCACAGAGATTATCTTGATTATACACTATTTGCAGAATGCATGCATAATAAATAACCTCCTCTACTATTGATCATTAATTTTGCGGAATCAGAAACATTCGCATGTGCACATTGAAACATTAATCGCACATATCAACACAGTATGTACCCGGGGAAAGCATACTGCTAAAAAACCCTAACTATCTGTATATTATATTGATTGAGAACATGTAACAATACATAGTACAATACTCCTCACAAGTACTCAGTACTATCTCCACCTGTTACACACAATACAGCTCAAATCTGATCTCCAAATCTCCCCCGTTGCTTGCCTGCCTCCACTACGCAATCCTGCAAGAGAATGAATGAGAATGGCTGAAACAAACTTGTATTTACCTTGTGTTGTACCATGCAATCATCATTGGCAATCTCAATCCACTGATTGTGCAAATATCATGCACAACTGATAGTCACAACTCACCCTTTCACTTATCTCTAACACCTGTCTCCACTGAACTGTCCATGCACTGAGTTAACTAATGTATTCTTTAGTTTCTTTAAGAGTTAATAATTAGTGATTTAATTAATAACTAATTAACACAACTCATCACTTAGTCTATTGGCCAGTTAGACTAAATACAACTAGTTCAACCAAGTCAAACTGAACACAACTCCATCAACTCCACATCCAACTCCACAGAACTTAATTAGTTGAGTTCTAACTGAAGTCCTGCATGCAATAGCTCAAGTAACCCAAAGGAACCATATGATTCCTTCAATTAGCTGCATGTTCCACATCCATAGCTTGAACTGAAGTGCTCCAAGAGAATAAGATAATGTTTATAGTCCAAATATTATTAAGGGCTAATAATATTCCACTGTTCTATATTTAGACTGACAGTATCACTATTGTTGTCTAAAAATAAAAGTCCATCTAATTTTGCCAACTTGACCAATCATCCATAAACAACATCCTGCAACTCATAGACCATGATCCATATGTCTAAAAATAGACACAGTCTAAAAATAGACTTTGCGCCAAAAATAGCCTGCGGACCCACTTAGTGAAGGCGACTTCTTTTCACTAAGCTCCATCATCTTGTTGCATTTTCAACAAGCATTTCTTGTTGCACACTTTTCAACACTCCCTCTCAACAAGAAAGGCTTCCTCTCAAACCCGATCATGTAACTGTGGAATGTTCTGCATGCAACACATTTGCTCGGTCCACTTGCTCCAACAACACTTAGAACAAAAACACTCCCAACTGACCACTCTGTTGGGCTAGGAACATACTCTGATGCTGAAGCTCTACCTGCTGCTGACAAGTGCTCCCTCTCTGACATCTGCGCTACTGCAACATCTCCATGCATCTCGCACCATTACATACCTCTTTGTGCCACCTAGCATTGTGCAAAACACTTGTGCCTCTTGCATTGTTGCAGCTTACTAGCTATGTGATGTCCTGGGATTCCCTACATTGTCGCTCTCTCTTCCGCTCCATCCGCATCTGTCTCTACCCAACCAGTCAGTTCCTGCTACTACACATTGGGGCTCCTGTAGCAAGGTCTCATCCAAGAGGTTGGGTACCTCAAGGATCCTGCCCCTCCTCCTTGGGACGATCACTCTATATCACCCCACCTCCTACCTGGAGGTATGGCTGCATGTGATCCCTCAGCCCACCTGGCTCGACGTTTCCCCCTACTGGAGGTCTCTGCATGAGTAGATGTCTCTACTCGATCTCCTCTCAGCTTCCCTTGTTGTGGCTACTCCACAACCTCCTGAAGCTGCTGCACCAATTGTGGCTCCTCCACAATCATCTGAGACTTCTTCTGGCTCTGCATGTTGAGAGGTAATATACGCTCCCTCTCAACCACCAAGTCTCCATCAGTTGCCTTGCTACTCAAGGCTTCGCATGCATCTTGAACCTTAAGAGCATACAGGTTCTTGACTCGTGAACCAATCTGCTTCACCTGTTGTCACACGGAATCAGTCAAGAGTGCGGACACAACCGACCTTCCTAGAAGTCTAAGACATTCTAATGACAAACAAAACAAACTGGAGCTATCCTTCTCTAAACATGCATTATGATATGAGAAATCAAGTGTTTCATTCTTACCTTTGTCCAAACGCTGTTGTAGAAGTCCAAGCTTTGTTGATCTGGATGAGCTCCTCCTTTTCTCCAAAACCTGCAATCACCAACAGTCAAACAATTAAATAGCACCTGATTATAACATAAAACAAAGCATATTCAACATATAGACCAAGGAGTACATGAAATAACCCATAAACAACAAGTTATTGAGAAGAATGGACCAATTTGTATTAAAGGTAATCAAAAGGAACCATTACAACCTGAGCCTTGGTGTTGTGCAAGCTCCTTCCAGGGTCCACAAGAGTCTTCCTCTACTTTGACAAAGCTCACCCACTTCCAAATAGAACAAGCAAAGATGGAAATCTCTCCTCACAAGCTTCTAAATGGGAGTCCTAATTCCTGCAACATTTACCCTTAGAAATGTATAGCTTTCAACCTCTCTCCTTCTGGCCCAATGCCTGTATTTATAGTGCTCAAGAGGAAGTTAATCAGGTCCACCATCAATGGGATAGTCCCCTCTTTGGATGGGATCACTCCCTTATTGATGGGATAAGTTCCTCTTTGGTAGGAGTGCATGAACCATCTGGAGGCACTCAATACACGTCAAACAACCTTCTAGAATGCTCTAGAAATGACCACAAGTAAGTTTTTGAAGATAAAACTTGCGCATTTTAACCTTTTCAGAGGGACGCACCTGCCCCTTTAGATACAGAGCGTCCTTGGACGCAGACCTCATGAACAATAGGTGCGTACCCGTAGGCAAGGTTTGAGAGAACCTGCGTACCCAGAGATAAACACAATTATAAAGACTTTCTCTCTTTCTTGGAGTTTGACATGGATAGCAGAGGCATAAGACTTGCTTAATAGGGTAGTATGACTGTTGATAGAGCCATACCAACTGTAAATAGCCATGGTGACATTTTTTAGTGTAACAGATTGCCCCCTAAAGTGCGAAGCCTGGAATAGATTAGGGTTTTGTATTATCTAGGAAGGGTGAAGCGCTTTATCATTTCGAGGATTATCTCGTGGAGAACCTGGTCAGAACCTGCAATTTTCAACACAAAATACATGTATAAGATTATATCATCACTGAGGTAGGCATTCCCATACTCAGATTAAAACTTTAACTAACAGACTAACTACTCTGATACATGAATGATTTTGCAGTACATCATAATCATAGACTTTTGTAGACACAGTATGGGCGCAGCCATCTGTTTATGGTTAGTCTACTTAGATAATGAATACAAAACTCCTCGCAGCCTGGATGGTAAAGATTTGATCCAGGGTCTTCATTCCTACTTCTCGAATTGGTACGATTCTAGCCATGTGAATAAATGAGTCGATGTTGAACATGGTAGAAACCACTTGATTACCAGTCGATGATGTGAACTGTTAACAAGCGTGAGAGAGACCACCAGTAATGTCAATGGTTCTCAAAGTACCCAGTACAATCCATGAGATGTGAATGAATGAGTTGGTGTCGAACATTTCACGGAATCCTTCGATCAAAAGTCAATGATGTAAACTGACGTCAAAGGCGAGAAACCTGCCATTGATGCATGCAGACTTCAAGGCACTGATGATTTCTAAGTCATCTCTCTAGATAATGTGCTGATGTCGATAGAAAGTGACCTGTTGCAGGCAAGCCCACAACACGAAATCATTGTTCAATTTGAAGAAATGTTGCTGTAAGGACTGACTCAGGGATGGTCAAATGGATGACAAGTATTTTGCAGATGAAAGTTTTGTTTGCAGACCTCTTGAACACATAACGACACGACAGATGGTTTGGTGCTAAATAACTCAAAGTTAATCCCCGGAACCCGGTTGAAGACTTTCAAAAGTGGTTGATCAACTGTGAGGTAAAGGATTTCCCAACCCAGGTGAATGAAAAAGTGTCGTGTCCAAGAGTGGTAATAAAGTTTCTTCTGAGACAAAAGGTAACAAATAGGCTCATTCTTCTCTCTTTTCCCCCACCATTTCTGGCAAGTACCTCTTTATTTTTAACAAGCTTGAGGAGGATAACATATGCTTGATTATAAGCTCATCCTTCGGATGAGTCCAACCCAGTTTTGATTCGAACCCTAGGAAGGAGTGGTTCGTTCCTGTTTGTAATTGAACAGGTCCTTTACTGTGAAATGTTTAACGAGCCCAGTATAGGAGAAACTCAGCGTTTTTCAATTTTAGAGAGTCTGAAAAACTTAAGAAGACTCCAAGTTGAACTTTTTTCGTAAATTTGTGTCCCTCAAGCCCGAAAAAGTATAAAATAATACCTAGGGGAACCGCTTGATCTTGCGACCAAGGAGTACTTTCATAATTAGTGCCACTGACCTGAAAAGTAAAAAGCGATCAAGGACACGTCGTTTTATTTCCGTATCGAGTTTGAAACGACAAAAACCCGACAATCTTTTCCTGATTTTACGGTCAGAAAAGAGCTATAAGGGGACCGTCTTTTAATTCCGTTTTAACGAGTGTAAAAGAAACACTCGGCAATCTTTTCATGTTTTAGGAGTCAGAAAAGGGCTTAAAAGATGACTCTGATATTTTGTTCGTGAAAAAATGACAATTTTCCCTCTAAGTCCCTTTGTCCTGCACAAAAGCGACACATTACTCATACCTGTTTAAGATAGGCAAAAATACATCGAAAGACATCTTTCCATGGTGAAAAATGAACAAATTCATCCAAAAAACCTATAAAAAGACTTTTTACCATGTCATTTTTACCGTTTGACTGTTGAGGTTGAAAAAGGAGCTTTTGACAAGAAACTTCCCGTGGTCGCTGCGGAAAATCTGACCGTTAGAATCGAACGCCGTCTCTTTCAGGTATTTCACAACATCCTCCTTGTCAATTTCATCCGTTTAGAAATTTATTTTAGGTTTTTTTTTTGATTTTTGGGGGGTTTTGGGTTTTGAAAATCGCTCTGCGGGGGACGCAGGTTCCCTAAAGGTTGGCTTGCGTCCCTCGACTTTTTCCTACACAGGGAAAAGGTCGGGGGACGCAGGCTACCTTCAGGCCACCTGCGTCCCGGCGCACTGTGCGCCAAACGCGGGGTGCGTCCTCCGCAAAACGCGGATTTTGAAACCCCAAGCTCCCAAATTAACCATTGAATTTACCCAAAATTTGTTCTAATGCCTGTTTATTCATGTGTAGGGCACTTATCATGCTGGATTGGAGAGAAAGAGAGCATGAGGAGGTTGATGAAGCTGCAATCAATCATCAACCTTCCCTCGATGCCCTAAGAGGATGTGGATTATACAAATACTGGGCCATACCTGGCATGAGGGCTCAGGTAAGATTCTTGGAGTGGCTGGTCGAGAGATGGAACGTTCAAGAGCAATGCTTTTATATCGGGGGGCAACAACTCGAGATAGAGCCCTCTGATATTTACTTTCTCACTGGCTTGCCGAATAGAGGCGAGCAACTCAATCTGGCTGGGACTAGGCCGGGTGGCCAATCCCTTGATAGTCTCCGAGTAGATTGGTGCCTACCTGATCGACACCATGCGAAAGGCATAGAGATCAAATACATCTCTCGGCGTGAACTCATGGTCTTAGCTTTCACTGTGACCAGGATTTGTGGCTCAGCCACTTTACATATTGCCACTGGGTCCCAAATGCGGATGGCAATTGACTGTCTCCAAGGCACCATCTTCAACTGGTGTGATGCGGTGTCGGCTAACTTGAAAGCTCAACTGACCCAGGCAAAGACCGGGAGACTAAAGACCTTTGGATATGGGCCTATAGTCGTGAGCTTTGCCCTAGAGAGAATTCCAATGCTGATCCCTCAGGATCTCACTGTTGATATTTTGGGTCCTCGGGAGCCAAAGCTGGTACGATGGGTTGCAGTGATGGCCCGGCATCCGGACGAGGGTGCGGCAGTTGTTCGATTCACTGACAGTTATTTTCACTGGTTAGAGGACCAGGTGTTTGCGATTCAGGACTTTCCGTATGCCGGAGTAGATTTTCGAGGTGATCCGAACATGGTTCTTCCACAGGGAGAACAATGGGATGACAGAGGTACTTTATTTTTCACGAGTTTTCAAATTATGTATTTTTTTTGTTTTTTATATATATCGTCTCAAAACTGACAGTAAAATTTTCAAAATGCAGATGTTGGTCCACAGCGTCCAGCCAACCTCCGGCCTTTTGAGAGGAGACATCCAGTTGCACCGGTACCGGCCCCACAGGACACGGCGGCTGCAGAGGTACTAGCTGAGTTGGAGCATGATCTACAACGTCTGACGGCGGATATACCTGAGGCTACTATGGATGATATTCCTATCAGACTTCAGCGCTATGTAGTCGCGGTCCCTGGACCGTTTAGGAGATTTTTGCGCAAGGTAGCCCGTGCAGTGGTGTCGTACAGGGAGCACCACCAGTGATTGGCTAGTCACTTTGTAGACACATGTGACATTTTTGACTTTTTGTACTCTATCATTTTTGCCGATCATAAGGTGTTTTTCAACCTATGATCGAAGACGATGTATATTTTTTGACACACTCCTATCTATATATATATCACTATTACCGGCTCATCTTGTTTAACATGTATGATGAAATGTTTTTAAATTTACTTGCATGATTATCGTAAATGTCTGTCCAACACTCGAGAAGCAATTGCATCTGCTAATGTATTTAAGGACCTTGGAATATGCTGATATTCAATGTAATCAAATTCACGTTCCAAGAGACGCACTCTCAAAAACAACCTTAATAACACAGGATTTCTAATGGCATAAACTCTATTAAGCTGTAATACAACAAGTTCAGAATCTAACCTCACTATCAAACGTCGAATTCCAAATGAAATAGATTCGGATAATAATTCAACCACTGCACTGTATTCTGCAATGTTGTTCGTTGTTTGACCGAGGCTTACCCCATGCATAGAAACTAACTCGTCAGAGGGTGAATAGATAACCCAAGCTGCGGAAGAGATATTCCGTGTACTACGACAAGCACCATCAGCAAATCCAATGTATGTTTGGAGGGCGTCGACATCTACAATATCAAGAGCAAAACCAAGATAAGCCAGAATAACGACGAAAAACACACTCACTAAGCTAAGCACACTGACTAACTAACAATCATACTAGCTAGAAAGAAAACCTAACCTAACTAAAAATTCTCCATACCCACCATTTAAGCATAATACCTCTTTAGGTAAAGTCCATTTCTGGGTTTACCCAAAGAGTCCCCATCAAAATCTACCAGCTCATAAGCCCCTTTTGCTAGCTTTCGCTTTACAATATAGGGTCCATGCCACATAGGAACGAATTTTCCAGCACCTAGCTTATCGTTAGCTTGATCATATAAAAGCACTAGGTCTCCCTCCGAAAAACTTCGAGGGGTCACATTTCTATCATACTGAGCTTTCATTCGCTTCGCGTGAGTCTCGATTGCCAATGTAGCGTCACGTCGAGTCTCATCTAATTTAGCTAAGTACAATAAACGTTTCTCCTCTTCGGAAGTAGCTGGGAGTAATTCGACAGCCATTTGAAGTGATGGGATTTCACATTCAATGGGTAACACCGCTTCCAAGCCATAAACTAGCTGGAAAGGAGTGAACCCTGTTGAGGTTTTCACTGAGGTTCGGTATGCCCATAGCGCCGAAAATAACATGTTGTGCCAATTCGACCGATGAATACCAATGGTTCGTCGGATCATGATAACCAGAACTTTGTTGATAGACTCAACCAAACCGTTGGCTTGCGGATAATAAGGAGTAGAGCTGTCATGGCGCAAACCAAGCTGGCTTGTAAGTTCAGTCATCATGGTGTTTCGAAAATGGCTCCCATGGTCAGTAATGATTGCTTGTGGGACACCAAACCTAGTTATTATATGATTGAATATGAAAACTGCAGCTGTTTTGCCGCTTGCGTCGAATGTAGGCATCGCCTCGGCCCATTTAGTGAAATAATCAACCGCGAGGATGATATACGCATGCCCCCCGGCCGAGTGAGGGTTACAAGTAATAAAGTCGATACCCCATTTGGCGAATGGACCAACGGCAATTATAGGGTGGAGAGGAGCAGGTGGTGCGCGCATCTTTCGATCAAACACTTGGCAGTTGTGGCACTTCCGGACTGCAATGATACAATCTTTAAACATAGATGGCCAGAAGTAACCAGCGCGCAACACCTTCTGAGCTGTGGCATACCCAGACATATGACCGCCACATGCTCCAGAGTGACAATCATTCAAAACTCTCTCAGCCTCTTCGTGAGTTAGACAACGTCGAAAAACTAAGTCTGCCCCCCGGCGATAAAGTGTATCTCCAATAATTTTGTATTGCTGGGATTGAAACCGAATTTTTCGACGTTCCGCCTTTGAAGCTTCAGGCCGAAAGGTTTGGGTTTGGAGATAGATGATTATATCCCCGTACCACGGATCTAAAGTACTGATAAGAAACAAAGATTCGTCCGCAATGGACTCTTCTGCCACAGTCTCTGTGTCAGTACGCGGGAAATCACACATCAATTCCGCAAAAACTAAGGATTTCTTAGACTTGGACTTCTCGAACTCCAAGTCGAACTCTTGCAGGATAACAATCCATTTAGAGTACTTGCCCCCTAGCAGTTGTTTTGTCAAAATATAAATCATAGGGTTGCAATCCGAAATAACTGTAGTTTTACGGAGAAGAATGTAGTGACGAAAACGCTGGACAGCTTGAACGGCTGCCAGGGCCAATTTCTCCACATGCGAATATTTTAGCTCAGTGGGATTTAAGGTCCGACTGAGATAATATATCACATGTTCCGCTCCGAATTCATCTTCTTGAACTAACACCATTCCAATGGTGGAATGCGAAGCTGCGAGGTATAAGAAGTAGTCCTGGTTGTAGTTGGGAGGATGCAACAACGGTGCATGGGTCAACGCGTGTTTAAGTGCATCAAAAGATTGTTGGGCAATCTCGTCCCAAAAGAATTGAACGTTCTGTTTCAACAACCGTGTAAAACCTTTAGTGACCTCGGCGTAGTTTGGGATGAATCGGCGTAAAAAGTTCGCTTTCCCTTGCAAACTTTGGAGTTGGCGCAAACTCGAAGGAGGAGGCAATTTGATGATAGCCTCGACTTTCGAGGGATCGACGCGAATGCCGGCTTTTGAAACAACAAATCCCAGCAATCGACCTGTTTCTATACAGAAAACACACTTGTGGGGATTCAACCGAATTCGATAATGCCTACACCTCATAAAGATTGCTCGTAGGTGGACAAGGTGATCAGCTCGACGTAAAGAATGAGCAGGCAAATCATCGAGATACGGTTGCACAATGTGCTTGATGTCGTGAAATGCGTAAGACATCGCCCGTTGAAAAGTGGCCCCGGCATTCTTAAGCCCAAAAGGTAATTTGCAATAAGCAAATGTCCCCCATGGACAAATGAATGCCGTTTTTGGTTGGTCGGCAGGTAGAATATTGATTTGATTATAGCCCGAAAAACCATCCATGAAGGAAAACATTTCACTTCCGGCACAATCATCAATAATTTGATCGATATAAGGCGTAGGATAGTTGTCTTTTGGACAAGCTCGATTGATATCCCTATAGTCGATACAGATTCTTATTGTTCCTTGTTTCTTATTGACCGGAACAATATTCGATACCCAATCCGTTAACGGGATCGGATAAATGAAACCTGCTTTCAACAGCTTTTCGACTTCTGCTTTAATCGCAGCCGCTTTTCGAGGGTGAATCTGACGCAACCGTTGCCGGATGGGTTTAGCATCCGGGTAGGTCTTTATTTCATGAACAACAATGGCAGGATCGATTCCCGGCATTTCCTCGTAAGACCAGGCAAACACATCGCGGAATTCTTGGAATAGGGCCTTGTAAGTTTGGATTTCTTCTTCTGTACATGCGGCACCTATATGAATGTTCTCCTCAATTCCGGGCTTCACTGAAATATCAATGGGAATAGTACGAGAAATATTCCCTAAATTCAACTCTGAATCAGAATGTTTCGTTGGATCCTGAGCGTCTTTGACATATTCAGCGGTAAAGATAGATGAAAAATCATTTTCAAATGCATCATCCTTAGGTAAAAACGAAGATCTGTGATGGAGATCCTCCCATGGTAGATCGTCTACACTTAGGATTTCGCGAAGTTGTTCGTCAGATGACAAATGCTATCCGTTCTAAGGGTGAGGTGAAAAGTGACTCTTCACTGACCACATTCATTTGGTCGACCTCGGTTGAATGAAAGTCGGTAAAAGACATGAGAGCTTCATAAGCAATTTCATATGGACTCAAGGGCATAGCATTACCGAATGAGTCTATCTCAGAGTCAGATGGGACAAACCAAGGATCATCATAAATAATGTTTTCTGATGTAATCATATGAATTGTTGCAAACGAAGGTTCTACGCTGAGTGGAGGGAGAGGAAAAGTTCCCAGTAAACCGGAATCCTTAACTAAACCTACACCAACGTCCCTATAAGGGATTGTCGTCTTACCGACATGCTGGATACTCTCTGAAGAGGCTGGGTCGGATGAAAAGTATGTCAGCTGATCAATAGTCACGATCTTACCGTTATGTGGAAACTTAATTACTCTGAAGACCGATGAAACGACCGCTGTCATAGCATATGACCAACTTCGACCCAAAAGAAGGTTGTAGTCTAGAGGGGCAACCACTTCCACATCCAGACTAACGGTTTTACTTTCTACCCCTATAGGCAATTCCTGTAGAATACCAAACGGACGGAACCCACGGCCATCAAAGGCCTTAAGGATGGTGGGGGATTGGTTCAACGAAGGAGAACCAAGGGATCTCCAACATTGAATCGACATAATACACGTAGAAGCTCCCTCATCAATCACAGTCCTATGAATAGGCCTGTTTTTGACTATCACTGGAATTTGGAAAGCCATTTGATGGGGGAGACGCGGTGTACTATTTTCTAGATCGAAGATCATTAGATTTGGATCCTGAACATCAACAGCTCCTATAGCCGACAAAAGCAATTTTCGTTGTGCTGGGCATGATTGCAGCACTTCTAACGCCGACATTGCTGAGGGTGAAACAGCTAAGTCCTCAACAATGTTGTAATTCTGGGCCGCTCTCGCATGTGGATTGAAAGCAGACCTTCGAAGTACACCCTTGGCGGGCGGTTTAATTACTAAGTCTGGGTTAGGTTTCTCGATCTGTAGTGGATCGGAACCAGGAGCTGAGGTTGATGGGTTAGAGTGAGAAGATTCTGCTTCCTTACCATCAACAGGATTCTTACTACCATAATCTTGCGATCGAGTCGCAATCCTCACATGAGACATCATCAAAATGGGTTCTTCACTGGCATTCGAGGAAGAACCTATCATCTTATTCTCCTGCTCCGGAAATGGATTTTTTAACACAGCAGGAGTGGGAGAACCTTTGACTATTTTCACTACCTCGGCCCGATGAGGGCAATCTCTCGTAAAATGATCCTCTTCACAAATAAGACAAGGATATCGAGGTTTGCGCTTTTCGTCATTGGTTTCCGACTTTTCAGTTTTCTCCTTCGGAGCCTTGTCTGCTTTAGCCTTCTTCTTTCCTTTCTTCTTTCCACCGTTTTTTGATTTGGCCGTAGATGACTCTACAGCGTGAATATCGGCGGTAAGTTCAGGAGAAGACTCTCCTGTCGGGGAATCGGGCAAAGTGATAATAGGAGTAGTTGAAGCCTTGGAAGACTTCTTCTTGCTCTTTGTATTCACGATACCAATCATACCATCAGCGGCATGAGATCCCGAAGGAGCAGCAGCGATTTGATTCGACTTTGGAAGATCCGGAATCTTCTCGTGTAATGTACCCGACTGAGTGTAAACTAAGTCAAGGTATTGCGCCTGAGCAATGACTTGCTCCTCAGTAACTACTCCGGCCTTAGCTACATCTTCAGTAATCCTTGGTAATAATGATTTAACAAACCATTCAGCTAAGATTTGGTCCGGGATAAAAACTTTCACTAGCCTTCTTCGACGTCTCCACTCATGGATGTGATCGGAAATATACGTGGAGGTTGATTGTTTTAGTGAAGTTAATAACTCCGTACCGTTATCGTATCTGACCGGTAACTGAAAGTGAGTTAAGAACGAGGTAGCTAACTGGCTAAAATTGTAAAAAGAGGCCCGTGGTAACTCAATGTACCACTTGGCCGCGAGACCAATGAGTGTACGCTGGAAAAGACGT
This sequence comes from Pinus tabuliformis, assembly GCA_031772625.1. Taxonomy (NCBI): domain Eukaryota; kingdom Viridiplantae; phylum Streptophyta; class Pinopsida; order Pinales; family Pinaceae; genus Pinus; species Pinus tabuliformis. Next base: position 1,097,131,457 of record CM062809.1, read on the forward strand.
AAGCGGATCGAATCATCCGAGATAGAAATTGAAGCACACCAGAGGTGGTAAGTCATCACGTGATTGGACGGATCCTCTCCAGACTTACCTTCGAACTTGGGTATATCGCTGGGCAACTTATTTGGCATTGGCGGCCAGAACGGAAGATATTGAATTGGATCGTTCGTTAGGCGCGTCAAGTCTGGTAAATCCAAAGTTGCGATAAACGGTAACTGCCGGTTAGGATCTCTAAAACTCTGGGTCACAATACCGGCCCCAGGAGGAGGATATCCAGGATAACTAGGAACAGGAGTCGCATTTGGGATATTATATCCTCCTGGAAAACCAGGATTAACCGGACCGTACTGGGGTTGCTGAGGTTGTTGATAAGTGTACCCAGGATACGGTTGATACTGGTAAACCGGTTGTTGGACAGCTTGCCCAGGTTGATACTGTCCCTGGTACGGAGGTTGAACAAATTGAGGTTGAGTAGTGACAACCGTACTTATACCAGGCTGGCCTACAGGCATCTGGACCGTGGTTTGAATCGTAGATCCGGACAACGGTACAGATGTCTGAGGAGTGGTTACAGAGACAGTAGAAACCGGAGCCGTCGATACTCCAGAAGTAAGTATGGTAGATGTGGCGGTAGTTGCAGCAGCCGTTTGAGATGGAGTACTAGGTGCAATTGGCGGCTGAGTAACTACCGAAGTTACAGAGGTTTGAACACTTGACTGGACAGGTTGCGGTTGCTGGGGTGGACCAGAAACTACAGGTTGTCCAGCTTGAGGTACCGACTGTATACTTGGCTGCAACACCTGTTGACCCTGTGATGGATCCCACACTAACATTCCAGGGTATTGACCCATAACAGGTTGAGGATACTGAGATCCATAGCCGAATTGAGGATAGGATTGATAATTGTAAGGTGCAGTTCCCATACCTTGACCATATGATTGACCTTGAGGTGGTTGATAACCTTGACCTGAGTATTGACCTTGAGGTTGATAACCTTGAGGTAAATACGGGTACTGGGGTTGACCTTGACCTTGGGGTTGGTATCCTTGAGGTTGATACCCTTGGGGTTGATACCCTTGGGGTTGCCATCCTTGGGGTTGCCATCCTTGAGGTTGCCATCCTTGAGGTTGATATTGATACTGAGGTTGACCTTGGGGTACATATTGAGGCTGGGGTTGACCTTGAGGTATGTATTGCCCTATAGGAGCGTACTGACCTTGAGGTTGCCCCCTAGACACAAATGAAGTACCTTGAGGTTGCCCCCCAGGCATTAACGGTGGCTGCCCCCCAGGCGGTAATTGGCCACCTTGAGGTTGGGAAACGGGAACTGAACCTGACATCATGTAAATGTCTCCTACACCCAATGGTACATTACCACTGTTTCCAACTAATAACCCATGATCAACGGGTTGAGGAGATGCTCCCGCAAAGGTACCAGAAAGAGATTGATACCCAGTAGGAACAGAAGGACCGCCATGTAAAAAAGATTCAGGACTTTGTGTAAACACGGACGACTGACCAGACATATTTACAGGAGTATGAATACCTCTAGGTGGAAAAGGAGTACGAGGTGTAGAAAAACCTAGCCCAAAGTTGTCTAAATAATTGGTTAACGAAAGGTACCAAGTAGTACTTCTAGGAGGACTGTAAAAGATAGATTCACGCTCCCTTAGATCAAGGGTAATTTGATCTTCAGGATCAGAGACGCCTATTTCTTCCTCTGGAACAAGTTCTTCAATAGCAATCAAACCAACAGGAAGATTTTCGGTGATAATTCTTTCTATTCTCGGTGAATCAGGAACACTAGGAGTCGGAGTAACAGGTTCAGATATTTCTGGTTCTTCGCCTGTATCACTAGCAGACGAAAAACTACCAACAAGCTCAGAAACTGTAACAGCTTCGGGATTATAACCTGTCTCTAAACTTTGGTAATCTGGATGGACCACCAAGGAAGATTCTCCTTCTTCAGGTGAACCTACTCTACTGCCACTAGGAGGAGTTACGAGGACCTTCAAACCTTCTAAATGATTGGACTCGTCTTGAGGAGGTTCACCCCTCAGTCTACGGGATCTTCTCAACAATTCGGCCACAGAAACAACTTCAGGAGACTGGCCCCGAAGTCTACGGGACTGTCTCGGTAATTCCGCCACAGCTAAAAACTTTTAACTACTACACACGAAAACAAAATAAAATTTCAAATCAAACCACCTAAAGTCTCTAAAGAACCAAACAAATTTGAATCACACGCCTAAAGAATCTAGGGCGTCAAACCAAACACAAACAGTAGTCTTCCGGACCAAAAGCGCTAGTTGGTGATGAAGCCCAACCTCGCTGGATTCAGTACAGAAATGGCGGGTGGAACAGTTACGCCGACAACCTGCTTAATGAATAGACTGGACCAAGTTCCTCCACTTTAACCATCTCGAGTGAAGTGAACCCCCCAGAAAATCCAAGTGAGTATAGCCGACGTCTGCTCCAGGTACAGTGGAACCTTCCCTCCACTGTCACCTTGGTAGAATCCTAAAGATAATGGCCACTAAGGTTACCAACCGCAACAAATGCACCTGGGGGAACAGTCTAAACTCCGACAGCACGCAAGGGCAGAGTAGCAAGCTCAATCCCCTTGCCGACTCCTTGACAATAATCCAAGGTTTACCGACAAGTGACCCCTGGCTCCTCGACAATGGTTAATCCGAGGTTTACCGTTTGTAATACGTGCATGTCTGGCGTCGTTCCCAAAGAGGGGGGAATGATCCCCTCACTGGTTCGGACACGAGCTCGTGCTTCTCCTTTAAGAGGAGCTTTCCCAGAGTACAAGTGAGACAATTGGATTTATTCTATCACAAGATAAGCTACTTGTTTGGTTTTGTTGTCTTGGAGAGTTAATTACTCACCTACTCCAAGACACTAGCCTGATCTAAATTGGTGCTTCAGAGCCCTAGTAAATAAAAGTTACTATTTCAATTTTACTTTAAGCGTTACTTTTATGGTTGTTCTTTAAAGTCACAAGGTAGTGGAAGTGAAAACAATGGTGTGTAGACTCGACTCCAACCACTACAAAGATGCACCTAAGATGATTTACGCTACTTTGCTTTTTCAATGAAATTCTTAACTAAGAGAGTTGAGAGAATGCAAATTTTAGAGAAAACAACTTCCTTAGAAAAGACAATCAAAGAAACAATTCTCTTTTTCTTTTCAAGCACACAAACATGACCACTCTTTACTTGCACGAAAAACTCTTTTTCTTTCAAAACTTTCAAAGCTACTTGAAACAAAACTTTTCAAAGGAGATGTTTTTGTATTTTCTCTTTTTAACAAAGCATATAAACCTATCTTAACAAAAAACAATCTCAAAAGCTACAAAAACTATGAAAACTTTGACTCACAAGCAAATCAAAAGATAAATTATTCTAAACAAACCTAACAAGGCAAAAGCTCACAAAGATGATTCTAGGTTGTTTTACTTGATCAAAATCAAATCAAGGACCAGCTAATGCAAAATCAAAAGACTAGTCAAAACAAAACTCAAATCTTTTTGTTCTTTTGTAAAATGGAATTCAAGACTTAAACAACAAGCACTTCAAAATTGGCCCAAGAGACAACTCAATGGTAAGTTGCTCTCACAGGTAGACTTTATAACAGGTCTGACTTCTTAGAATGTTGACAAAACCAGAGAGATCTAAGGCTTGACAACTCCTACCGCCAAAGTCACTACAAGACCTACTCAAAATCAAACCCTAGGGCTTATACTTCGATGAAATCCACTAAAACACTCAATGCTATCGAAACAAGTTCGGGTGAAGATTCTTGGCAAGGGACTAATGAGTCTGTGCAGAAAAAACTAAGAAAAAACAAAATCTAAGAGAAAAAATTGCAAAAAATGGAATTTTCTCAAATTTTGGCAGGGGACGCAGGCAACCCGTTAGCACAGGTGCGGGCCCGCTCTGTGCACACAGCAAAAGTGCGTCCAGGGACGCACTGTGCAGCACTCAGAGGGTGCGTCCTTCTGAAAAACTCAAGAAAAACCAAAATAAAACTAATCCTAAGCTAACCCACCCAGAGACAGAATCACAGAGCCAAAACCAGAAAAATAAACCAATTTTCTCAAAGCAAAGTTCACATAAAGGAAAAGACTTTTCTCATCAATGGATCCCCAGCAGAGTCGCCAATTTGTCACACGGAATCAGTCAAGAGTGCGGACACAACCGACCTTCCTAGAAGTCTAAGACATTCTAATGACAAAAAAAACAAACTGGAGCTATCCTTCTCTAAACATGCATTATGATATGAGAAATCAAGTGTTTCGTTCTTACCTTTGTCCAAACGCTGTTGTAGAAGTCCAAGCTTTGTTGATCTGGATGAGCTCCTCCTTTTCTCCAAAACCTGCAATCACCAACAGTCAAACAATTAAATAGCACCTGATTATAACATAAAACAAAGCATATTCAACATATAGACCAAGGAGTACATGAAATAACCCATAAACAACAAGTTATTGAGAAGAATGGACCAATTTGCATTAAAGGTAATCAAAAGGAACCATTACAACCTGAGCCTTGGTGTTGTGCAAGCTCCTTCCAGGGTCCACAAGAGTCTTCCTCTACTTTGACAAAGCTCACCCACTTCCAAATAGAACAAGCAAAGATGGCAATCTCTCCTCACAAGCTTCTAAATGGGAGTCCTAATTCCTGCAGCATTTACCCTTAGAAATGTATAGCTTTCAACCTCTCTCCTTCTGGCCCAATGCCTGTATTTATAGTGCTCAAGAGGAAGTTAATCAGATCCACCATCAATGGGATAGTCCCCTCTTTGGATGGGATCACTCCCTTATTGATGGGATAAGTTCTTCTTTGGTAGGAGTGCATGAACCATCTGGAGGCGTTCAATACACGTCAAACAACCTTCTAGAATGCTCTAGAAATGACCACAAGTAAGTTTTTGAAGATAAAACTTGCGCATTTTAACCTTTTCAGAGGGATGCACCTGCCCCTTTAGATACAGAGCGTCCTTGGACGCATACCTCATGAACAATAGGTGCGTACCCGCAGGCAAGGTTTGAGAGAACCTGCGTACCCAGAGATAAACATATTTATAAAGACTTTCTCTCTTTCTTGGAGTTTGACATGGATAGCAGAGCCATAAGACTTGCTTAAGAGGGTAGTATGACTGTTGATAGAGCCATACCAACTGTAAATAGCCATGGTGACATTTTTTAGTGTAACACCTGTCTAGTGATGATGTGTCTAAGGAAAACCTTTCCCTTACTGAAGACTACATCATAGCCTCTGTCTTCCAGTGTAGCGATCGACACCAAGTTTCTCTTCAGTCCTGGTACATACTTGACATCGGTCAAGGTAATGCGAACTCCATGCTCCCTTTGAAAAATAACCGTGCCTACACCTGATACACTATACTTCTCATCATTACCCATCGCTATGAGTATCTGGAGATCTTTCCCCTCCAAAGTACTGAACAATGTCTTGTCACCGGTCATGTGGAAGGAAGCTCCACTGTCAAGAAACCAACCACTTTCCACCATGGATGAAACCATGCATGCAAAGAGTGTGAAATCCAACTCAAACTGTGAAGCGAGTGCCTCACCTTCAGATCCTTCCCCGGATCCCTTCTTGGATTTCCTCCATGGACAATTTGAAGCAAAATGGCCCACCTCATGACAATAAAGCATCGCACTTTCGATTTGTCAACCTTCTTCCCATCATTGGAAGAACTGGATTCGGAAAGAGAAACCTTCTCCTTCCCCTTCTTCACCTTACTCGCTAAGGCACAGTTCTCCTCATCATGCATAGATGAAGAACGGTCTCTGGTGCTCCGTCTAATCTCCTCCTGCATCAAATCCGACCATAGTCGTTCCAAATTTGGCAGTTTCTCCCTTCCATTCACCGAGTCCTGGTAGCTATGCCAACTCTTAGGAAGGTCAAGGAGTGCTAGACTCACCATCCTCTCATCCGATAGTCACCCCCACACTTCCCAGCTCATCCTGGCATTGGGTGAACTTCGTGAGATACTTGGGCATACTGTCTCCATTCTCACACTTAATGTTTTTGAGTTTTGCTCTTGCTTTGGAATAAATTCGAATTCCACCAGCTCAAAACTCAAGCGCTTCTGATCTAAAATTCGTGAGAACAAAGTATTTCTCATATAGAGATAGATTGTATGGGCATTCACATGATATATCACCTCCCAAAAGAAGGATGAATTAAAAAACTACCTGGCCCGATTACAGACTCTGCCCGAAGAAATAAAATGTAAACACTTTCTGAATAATAGATCTGATGAACAACTTCGCTCTGATACCATGTAGAAATTCTTCTACAAATCAGATAGCTTTGATACCATGTAGAAATTTTGAATAATATGACACATATTCACAGAGATTATCCTGATTATACACTATCTGCAGAATGCATGCATAATACATAACCTCCTCTACTATTGATCATCAATTTTGCGGAATCAGAAACATTCGCATGCGCACATTGAAACATCAATCACACATATCAACACATTATGTACTCGGGGAAAGCATACCGCTAAGAAACCCCAACTATCTGTATATTATATTGATTGAGAATATGTAACAATACATAGTACAATACTCCTCACAAGTACTCAGTACTATCTCCACCTGTTACACACAATACAACTCAGATCTGATCTCCAAATCTCCCCCACTGCTTTCCTACCTCCACTGCACAATCGTGCAAGGGAATGAATGAGAATGGCTGAATCAAACTTGTATTTACCTTGTGTTGTACCACGCAATCATCATTGGCAATCTCAATCCACTGATTGTGCAAATCTCATGCACAACTGATAGTCACAACTCACCCTTTCACTTATCTCTAACACCTGTCTCCACTGAACTATCCATGCACAGAGTTAACTGATGTATTCTTTAGTTGATTTATGAGTTAATAATTAGTGTTTTAATTAATAACTAATTCACACAACTCATCACTTATTCTATTGGCCAGTTAGACTAAATACAACTAGTTCAACCAAGTCATAGTGAACATAACTCCATCAACTCCACATCCAACTCCACAGAATTCAATCAGTTGAGTTCTAATTGAAGTCCTGCATGCAATAGCTCAAGTAACCCAAAGGAACCACGTGATTCCTTCAGTCAGCTGCATGTGCCACATCCGTAGCTCGAACTGAAGTGCTCCAAGAGAATAAGATAATGTTTATAGTCCAAATATTATTAAGGGCTAATAATATTCGACTGTTCTATATTTAGACTGACAATATCACCGTTGTTGTCTAAAAATAGAAGTCTATCTATTTTTGCCAACTTGACCAATCATCCATAAACAACATCTTGCAACTCATAGACCATGATCCATATGTCTAAAAATAGACATGGTCTAAAAATAGACTTTGTGCCAAAAATAGCCCGCGGACCCACTTAGTGAAGGCGACTTCTTTTCACTAAGCTCCATCATCTTGTTGCATTTTAAACAAGCATTTCTTGTTGCACACTTTTCAACATTATCCACCGCCGCGTCATCCCAGTAGTCTCCAATCTTTACGAATTTGGGTTCTGCCTTCATACCAATGTTCACCTGTCTAGTTTTCACTGGCACGGTTATATTAGGGTTCTCAATCTGTGGTCCCTGAACGTCGCGGTGGCTCTCTATTTCTGGAATGTTAATCTTCCGTGGATCCTCATCCTCCTCTTCAGCAGTTACATCAATACCATCAAACCTATCCTCAAAACTAAATGTCATCATGAATCCTTCATGTAGGATATCCCGTTCACCTGTCCCATGGCGGAGATCTGTTTCTATATACCAATTCATTGGGATAACATCCAGGGTATGGCAGAATAGGTGCACCCATTCAAGTTGTGGCTTTTCTCCATAGGCCTGCATCCATTTTTCCAAATGTGCGCATGGATCATTCTGCCCATCATACTTGTCTGTCAGTTGCATCTTAGGCTTCCCAAATCATGCTCGCATCATCCTCCTACATTCACGCCAATCATCGAAACTTCCCTTGTGCGTACCCCATTATCTTGCGGGTGTAGCGCATAGTGCCCAGTCTAATGCCTGGAAGCATTGCTTTTCTAGCACCTCCCTTTCAAATGCATCCAAAAAGATATCTATGTCATTTAGCTCATCATAAGTAAGCAGACTTCTTACCTCTGATGGTACACAACACAACGATTGGGTCATCATGTTTCAATTCAGTGTAGTTACTTCGTGTAACCAATTCTGCCAATGTTCTATTTCTTCATCGAAGTCTGAAGTGTAGGAAATCTCGTGATCCCACGTAATCTGCCCATTCATGGTGGGATTCACCCAGTCTTGGTTTTGCGTTGTTATCTTATAGTTGCTGTCCAGATCATCATCACTCTCATAGTCGCGGACTGGTTTAGTATAGCACGATCCTTCAGCAAGATCCAGGATTACTCGTAGTGATTTCTTCTCAAAGATCATCTTTTGCTTCTTTAGATTGATTACCCTGTTTATATCAGTAGCCTAGTCAATTCCCAGGAGCGCAGGGTAGGGATTGCTATCATAAAAAATCTCTATTAATTCAAAATCTACTAGCATCCTCACTCCCTCAATATCCATGGTCACTCCCTGCAGCCACCGATGGGTATGATTTTCTGTTGATTCGCCATCCTCAACTGAATCGGAGACCATTGTAGCACAGGTCTCCCCATTCTCTCCCATGTCTGTTTCAGTAGAATATTCACATCTGATCCCAAATCCAAAATGACCTGATCCATTTTGTTTTCTCTGATTTGCGCGGTGATTCTCATTTCACGCCCCGTTCTTGTCTTATGCTTTCCAATCTTTTTTACTATGTGTGGTTCACTTGGCTTGGTCCCAGTGCATCTATTGATGAGTTCTTGTAGCCCTTTCACAGCCTTACTATCTCGCAGTAACTTCATACAGGTTTTGAGGAAAGTTGTAAGCATAGAGGGGTACATCTCCAGCTCTAGTTTATCCTTGCTTCCTGAAGTGGAGGCCTCAATGAAGCTCTTCTTAGCTTCCATGAATGCTTCACAAGCGCACTCCAAATAAAACACAGTGTCTTTTGTCAAGGCTTTGTGAACCCATGTATTGTCTTCCGACTGTTTACCCTTGTCATCTCCTGTCGCGATTCCACTTCAGAGCACTATATTTACATTCAGATCTTCCTCATGCGGCTCAGACCTCATCATATGTAGGTTCTGAGTTGGGGGAGTCGGTAGCACCCCTTTTTCACATATCCTAGCTATCAATGTAGGAAAAATTTCTATTTCATGATCAAACAGCATGCAATACTTGCATGATGGGTGCGTTGGATTAGTGAAATCGTGAGCATAGTGTCCTGGCCCTTTGCAATTGTAGAAAATCAACTGTCCTCGACCTCTACCAGGTCCTCCTCTGCCTCGGCCTCGTTTGCACCCATGAAATCATGTTCGTGCCAACCCTACACTCTGGTCAAGGGGCTGCGTTTTGGCCTGAACCTTGTAGGCGAGAGTTCTATCCATCATCAATTCATAGATCCTGCAAGTACGCTCATCATGTCCTACCTACCTACAAAAGTTGCGGAATAACTGTTGCAAGGTTTGCACATACTTTTATAGCAAGTGACAATTATTCGTGGCATGTTTTCCATTTACCTGACAGATAGCGCACCATAAAGCAGGTGTCGCACTAGATCCTGCTTGAGCTTCCAGCCTTAAAGGCATTGGTCCTCCTCCTGCAAGGTAATTTGTAAAGAATGGGAAATGGTCTTTGTCATGACCAGACTCTTGCATTTCAAGCACCATACCTCCTCGCGTACCTCTGGTCGAACCGTCCTATCTTGCTTCAAACTTTTCATCTCAAGGCACAGATTCTGCAGTTGCGCATGGATCTGTTGAACTCCTAGATTAGGATCTTGCATCAGAGTCTCATGTAGTCTCATGGAAATATCGAAGGCCTCTGCCTGAGTTTTTAAATTTTGCTGCGATAGCACGCTCCTTAAGTGGGGTAGTAGCAAAGCCACAAACCACTCGCGATGCTGTCCATCTATCAAATTCATATTCGATTCACAGATTTGAGATTTCAATCTTTGATCCAATTCCCATGGTGTCTCACCTGGTCGCACCGCGATCTCTTTGAATCCCACAACCGAATGCAACTCAGACTTAGGCCTACTGAATTCCCTATTTAGTGCTGCTTGGATGTCCTCTACTCTAGCATTCAGTTTATCATTAGAGTACTTAATGTACAAGGTTAGCACGCGATCTTGCAGAGCACTAACTAGCATCACCTTCTTTATATGGTCATCTGTAACACCTTGAGCTTCTCATACAACCCTTACAGCGAACCATAATTGGTCTAGGTCCTCATTTCCCAAGCCTTTGAAGAAAGGAAACTTCACTGTGTTTTCCATACTGAATCGTGGTGGCGGTGGAGGTGGTATGGGTGAAGTTGGAGGTGATGGTGGTGAAGACAGAGATGGTGTGGGCAGAGGTGGTATTTGTGGAAATCCTTGTCTTATCAACTAAATAACACTTCGCGGAGAGACCTTCGTTATCCCTTCTTCATCCCTTCGTGGAGGTGAAATCAAGGGGCTATACTCCAGACCCTTATTTCCTTCGTTTCTGTAACTTTTTCCGCTTCGCGTAGTCCCAAACATCAAGGTAGTTGCATAACCTGTTTTTCGCACAACAACATTTTAATCAAAGTATTCAGAGACTTTACGTACTTACCTCACGGTCCTTTGAAAATGCGTCACTCTGCCTTGCTATAGTTGACTGAGGTGTCGCCCGCGAATTCAGTAAAAAACCCTCCTATGATGTGAGCTAATGGTTGACAGTGCGCGCGATCTTATCCTCTGATGCTTCCAACCCTTACACTAGCTCCAGGGTCCACACAATAGGACTGTGAAGTTTCCACCTTCCCTGGCTATATGCTAGCTTCTCGATCCACTCATATAGCTCTGTAGGAAAGGAGGCAAAAAATATTTCATGGATCTCCGTATACAGGTATCGGTCCAACCACTGTTCTTTTGACAATCACGAGTTTCTATTTTCTTGTGTTGCAAACTCGTGAATCCTTCTATCTAACCAGCCTTCGATTTATTTTTTATTTTGACTCCAGTGATACGACATCACACATCTCTTATGCAGATTCCGGTCCCGGCAGAAGAACCATTTGTTGGCTTGAGGGGGCCTGACCCAGGTGTATTGTTAGTTAGCCAAACAAATCCCTACACTACTGGCCCTTTCGGCATCAGGTTGCGGAGCGTGGACTAAAGTCTCACCTGAAGAAGTATGGGAGGATGCTGGAACTAAGTTTCCGCACCCTTGAGATGGTTGTGATGTCACTGTATTCCAGCTATACCTACCTTCGCACAGGTTGCTTAACCCTTTGTTCCACCCTTCAATACCTTCGCAAAAGGGTACAATCAGGTTCTGCGCAACCCTAACTAGGGGTTGAAGTCCTTTCGTGCAGTTAGGGAAAAGAACTACGTTCTTCCTAACTAAGCTAAGTGTCTTTCTTATCTTATTAACAGATCTTAGTTAACTTCACGTAAACAAATGTTCTCACTTGCAGTCACTTATCCAACACAATTACATATATTCATGCATCATATAAGCATTATAAGTGAAATTCATACCCAATATAGCAAGATGTATAAATAGGAAATAAAGACACATAAATTGTAAATACTTCTCTTTATTGATAATTCCAAACAATTACAGACTCGACCTGCCCTGCGCACCCAGCTGCAACGGTCTATGCACCCAGCTGCAGACTTCTGGGCCTCTGCACACTTAGTTGTAGAGCCTCTACCTATGCTACGACCCGAACTTAGACTTCTACTTCAGATCTATCCCTCATACATCATATATTGCTTGATTAATTGATTCCTCTAACTACATAGAGCTTAGCTCTATTTATACAATCCCATGGTTGCGAACCATGGGTAAATCTTCTACAGCGGACACTACAGTTACAAAATAAGGGCAGACAACCCTATGACTCTTTAACATCTACGCACTCCGTGACCAGAAAATATAGAGTCTTTACATTTGGATTACAAAATTGGACCAAAATATGGGCTTTTAGCCCCAAAAATACCCTTGGGGGATCTCGAGCCCAACAACTCCTAAATCTGCACAAATGCATTTTCTTTGTTGAGTCTAGACACTTACTTGGATTCATTGTCTCTAAGTATGGGATTAGGGTTGATCCCGATAAGGTAAAGGAAATTAATCAATTGCATGAACCACGATCCATTCTGCAACTCCAACGTTTGTAGGGGAAAGAAAACTTCTGATGATGGTTCATCATAAACTATGCTGAGTTGACGAAAGGATTTGTGCACCTACTTAAGAAGGGAGTACCGTATCTATGGGGTGATCAATCTCAATGATCATTTGATGCCTTGATAAAGGCACTTATATCAGCCCCATTCCGTAGCGCTCCCAACTATGGGCGTGACTTTCTTCTATACTTGGTAGCCTCGTCATCCTCTCTAGGAATTGTCTTGGTTCAAACTCACGATGACCGTAGTGAGAATGTGATATACTATCTATCGAAAGGCTTAGCTGGGCCTGAACTCATATATTCACATGTGGAAAAACTGTCCTTGGCAGTGGTCTTTGCTGTCAACTGCTTTCGACATTACATACTGCCGCGATTGACTACTATCATCGCCTTGGAGAATCCCATAAGACACATTTTGTCTCGTCAAGTCATTGGAGGGAAATATTCCAAATGGATAGTGATCCTCCAATAATTTGATTTGGTTTTCACTACTGCCAAGGCGAAAAATTCCTTAGTCTTTGCCAAACTTTTGTCGGATCTTCCCATTGTCGATCCTAACGAGATAGCCCATGATCCTCTTCTGGATGAAGCTGTCTATCTTATCGACACTACTGACCCTTGGTATGGTGACATTCTTGTCTACCTCCAAGTGCAATGTTTCTGCCCTGAACTATCGTCAGGTGACTGTCGTCGCATTTGCCACCAAGCGCGATACTATTTAGTGCTTAATGATATGTTATATCGCGTGGTGCTGATACAATTCTTTGATGTTGCCTCCCTCATGAGGAAGCAGAACACGTTTTAAATGACTACCATGCTGGGGCATGTGGCAATCATCTTTCTAACATATCTACTGCTCAAAAAATTTTGTGCGTAGGCTACTAGTAGCCAACCTTGTTCAAAGATTGTATCAAGGCTATCTGGCAGTGCCATCCTTGTCAAGTGTTTACAAATAAAATCTGTGCTCCTCTGGCCCTACTGCACCGGGTTATCTCCATCAGCCACTTTTCCAAATGGAGGATAGAGATCATAACTTGCAACCCCACTTCCTCTGCTGGACACAACTATATTATTGTAGCTGTGGACTATTTCACGAAATGGGTTGAATCCCTTCCCACCTTTTGGGCCAATGGAGAAACTGCAACATTATTCTTGTTTAATCAGGTCATCTCTCACTTCGGTGTGCCCCGCATGATTATTATAGACATGGGTCTCATTTTTAGAATCACATGATGTCTGACTTAACATCGTTGCTTGGTTTTCGCTAGGATCAATCATCCTCCTACTACCCCAAGCTAATGGTCAAGTAGAGGCCGTCAATGGTGTCTTAAGGACCATGATCCGCAGGTTAGTAGGGAATCATAAAACCCACTGGCATTGAATGTTATATCCTGCACTGTGGGCATACCGAACTTCAGTAAAAACTGCTACAGGCTTCACACCTTTTCAACTAGCTTATGGCCTGGAAGCAGTTTTACCAATCGAGTGTTAGATTCCTTCCTTACAAATCACTGTTGAACTGTTGCCTAGCACTACTACTGAAGAAGAGTACCTGCTATACCTAAATAAACTGGATGAAACTTGTCCAGATGTCGAATTAGCACTTGAAGCCCACAGGCACTGGGTCAAAGTCTAGTACGACGAAAAGGTCAAGCCTCGTTCTTACCGAGAGGGAGATCTTGTTTTACTCTACGATAAAAAACATGACCTCTTGGGGGCAGGAACACTTCAACCCTTATGGCTCGGTCCATATGTCATCAAGAAAGCCCTCTCAAAAGGGGCATATGAACTTCAGGACTAGGAAGGAGTCCCACTCGCTGAGCCCCGAAATGGGCTCTATTTGAAAAAGTATTATGCCTAGTACTGCACTAGGCATATGCTTTGTAATTTTATGTATTTATAAGTTTTTTTTCCTTTTGACATGACTGGATTTTTTGGTATTTCTTGAAGTATTTGTCTCATACGTATTTCTCATAATACAGATGCCTTCATTACCCTTAGCATACATAGGATACATGGATGGTGCCAGTCGTCACACACGGCACATTGCATTAGCTTCTTGGGTCATTTACACACCTGAGTCAGAACTGTTTTGTTCCGCGGGGGGGGGTCTTTCTTGATACTGCCACCAACAATATTGCTGATTACATGTTTGTAATTTCACTTCTCACTGAAGTGTCATCAGGGGACATCTCCAATCTGGTGGTCAGGTTAGACTCTTAGCTTGTTGTTATGCAATTGACAAATCATTATCACATTCATAATCCAATCTTGTTACGTCATTATTTAAGGGTACGACTCTTGGAACGTCAATTTGAGGTTATCACATATGAACACATTCCTAGAGAATTTAATACAGTTGCTAATTCATTGGAAAACTATGTGTTAGATTGGCATCTGTCTCATTCACTACAGATACATGTATGAAGGTAAATATTCACATAGTTAAAAATTTACAAAAACACTGAAAAAACATTTACATCATAAAATACCAATATATATATATATATATATATATATATATATATATCGAATCCAATCTTTTACATTAGAAAATTTCCCAAAACTTGGGTGTTTTAAGTACAAAATGGCTACTAAGCCTAGCTATAAACACCCATTGGCTACCACGCATCTACTAATAGAGCCTACCGCTCATGAAAAGATAACACTGCTCTAGCTATCCTCTGAAGAGGAACCAAAAACTGCTCAGGCACACTGACTATGTGTCAGTGCATATGAGCGGGGATCTCCCTCATAGGAAGGGGGGCACAACCATGCTTAAGCCCTCCAGGTTCCTCAGAACCTTGCGAAGACTTTCAGCATCACCCCCCCGTCAGGTAGTTTGCCTCCTTACCTCACTTGGAGAGGTTCACCTGCAGGTCATACCGGTGCCACATTTGTGTCAAGCAAAAAGTTTCATGACAGTACTTGTTCACCCATAAAATCAACTAAAACATAACATAAACATTCAAAAGCTTAAAAATAATTTAAGTACTCTCAAAAATCATTCTTACCTTGAGGCCCATAGTTTGTACCAGGCGTAAAAATCAAGTCAGCATCGTCGATGAAGTCCATGCTCTCGTGAGCATAGTCGTCAATCATCACAATATGGCCACTAAGCCATTCGAAGAAATCTTCTTCGAAAAATGTCGGATAGGTCCTCCTCTTGTGCAGGGATCAAGTGATTTCCTGTCTAGGCTCCCTTGGATCGAGGGGACCTAAGCACATCCACGGGCACATAACGGGCACCCTCTCAAGTATGAAGGAGACAATGAGAGTGCCATACCCAAAGTTCTGTTGGGTCTGAGTCTTGCATGAGGTAAACTCTGCCTTCAACTGACAAAGTAATACCTCACACCAATTGAATGTCTGCGGCTGGACACAGTAAACTGCAAGCAATAGTTGGGCCTTTGTTGCAACGTGGGGACTTTTCGACCCCGCCAAGTGCATAATCATCCATAAAATGGCCTTCATAAATCTGGATCTAATCCTCTCTATAGGGACTTTGTTTTTGATAAGTCTGCTCTCAGGGATGCAGTAAGCTCAAAACAACTCTAGGGTGGATCAAGTATCAGGCCTACCCCTGGTCCGGTTTTCCTGTGCTCCTCTACACGGCAAACTTGTCAAGAAATATATATCATCTCAGTCAATGGCCAACTCATGATCCCAAATCCTGAACACCTGCTCATATTCATGCTAGTGCTGAATAATCCAGCTCAAAAGGTCCTCCTGACCTTTCATCAAGTCCAACTATGCATACTTCATCAACCCACAATGGCACAATGCAAGTATGAAAGCATGATCATTTCACATCAGAAATTCTTGTCGGTCATGGGCCCGTTCTCTCCATAGACTAGTCATAATGGCTCAAAACCTACAAAAATCAATCCAAAACTCAGTGCAAATGGGGCAAAAAAGCTCATTAAATCATTGCCTCGGGTATTGGGGTGCGCCCTCATGCACTAACACCCCCCTAGTGACAAACAAGAAGGATTAGCACCCTCTCCCAGGTCGTAAAGGGCGTTTAATGCTTCGTACATGCCTGGAAGGGGGCATTAAGTGCAATTACTGAACTAGGGCTCCCTAGATCTCCAAAAAATCACCCAAAAAGCTGATAAAAAAAGGTTGAATAATGAAATATCATGGTTTTGGAATCTACCTGGGATTGATGACACGTCGAATGGTTGCCCGGATCTTCCGCAATCGTCCATGGAAAATCTGCACCTCTTTAGCTCCAAAACACTCTCACAGCTCTCAAATGATGCAAATGGTGAGAGTGGAGGCTCAAGAACTCCCTTATAGTCACATTGGGACATGAATTATCTTAATTGAAGTCATTAAAGTAGAAGTAGTCCATTTCCAATGATATTTGTCATGCGCCATGACCCCATGTTGACAAACATTGCTCATGTTTTGATGAAATAATTTTCAGGATTGAACGACAAGAATGACCATGTTTGATTTTCCATGAGCACTTTCTTTTATGGGATGTTTTCTCACTCTAAAGCTGAAAAATACTTGAGTTTTTTTATCTTCAGGCTTGTTAAACACTTATGACGACGGTCTGAGCAATTATTTTTCCCTCTTTTTCTAGCTCACTAAACTAAAAAAGATCAATTGAGCATTCTTTTTTGGGACTTTTTTCTCACTCATAAAATATAAAAAACTTCGAGTTCTTTCTTTAGGCTCATTAAAAACTTATGAAGAAACTCCGAGAATTCTTTTTAGGAACTTTTCTTGCTTCTTAAATAAAATAAACCCCGAGTCTTCGTCATTGGGCTCGTTAAAAACTTACGACGACGATATAATCAATTTCTTTTTTGGGACTATTTCTTGCTCTTAAATCGAAAAATCCCCGAGTTTTTCCCTTCTTCGGGCTCGTTAAATCTACGAAGAAGGAATGAGCAGTTCTTTTACCTCTTTTTCCTCGCTCACTAAATTGAAAAATATACCTTGAGTTTTCTTCATTTGACTTGTTAAAATTCGATGAAGTTCTATTGAGTTTGTCGTCGCGTGACTCATTAAAATTTCACGACGAATATCGAGTTTACTCCGTCTCCTCATACTCATAAAAAATGAGCAAACATCTATTGAGCATATTTTTCTCTTTATCTAGACTTAGTAGATTAACTTATGGAAAAGGAATCGTTCCATATATACTATTAAACCTTTGTCGCACCCGGTTAAAAACTATGACAAAGGGACCACCTTGGAGTCATTCTTTACGATATTTTCAGACTCTCGAAATATGAAAAGACCACCGAGTTGTCTCATATGGACTCATTAAATTACACAGATGAGGAATAAAGTCGCTCTTTTTACGATCCTTTTCAGACTCTTAAAACATGAAAAGATCGACGAGTTTGCATGTCTGGACTCATTAAACTAATCAGATAGGGCATAGAGTCGCTCTTTTTATGGTCCTTTTCAGACTCTTAAAACATGAAAAGATCGATGATTTTACCCGTCTGGACTCACTAAACTAATAAGATGGGGAAAGTGGACAATACAATTGCGTTATGTTCCGTATTATGAAAGAGTTTTTTGGCAGTAGTCGCTCCCTTGAACATGGCACTCCCTCAGATAAACCTTCCTTGTGACGGCTTCTCAATATGAATCTTACCATCCTATGAGTTTAGCCTATATACCCCGATGTTCCTGCATCTCTGTATCCTAACACTATTTGGTGTTCATGAGTCTAGTGCTGCATGGTTAAAACCGTTGTCGTGCCTTCTATTGTTCAAGGGAAAATCTTAATCTTCTGTTTCCTCCATCAAACCATCAAGCATATCCTACCATCATGCCCTTTGTCGCTTTGACCCAATGCTCAAATGATTCCTCAAAAAAAAATCATTCTTTTCCTGTTTCGTGTCGACTGATGTAGGACACCTTATTGCCTACCTTTTGATAGGTATCTTCCTATTGACTTCAACACTCTATCTAGGAAGAAGACCCAGAAACACTTCAGTGACTTGGTACTTGTAGACATCAGTGACAGGTCACCTTGTGTTTGGTAAGGGGTTTTCATTGTTAGCTCTTGGTTAAACGATTCTACGATTGTTCGATGACAAAAACATTATTCACACTTGCTAGATTGTACTGTGCATCTTGGATACCATCACCATTATTGGTGGCCATCCTCGCATCTATTAATGGTATCCATTATTGACTAGTAATCAGATGATTTCATGCATGTTCTACATCAATGCCTATATTCACATGTATCAATCTATGCTGTTGTGGTGAAGCAGAATTCAAGACCTTGGGTAGAGGCTTGCATCACTCAACCTTGTTTCCTCTCCCAAGTTGCGTTTATTGTTTTTTGGAGACAACTCATCAGAATGATCCTATTATGACACAAGTTCCTCATTGTGCCTATCGACGACCATCATCATCATATCTCTTTTATGATAAAATCACTCTGACATAGTTACTTAGCATGGGAATTCCCGAGTTAGGGCATGATTTTAGTTGTTTTATACATATGTGTTGTATCAGGTTTCTCATACGCCCGAAGCTTTGATCCTCTCTCTCTTTTTTCTAAAAAAAGGATAGTTAAATATAAAGTATTTCGGCCATCATCACAGTTTCTGATCTCACACTTTAGGGGGCATATGTTATATAGGAAAATGACCTCCTCATCAGCTCAGAGGAGAAAGACATGATGATTGAAGGTCTGACCAAGTTCACAGGCCTAGTTGTCAAGCTAAAGCTACCTAAACACTATAAAACTACTTTATAAAGCTTCCTAGCAAGGCTAAGGGTGCATTAGTGCCCAAAGTAACTTTGTCTGCTACCTCAGGAAGAGAGTTAGTGAGCCCTAATGAGTTTCTATGGGTCATGGGAACAAGCTGACTAAGAAAATATCCCTAGATTCTCTCATATGTCAGCGCATAAAAGCAGGGAAACATCAGAGGTCGATCTGTTTGGGGGAATTAATAATTCCTAATGGAGTATGCAAATGGGAAAAAGCACAAAGGCGTGAAAACATCACTACTTTTTCCTAATGGAACTCATGAAGGACTTGACAAACCTAACCCCACATGCAATATATGCAAGGTTAGGGCCATTGTGAAAGGGGTTGAACCATTTGAAAGGATTGCCTATTTAGCTGTTGACCAGAGTCTTAGACTAAGGCATCAGAAGAGGTTCAGAAGGGGGAGAGAGAGAGGAGCTGGAGGGGTAAGGGAAGACTGATGCAACTGATGGCTGTAATCACTCTCTCTACATCAATATAGAATTGCAATTGTGGGTTCCACTCCAAGATGTTGATAGTATGAATCGTTTGTATGTTTATTCAATATCATTAGCATGAGTGGAATATATATATATGAAAATAGATATATTTATATGTTCATGCATTGTTTATCAAGGTTTTATGCTGTGATATTATGCTTGTCTTTGCTATGTGCAGGTTTTGATCTAGATTTGGCTCAGGGGTCTTCAACTAGTTGCATTGCACTCTCCAGCAACACCACACTAAGATTCGAGGTAATAATTCCTTCTCACTTTGATATTAATTTTTTAAACATAGATATGCATGTATCTTTGTGACAACTGCAGCTAATCTGACTGTCTGCCAAGAATCCCAGGAAGATCCTTGAGGGTTTCTACATCACCAAACACTCATGCATTAATCCCTATAGCAATAGATGCATATATAATAGGTTCTCTCAAGGTTTTATTCTTGGATGTATCATATTTTTCATCTAGAATTAGCTCAACCTATGACATCTTCCCAAACAAACAAGTAAAACTTACAGATAGCCAAGCGTTGTGGTTGTCACATTTCCTCTTTTTTGCATCTCAAATCCCTTTGGATCCATGCAATCTTTCACACAAGATATTATTTATGTATAATGACCAAGATGGAAAACGAGATGGGACATGACTCAACACAACAAACATGAGACTAACAACAAATGATAAAGAAATAAATTGTACAGGAGACACAACTTAGTGCTACTACTGAACGTAATGGTTCAAATCTCGACCATTAATAGGAAGAGGGTTAGTCCTCCCATATAAATATTTCATCTTGAAAGAATTATGATCGAGCATCTCTTTGATGGTATAAAGGCTTATCCACAGAGATTGGAACTTTGTGCGTTTGCCTTCTCTTCATGGGTTTTATCCCAGTTCAATACTAAGTTACCCACATCGAAACTCTTAATGCCTATGAATTTTTTATCGAATCAATGCTTAATATGGTTTTGATGTATGGAAAATATTTCTTTAGCTTTGAGACTTTCTTCCTCAAGTTTAAATAAGTGTTTATCTTGCTTTGAACCAGCTTTGAACCAGAAGGCATGGTTTTCCTTAGGACTCTTGGTGAGAGTTGCAAGGTTGGGAGATACAGGTTTCGAGGAAAGATATCTTCTTTACCGTATACCAGGAAATATGGTAAGGTTTTGAGGGAAGGCTTAGGTATTATACGTTCATACCATAATGTGTTTACCAAAGCATTGCACCAATTTCTTTGCTCAGAGAAAGCGATTTTCTTAATTAAGCGAATGATATTTTTGTTCGTTGATTCTGCTAAACCATTTCCCTGTGGGTAATAATTATATGCATTCTTTAATACGATACCATTTTCTAATGCGAATTCATAAAGTTTCAACAAGGAAAATTAAGTCAAATTATCAAATACAAGAGACATAGGAACACCAAACCTAGTTATGATGTTATGCTTTAAGAATTGGATGACTTCCTAGTTGTTGACTCGTCTTAAAGGAATTGATTATGGCCACCAAGTGAAATAGTTTGTTGCTATTATGTTGTATTGGTATTGATTTGACAAGTGCAGAAATATTTCTCCAATAACATCTAGTCCCAAATGTTGAAAAGGTTCCTCAACTGCTACTGGTAGTAGTGGGGTGGCTGACTTCTGGTCTTGACCGATGTATCTCTGACAAGATGGGAACTTACGGGCATAAGAATGAGCATCCTTAAATATGGTAGGCAAATAATAAAAAAACCTCATTATTTTATGTGCATTCGTAATGCCTGCATAATGTCCACCTGTCAGTTCATTATTCAAGTATCTTAATACCTTTTCTATATCTTGAGGCTCTATGCATCTTAGTAAGACACCATTGTGGTGCTTTATAAAAGTCACTCCATGACCAAGATGATAAAATAGAGCTTTTTGTTAGAAAATTATATATTACGGAGCAATGGAACACATAAAATATTGCAGAAATATAAACACAGAAAACGCACAAAACAAGAGAGACACAGATATACGTGGTTCACCCAGTTTGGGCTACGTCCACCCCGAACAGCCAGTCCTTCCTTTTTATTATCCAGCAAAATGAAGAGACACAACCTACAACAAATCCGCTGTAATATCCTCTGTTTTCTCTCACAGTCTCACCTCTCTGTTTCTCGCTCACAGAATACACATCTATCTCACAGCCTCAAATACAATACCCTCATACAAAGAGAGGGGTTGCCTTCTAGGGCAAAAAACCCTAAACTAAACATAAGTTCTACCGTCAGATCATCCGCCTAATGAACGGCCCAGATTGACTAGAAATTACTATACTTTTACAAGGACCCCCCTTGCAGCGAATATTTTACGGGCGGCGTTGCCGCCCCCATTTCGAAATGGGGTCCTATGTGGCGATACCTTTGAATATAGAAGATAATCAGGCTCCACACCCAACAATCTCCCACTTGGAGACTGATTGTAGCAACTCCACCGCTGCTCCATTTGCTGGACAATGACTCCTCTTTGGACCTGGCTGTTTCTCATCTTCATCGTCATCCTTGAAGACCAACTGAAACTGAGCATATTCTCAGTTTCTCCCTGGTTACAACTTTTGTTAGCATATCTGCAGGATTCTGGCTAGTGTGTATCTTTTCCAGCTTCAACTCTCCATCTTCCAACACTGATCGTATGAAATGGTACTTGAGCTGTATGTGTTTAGTCCTTGAATGAAATGCTGAGTTATTTGCAAGATGAATGGCACTTTGGCTATCACTGTATAACGTGCCCATATCACGCTCCTTACCCAATTCACCCATAAACCTTTGTAACCAAATCATTTCTTTACTAGCCTCTGTAGCAGCAACATACTCTGGTTCTGTTGTTGAAAGTGAAACAACAATTTGGATTTTTGAAACCCAACTGACAGCTGTTCCTCCAACAGTAAATACATATCCTGTAGTGCTCCTCCTGTTATCTCTGTCACCTGCCATATCTGCATCAACATATCCTTGTAGGGATATGTTTGAACCACCAAAGCATAATACTTGATTTGTGGTACCTTTCAAATATCTGAGAATCCATTTCACTGCCATCCAATGTTCCTTTCCTGGATTGTTCATGTACCTGCTTACAACTCCCACTGCATGTGCAATATCAGGCCTTGTGCAGACCATTGCATACATTAAGCTTCCAACTGCTGATGCATATGGAACTTTAGACATATAATCCATGTCTTCTTGGGTCTTTGGGCACATTTCCTTGCTAAGTTTGAAATGGCTAGCAAAAGGTGCACTAACTTGTTTTGCATTGTGCATGTTAAATCTTTTCAACACCTTTTGTATGTACTCATTCTGAGACAATGTTAATTTACGATTTTTCCTGTCTCTAGTTATTCTCATACCAAGGATTTTTTTCGCAGCTCCCAAATCCTTCATTGCAAATGAATTTGCCAATTTTCTTTTGAGCACATTTATTTCCTGCATGTTAGATCCTGCAACAAGCATGTCATCTACATACAGTAACAATATAATATAGCTGCCATCATTTTGCTTTTTCAAATAAACACAATGATCAGAGTGACATCTAGTATAACCTTGTCCAGACATAAACTTGTCAAATTTTAGATACCACTGCCTTGGAGCCTGTTTTAAGCCATACAAGCTCTTCTTCAACCTGCACACTAGTTTCTCCTTCCCTTTCACCTCATATCCTTGTGGCTGCTGCATATATATCTCTTCCTCCAAATCCCCATGGAGAAAAGCTGTCTTTACATCTAACTGCTCAAGATGCAAATCTTCAACTGCTACAAGACTTAAAATAGTTCTGATTGAAGTCATTTTAACAACAGGAGACAATATTTCATCAAAATAAATACCTTTCTTCTGTGCAAACCCCTTCACCACAAGTCTAGCTTTATACCTCTGTTTTCCTCCATCTTCTTCCTTCAGCCTGTAAACCCATTTATTCTTCAATGTAGTTTTTCCTACAGGCAACCTGACTAAATCCCAAGTCTGGTTATGCATTAAGGAGTCCATCTCTTCTTCCATGGCTACCTCCCACTTCTTCCTGCTTTCAACCTGCATTGCTTCTTCATAACATTCGGGTTCACCGGAATCAGTCAACAATAAATAATATAATGAAGGAGAGTATCGTTCAGGGGGTCTACCTATCCTGGTAGATCTTCTAACACCACTTTCAGGTGTTTGGGGTGCCTGTTGCTGTTGTGGTGGTTGCTGTTGTTGTGGTTGTTGATTATTATTATTTTCAGGCACCTTTACTTTTTCAGTGATTTCATCAAGGACTGCGTATTCCTTGTTTTCCTTTTCCTGTTTCTTTTCCTGCAACTGATTCTTATACAAGACCTTTTCATTGAATATTACATCTCTGCTCCTAATGATTTTTTGATTTTCGTAATCATATAAGCGATAACCAAAATCATTAACACCATATCCAATAAAGGTATATTTCTTTGACTTTGCCTCAAGCTTTGTTCTATTTTCTTTATCAATATGGACAAAGGCCTCACAACCAAAAGGCTTTAAAATAGAGTAGTTTACCTTTTTTACCTGTCCATGCTTCCTCTGGAACACCACCATCCAAGGAACTTGAAGGCCCTCTGTTTATTAGATAAACAACAGTATTTACAACATCTGCCCAAAACTGTAAAGGCAATCCTGCATGCAATCTCATGCACCTTGCACGCTCCATGATTGTTCTGTTCATCCTTTCTGACACACCATTTTCTTGTGGTGTTCTTGGAACTGTCTTCTCTCTGAGAATTCCATGCTCTGAACAATACCTATCAAACTCTTTGCTGCAATATTCACCTCCATTATCTTATCTAAGACACTTCAATTTCTTTCCTGTCTCAATCTCAACCAAAGCTTTCCATTTCTTGAAAGTATCAAATACATCAGATTTATTCTTAATACAATAAATCCAATTTTTTCTAGTTGCATCATCAATAAAAGTAACATAATAACGAGAGCCACCGAGAGATGATACCTGAGCAGGTCCCCATACGTCTGTATGCACAAGCTCTAATTTTTCGTTCTTCTTTTCTTTCCCAACTCTGAGAAATCTGACTCTCTTCTGTTTTCCATAAATGCAGTTCTCACAGAAGTCCAAATCAACATTCTTCAAACCCGGCAACAAATTCCTTGAGTGAAGAATCTTCATCCCCTTTTCACTCATGTGTCCGAGCCTATGATTCCATAATGCTGCATCTGCTCCTCTAGAAGTTAAAGCATTAACAGAATTAGAAATACCATTGCATAAATACAATGTACCAACCTTTTCGCCTTTTGCTATTACCAGGGCTCCTTTAGTGACCTTCCAAGCTTTATCTGTGAAAGTTGTCACACAACCTTCACCGCCTAACTGCCCTGTTGAAATCAGATTTTTCTTTAGATCTGGAACATGCCTTACCTCCTTTAATAGCCATTGGTTTCCATTCTGCTGTTTTACAAGAACCTTACCCATTCCAACGATTTTACAGGGTTTATCATCACCTAGACGAACTTGTCCAAAATCTCCTTGAACATAGTCATGAAAGTATTTCTTATCAGGTGTGGCATGGAATGAAGCCCCTGAATCTACCACCCAGGAATCAGTAATATTTTCGAAAGAAAGAATCAAAGCATCTTGTAACACTTCACCTGTCACATTTGCTTCATGATTGTTTTCTTGCTGTGCATCTCCTTCTTTTCCCTTCCGAGATCTACAGTCTTTCTTTCCACATTTCCAGCACACTATCCCCGATCTGGACTTGGATCTGCCTTTCCTTGATTTACTGCGATATCCTGAGCTCTTTCCTCTTTCCATTTTTCTTCCTCTAGACTCCGCACTCAAAGCATTTCCCGATGTCTCACCGGAGCTTTTCCGTTGCATTTCCTCGCTAAGGATAGCACCGACAACATCATCAAACTTTAAAGTACTAGATCCAGAAACAGAGTTACTAATGGCCATTACCAAACCATTCCAACTTTCTGGTAATGAGCACAAGAATAACAGAGCTCTAGCTTCATCATCAAAGTTTACCCCTACAGAACTTAACTGACTTGTAACTGTATTAAAATCATTTAAATGGTTTGCAACAGATCCACCTTCCGACATATTCATATTAAATAACCGTTTCATAAGAAATACCTTGTTTGAGGTTGAGGATTTTTCATATAGTTTCGACAACATCTGCATCAAACCCTCTGTCGTGGTTTCCTTCGAAATGTTTAAGGCGACTGACGCAGCAAGGCACAACCGTATTGTTCCGAGTGCCTTTCTATTGAGAAGGTTCCATTCTTCGTCTTTCATACCTGTCGGCATCTTTGTTTTTCCGCCCAATGGTAGGTATAGATCTTTCTGATACAAATAATCTTCCATCTGCATCTTCCACAGCGAGAAGTTTTGGCCGTTAAATTTGTCGACCCTAAACTTACCATCTTCCGCCATTGCTCCCACTCGAACCAGGAATCCTTCTTTCCTGCGAGTTTATTAGCCAAATAGACCTTCGGCTCTGATACCAGTTGTTAGAAAATTATATATTACGGAGCAATGGAACACATAAAATATTGCAGAAATATAAACACAGAAAACGCACAAAACAAGAGAGACACAGATATACGTGGTTCACCCAGTTTGGGCTACGTCCACCCCGAACAGCCAGTCCTTCCTTTTTATTATCCAGCAAAATGAAGAGACACAACTTACAACAAATCTGCTGTAATATCCTCTATTTTCTCTCACAGTCTCACCTCTCTGTTTCTCGCTCATAGAATACACATCTATCTCACAGCCTCAAATACAATACCCTCATACAAAGAGAGGGGTTGCCTTCTAGGGCAAAAAACCCTAAACTAAACATAAGTTCTACCGTCAGATCATCCGCCTAATGAACGGCCCAGATTGACTAGAAATTACTATACTTTTACAAGGACCCCCCCTGCAGCGAATATTTTACGGGCGGCGTTGCCGCCCCCATTTCGAACTGGGGTCCTATGTGGCGATACCTTTGAATATAGAAGATAATCAGGCTCCACACCCAACACTTTTAGGCATATTTCCCTCTATTGTTTGTTCAATAAATACGTAGGAAATGTTTCGTGTTCTAAGTATTGTCGTATATCTAAATACCATGGCGCTGTCGGGCTTGATTGGGGAAGTTGTTCAACATTTCACATCTCTATTTCCTACTCCCATCCTAAAATGTCTTGCTCCGAAGCATCTCTTGCTTTTGCTACTAATTGAAAGAGGCCATGACCCTTGATAGTATAAACTGGCTTAAAATCCAGATCATATTATTGCAAACAAGTCATCCAATTAGCCATTTTCTCACCCAACTCTTGTTACACGAAAAGTGTTCTGAAAGTTGGATGTGGAATGTATATGATCGTATGAGTTTTAAGGAGGTAGGTCCTAAAATGTTTGACTACCTAATATACCACATAAGATTGTTTATCAATGGTAGGATAGTTCAACTCTGACCCTTGTAAGCCAACACTCATGAAATAAATAGGCCATTTGTTTCCTTCAACATATTTCTGCGTTAGTACGACCACAATAGATGAATTTGAGGCAAAAGTATAAAGCAGGAAATGATTTCCATAATCAAGACTAAAAATTGCAAGCATGTCAATAATAAGTTGTTTAATATGAGAAAAAACATCCTTTTCCCTTTTGTCCCATTTATAAGTTTCATATTTCTTTATCATCTCTTGCAATGGTTTAACTATTTGAGCATAGTTAGAGATGAACTTGCGCAGGAAATTAATATTTCCTAAGAAAGATTGCATAACCTTCTTATTTAATGAGAACATGATCTAAGTTATAGCTTTGACCCTTTCCAAATCAACTTTGATTGCACTCTTTGCAATGATGTGTCCTAAGAGAGTTCCTTTTGACACACCAAACATGATTTTCTTGGGATTTAGAGAAATCCCATATTGTGACATCGCTCAAATATCCTTTTTAGATGACGCACATGGTCTAATATTCTTTTAGAGAATACAATACATTATCCAGATAAACTACTTCTCTTTGAAAGTGGTTTTGAGGTGGTCTGGTTCTGCTACTAGCACCTAACTGTAGCTAGAGAAACCATCTAGTAGTGAGAAAATCTCATTACCATACATTGTTTGGAATATCTGTTCCATGGATGGCACCAAATAATTATCTTTTTTCTGATGCTTGATTGAGATTTCAAAAGTCAATACATATCATTATCTCACTGAACTTCTTTCTAGCAGAGACCAAATTTGAAACCTAAGTAGAATGCCCGACCTTAAAAATGATCTGAGCATCCAATAAATTTCTCATATCCTTTTGGATTACAGGTTCCAACGTTGGATGAAAATTTTGTTGGGATATAATCCTAACATCTACATTTATTTTTTAGCCTAAGTATCCTTGACTTAGCCACATGCACTAAAAATCATGTTCACACTTGGTTTTTGGTAAACTAGCTCGGTGGACCAACTTTCCCTTGTTTTTTGCCGTTAAAGGCTTAATATTATGGAAATATTGGTCCAACCACTTTCCTAAACCATTTAGACATCTAAGTGCATGTTCACACCTAACCACACCTCATCCACTTGAGTTATTTGAGGATTGGCGCCCCACATGAAGATTCCCCCTTAAATCAAGGGATTTGGTCCCCCAAACCATTTTAGCATGTGTTAAAGTTGCCTTCCTTGGGAAATAAGCCCATCCTCATGCTTTTCTCATAGCTGATAGTTGGTATAGGTTTTCTTGAGTCATTGTTGCTATTTTAGGCCTCCCTTTAGCTTTTCTTAGCCTTTTCTAGTTTTTTACTAGTTTTCTAGATTAGACAATTTCTATATAACCACCTCCCTTTGGGATTATAGGTTTGGTTTCTCATGTATTACTATTTTTCATTAATTTAATACATTATTTTGTGGAGCAAATTCTTTCTCTCCTCTCTTGAATATCAACAAATTACTTGTGTTTAATTTAACTAGAATTCTAGATCTATCGGAGTTTCTACAGGAATTCTACATGGTATCAAAGCTAGTTCGAATCTAGTGGATTGTACACAGTTTTATTTACAGGTATAGATCATCAGGAGGTGTAGAAATTAGAAATGGATCATATCTCTCAGCCCACAAAACTCGTTCTAAATCCTTTCAATTACTTCGAATGGAAGATAGAGATTACTCTGCTTCTCCGAAGCAAAGGGCTTTACAGGGTAACAATGGGAACATAGATTGAACCGACTTCTGCAGTGGAATAGATAAATTATTTCAATAAATTAGATGAAGCAATTGGGCTGATATGCCTATCAATTTCCAGATAACTCCTCTTTCATTTCAGTGGAGCCATTACTCCCGATGCGGTCTGGACCACATTGGAAGGACTATTCGGCAAGCTGGATGAAATGAGAGTGCATCAACTGGAGAATGAACTCATATCCCTCAGTCCAACTCATTTCAGCAACTTGCAAGAATACTTAACCAAGTTTAAATCCTTCCTCATTGAACTTGATGCATGTGGAGTCAAGAAAGAGGAAGATCAACTCATCCTTTCGATTCTCTCGAAATTAGGACTTGAATATTCCATATTTGTATCGTCTTTTCAAGCATCTAAATTGACTTAGGAAAAATGGAAAATTCCTCCATTGAATGAATTAATTGCAAAATTGACTCAAGAGAAAGCTAAGTTACTCCAAATGGGTGCCATCAAGCATTCAAATAACCAAGCACTTGTGGCTATTGATGCTCCAAAGAGCAGTGGAAGAGACAAGAAAAAAGGGAGGGGTAAATTTAATGAATCGAAGAAGGAGAGACCCGTACAATCTTCAGAGAGCTCTTCTTTGCCTAAGGGTAAGAAGAAGAAGGAAAGAACACTTTGCATCTACTATTACAAGGTTTTCATCTCGAAGAAAATTGCATGAAGAAAACAATCGATGAGATGGCTAAGCAATTGCACTAGCACAATATCACTGTGCCTGAGAATGCAGAGAAGAAGGATGATAACAGAATGGGAGATGGGAGAGGGAGAGCACGAGATGGTCATGCTTTAATGGCTATCACATGCACTCCATCAGCTTGGATCCTTGATTCAAGTGCATCGAACCATATAGCTACATAAAAAGATGAATTTTCCTCCATCGAAGAAAGCACCAGATCCCCAATTTACTTGGGAGATGCCACACCTGCAAAGGTGTGCGGAGAAGGAATTGTAGACCTTGAAGGGGGTTGCTTCAAAAATGTGCTTCATGTTCCCTCTCTATCCAAAAATCTTCTCTTGATATATCATATCACTCATTCTAGCTCTGGAAGGAAGGTGGAGTTCACTCCGGATTCCGCAGTGATTACCACATTTCCACGCGCTCACAGTTTGCACATGGAATTGCAGATCACGGTTCTTGTTTGTATTTCTTCTCCCACTTTGTTCCTAAATATATTATCACTATATTTCTATCACAATATAATGATATCAGTAGGTTATGGCATGAAATATTTTTCCATATAAACTATAAGTACTTGCATCAACTCAGCAAGGAAAACATGGTAGAAGGATTGCCCGCTATTAAATTCACAAGCGGTGTATGTCAAGGATGCATTCTTGGCAAGCATCCGGAGCAAAAGTTTGACAAAGGTAAGGCACAGAGAGCTTCTTTAGCTCTTGGGCTGATTCACAGTAACATCATGGGCCCATTCCTGCAGCCTTCAATTAGTAAGGCTTGATATGTACTCACCTTCATAGATGATTTCTCTCGCTTTACTTGGGTATTTTTTCCTGAAATTAATATCGGAAGTATTTGAATGCCTTATAGAATTTAAATCACTTGCTGAGAATGAGTCTAGGTGTAAGATTAAGATACTCCATACTGATAATGGGGGGGAGTATGTCAACAAAGATGTGCAACAACTTTGTATTGATGCAGGTATACAGCTACAACACATAGTGCCATATACACCACAGCAGAATGGTGTCACGGAGAGGAAAAACCAGTCGTTAAAAGAAATGTCCAATTGTATGCTACAGTCCAAATCATTAGCTCCTAAGCTATGGATTGAAGCTATTAATTGTGCAGCATACATTCAGAACCACATTCCTCACAAAGCACTCAAAGGCATCACTCCATTTGAATGTTGGACCGGTAAGAAACCGAAAGTGTCACACTTTCGCATTTTTGGTTCACGAGCATGGGCTCACATTCCGACAGATAAGAGGAAGGCTTTGGAGACTCAAAGTGTTGAATGTGTCTTTGTTAGATGTCTTGACAGTGTCAAAGGATATATATTCTGGACTCTCACACTAAAAAGTTCCTTGTATCTCGAAGTGTGAAGTTTGAAGAAGAATCACTGCATGATTATTCAGTAGACCCTACCGAGGAACCGCTTGTTGCCACTGATGAGGAGGAGTCTGAAACTTCTTCGAGCACTTCAAAGCAGCCATCAGAGAAGACCCTTGGGTCTAATTCAGAGGATGAGGAGAAGGGCATGGCTACTCCAACTCAGGTGCCAACTTGGGGTAGAGAAAACCCTGCAAGATGCGGGTGAACTAGTCAGTGATCCTGCAGATGCGAGAAGGACTAGATCACAGTTTTTTGGGGCTCCTCAAGCCCTGGCTGCCACCGAAGCATTGATTCCCATACATTTCTATATGACACTTGGTTTAGATCCATAGTCACACTCTGAGGCTGCTGGAAACACGCTTTGGGAGGCTTCCATGGATGAGGAGTACTCTGCTCTCATGGAAAACAACACATGGGACTTGGTTCGACTTCCAAAAGGAAGAAAGCTTGTTAGATGTCGATGGATCTATTGAACAAAGATTGTTGTAGATGGTGAGATCAGCAAGTAAAAATCTTGAATTGTTGCAAAAGGAAACTCACAGGTACATGGCATAGACTAAACAAAGACATTTGCACATGTTGCAAAAATGGACTCCGTTCGACTAGTTTTAGCCATTGCTGCTTCTCGCAGATGGGAAGTTCATCACATGGATGTGAAGAGTGCATTTATTCATGGATATCTCAAGGAGGAGATATATATGGAGCAGCCATAGGGATACATTTAGAATTCTTCCCTCATTTTCAGATTAAAGAAATCTTTGTATGGCCTAAAACAGGCTCCGAGAGCCTGGTATGCAAAGATGGATTCTTTCTTGATTTCCATTGGATTCATTCGATGCAAATCTGATCCAAATGTTTATTTTTTGCAACATGATGATTCAATTTTTCTGATAGTGCTTTATGTAGATGATTTATTGATGACAAGGAACCTTACCTAAGCTATTGATTTGGCAAAATCAGCATTGCACGATCGATTTTCCATGACATATTTGGGACTGTTGCACTAATTTCTTGGTCTTGAAGTTTCTCAGTCTACTTCAGGGATCAAGATGGCACAATGTAAGTATGCATTAGATCTACTTGTCTTCTTTCAAATGATATAATGCAAGCCAACATCATCTCCCTTTATTTTGGGGATTAGATTTGAGGATGTGGGTTCTACACCTTTGGTGGACACTACACTGTATCGACAGTTGGTTGGGAGTTTGTTGTATCTTACTCACACCCGACTTGATATATATTTTGTAGTAGGAGTTTGTTCCAGATATATGTAGGAGTCCCATGAGTTTCACTGGAAAGCTACAAAGAGAATTGTTAGATATGTGAAAGGTACTTACAGTTTTGGTATCTTTTATGCTGCAGATTGCCCACTTTCATTGATTAGGTACACAGATTCTGATTGGGTTGGCGATGGTACAAACCACAAGTCCACCTCTGGTTATGTTTTCAACTTTGATTCAGGGCATTTTTTCTTGTCTAGCAAGAAGTAATCCACGATTTCTTTATGTACAATCGATGCAGAGTATAGAGGTGCAGCAAATGCAGCTACACAGGTTGTTTGGTTTCAGGGCGATTCAAATCGGATCCATAAACAACTGACAAAGAACCTTGACTGTATTGGGATGAAACAAATCCCTGAAGAATCCAAAACATCAATCAAAAACACCCTGAACCAGTGGCCATGGTAGCCGGCGTGGAATGACGAGGACCTCGGTCAAAGTGCGCAGACTTAGGCCTGCTAGCGCTCAAATCTGCCCTAGGCTGAAGGATAGCGAGATTCAAGGCAACATCAAACCACGCTCAGTCTGGTAGCTAGCCCTACCAGAACAGGAGAGGGCTCTCTCCAGTCAATCTCGATAAAATGAGCAATAGGGTGCGAGATGACTTAAAACGGGAACTGATTTTAGGCTAGTAAATGAATTTGAATGAGGGATATTTGATTTAATGACTAAGTTGCTAGGCTGTATGGGACAAGGACAGCATGAGCAGATATTTAACCAAAGGCACAGGATATTTCATAAGGCGAGATAAGCATGAGATTTTAGCAATCGAATTGAAACTAAATGGAGTGAAAAGATTGTTTAAGAAAGCTGAAAAGGGCATTAATGTATGAATCCTTTCCAGGCAGAAGAAAACACATAAAGACTAAACACTTCCTCAAGGCAGAGCAATGACTGAATTCTACCTTTCTCACTTAAAATTATTCAGCTGGAAACGATCATGAATGAACTGCAAAACATCACAGGATACATATGAAACGGAGAGAAAAAACACATGCCAAAACTCATACCGCAAGAATCTTATAAATCAGAGCTGCACCATTTAATTATTTCTCTGTCAAACTATACAGCCACACACTGAGTTATTCCTCCACCATTTCCCAGAACTCAGAACCCCTGACACATAATTTTTCATACAATAAATAGACTTCAGGAATGGGAAAACAGATCGATGAAAATAGGGAGCTGTTACAACTAAAATCCTGAGGATAGGAAATGAACCGTCCATCTGTTCTATAGACAGAACAGCGTTACATTATTCCACTTGAAATTTTTTTGATGATCAATAAAAAGACGAAAACTGTAGCTGCAGATCATAACTGAAGTGAAAAATAGGAAATCAAATCCTATTTCTCTGCCCTGGTAGATGTCTCTGATTTAAATTTTGGCTTTTTGGTTTCTGACTTTTTGCCTTCCCTGTGCCTTTTTCACCGCTTGGTTTTCGAGTTTTTCACCTTTTGTGTCATTCAAGGCCTCCTCCTTTATGCACTGCTTACAACAATATTGATGTGTTTCAATGCCTTCCCCCCTTCGACCCAAAGAAAAAGTCAAGTCAGGTAATGAATTTATTTCATCGAACTTACACCCAAACTACAGGGTACTTAAGAATTTGTTGCAGCTGAATTATGCTTGTAGCAGCACATTCTTTCCACTGAGGCACACATCGGAAGTTGTTCGACTTGTCTCTTTAAAATCAAACTGCTGTAGAAAAGTGTCTTTAAATAGCGCGAGGAATCTTGGATTTCGTTTTTGGTTTGATAATTTGGAAGTGAACCATGTCGTTGGTAATCACATTCCAAAAGATTACTGCGAGCAAAAAATGCCTTTGTTTGTGGTATGCCATTATGGAATCGATTTTTGAATAATGCATTGTCACCTGTATTGAAGACTTGTGTCATTCAAGGCCACCTCCTCTGTTTTCTGCCGGAGTCCTGTGGATTTTCCTCGTTTGAATCCTCTATTGTGGATATCTTTGTTTTATATTTAGGCATTTAATTTTTGACTTTTCACCTTCCTTCGTCCTTCTCCTTTTCGACTTGCTGAGCATCTCGACTATAAATAATTGATCGGCCTTCATTGCTTTCTAGGGTAATATGGAGGAATTATCTGAATGGAACATCTTTTATTATGTGCCATTTCACAGGAAATTTGTCTCTCCACTCCCATAATTCTGATGTCGCTCCTAAATCTACAGGCCCAACCATTTCGGCCACCCCACAAAAATTACCGCTTCTGTTCACCGAAAATAGTAAGAATATGGGACAATTGGAATTAGAAGCACTGGATATAGTAACTCCTTAGACCTTTTTCTCGAGAGAGGCATCCTTAGTGTATGCGGAATTTAAATTTTGGTTTCCATTGTAAGTGCTTGTCCCCACTCCATGTCTAATACTGCTAACAACGTGCTCCTTAATGTAAGATTTGATAACAAAAAACTTTGCATTGGCATATCGAGTGACAAATTCTGGAAGGTTGTAGTCATCCCAGAAAACTAAATCCCCACTCTCACAACTTTCACTTTGGGACCTTTTCCCTTGCATTAATTCAAGTCTCCCTGGTTGTGGTTGTTGCAATTGTAGCTGTTGATGTTGCAGCTGTGGTGCTGCTGGTTGTGATTGATAAGCACTAGGGTGGCCATGATGATTATTAGTATGGCCCCGTTTCTTGCCATCTTGATTTAAATTCACAACCACGTTTATGGATGGAGCTTGTGGTGGTGGCAGAGCGTATGAAAAGGAACGTTCATGAGGGTATCCTGCATAGAATTGTTCTGGATAACCATACTGATATCCATATCCATATGGGAATCCTTGTTGTGTCACCATCGGTGGGTGTGTCACCATCACCATATAGGTGTTTGGGTACCCATTATTACAACCATATCCATGAAATCGGGCAGAAAAGTAGGAATAAAGTTTGGGGATGGTGAAGATGAGAAAAAATGCAAGCCTTATCAGAGTCCATATTGTCATCATGTGGCCACATTGAGCTAGTAAACACAGAACGGATGCGAACTGCAAAACATCATATGAACTGCAAAACATCAGATGCAAATTTCGAAGTGGTAGATGGGTCCCCAGAAAATAGATCTCTGATTTTTGCAAACAAGGCATTGACTGGCGGAAGAATCACTCGAATGACACGAAGGACGTCTGCTTCACTTAGCTCATAGTTTGTGGAACTAGCGTCCAAGTCGATTGCCCCCCGCGAATAAATGACTTATAAAAGAACACTACTGCCAGATAAGATAAGGCAAAGTATGAGAGAATGGTCACCAAACTGAAGGGAAAATCCCGTGTAAAACATGATGATAGGACGCAAAAAGAGCCTGACCCAAATACAAAAGCAGATTTTGGAGGATCACTCCACATGACCAAATCAGTCATATACTGAAGCCAATTTATTTCCTTTCCGAGTAGCTTTGCCATCTGGAACTGCAGCAAGAGAATTGGATTCATTGTAATGTTTGTGGCACAATTCTGCTTTGGGAGGTTATGTGCGTCGTGCGCATGCCCAGTGCGCCATGCCCATTAAAGATAACACTATGGCAGGAAGCCCAGTGCACCGCGCTGGGCCTATGCACCACGCGTGCTCCCCATGCGCCGCACCATTGTATGGTACATTTAATTCAGAGTTAATCTGAATTTTATTTTGTTCCTGATGTGAACCTTGCCTCAAGAAACATGATGAAACTGTTGTTTCTGCTAAAACCTGATTCTGTTCAAAATCTTCCCTATCTCGCTTCAAAGTTCCAGATGATTCCTCTTGACAATATTTGTCAGTCATGGCGCTCAACTCGAGGTCTTCCATTTTAACAACATTATAATCCATGCTCCCATCCTTGTTCAAGACTTTTGATTCAATCTGTAAATTATTTCCATTTTTACATCCCTTTTAGATTGTTCATCCCATACCATAGCCAAAGCAGATGCCAATGATTCTCTCAATTTGGTTCTGACTGAGTCAGATGAATCAACATGACCCTTGGGAGAAGATAAATCTGTCTGCGCTGTCTTCTTCTCCTGTGTTGGAGATTGATGCATCTTTACGTTAGGTACTCCAAATAGAACCTTTAATGGCACATTATCCATTGAAGAAGAGTACGGTGCAGTAGGATCAAAATCTACATCTGCATCTTGCTTCATTTTCTCAATATCCTTCAACCTGCATTCATGCGCTTCTAACATCGACACTGTCCCAAAATGCCCATGATCTTCAAAAAGTTCGTGGGACTCCATTTGGAGCAACGTAAAAACCTCCCTGATTAATACCCACAAACGTGATTTCTCCAACTAGCATATAATACGGCACCAATAAATCCATCCCCTGGTCCGGTAGTGTCAACAATTTTTGATGGAGGTATAACTTCACTGGTTCCTACAAGCAATCTCCTATAGATTTTCCCTGTCTTCATCTGCTTTCAAGGCTTCCTACCTCTGAAGAAACTGAAATAGGTAGGTTGCTACTTAGTCCTTTGGCTTTCTTCTGTAGTGACTCCAACACAATATTTACATCTGAAATTTCACCTTCGGTGGTTTCTTGCGTATGTTTCTCAAGCACTATACATCCTGCTTCACCCAAAGTCACAATTACACACTTAAGGCGAGGCAATCTCAGAGCCATACCAAGAAGTGCACTTGCAATAGATGGTGCCTCTGTTCAGGCCTATTTTACAATTTCCCGAACATATAGCAGAAGCATGACAACAATATGCAGTATCCCATCTCTCTGGCTGAGGAAACTTTGCTGAGCACACAACATAATCTGTCATTGTGAGCAATTCACCCAGACCTTCCCTTTTTCTTTCGGCATCTACTAAGATTGGCAACTCCCTTCTTGTAGCATTTGTGCATCAACAATAATGTATGTGAAGTGCTGGCCACTTAATCTCTATGGTTCCCTCATCAATGCGGCCATAATACCTTGAAATTTTGAGCATAAATAAATCTGGAACAGGTTCCTTACTTACATGTCCTTGGATCTGAAAATGACAACCACCATATATTTAATCTCAACTACTGCAAGCCCTCAACTCTGGACATTATGACTTCGATATTAGCTGGTGGTGGTAGCAAATCTTCTTGGAACTGGTCCCCTGAATGATAAATAACTCGACTCTCCTAGTGTTGGTGGAAAACAATATATTCAGCCCTCCTATAAGCTAATTAGACTCCTTCCCTTGGCAATGTCACAACAAAATTGGATCTGGGAACTACAGTGCAAGATTCTTATGCAAATATAGCAAATTATACTACAGAAGTGTTTTAATTCCCATTCGGATTTTGGCTTGAAATGATGACCTTTCTTGGCTGATTTTCTGCAGGGATAGGGGCTGCTGAAACCGGGCAAGATGACCAGGGCTGCCTGAAGAAATGTAGAACTTGAAAAACCTTAACAATCATGTATTAAACAAACTTGATGATTTCTTCTTCAAAACAGAGTTTTGAAGAAGAAATGTCCTTCAACATTATTAATAATGAGAATCTTGAAGTGAAACCTTATTGAAACTCTCTTTGGCCTGTAAGCGTTATTCCACACTTCTTGATCCGGATTTAAACAGGAACGCAACAAATTACAGAGATAACCATATACACAAAGATGCAGCGGAAATAATACTTCATTTCAATAATGGAAAATACTGAAATATGCTTACAAACAGAAATGGCAATAAACTAGCTAGGGCGATGGTAGCTTATCTCTGAGAAGAGATGTGATGGCTACATGCCTCTGAACTGTGTTACAATGAGGCTCGAAGGCCTATTTATTGTTGAAAAACAATGGAAAAACCCTTAACATTCCAAAACCTAACCCTAGGAGATGAAACGCCAAACTGTGGGCCCCGTTTGGGGGTAAGTTGGTACATCGACTTCCCGGGGTCGTAACTTTGGCATATGATCTCCGTTTGACGCGTACAATAGCTCATTAGAAAGATCTATCCGAGCACTATCATTGTTGGAATGGGCAACACCAGTCCATTCCATGGACTCGTGTTGCCCCCGGATTCCCCAAAAAACGTCGTTTAGGGCCTCAAAACGGCTCTGGAAGTTTAGGACCCGAAAAACTGCTAAAAATAGTAAGTTGTGCTACAATTAAGGAAACTGAAAATGCTGAGAAAGATAATGGTGGGGGTCCAGGTGGACTTGGCAGGTGGCCACCAATATCCACCTGGATCATTCCTCCCCCCTTAGGAAGCAATGGTCCCCATTGCGTTGAGCTCCTCCATGAGATGAGGAAACTTCTGCTGAACTTGTTCCCTGGTGAGCCACTTGCCTTGCTGAAGGAGTTGGCCCGCTTTGACAACTAGATACAGTTGGATATTCTGTTGGCGAGTGTTCTTGATCTGTGTGTCCATGATCCGATCAGTTGCAGCTTGTTCCATGCAATCTGGATTCAATTCTGTGGGTTTGAGCTGTTCTGCAATGTCGGATGTGTCTAGCAATGGTGGAAAGTATGGCCAAAGGCGGTCCACATTAAATACTGGGTGCAGGCCAAGGAATGGGGGAATGCTGAGCTCAAATGCATTGTCTCCCATAGCCTTAGTAATGGTGTAAGGACCATATCGGAGTGGTCTCAATTTCCGATAGGCTCCAGTAAGGCGTTCCTTTTGCAAATGCAACCAGACTTTGTCGCCCACCTGAAACTTGTGTGGCACCCGATGTTGATCATGTCGTTGCTTGTACTTGGCATTTGATTTCTCAAGAATGTCATGGACCTGCTGGCGAATATGTTGGATGTGCTCAATGAAGCTGGTGGCCTTATCTGTTTCGGACTGGACATGAGCTGAATTCATGTGAGTAGCTGCAAGTGGCATGGCCACATCAATGGGGCATAGTGGCTGGAATCCCAAACCCACCTGAAAAGGGCTATGGCCAGTGGAGCTGTGAAGAGCTCGGTTGTAGCTGTGCTGAACGTAGGGGAGGCTCTCGTCCCATGTGCGTGGATGCTTTGAGTTATACATGCGCAGAATGTGCACAATCATCCTATTGACAACCTCTGTCTGGCCATCAGTTTGAGGATGGAAGGCTGTGGACTTCGTGAGTTTGGTGTCCAGCATTGACCAGAGACTGGACCAAAAGGTGCTGAGAAACCGACTGTCCCGATATGAGATGATAGACTGTGGGATCCCAAAGTGCACCCACACTCGTTCAAAGAAGAGTTTAGCAGTGGCTTCTGCTGTGATATTCTTCTTGCAGGCCATCATAATGGCCATCTTTGAGAACCTGTCGACGACCACAAAAACACAGTCATTTCCATGCTTAGTGGAAGGAAGGCCTGACATGTAATCCATGGAGATGGATTCCCAAGGTCGACTAGGGGTAGGCAACGGGGTATAGAGGCCTTGCTTCTTAATGGTCGGTTTGGCAATGGCACAGGCAGTACATGATCGGATGTACTTCCCAACATCCTGTCGAAGATTCGGCCAATAGAAATAGTTTTGCAGTACTGCCACTGTTTTCTCGACCCCGAAATGCCCAGCAGCCCGACTGTAGTGTGCTTCCCAAATCATCTTGGCACGCTCGCTTGAAGGAACACAGAGGTGACCGAGGTGGCATAATAGGGCATCCTGGAGGTGAAAATCTGCAACCTGCCGACCCTCCAAGAGTGTCTGGTATGTGTGGCCGAATTCTGGGTCGCTTGTGTAGAGAAGTGGCCAATCAGAAGTCTCGTGCCCGCAAGAGTTGAGCACGGTGGTTAGCGCCATGATCGGTGGTCGACTGAGGCAATCTGCAACATTATTGGTGCTGCCCTTTTTATACTTGATATTCAAGTGAAACTGTTGCAGGTATGTAGACCACTTCTGATGGCGATCATTCTGCAATTTCCCTTGGGTCTGTATGAACTGCAGAGGTCGGTGGTCTGTGTGGATGACCGTTTCCTTCCCCAAAATGTAATGCTTCCATTGTCGGCAGGCCTGTACAATGGAATACATCTCTTTATCATAAGTGGGGTACTTCCGGACTGTGTCTGAAAGTGTTTCACTGTGATATGCCACTGGATGTCCATGTTGAGTAAGGACTGCCCCAATAGCATAGTCAGAGGCATCTGTCTCGACCTCAAATGGTTGTTGTAAATCTGGTAACGCGAGCACTGGTGCCGTGCAGAGGCGATCCTTCAACTCCCTGAATGCCTTCTGTTGAGATTCAGACCAAAAGAATTTTGCTTTCGCCCCACCCTTGGTGACTTGACTCAAGGGCCAAGAAATATGAGAAAATCCCAACACAAACCTGCGGTAGAAGTTGGCAAGACCTAGAAAGCTGCGGAGCTCTGTTAGAGTGGTTGGAGAGGGCCAATCCCGAATGACTTGGACCTTGGCTGGATCGACATGCACCCCCTGTTCATCAATGATGTATCCCAGATACTGAACCTCGGTCATGCCAAAAGTGCATTTCTCCAAATTGGCACATAGCTTGTGTTGCCGCAGTGTTTGGAGAACCTGTCGGATGTGGTGGAGGTGCTCTTCCCAACTCTGGCTGAAGATCAGAATGTCATCCAAGTATACTACTACAAAGGAGTTGGTGAATGGCCACAAGATGTCATCCATTAGCCTCATAAAGGTTGCAGGAGCATTCGTCAATCCGAAAGGCATGACCAACCATTCGAAGAGGCCCTCCTTGGATTTGAAGGCAGTCTTCCACACATCTGAGGGTTCAATTGGTACCTGGTGATATCCTGACTTCAGATCGATCTTGCTGAAATATTTCGCCCCCTTTAGTTGGTCTAGGAGGTCATCAATCCGCGGGATCGGGTACCTATTACGGACAGTGATCTTGTTCAGCGCCCGATAGTCAATACAGAGTCTCCACGTCCCATCCTTCTTCTGTACCAACACTATCGGGCTCCCACAGGGCGAAGAACTCGGACGGATGTGACCTTTCTGCAGGAGCTCCTGAATCTGCCTCTTGATTTCATTGTTCTCCAGAACAGGAGCGCCGATAAATTGGTCCATTGGGTAGCGGCGCACCTGGGGTCAGATCGATGGAGTGCTTGACTTGACAGTGCAGAGGAACCCCTGCCGGGGAGGTGAAGATGTCTTCGTACTCCTCCACAATCTTGTCCATCTGTAGCTGCCGTGCAGAGGGACCCCATTTGGAGGCCGTGGCCACTGTCTTCTTCTTCCCTTGAGGGCGTATCATCAGGAAAACAAATTTCCTGGTTTTGGAAATGATCTTACTGCATTGTTTTGCAGTAATCAAAGAGATGGCGGCAGGTGGTGCTACCTCTGGTATCCTGAACAACTTATTTCCCAATGTAATAATAACAGCACGGGGCCTTGATTCATACACAGCATGTCGCTTCCACAAGTATGGTTGTCCTAGTAATACATCACAAACTTCAAGGGGAGCAATGTCACACAATACCTCATCCGTGAAGGGCTTGATGTTGTATGGAAGGCGACACTGCTGGCTCACGCGAAGATCTCGCCCTTGGTGAAGCCACCCAATGGTGTATGGTTGTGGATGTGCTGTGGTCGGTAAGCCCAACCGCTTCACGACCTCTGCCGAAATGAGGTTCTTTTGACTCCTGCTATCAACAATGAACTGTATCGGGGAGCCCTTTACCCACATCTGGGAGTGGAAGAGACGCTCCTCCTCCTCTGGATCTTCGGGTTCATTTTTCTGGATCTTTGCGGTAGCAACAGTGGCGCTGGGATCCACATCAATGATCTGCTTCCCTTTTTCATACCCCTTATCGGGTTCTGACTCAGAGTCGGAACATGCATCTGATTCTGAAACCTTTAGCTCAGCCACCAGTGACTGCTTGGCCCGACACTCACTTGTGTTGTGAGTGGAGCTCTTATGGAACTCGCACCATTTTCCAGTGTCCTTTCTCGACTTCGCGCCGTTGCTCTTTGCTTGCAGCTTCGGCTGGTTGTCTTGGGCTGTCCCGCCTTGGCTTTGTCCTTTGTTCTGTGGTTTAGGGGCACCTTTCCCCTGCTTTGGATTCGCAGATCCAAAGTCTCGCTTCTTTTGTTTAAACTTCTGCTCGACCTTGACGGCATACCGGTATGCTGCGCCGAGTGAGGGGATGTTTAGGAACTGTATTTCTTCCTGGATGTACTTGTGCAGGCAGCCACGGTATTTGAGTATCAAATGTTGCTCCGAATCCTTGATACCCAACTTTGTGCGAAGGGTATGGAAAAGATTGGTGAACTCCGGCACGTCTTGGTCCCTTCCCTACCGCAGCGTGGTCCACTTTATGTATTCATCCTCATAGCTTTCGACAAGGTAGTACTGCTCCTTGATGGCATCCCGAAACGAATCCCAGGTGGGTGCGGCTGAAAATAGTGAGCCAGTACTTTCATCCTTCTACTCGCAGTAGGTTTCCCACCAGTCCTTGACGTGGGGGGCTGCTTTGAGAAGAGCAAAAACAATCTTTTCCCGACTCGAAAATTCATGAACAGAAAAATAACCCTCTAGCAGATTTAACCATTTATCTACGGCATCGGCGTCTATCTAACCCTCGAATATGGGGATTTCAAAATTAACTTGTACCTTAAAGGGTGTGGCATTTCCAGAGGAGCTGCTAGAAGCCGATGCGCCGCTTCTGGGTAGCCGCTGAAGGATCTGCGCAAAGTTGTCCATCATCGCGTTCCGTTGTCGCTCGAGCGCTTCTTCGAGCAAGATTTTGATGGGATCTCCTGCCCCCTCGTCTTTCTTCTCATCCGCCATGGGAGGCCGTCGGGATTTGCGAGGCTGGTCTTGCAAAGGTTCAACCAGTTCAAGCCCTAACTCCTTATATCCCGACCTTGTTGGGGACATGCAAAGAGAAATAGAGAAAAAGCAGACCGCTCTGATACCACTGATCCGGATTTAAACAGGAACGCAACAAATTACAGAGATAACCATATACACAAAGATGCAGCGGAAATAATACTTCATTTCAATAATTGAAAATACTGAAATATGCTTACAAACAGAAATGGAAATAAACTAGCTAGGGCGATGGTAGCTTATCTCTGAGAAGAGATGTGATGGCTACATGCCTCTGAACTGTGTTACAATGAGGCTCGAAGGCCTATTTATTGTTGAAAAACAATGGAAAAACCTTTAACATTCCAAAACCTAACCCTAGGAGATGAAACGCCAAACTGTGGGCCCCGTTTGGGGGTAAGTTGGTACATCGACTTCCCGAGGTCGTAACTTTGGCATATGATCTCCGTTTGACGCGTACAATAGCTCATTAGAAAGATCTATCCGAGCACTATCATTGTTGGAACGGGCAACACCGGTCCATTCCATGGACTCGTGTTGCCCCCGGATTCCCCAAAAAACGTCGTTTAGGGCCTCAAAACGGCTTCGGAAGTTCAGGACCCGAAAAACTGCTAAAAATAGTAAGTTGTGCTACAATTAAGGAAACTGAAAATGCTGAGAAAGACAATGGTGGGGGTCCAGGTGGACTTGGCAGGTGGCCACCAATATCCACCTGGATCACTTCTGGAGACAAAACCCTGGACCTAGAAACTGAGAACACTCTTTTTGACCAACATAGCATCTAAGACTGTAAATGCCGTGAAATGAACCTTGCTGAATTTGACTCTGAAAGAGGACTAACAAGACTGAGTCTAACAAGTCCCATGGAGATTGCGCGGGATGCCAAAATAGCCCCTGGGAGCCCCGGATCGGGAAAAGGAGCTGATTTTCGAAGGGCGAACAGGGCCAAAGTGGAAAAGCCATAAGCACTTGGTCATGTTGGGAGCCGGAGAACCGCGAGTGGAGAAACAAAAAGCGCTAAAGAAAAAAGGCGGGACTCGCGCTTTGGAAAACCAGTGGTATTGATCAGGGTGCCCTTGAATGGTAAGAGGTTTTGGACAGGAGCAGAGCGATCCCATACAATGATTGACGCATGGCAGCGGAGGTGAGAGAAAAATAGCCGTGATCGCGCGTTATCTGTCGAGAAAGTCAACCGCGCTTGACGTGCGTTTGACATTGGATCTGGAGGAGCCCAGATCGGACGACTGAGATTGTGTCCGATAGAAAGAAGCAGAATCGACAGGAATTAAGCCATGTTCTAAAGGGATTTGGAATCCGTTTGACCGCCACGGTGGAGAAAGAACACATAGCTGACGTAACGAAAGAAATGAGTTGATGAAGCATGTTGGAACTAGTTATATGGAGACATGTGGCCACTTCCCAAGCGTTCATGCTAATGCCGAACAATTCCAAGCGCAGTTGTAGAAGGTGAATCAACGTAGGCGGGAGAGGAGCCGAACAGGCATAGCGATCGAATGACTAAAGTGATGAATAGAGATAGTCGAATAGAGAGAGGGAAGAGTTGATTGGGAACCCGAATTGAGAGGAGTCCAAGCGACCAAGAGAGACAGTGAACACAAAGAGCAGTAAAGCCAAGCAGAGGAGACAGAGGGCCGAGCTGACCACAGGTAGCATCGAGCACCAGAGAGCTTGAAGATTCAAGCCTTCCCATAGAGGAATCTGTCCAGACTGAGCATCACATTTGGCTCTTTCCACTGTAGACCAAGGGTCACAGAGCTGGTAGGAAGAAAAGAGTCTGTGAACTCCGAGTGGCTTGGGAAATCCAAGAACCACCCTACCAAGTAAAATCTGC
Organism: Pinus tabuliformis; assembly: GCA_031772625.1. Taxonomy (NCBI): domain Eukaryota; kingdom Viridiplantae; phylum Streptophyta; class Pinopsida; order Pinales; family Pinaceae; genus Pinus; species Pinus tabuliformis. The sequence continues at coordinate 1,097,176,106 of CM062809.1, forward strand.
TTCAGGAGAACTCATATTGAGTCTCTGCATTGTAATTTCTCTGCTGTAAGACAAAATAAAACAAGGCCACCACTGAAGCTGGACTGGAGATGTAGCCCTGAAGAATAGGGTGAACTCCTTATTAAAAACTGTTTGTGTCTTTGTGTTGCTTACTATATTTCTCTGCTATCTTTCCCTTAAAATGTCTGTGTATTGGAAATCTAATCAATCCGTTGCTTAAATAACACAGAACACACACCAGCACATGAGTCTATAATACCTTAGGTTTAATAAAGTTAAATTTGATTTTCCTATATATGATGGAGAGCTAAATGCCGAGAAGTTGGACAATTGGATTAGACAAATTGATGTGTATTGCAGAGTACAAAACATAGACCCAGACAAGAGTAAGATTCAACTGGCAAGCCTATGCCTAGGAGGAACTGCCTTGGTTTGGTGGGAAGGCAGAACCCAAGCTGATATGAAGAAGCATGGTATGACCATCTCTATCTGGAGTGAATTTGTTTCTGCAATTAAAAAGCAGTTCTATCCATTGGCCTACATGCAACAAGCCATGATGAGTTGGCAAACTCTTCGACAGTTGAAAGGGCAAAGTGTACAAGGGTATACTCAAGAGTTCAAAAAGAGAGCATTGATGTTGGGTATTTCATTAGACTCACCAGAAACTCTTTTGAAGTACATTGGTGGTCTACACAGCTACATGAGGCATACCATCCTCATGTTTAATCCCACTAGTATAGATGAGGTATCTATACAAGCTACTCATCTAGAAGCTAGAGGAAAGAATGGAAATCCAGAAGTTGGGGGACCATCCCAACCCACTGTAAGCAAGAGAAAGGAGAAAAGAAAGTGGAAGTGGAAGGCAAGGAAGGCTAACACTGAACAAAAAGGCAAAGCTTCATGCACTCACTGTAAAAAGGATGGGCATGATGATGAGCACTGTTGGATTCTGCATCCAGAGCCGAGACCTAAGAAGTCCGAGGGCAAGAAGAAGAAGACTGTCGCAGCTATTCAGAAAGATTTGGGGTCAGACTCGGGAGATGAAACGATCATTGCAGCCATAGGTATAAAAGGTAAGAATTCTGAAGAATCTACTAGTAATTCTTCTCAATCTGTTATTGATGAAGAACATGAGAGAAAAAGACATGAGCTTTTCCATATTCAAGTTGTTTCCAAAAATCAAAAGATTGATACTTTGTTTGATAGTGGCTCACAAGTAAATCTAATTTCTGAAGCAATTGTAAAGAAATTGGGATTTACAACTACACCTCATAAGAAACCATACCCATTATGATGGTTGAATGATAAAGCACAACTACAAGTGACTAGATAGTACAAACTCAAGTTTTCTTTTGGGTCAGCATTTGTAGATGAGGTTGAGTTAGATGTAATTCCTTTGGATATATGTGGAATTGTTTTAAGAAGTCCTTACTTGTATGACAGAAAGGCTATTTTCTATAGAGCTAAGAACAAGTATCTACTTGTTAAAGATGGAATCGAATACTTTTTAAGAGCTCATAAGCTCAAGAATAATTATACTCTCATAAATTCAGGGCAGATGAAAAGAATGATAAATTCATGCAAACAATTCTTGCTAATGGTTGTAAAGGAAAAGAAACCTGATAAAACCAATGTATTTGACGGCTGTAAAGTTGATCAGCAAGCTGATATAGAAAAGATTGTTTTATAATATGATGTCTTGTTCTAAGAACCTAAAGGTCTACCACCCAAAAAGGGAATAGTACATGATATTATTTTACAGCAAGATGTTCCTTTGCCTAACATTGGGATGTATAGGTTATCAGCCTTAGAGAATGTTGAAATCAAGAAGCAGGTGCAGGAGTTGCTCGAGAAAGGGTTCATCAGGCCTAGCACATCACCATGTGGGTCACCAATCGTTTTGGTGAGAAAGAAGGATGGCTCATGGAGAATGTGCATTGACTACCGAGCACTGAATAAGATAACAATCAAAAATTGTTATCCCCTTCCTTGCATAGATGATCTTTTAGATCAATTGAAGGAAGCTGTTTATTTCACCAAGTTGGATTTGCACAGTGGATACCATCAGGTCAGAGTTGCAGAGCAAGATGCATGGAAGACTACTTTAAAAACAAAGTAGGGATTGTATGAATGGCTGGTTATGCCTTTTGGCTTAACTAATGCTCCTACTACTTTCATGAGATTAATGAATGATGTACTCAGACCTTTTCTTCATGATTTTGTTATTGTGTATTTGGATGACATTCTGATTTTTAGTAAAACGTGGGAAGAACATTTAAGGCATGTTAAGCAGACACTGGATGTTTTGAAAAGATAAAAACTTTATGTTAAACTCTCCAAATGTGAATTTGGAAAAACCTCTCTAAATTATTTGGGTCACATAGTAGGGGGAGGTGAATTGAAAATAGCTCCCTCTAAAGTGGTAGTTATGGTAAACTGGCCTAAACCCAAGTCTGCTACAGAAGTGAGAAGCTTATTAGGAGCAACACAATATTGGAGGAAATTCATTTCAAACTTTTCCTCAATTGCGGCTCCCTTACATGCCTTGACAGGTTTGAACAAGGTGTTTTAGTGGGGAGGAAAATAGCAAAAAGCCTTTGACACCTTGAAAGAAAAAATTAGTAAAACACCTGTACTAGCACTGCCAGATCTACAGAGACCATTTGAGATCCAAACTGATGCCAGTGACTATGCCATGGGAGCAGTGTTGACACAGCATGGTAAACCCATATGTTATCATTCTGAGACTTTTAATCCTGCAGTAGTTAACTATCCTACATATGATAAAGAATTGTATGCATTAGTTCAGAGTGTGAAAAAGTGGAAACATTACTTAATGGGCAAAGAGACAGTAATGCATACTGATCATCAACCACTTCAATACCTACACTCCCAAACTCAGTTGCAACAATCAAGACATTATAGATGGATGGGTTTTCTACAACAGTTTCATTTAGTCATCAGATATAAAAAGGGCATACATAACAAGGTTGCAGACATGTTATCTAGACCCATTATAAATGCATCTACCATACTTAAGCATAATTCTGTGCTGCATGAAAGCTACATAGAACAGTATGCTCAGGACATGGACTTTAAGGATGTATATGCAACTTTGAGTCAAGGAAAAAGAGTAGAAGAATTAGACTATCATATGAAGGACCGACTCTTATATCATTGTGAGAAACTCTGCACTCCACAAACTGAGAGGGTAAAGATAATTAGGGAAGCCCACACTTCTCTGATATCAGGTCACTTTGGGGTAAGTAAAACAGTTGCACAGCTGCAAAGGTTCTGCTATTGGCCGAAAATGAGTGAGACAGTTTCTAGATATGTATAGGGGTGTGCTATGTGTGCTAAAAGAAAGCCCAACAACTGAAAACTAGGCTTGTACACTCCTTTGCCAGTTCCTGCCCACCCTTGGGAAAGCATTTCCATGGATTTTGTTGGAGGACTGCCTAAATCTAGGAAAGGTCATGATTATCTATATGTTGTTGTGGATAGGTTTAGCAAAATGTGTATTTTGATACCCTGTAGTAAACAGATTACAGTTGAACAAACTGCAAAATTGTTCTTTGAACATGTATGGGTTCATTTTGGATTGCCCACTTCTATTGTATTTGATCGAGACACCCGATTTGTGGGGAAGTTTTGGTCAAGTCTGTGGGAACTAATGGAAACCAAGCTAAAGAAAAGCACAACTTTTCATCCACAAATAGATGGCTAGACAGAAGTAGTTAAGAGGATGGTGATCCAGTTACTAAGGGGATATTGCAACAAACATCCTAAGCTTTGGGATGAGCACTTGTGTTATGTGCAACATGCTTACAACAGAGCCAAACACTCTTCTACACAAAGATCTCCTTTTGAGACCTGTTTTGGTTTCATACCAAGGTCTCATTTGGATTTTGTCTTTGGTAAGGATACCATGGTTGATAAACACAGTGATGTGGATAAGGCAACTAGGTTCATTGAATAGATCTAGGAGATCCATTAGGCAGTACAGGAACAGCTGGAAAAGAGCTAGGCCAAGTACAAGGCAAGGCATGATAAGCATCGGATGGAGCATAGTTTTCAAGTTGGAGACCAAGTCTGGCTGTATATTAGCAAGGACAGGATGCAAGGTGAAGGTAAAAAGCTAAAACCTATTAGGTATGGACCCTTCAGGATACTTGAGAAGATTGGTGAAAATGCTTTTCGCCTTGATCTACCAGCTTACATGCACATCTACTCAGTCATGAATGTAGACTGTTTGAGGTTGTTTGAACCTTCAATGATTGAGGACCCTAAAGAGCAGAGTCAATTACCTTCTATTGACGACCTGTTACCTGAATATCTTAATGAGTTGTAGGAAGATACAGTGCTGGATAGGAAGGTAAGGACAACGTGCAATGGACAAGTGGAATACCTCAGGATTGGGCTTAAAGGTTCGAAGCTGAGCAGTGTGAAGTGGATTGAGATTGGACAAGTGAGACAACAGTTTCCTCACTTAGTCGTTGCTTGAAGAAAAACCAACTTTTGGTGGTCCAAAAGCTTTTTAATAGGGAGGCTGTGATTCGAATCGGATCCATAAACGACTGACAAAGAACCTTGATTGTATCAAGATGAAACAAATCCTTGAAGAATCCAAAATAGCAATAAAAACACCCTGAACCAGTGGCCATGGCAGCCAGCGTGGAACGACGAGGACCTCGGTCAAAGCGCGCAGACCGAGGCCCATGGAGACTGGGTGGGATGCCAAAATAGCCTTTGGGAGCCCTGGATCGGGAAAAGGAGTTGATTTTCAATGGGAAAACAGGGCCAAAGTGGAAAATCCGTAAGCACTCGATCACGTTGGGAGCCGGAGAACCGTGGGTGGAGAAACAAAAAGCGCTAAAGGACAAAGGCGGGACCCGCGGTCTGGAAAACCGCTAGTATTGATCGGGGCGCCCTTGAAAAGTAAGAGGTTTTGGACAGGAGCGGAGTGATCCCATACAGTGATCGATGCGTGGCAGCGAAGGTGAGAGAAAAACTGTCGTGATCGCGCGTTATTGGTCGAGCAAGTCAACTGCGCTCGACATGCATATGACATTGGATCTGGAGGAGCCTAGATTAGACGACTGAGATTGCACCCGATAGAAAGAATCAGAATTGATAGGAATTAATCTACGTTCTAAAGGGATTTGGAATTCATTTGACCGCCATGGTGGAGAAAGAACGCATACTTGACGTAACGAAAGAAATGAGCCGACAAAGCATGCTGGCACCAGTTAGATGGAGACATGTGGCCACTTCCTGAGCGTTGATGTTGACGCCAAACAAGGAACTACAAGCGCAGCTACAGAAGGTGAATCGATGTAGGCAGGAGAGGAACTGAACATGCATAGGGATCAAATGACTAAAGCGATGAACAAAGACAGTCGAATAGAGAGAGGGAAGAGTTGATTGGGGACCTGAATTGAGAGGAGTCCAAGCGACCAAGAGAGATAGTGAACACAGAGAGCAGTAAAGCCAAGCAAAGGAGACAGAGGGCTGAGCTGACCACAGGCAGCGTCAAGCACTAGAGAGCTTGAAGATTCAAGCCTTCCCATAGAGGAATCTGTCCAGACTGAGCATCACATTTGGCTCTTTCCACTCTAGACCAAGGGTCACAGAGCTGGTAGGAAGAAAAGAGTCTGTGAACTCTGAGTGGCTTTGGAAATCCAAGAACCACCCTACCAAGCAAAATCTGCTTCAGGAGAACTCATATTGAGTCCTTGCATTATAATTTCTCTGCTGTAAGACACAATAAAACAAGGCCACCACTGAAGTTGGACCAGAGACGTAGCCCTGGAGAATAGGGTGAACTCCTTATTAAAAATTGTTTGTGTCTTTGTGTTGCTTACTATATTTCTCTGCTATCTTTCCCTTAAAATGTCTGTGTATTGTCAATCTGATCGATCCGTTGCTTAAATAACACAGAACAAACACCAACACATGAGTCTGTAATACCTTGGGTTTAATAAATCTTTAATTGATGGCATTCATAGGGTAATTATCAGATCACAGGGGCTTCTCTCTAATTTTGGTATTCAATATCCACTTCTGACTGTCATATTTTGTGACAATCAGGGATCCATTCAGATATTGATTGATCTAGTTCAGAGGTAAAGGACCAATCACATCGAGATTCACATGCATTACATCTGCGAGCTGATCTGTGATTGAGTCATATCACTGTAGTACTGCCCCACTAAGCAGCAGGTTGCAGACATCTTCACCAAGTCTTTCACCGAAAAGAAATTTTCAGAACTGAGAGCTATGCTTGGAGTTGTGGAGATAGCTGAGTAGGCCCTTCTGGCCACTTAGCCCTTTTTTCCTCCTTTTTTTTTTGGGGGGGTTGGGGGGGGGGTTCCCGCAAGGTTTTCTCTCTTTCTTCATTTTATGAGGATGTTTTATTTATTGTACCTGAGTACCTAACATGGCATCTTGGACGGGACTCAGTTTAGATAAGTGAGTTAGGATGAGGGGGGGGGGGGAGGGGGGTTTGTTGGAATATAATGCTAACATCTACATTTATTTTTTAGCCTAATTATCCTTGACTTAGCCACATGCACTAAAAATCATGTTCACACTTGGTTTTTGGTAAACTAGCTTGGTGGACCAACTTTCCCCTGTTTTTTGCCTTTAAAGGCTTAATATTATGGAAATATTGGTCCAACCACTTTCCTAAACTATTTAGACATCTACGTGCATGTTCACACCTAACCACACCTCATCCACTTGAGTTATTTGAGGATTGGTGCCCCACATGAAGATTCCCCCTTAAATCAAGGGATTTGGTCCCCTGGACCATTTTAGCATGTTTTAAAGTTGCCTTCCTTGGGAAATTCACCCCTCCTCATGATTTCCTCATGGCTGATAGTTGGCATAGGTTTTCTTGAGTCATTGGTTCTATTTTAGGCCTCCCTTTAGCTTTTCTTAGCCTTTACTAGTTTTCTAGATTCAGCAATTTCTGTATAACCACCTCTATTTAGGATTAGAGGTCTAGTTTCTCATGTATTACTATTGTTCATTAATTGAATACATTATTTTATGGAGCAAATTCTTTCTCTCCTCTCTTGAATATCAACAAATTACATGTGTTTAATTTAACTAGAATTCTAGATCTATCGGAGTTTCTGCAGGAATTCTACAAATTTCTTATCTTTTGATGAAATGGTTTCACCCCTTCTTTAATAGGAATGATAATTTGGATAATACGAGTGTCATATGTCTTCAAATAATCATAAGTCCTTGGAAACACATCACGATACTATTTGAAAAGGCGAATGAATTGTTATCATTCTTGCAGAGAACAAAATGTAGTTTACGTATCTCGGGTAATCTTGTGTTCCCAAGTTGACTTGTTCAAATGAAAAATTTGAGCTCTGTGTCTTATTGTTAATTAGTCCTTTGAACCGGTTTTTCAGGTCATATAATTTTTCTAGGGACACTACACCTTTAGGCATAATATTTCCTTTCATTGCAGCAAATGCTTCCTGCAAAGCCTTGTCATGCTCATCCTCCTCTATGGCCACATCTTTGAACACATCTACGTTAGCCATAAAATGTAGTATTTTTTTGTCATCATTGAAAAAAAAATAGTTAGATTATGAGGCACATATGGTTTATATATAGTCTCTATAGAAAAACATTTTTCAAAGGCGACATTCTAGTGGCTGCATTAGCTAATGTATCAGCTAAGACATTTCTAATTCTAGGAACAAAAATAATATTAAGATATTTGAAACAAGTAATAAGCCACCATACCTCCTATTGGTAGTTTTTTAAACTTGGTGAAACACAATGGATAGTGTTCCGTACTTGACGAGTAACCACTTCTGAGTCACCAATTACCTTAAGCAACTCTACCTTAAGGTCAATGGCTTTCTTTAACCCAAGAACGAGTGCTTCGTATTTGGAAATATTATTTGTGCACTTGGAATCCAAGCAACATGATAGGATGTACTTCTTATTATGTGGGTCTATGAGAATGCAACCAGCTCTAGAGCCATCTTGCGTTTTTGAACCATTGAAGTAAAAATTCCAAATATTATCAGCTACTAAATTGGTTCCTATACTATTATTATTATGTACATATATGTTACAAGATTCATTAGCACCATTCAGAGCACAAGGAAGGATCTCGCACTGTGTATCTAGTGGGACGGTTGATGGCTATGCTTGATCACACCTGTGATCAATTTCCAAGAAACATTTGACAAATATTAGGTCTACAAAGGAAACAAGCTCATTATGACCCTCATGTGGGGTCACAATATATTTCATGTTTGGTTCACTTTCCAGTCAAATCTAGTTGTTTTTGCCCTTGTATGGAAGCCATAAGTGTGACCAATCTATTACAAAATACCCTTGTAATTTACTAGACCAGTCTCTACTCAAGAGTAAGCCATAGGCTTCAGGGATGTCCACAATTACAATGTTTATACAATGGTGAAATCTTTGGTCTAATGACAAGAGGATAATAACATACTTGAGTTCACCAATAGCTTGGACAAGTGATTTGTCCAACTGAATGATTTTTGCATCAATATTATCCCATTTAGCATTAATTTTCTTAGCAACGGATAATGGAATTACATTCAAATATGCACCTAAATCAACCAAACAATTATGAACATTGTAATTAAAGATTTCAAAAGTTAGCAAAAATGGGGGGAAAATATTGTTAACATCTAAAGTTACAACATTAACCACAAATTCGAGAGTTCCAAGAGACTTACTAGACACCTTTTGAGAAGTAGAAGCTTTGTCACATAATGAAGGTTGTGAGAAGGCTTGGACAAGTAGCTCTCACTGACCTGCTATCTTTGCAAGCTCAAATATGGAAATGTTGGCACGAGCTCTTTTCAAGTCCTCAACAATATTATAATCGATAATTTCATTTCTAGCAGGCAGCGCTGTAGTGTCTAAAGGTGTATCTTTGTTTGAAATTTTCAGAGTGATAAACTTGTTTTTACTGTTGGTGGAAGTATTATTAGAAGCAAAAACATTTCTAGACTTGTTTTGTGCATTCTGAGCAGGATTGGTTGGTGGTGATGTCCTTCTTAAAAATTGCTTCTTCAACTCTTGTCCCACCACTTCTGTCTTAGGAACAGACCCTTTGCTCCTCAAATTATAACCACTGATTTGTTTCTTTGGGGGGGGGGGGGTGGGGGGCTCAAATTTAGATTGTTTTTCAACACTTTTCTATCAGTGGTAAGAATGAAATCAAAGGTTTCAATTAAATGTCCAATACCCATACTTTCCTTAGCCATTGTAGGTTCATTTGTTTCTTTTGTTTGCTAAGGCTACTCATCTACTAGTAAAGTATCAACAATATGGGATGCCAGAGCATTCATGTTGTGGTTCCACTGTGGGAAAGTTTCCTCTGAATGCCATTCCTAATGGAAGGAACAATAGTTATCCATGCCAATACTTTCAATATTCAACACAACATTTGAGCTCTGTGTAAATTTAGTTGGCTGATATTGTTATTCCTTCCGAATAAGAAAGACTTGGGGGGCTTGCTACTGGTAGAAGTCTTGCTTGAATTCATCTCTAATTCTAAGACTTCATTGGTTAGTAATTTTAAATATTTATTCAAGCTCTCAATATCGACATAATCCTTTTCTTTAGCCTTATTTGAAGAAGTTTGAGACTTCCTTGTAGGAATTTATAGAGTAAGTTCTTCAGATAGAACACCAAAGGACACCGCTCACTAACATATCACAGATCAATACACCAGTGTTCTTGACGTGGTTAAAACCCTCAAAGAGGGAAATAGTCCACAGACTGAGACAATGTGACCACTTCAGGCAATTTATTAATAAAAGAATGAAAATTTACATAAGATTCTCTCATGAACGGTCACCCTACAAATGACCCTCCATGCTCTTTAAATAGAGATCATGGACCAATCGGGTGTTAAGCCATGGATCAAGTGTTGGTAACACTGAGGAGAGAATGAACCATCATATCAATTCATGTCTAGAACATATCATGACCATCAGATTGTAAGTTATAAAAGTACATAGTAAAGAAACACACTTTACCTAACTCTACACTAGACCAAGTTATACTTAACTATTTCCTATGTGTCGGATTAATATCCTAACATCCCCCCTTAAGAAAAACTTGGGATAGGATTGAAGGATGTACAAATATGACACAATAGGAGAAGGAAGGAGGAATTAGAGCCTATCCCCCCTTAGTGACAACTTCCTGAACTCCAACCATAAATCGAAGTTTAGTAAACTTTGCCTCTGTGAGAGCCTTTGTAAAGATATCTACAACTTGATCATCGGTTGATCAATATTGCACTTCAATAACATGGTCATGAATGAGATTTATGATGAAGTGCATGTGTAGTTCAATGTGTTTGCTGCACTGATGTTGGACTGGATCTTTTCATAATTGAATGGAACTTTGATTATCACACCAAAGTGTAGTCGGATGCTGCTGCTGAAAGCCAAACTCTGACAGGATATGGTGAAGCCACAGGGCTTCCTTACTATCTTCTATGACACCACGATACTATGCTTCTGCTGAAGAAAGAGAAATGGCACTTTTTTCCTTGCAAGCCCATGTAATAGATCCAGAAACAAGAGTGAAGACATAGTCTGCAGTAGACTTCCAATCATCAGGGTCACTAGCCCAATCAGAATCAGTGAAACCAACCAATAGAGGAGATGCTTCTGCACTATAATGAATCCCAAAATAAATTGTACCTCAAACGTAATGAAGTATTATTTTAGCTACTTTCTAATGAATTTCATGTGGTTTTTGCATAAATTGAGCAATAAGGCCAACAACAAAGGAAAGGTCAGGACGAGCATGGGTCAAATACAAACGTTTGCCTACAAGCTGATGGTATAAGGTAGCATCAAATTCAAGGGAAGTAAAAGTGACTGAAAGTTTGGCTCCAGACTAAAAGGGAGAAGGGGCTGGCTTACAATATTCCATGTGAAAGTGGCATAGAAGATCACGAGCATAATTGGACTGGGAAAGGAAAATACCTTCCTTGGATTGTAAGACTTGAAGACCAATAAAATAATGTAAGTGTCCTAAGTCTGTCATTTCAAACTGCTTTTTAAGGCTAGAATTCACATGGTTTATAAGGTTGGGATCACTACCAGTAAGGATAAGATCATCAACATAAAGAACAAGAATGATAAGATACTTACCCACTTTCTTGGTGTAGACAATATTGTCAGAATGACACCTAGAAAAGCCAATATCTAAAAGAAAGCTATCCATTTTGGAATACCAAGCCTGAGGGGCTTGCTTGAGACCATAAAGGGATTTCTTAAGCCGACATACAAGGCTAGAGTCTGTTTGTATAAAGCTAGGAGGTTGTTCCATATAGATTTCTTCATGTAAGTCCCCATGCAAGAAGGCAGATTTAACATCCATTTGATGGACTTCCCATTTGAAAGAGGTAGCAAAGGAAAGGACAAGGTGGATAGAGTTCATTTTGGCAACAGGGGAGAAAGTTTCAATATAGTCAATGCCTTCAACTTGTGAAAAACCCTTAGCAATAAGACAAGCTTTATGTTTATCAAATTTTCCATCTGGTCCAAAATTGGTTATGTAAACCCATTTGCATCTAACAAGTTTTCATCCCTTTGGAAGAGGAACAAGATCCCATGTATCATTTGCCAGTAATGAAAGATATTATTCATTCATAGCCGCATCCCAATATGGATGGACTGAAGCTTCTACAAAGGTTTCACGATCATAATTTGCTGAAGCTTGAGCTAGTAAAGAAGAGGCTCTATCGAATTGAGAACGTGTACATCGTTGATATATAGGATCACCTGCAAGAGAACCTGCTACATCCAAAGTAGCATGGACCCATTTTGGAAGATGAGGAGCTGAAGGAGGATCCTGAGAAGGTGGGGAAGGATTTTCATCCTCCCTGTCATCATCTGAAGAAGAAATATTTTCAGAAGTAGAAGGGATAGATAGAGGTGTCACATCCGCCGAACTAGGCTTGTAGACTGATATATTTTCAACAAACTTTACATCTCTTCTAATGATAATATTTTTGGACTTACATGGAATAAGTCTATATCCTTTGACATCTTCAGAATATCCAACAAAAATACATTTTTCACTCTTAGTTTCTAAAGCTTAATGTTTCTCATCTAGAATATGGGCTCCTGCTTCACTTCCAAAAGCACGAAAGTGACTTACATTTGGCTTAATTGAGATCCATGCTTCTTCTAGAGTGATATTCTTTAAAACCTTAGTAGGAGTACGATTTACTATGTAATTTTCAAAGTTAATTGCTTCTACCCAAAAATTAAGACTAAGTCCTTTAGATTAAAGCATACAATTAGCCATTTCCTTTAAGGTGTGATTATTCCTTTCAGCTACACCATTTTGTTATAGAGTATATGGAACAGTATGTTGCATTTGAATTCCATGCTCAGTGCAAAATTTAATGAATTTGTTGTTAACATATTCTCCGCCATTATCAGATCTTAGCTTAAGAATTTGATGTCTAGATTGTTTCTCAACAAAGGCCTTAAAGGCCAAGAACATGTTAAGTACTTCACTCTCGAGTTTTAAGAAGTATACCCAAGTGCATCTGGAGAAATCATCAATGAAAGTTAAGAAATACTTGTAGCCAGAGAATGAAACAACTGGAAGTGGACCACATAAATCACTATGCACAAGTTGTAAAGGGGCTGAGGCGTGCCAAGAGGCACGTTTTTCAAAAATATCCCATTGATTTTTTTCGAGTACACATCTAGAACAAACACCATCTCTATAAGATACCATAGGAAGACCTGTCACCATATTTTCTTTACATAGATTTTGAAGGGAGAGATAGTTTAAGTGACCAAATCGCTCATGCCAAAGTTTGTTCACTTCATCATTCTGAGAAACAAATACTAAGGGAAGAGTTGATGACCCAAAGTTGTTGAACTTATACAACCTTGTAGAATCATCAACAATCCCAGTAGCTAAAACCTATCTAGGATCTTTTAGGTCCTTAACTACAACATCATGAGATGAGAATTCAATGATTTTACCTTCACCTAAATGAGTTATCTGATATAAAGATAGAAGGTTGCAGGATAAGGTTGGAACACATAATACATTATTAAATTGACCATTGTCTAGATAAATAGTTCCAGTCCCTACAACATTAAGAGATCTATCATCACCAACATATATATTTCTGGTGTTACAATCATTTAAAGAAGAAAACATGGCTTTGTTTTTGTCCATGTGATAAGAATCTCTAGAATCAATAAGCCACTAATGGGAATGAGAAGAAGAAGATATATTTAGTGCATAACCAGACCGAGATGCTTGACAACCACATGCAGAAAGTGAAATTCCTGAAGATGAAGTTGAAGTTGAAGAGTTCTCCAAATGGATGTTATGCTTCTTCATTACTGCTTCCAAGGCTTCCATCTTCTTAAAGAATTTGGATTCTAAGTGGCCATATTGGTTACAAAGGTTGCAATGTCTATCAGTCTTCTTCCCTTTGTTTTTATTTGCCTTATCATTTTGTTGAATTGATTTTCATTTTCAGACTGAAATTACTTAGGACCCTTGTTTGGTTTAGGACCATTATTTTTAAGATACTTCTTCTTAGGATTCTTTGAATTTGGTTGCTACTAGGCGGCTAAGTCTTTCTTAGAAGAGTTTCCAAGATTAAGAAGACCAAGATGTAAGAGTTTTTATTTTTATCTTATTAAAGAATCACAAAATGCATTAAAAGAGGGGTCTTGTCCTTGAGAAATAAATGCTTCTCTAGTAGAATGGAAGGTGGAAACAAAAACAGAGTAGGCTGGTCCCAACTTAGTAAGAATGGAATAGATAAGGCTACCATCTTCTTTCTTAACCTTAACACATTCCAAGAGAAGTATAAGGGTCTTGAATTTGGACAAAAAATCTTCAATGGAAGAAAAATTATTGGGGTCCAACGTAAGAAACTCATTTTCGAGTTGATGGGCTCTAATTTCATTTTTAATTCCAAAAACTTTAGTGAGTTGTTTCATTGCTTCATTAGGGGTATCAAGTTCTGCGATATGGAATCTAAGGTCTGGAGAAATAGACATCCCTATCAACCCACATGCTTGATCTTGCCTATTTTCCCATTTGGCTGCCTTATCTTCATCTTTAGGTTTAGTTTTTTGGCATGAGGCTATTTTGTAAAGGAATTTAACTTCTAAGTAAATCCATAATGTAGGACCACCATTAGAAGTAGTTGGTGCTATCAAGAATAACTTAGCATGGACTTTCCATTTTAATAGAAACTGAAGATGTAGATGTTGAAACTAAGTGTTGCAATGAAAAGATCTCAAAAAATTAGGCTGATTAAAAAAAACGGTTTTGAAAACATCTTCTAGATGAAGAAGTTATGGATTTTTGAAGAAAAGTTGTTGAAGACACCGACGAAGTGTGTGAATGTGCGAAAGTGAATGATAATGTTAGATTTAAAAAAAAAATCCCCTCGCCCCCTCTTTCCAAACTTAATCTAATTATCTTACTTTAAAAAAGATTTTATGTGACCCACTTTTATAAATAAGTGAAAGTCACTTTTACAATGGTAATTTATGAGCTACCCATAAATTGTAACTTAAATAAAAGATAAAGAGACTTTAGAATTATAAGTGACTCACTTTTTATAATGGGTGAGAACACTTTTACATAAAGTAACTTTAAAACATAAGCTACATGTGCTTTTTGAAAAAGTAAATCAACAAAAAAAAAGACTTGAAATCAAGACCTCTATTCTCATAAAGTAACTTTGGACCAAGTGAGCTAGTTTAAAAGGTTAGTAATTTTTGGAAAATAGGAAGGGTTTTTTTTTTTTTTTTTTAGCCACTGAAGCTTTGGGGTGCGTGCTTACTTAAAAAATCCCTTTTTACCTACAAAACAAAAAACCACCCAACCCAACACGGACATACAAAAAAAAAATCAAACCTTATGGCTTGAAGTTAGCTTTCACCGGAAACTAAATATTTTCCTCAATGTTTCTAATTTTCCGAGATCACACTAAGGCATGGCGGAAGAGAGCATACGCATGAGAAAAATCCTTCCTTTCTATTTCTAATTTGCCCATATCGCACAGAGTCGCAGGGTGAAGAGCATATGCAGAAATGAAAGGTATAAATCCGGTAATATAAAACAGAGAGAAATAAAATGAAATAAGCCGAGAGATAAATAATTAAAACTACAAAGAAAGGCTGTATACCTCTAGATCTTAATAATGACGTAGCTAGGGCTATTGTAAACATTTTCACGTGAAACGAAAGGGGTTCCTCACTAGAACATATGATCCTAACACAATAGAGCAGTCTCCTCACCCCGAAAGTGGTTAGAAACAATACATCTAGGAAATGATAGTCGGATGCAGTTGTATCGACTTTTGATTTGGATCACCAATGGATGTGGCCCTCAAATAGCTCTAATACCATGTAGGAATTTATGGGGTAAGTTTCTCATATAGAGCACCAAAGGACACTGCTTACAAATAGATCACAGATCAATACACCAGTATCCTTGACGTGGTTAAAACCCTAAAAGGGGGAAACAATCCATGGCCTGAGCCAACATGGCCACTTCAGGCAATTTATTAATAAAAGAATGAAAATTTACATAAGATTATCTTATGAACGGTCACCCTACAAATGACCCTCCATGCTCTTTAAATAGAGATCATGGACCAATCGGGTGTTAAGCCACGTACCAAGTGTCGGTAATACCGAGGAGAGAATGAACCGTCGGATCACTTCATGTCTAGAGCATATCGTGACAGTCGGATTGTAAGTTACAAAAGTACATAGTAAAGAAACACACTTTACCTAACTCTACACTAGACCAAGTTAACTTAACTATTTCATATGTGTCGGAATATCCTAACATTATTTCCAATCTCTTTGGAGTCTTTAGATTCATCATCATCAGTAATAGCTCTAAAGGCATGCAAGTCTTTCTATACGACGATTGCTTCTACAAAGTTTAAAGCGAGTGTATCCTTTGAAACTATTTTAATGAAAACATAAATGTTTGTTGGAAAGATAACTGTATTGTAGTATATAGTGATAGAAATGTGAGGTTGAAAATTTGGAGGAAACTTTTTCAATATACGGTTAAATTTTTGGTTGAAATATTTTACTTTTTTCATTTCCCCCATCTCAATATTTCCGAGCTCCTTTGAGAGCATGGCAGGAGTTTTTTAATTGGAAAATTTATCTAAAAACAACTTCTTAAACTCCCTCCAACCATGGATTGAATTCACTAGAAGACTATGATATCATATTGTTGTTCTACCTTCTAAAGTGAAAGGAAAGAAGGCCACAAGTAATATCCTCATATTGTACCTTTAGCTTTCATATATGCATGTAGAAATCATCTAGATGGCCTTCTGCCTTTATCTTCTTGTCAGGATTGAACTTTGATAACAACTTCTTTGAATGTTTAAGAATTCTATGAATATTATCTAGAAGGGAAAGTGTCCCTTGGGCCATCCAATCTAGGTCCTAATCATCCATGTTTTTGTCTCCTTATTCCTCCTTTTTTTAGTTTGATAATCCTTCTCCCTCATCGTTTAGGCCTTCGTTAAACTCAAAGTCAACTGCCGAATGTTCTTCATCATAAAGAACACAATCTTCCTTATACTCTTCATTGCTAGGTGAAAGTGACTCTTGGTGGATTGTGTCTTCTAAAGGCTCTGCTAATTCCTAAAGAGTGGCAAAGACCAAATATTCCATCGAAGTAACTAATACACCAGTACAATTTTTTTCTTTCTTCTTAGGGTGATGGGGAAGGTTATGAACAATGGGAAGTAAATCAACATCTTTCACAAATCGATGAGTAATAGGCCGAATTGATCAGATTTAATCGTAGATAACCTCATATGGTAACTCTAGACTAGGTTGAGAAGACCCTCCTACCTTAGGAATATGAGTTGGGGTGGAACTCTGGATGTTACTACCTTGTCTAGAAGATGAATAGTTGGGATGTGCTAAGTTATCAACCATAAACAAATGGTGCCCCTCCTTATAGCACAAGAATGTTGATGATGCTGGAACCCACCAACATATAGGGGATCTCCCTGATATGAGGTCCCAATTAGAACTCACACCATTTTTTTAGGATTTCCATCTAGAAATATTTCCCGATTGCCATGTACTTATATAGTTTCCTTGACTTAAGTAGTTAGCATGAGAGAGTAGCGCCCATGTGATTTTGAATGAGAAAGAAAGTGTTCCTTGTGAAATGTTCGATTATATATGTATCAAGGTTCTCACTGCAAGGTATAAAATGAGTCTCTAAAAGAAATGTAATAATACTAATCTAGTAAATATGCACACACATAAACAAGGTATAATCATTAGACATCAAGAACAATAGTTCACATATATGGAATGATTGTTAAATTCACCACAACACATTTCCAACAAGTTTATCACCAAAGTCACCGAAATAGTTCAATTACTTCAGTACATATGAAAGCCAACATAAACTGTAAACATTAGAAGAATAGTCTCAAAACATGCATAATTCATGCATGAAAATATTTTGGCCACTTCAAGTATTAAGAAAAGGTTCCAAGATACATGAGTACAATGAAATTCAATAACTCCAATAATGGAGCATTAGAGCCACTACTTACTCACCAAAAGTACTGTTATGAAACCAACTCACAAAAAGATAGAAAAGATAGATCAACGACTTAAAAATCAGCCTCTTCAAGTGGGCAACCTCCTTTACATTACAAAAATGAACAATTATTGGATGATACAAATGAAAAAACCTCCTTTCTATATATAGGAGTCTAAGGGGTCACAATATAACCAAAGCTGACCTAACAATAATAATATAAGGGCATAAAAATAACAATAGTGGGCTTCTATGGGGCACAGTAATAACAATATGGGAACAATAGGGGCACAACAATAATAATAAGGGATACAATGACAATAGTAATGGGGGGAACCACTAGTATTATAGGGACCTAACATGCCCCTCTCCTTCAAAAAAGTGTTGTCCTCAATGCTTGAGTAGTTATAGATGCTTCTGTATAAAATTTTCATCCTCCCATGTGGAATCTTCAATGTGTAAGTTGTTCCACTTGATGAAATACTATGAAATTGATCTATTTCGTAGCTGTCGAGTTCTTGTTTCTTTGATCGCTTCAAGTTCCAATACGATTTTTCCTTCCTCATCAAGTTTTGGCAATATTGTTTGAACTGGGAGCTTGTCACTTAGAAACTTCTTTAAGCATGAAACATGGAAAATTGGGTGCACTCAGGAAGCTGCAAAAAGCTCCAATTTGTATGCCATAAAACCTATCTTTTCCAACACCTTGTATAGACCAATCACCTAAATCAAAACTTCTTTCATTGCGATGTTGATTTGCCTTATGTTTCATTCTATTCTACACCAATGTGAGGTTATCCTTTAAGAGTTGGAGAACTTGTTGTTGATGCTTGATGTGATATTCCACTGCTTGAACCTTAGAATTTTCTCTTAAATATGATGTGATGGATGGTGGATGATATCCATAAAGTGCCATAAATGGGGTCATTTTTGTTGCAATATGGAAGGAAGTGTTATACCACCATTCAACCAGAGGAAACCATTTGACCTATTGTGTTTGTTTATCAGATACAAAGCAATGGAGATATCCTTCCAAACATTTGTTTACTATCTCAGCATTCCCATCAGATCAAGGATGATAAGATGAGCTATGAGCTAACTGAGTACCAAGACAAGAAAATAATTCTGTCCAAAAATTTCTAGTGAAAATGGGTTCTCTATCGCTTACAATATTCTTTGGGTTTCCAAGTAGCTTTTGAATTATTTCCATAAATGCAGTAGAATCTGTACTCACTTTAAATGGATGAGATAATGCACAAAAGTGTGCATACTTGGTAAGTCTGTCAACTAAAACCATGATAACACTCCTTCCTTTAGACTTCGGTAAACCTGTGATAAAATCCATTGAAACCTCCTCCCGACGTTGGCTTGGAATGGATAAAGGTTGTAATAGACCTGGGGTCTTAATTGTTTCAACTTCTTTTTGTTGAAAAACCAAACATTTGGCCACAAACTTTTGAATATCCGATTTAAGGCCATCCAAAAAATTCCTTCTTAAACCTGTGGTAAATTTTTAAAAATCCTGAGTGCCCTCTTAAGGGATAGGTGCTCAATTCCCTAAGAATCTTTTGTTTGAGTTGGGAATTCTTACATAGGTATAATCGATCTTTGTACCATAACGAATCATTTTCCTAGCTAAATGTATCAGATGTACTGGGATCTTGTTGTACCTTTTGAATGAGTGCCCACACTTCTTCGTCATTCTTCCATTCATCCCTTGCTTCGTTTTTCCAATTTGGTTGGATAATAGAAATGGCACAAAGAAATTCTTCCACATCCTCATCCTGTCTTGAGAGTGCATCTGCCACAACATTTTGCTTCCCTTTTTGTAGATGATTTCAAAGTCATAACCCAACATATTTTTGACCCATTTTTGCTATTGTTTGGAAGATAATCTTTGTTCTAAAAAGTATTTAAGAATATCATGATCTGTTTTTACCTTGAAGTGTCTTCCCATTAGGTAGGGTCGCCATTTCTTAAGTGCATGTAGTATTGCCAACATTTTCTTCTCATAAATAGATTTGTGTAAATACTTTCCTTTGATTGGAAAACTTTCAAAAGCAATGGGTCTTTCTTCTTGCATTAAAACAACACCAATTCCATTTCTTGAGGCATCACATTCCACAATAACCATTTTTGTGAAGTCTGGTGTAGCTAAGACCGATGCTTGGCACATTGCCTATTTAAGATGTTCAAAGGCCATCGTTGCTTGTGGAGTCCATGAAAATGCATATTTATTCAATAATGTTGTTAGAGGTGCTATTATTCTCCCATAATTCTTAACAAACTTGCGATAATACCCTGTCAACCCAAGAAATCCTCATAGATGCTTTATGGATGTGGGGATTTTCCATTCCTTATGGTTTTAATTTATGCTAGGGTCTACCTTAATACCTTCATGAGAAACAATATGACATAGATATTCCACATCTTGTACTCCAAAGAAAAACTTGGAGGTTTTTGCATATAATTGTTTCTCCTTCAATAGTTTGAGCACCCTATTAACATGTTGAACATGATCCTTCCATGACTTGCTATAGATTAGTATATCATCAAAAAATACTAACATAAATTTTCTAAGGAAGGGTTTGAAAATGGAATTCATCAAACCTTGAAATGTAGAAGATGCATTGCTAAGGCCAAAAGGCATGAACAAAAATTCATAATGACCCTCATGAGTTCTAAATGCCATTTTTGGAATGTCTTCAGTCTTGATTCTGATTTTATGATATCCTAAATGAAGATCCAACTTGGTGAAGTAAATTGATCCATGCAATTCATCAATGACAGGAATGGGAAATTTATCTTTAATAGTGAGCTTGTTGAGCTCCCTATAATCTGGACACATGCACCATGATCCATCCTTCTTGTGGACCAATACTACTGGAGCAGAGAAATAACTTTGACTAGGTTGAATTATACAAGCCTCTAGCATTTTTGTAACCATACGTTCAATTTCACTCTTTTGAGCATAGGGATATCTGTAAGGCTTGATGTTTGGAGGAACACTTCCTGGAATCAAATGAATATCATGATCATGATCACGAATAGGTGGGAGGCCTTTGGGAATCTCAAATACCTTGGAATGATTGTCCAAGACATTTTGGAGATCTGGAGAAATAGATGATTTCGATGTGGGAACCTCTAGTGAACATAATTGTGAAATTATGCCTCATTGTTATTTCTTTAGAAGCTTTGTCATTCCATTAGAGATGATTATCATTCCTGGTTTCCCTGCGATACCCCTTAATTCAAATTCCTTTCCTTCTGAAGAAAATTTCATGAAAATTTCTTGAAAATTAAAAGCTATTGTACCCAAGGATTGTAGCCATTTAACTCCTAGTACAACATCAACACCACCCATTATAATGGAAACCATTGGGATGTTCAATACATATTCTCCCATGGATAGTTTGATATTATGGCACTTTCCTGAGCAATTTATGGTTCCTTGACTTGCAACCATCACTTGAAACTCTGGTGCTAGATATAGGAAGCAAATCATTTCCTTGGCTATTGTTGGGAGTGAGATCCCCTAAGGGAAGCTTTGGGGCTAAAAGCCCATGTTTGAATTAAATTTTGTAATATAGTTGTAAAGACTCCGCATTTTGTGGTCGCGAAGTGCAAAGGTGTTATGTGTCATAAAGGGTAGTCTGCCCTTAGTTTTGTAAAGTAAAGTCAACTGTAAGAGATATACCCATGGTCTGCGGACCATGGGATTGTATAAAAAGAGCTAAGCTCTAAGTAGTTTTAGAGATACACCATGTAAGAGAGTCATAGCTTTGAAGAAAGAAGTCTAAGTCTTGGGTCGTACCATAGGTAAAGGCTTTGTAGTTGAGTGCACAGAGGCCTAGGGTAGATGTCTGCAGCTGAGTGCGCAGACCCTTGTAACTATGTACATAGGGTAGATAGAGTCTGTAATCACTTGGAAGTTATCAATAAAGGGAATTATTCAACAATTTCTATGTCTTTGTTCTATTGATGTATCTCGATAATTTATGTATGAATTTCCTTCATTATGGTTATATGATGCGCAAATGAATGCAATTACATTAAATAATTGAACACATTTATGAATATTTGTTTACGCAATGTTAACTATAATTGTTTGATAAGATAAGCAAGTCACTTAGATTAATTGGGGAATCTCCACGGCACACTGCCATAGCAGCGTGGATGTACCTAGGTAGCCAGTTAAGGTTGCGTGAAGCTTGATCGTACCCTTTCGCGGACGTATTGAAGGATGAAATAGAGGGCTTGTCTTGTAAGCCCTAAAGTGAAGCAACTTGCGCAAAGGCAGGGATAGAGGGAATCAAATGGTATCAAAACCATCTCAGGTTGCGGAAACTTGGTTCCAGCATCCTCCCATACTACTTCGGGTGAGACTTTGGTCCGCACTCTGCGGGTTGATTTTGAAAGGGCCAGTAGTGTAGGGATTTGTTTGGATAATTAACACTGAACCTGGGTTAGGCACCATCAAGCCAACAAATGGTTTCATTACCGGGACTGGAATCTGCATAAGAGATGTGTGATTCTGTATCACTGGAATCCTACTAAGAAAGAGATTGAAGACTAGTTGGATAGGAAAATCCACGAATTCGTGGCACAGGAGAATAGAAACCCGCGACTAACAAAGGAACCGTGGTTGGAAAGATACCTGTATATAGAGATCCATGAGATATTTTTTTCCTCCTTCCTAATTGAACTATATGAGTGGATCACGAAGTTAGCAGATAGCTAAGGAAGGTGGAAACTTGACAGTCCTATTTTTTAGACCCCGGAGCTAATATAGAAATTGGAAGCATCTGAGGTCAAGATCGCCTGCGCTGTCGACCATTGGCTCGATCATGTCATAGGAGGATTTAGGACCGAGTTCGCGGTCGACACCTCAGTCAACTATGGTGAGGCAGAGCATTGTTTTTTTAAAGGACCACAAGATAAGCACATAAAATCTTTGAATACCTGTATTAAAATGCTATTGTGCAAAAAATAGGTTATGCAGCTACCTTGATGTTCGGAACTACATGAAGTAGAAAAACGTATAGGAACAAAGGGAAAAAGGGTCTTGAATATAGTCCATTGATCTCACCTCCATGAGGTGATAAAGAAGGGATAGCGAAGGTTTCTCCATGAAGTGATATTCAGTTGATAAGACAAGGATTCTTGCGAATTCCACCTCCGCCCACACCACCTATGACCTCACCACCATCACCTCCAACTTCACTTGTACCACCTCCACCTCCACAGCAATTCAATATGGAAAATTCAATGAAGTCGCCTTTGTTTAAAGGCTTGGGAAATGAAGACCGGGACCAATTCTGGTTCATTGTTAAAGCTGTATGGGAAGCTCATGGTGTTACAGATGATCATATAAAGAAGGTGACATTGGTGAGTGCTCTGTATGATTGTGCTCTAAGTTGGTATATCAAGTACTCTAATGATAACCCGAATGTTGGAGTGGCAGACATCCAAACAACCTTGAATCGAGAATTCAATAGGCCTAAATCTGGGGCACAGTGGATTGTGGGATTCAAGGAGATCACGATGCAACTAGGCGAGACGCCTTGGGAACTAGATCAGAGGTTGAAATGTATAATCCATGAAGCCAACATGAATTTGATAGATGGGTAGCATCACGAGTGGTTTGTGGCTTCGCTACTGCCACACTTAAGGGTTGGGCTGTTGCAGTAGAAGATAACGATGCAGGAAGAGGCCTTGGAGATTGCAATGAGACTACATGAAACACCAACATAAGATCCAAATATAGGGGTTTAGCAGATCCATGTGCAGTTGAAGATTCTATGCCTTGAGATGCAAAGTTTGAAGCAGGATAGGACGGTTCGACCAGAAGTGTGTGAGGAGGTATGGTGCTTAAAATGCAAGAGTCTGGGGCATGAAAAGGACCATTGCCCGGTCTTTGCGAACTATATTGTAGGAGGAGGGCCAATGCCTTTAAGGCCAGAAGCTCAAGCAAGTCCTAGCACGGGGCCTGCATTATGGTTCGCTATATGTCAAGTAGCAGGAAAACATGCCACAGATGACTGTCATTTGCTACAGAAGTTTGTACAGATGCTGCAACAACTGTTCTACAACTTTTGTAGGTCGGTAGGGCATGATGAGTGCAATTGTAGGAGTTATGAATTGATGATGGATAGAGCTCCCACCTATAGGGTTCAGGCTGAAACGCGACCCCTTGACCAGAGCGTAGGGATGGCGCGGACAAGATTTCAGGTGCATGGACGAGGCCGAGGTGGAGGAGGACTTGGCAGAGGTTGAGGATAGTTGATCTGCTACAATTCCGGAGGACCAGGACACTATGCCCGCGATTTCACTAACCCAACACATCCATCATGCAAGTATTGCACGTTGTTTGATCATGAAACAGAATACTATCCTACACTGATAGCTAGGATACGTGACAAAGGGGCACTACCACCTCCGCCGACTTAGAACCTGCAGATGATGAGGTCTAAGCCATGCGAAGAGGATCCAAACGTAAATATAGTGCTCAAGAGTGGAATCGCGATGGGAGATGATAAGGGGAAATAACTAGAAGACAGTACATGGGTCTGCAAAGCTTTGACGAAGGAGGTTGAGTTTGATTTGGAGCGCGCACGTGAAACCTTCATGGAATCCAAGAAGAGCTTCGCTGAGGCATCCACCTCAGGAAGCAAGGATAGGCCTGATCTGGAGATGGACCCCTCTATACTCACAACTTTCCTGGAGACCTGTATGAAGTTACTACGTGATACTAAGGTTTGGAAAGGGTTACAAGAGCTCATCAATAGATGCGTTGGAACCGCATTGGGTAAGCCATGCATAGTACGAAAGATTGGCAAACATAAAACAAGGACGGGATGGAAGATGAGACTTACCGCACAGATAGGAGAGTATGAAATGGATCAGGTTATTTTGGACCTAGGGTTAGATGCAAACGTCCTACCAAAGTAGACTTGGGAATGAATTGGGAGACCTGCACTTCAATGGTCTTTGATCTAGCTGAGGATGGCGAATTAGTAGAAGATCATCCCCATGAGACGACTACAGGGGGCGACTGTGGATACTGAAGGTACGAGCGCGCTAGCTGATTTTAAAGTAATAGAGATAATGGATGACAACAATCCCTATCCCGCGCTCCTAGGAATTGACAGGGTTACTGATATGAATGAGGTAATCAATTTAAGGAAGTGGAAGATGATCTTTGAGAAGAAATCCCTACGCGTAATAATACCCCTAGATCCAGCTGAAGGATCGCGCTATACTGAACTAGTACGCGATTATGAGAGTGATGATGATCTAGATTGTATCTATAAGATAACAACGTGAGACCAAGATTAGGTGAACCCCACTGTGGATGGATGAATTACTTGGGATCGTGAGAGTTTCTACACTTCAGACTTCGATGAAGAGATAGAACATTGGTAGAATCAGTTACATGAAGTAATTACGCTGAATTGCAACATGATGACCCAATCACTGCATTGTGTGTCCTCAGAGGTAAGAAATCTGCCTACTTATGATGGCCTAAATGAGGTAGATATCTTTCTGGATGCATTTGAAAGGGAGGTACCAGAAAAGCAGCACTTCTAGGCGTTGGACTAGGCACTGCACGCTATGCCTGCAAGATGGTGGGGTATGCATAAAGGAAGCTTTGATGATTGGCACGAATGTAGGAGGATGATGAGAACACAATTTGGGAAGCCTAAGATGCGAATGATAGACAAGTATGATGGGCAGGATGATCCGCATGCACATTTTGCCAAATGGGCCCAGGCTTATAGAGAAAATCCCTAACCTGAGTGGGTACACTTGTTCTATCATACGATGGATGTTGTTCCGATGAATTGGTACATAGAAACTAAGATCTGCCATGGTACAGGTGAATGGGATATTTTGCGTGAGGGCTTTGTAATGACCTTCAGTTTTGAAGATGGGTTTAACTGCATTGATGAGGTGCTACAAGAAGTGAAAGTAGCTATCTTTCAAAAACTGCAAGATCCTTTGGACCTGGTTCACCCTGAGTGGGCCACTCAACTAAGTCACACACTGGAATGCTATAACGTGACCACTGAAGAAGAAGATGAGGATCCACGAAAGATTAACATTTCGGAAACAGAAGGTCACCACAAGGTTAAAGGACCGCAAATTGTGAACCCTGATATAACCGCGTCGTTGAAAACGAAACAAGTGAACATTGGTATGGAGGAAGAACCCAAATTCGTGAAGATTGGAGACTACTGGGACAACGCGACAGTGGATAAAGTTGTTGAATTTCTCCACAAATACCAAGATATATTCCCTACCATGTTTACAGATCTAAAGGGGATAATCAAGGACTTAGGATGATGAAGATTACATTGAAGCCCGATGCGAAGCCAGTTAAGCAAAGACCTTACCATCTCAATCTAAAATATAAGGAGAAGGTCCGCTTGGATCTAGAAAAGATGCTCGCGATAGGCATCATTGAGCCTATGGAAGAATCTGACTGGGTAAGCCCAATGGTGGTATAGGAGAAGAAGGAAAAGGATGAAATAAGGATATGTGTGGATCTCAGAAAGCTAAATGACACTTGTGTGCATGATCCTTTCCCGAATCCATTCACTGATGAAGTGTTGGACAATGTAGGTGGCTAGGAAGCATATTCCTTCATTGATGGGTTCTTGGGATACAACCAGATCAAAAATAAACTGGAGGATAGGAGCAAGACAACCTTCACGATAGAGTAGGGTTGTTTCCAGTACACTGTAATGCCATTTAGATTAAAGAATGCACCTGCAATCTTCTTGTACGTAGCTGTTGCTGCGTTCAAGAAATTTATTCTTAAGTTACTGGAGGTATATTTTGATGACTAGACTGTGTTTTGGCTGGTTAAATGCCATGTAGCAAGCTTACACTTGATGTTGGATACTTGTCGAAGATACTAGATCACGCTTAATCTCAAGAAGTGTCTATTTTGTGTTCCTTTTGGGAAACTGTTGGGGCATGTGGTTTGAAGACAGGGGCTGATGGTAGATCCCGCAAGGATAGTAGTGATATTGAACTTGGAAGCGCCAAAGAGTGTGAAGCAGCTTTGTGCTACCATGGGACATAAGGGATATTACATAAATTTTATCAAATGCTACACCCAGATCACTGCGCCTATGGAGAAATTGTTGAAGAAGGATGTCACGTTCTACTGGAACAATGACTATAAGAAGAGATTGGATATATTAAAAGAAAATATGGTCATCGTGCCAATTCTAGTCTTCTTAGATTGGAAGAAGGAGTTTCATGTACATGTCGACGTGTCATGTATAGCGCTGGGAGTAGTACTGACACAAGTGATGAGCCCCAATTTTTGGTAACAATTTGGGCTCATTTGGCCTACTTACCTTGCTCAACCCTTCATCTTTTATCACTTATGCATCATTTCTTAGTATATTTGTGTTATTTGTAGGAAGAAGGGCATGCATTATTCCTATGTGACTAATACATGATGATTTCAGGTTTTTTGACATTAAATGGAGCAAAGAACACGCAGATGGAGACAAGGAGACACCAAAGGTGGCATTGCGGGTTTATAGGGAGGTTTTCTACAGCCTTGAATGACCTCCCTCATGATCTCCACCCTAACTCCGAGCTCCAACAACTATCCCCACCGAGCTAAAAGGCAACCAACGGATTCTACAGGAACAACAGTTTACTTTCAGTTGGACAGCCAAGCTCCACTAATTGAGGAAGCCAGCTTGGCCCTCATCATGTATAAATATTGAGGCCGTAGCCTTTGATAGAAGCTTTTTGAACCTTTGAACTACTGTTGCAATTTCTGAGTACGAGCTACAGCTCGGTGTTCTTGCTTTTTGTAAGCCAGTTTTGGCATGTTGTTAGACTCATGATTATTTAATAAAGGCAGGCAGATTTGGATCCAATCCTGAGTTCTTAAGAGGAGCTATAGCTCTCAGGTTAGGGCCCAACCTGAGAGCAATAGACCTCCTTTTCCTTGTATTGTTACTTGTCTTTCCTTTCAGCACTTCATTTCTTTGCTTTGACATGCATTTGGAAAACACAGTCTGCTGATTTAATTTCTTTAATGTGATTGAGTAGGATTAGTTTATGGTTAAAGTGCTTTCAGTAGCTTAGATTAGAGTAGGAGGATTAACATTCATTAGAGCTCCAAGAAAAGGTTGACAGTGCACTCACTGCCATCTCTGTTTAGAGATTGGGGGTGTAGACCGTACCAACCACCAAAAAACGCAGTCCTATACGTTCATGCAAGATGCAACACAATCATTTCAGTCATAGAACCATCCATGCATTCTGATCTTAAGCAATACTTTTTCGTTCCAACACCATGCACGATTTCTCTCCACAGTTTACATTGCTGTTCATTGGTTTAATAACACAGTTAAAATAGGTTGATGGAATTCTCGGTTTTGTGCAAGACATAGAGGATTTGTTCCATTTACACTACGCAGCATTGTTCTATTAACTTCTTCTTCTTCTCAACCGCGCCTAAGCCACCTGCTTAACCTCTGTTCAGTTCGTTTGCCTTCCAACCCTTCTACTGTTCACGTAGCTCCATCTTTTTGACTTTTCATTGCTTCCACCCTTCTATCCACCAACCAGCTGCATACACTCTCTCTCCATCCCATCTCTCTGTCCCTGCGCCATCACTAGCTCCCTTTTCATCCTACCTATCCACCCATACTGCTCCTTCACTCCTCCATCACCAAAAACTCCAACCGCAGAACATCCTGTAGAAGTTAGCAGACTTCCTGTAGAAATCCCGAGCTTCCTGTAGGATCCCCTGCAGACATCCTGTAGAAGCCTGCAAACTCGGTTGCCAAGCACTTGAACATTGTGGACTTCTGTGGAATGATGTTAGGGATCCCCTGGAACCTCTCCTAGCCCTCCTGACCTTTCCCAAGCCTTCCTTCCCTTCGAACTACCCCCAGCACAGTCAAAACCCAACAAGAAGCAACATCATAATAACTCCAACCACTTAAGCAAAAATATAAAAACAATGTTCTCTTCAATGGAAGTAGTTTAAATTCATGCATCTCATATCACTAGAAGTAATGGCATCATTTTTAGGAGTTACATTCCCATCGTTGCATTGTAAGGATTAAGCTAGTCAGATTAGGGTTTACTAGGGTTTCCATGTTTGGTTGGCTTTCAGGTCATTCTTGCAAAGTAGGTTAACTTTCCTTGAGATAGTCTTCGTTCATCATTTAGAAAGCTTCTTCTGAAAACATATAGAAGTTGGCTTGACCCCTAGCGGACTTGTGCCAGCTGACCAAGTGACAGCTGCGACAAGAGCTAGTACTTGTGCATATAGCACCGTCGCTTCCAAGTTTGTTACGAACTACTGGGTTGATAAAATTAGAGAAGGAAGCCCCAGGAGTTGTAGCATTATTGCTACAATATTGGAGCCCACCATCTTTTTGGCGCCGTTGCCGGGGAAGCGTCAAAGTATTAGTAATTGTTGCTTTTCTTCTACTTTCCTATTCTTGCTTCCTGCCAAGTAGTTTATTTCATTTCCATTCTTCAAAAGTAGCATAGACATTTCCTGCTTTCATAGATTAGCATTTCAATTCCGCAATTTCAATTTTGCAAGCGTAGATTAGTATTTCAATTCTGCAAGCGTAGACTAGCATTTCCATTCCTGCAATTTCATTTGAGCAAAGTAGATTAGTTCTTTCCTGCTTTCAATTTAATTCTGCATCTTTATTTCAGTAAGATAGTTAGTTGTAGATCAATCTGTTTCAGTTTTGCAGGTACCAAAGAAAAACAAAAGCAATCAAAAAAGTCCTTCCATTTCATGCCTCGTAGGAATCGAGATAAAACAGGCAAATTCTTACCCAATACCCCCACCACATCACTGAGTCACCCTTATCTCTTCTTCGGTGACAATGATCCAGAAGAACCTATAGGTGAACCTCCTGAGATATACGAAGATCCTATAGCAGAAGAAGAATTAGAGACCATCCCATCTGAAGCTATGGCTGACAATAGAGGAGAAGATGAGAGAATAGAAGGCGCCTTACCCATCCGAGAGACCAATGGAGAGATGAAAATGAAGAACATTAGCCCCTCCGCTTTACCTCACTTCCATGGACTGACTACTGAAGATCCTGATACCTTCCTGTTTGAGTTTGCTGTCCTTTGAAGAACCTATGATTATACTGAAGATGAGCAGAAGCTGAAACTCTTCCCTTCAACTCTTAAGGATGCAGCATTACGCTGGTTCATGGGCTTACCTGGGAATAGTATCACCACTTGGGCTCAGATGCAGCAAGCTTTCAATACCAAGTACCGATATTACTGTAGGTCCAAGGAAACCAAGGGAGAGATCTTTCGGATGACTATGGGAAATGATGAGTCCTTAGAGGATTATGAGGAGAGGTTCCAACTTAGCTATAAGCGGGCCAGGTGCACACTTGACCCTGAATCCCTCAAGTTGGTCCTGCTGTGAGGAGTCCCTGAAGACCTCTTAGATACCCTTCACATGTTAGCTAGGGGGGATATTTACCAACTGCCTTATGAGGACATCAAGACTGTGTTTAGAAACCACTCCAGGGCAGCCCGGAAACGAGGTAGAGGAAACCATCTCTCAGCTGGTATTCCTTTCTCCAAGCATGAGTTTGCAAATCAATTAGAAGATCTTAAGAGTGAGGTGAGACAGACCATTGCCATGCAACTGGACACATTCAGGATCCAGCAGAAGAAGGAAGAAGCTGAGAGGGCCTTGGCTATCTTCTACCCTAGATGTACAAGGAGACACCCTAAGAACGAATGCCCATTGCATTCGGTTGAAGTGTGTTTCGTTTGTGAGGAGGACCATCCCACAAACCAATGTCCAACCTTACCTGGATTTAAATCCATGTACCAAGGGACAGAAGCTCCCACTGAACATCTCTATTACCTCAACCAAAGGAGGCCACACGGACCTAGACCTTACCAGCAGGGGATGCAAGGGGCACCCCAAGCTTATTACAGCCCCAACCAATCGACTCCTATGCCTTCCTGGGGTCCCCCTGCTCATCCTTCTTGGTCTATGCCTCCTCCATGGTCTTACCCACCTCAGTACCCTACTCAACCCACTACTCATTCATATCACTCACATGCCCAGCCACAGCCTCAGTGGAATGCACCTTAGTCGGGGTGGAGGCCCCAGTACAACACTCCTCCTGCCATTTTGCCTCCACCACCAGTTCAACCTCAACCATTACCTCCTACTCCTCCAAGGCAACCTCAAATACCTGCTCAACCGA
Source organism: Pinus tabuliformis (assembly GCA_031772625.1). NCBI lineage: Eukaryota > Viridiplantae > Streptophyta > Pinopsida > Pinales > Pinaceae > Pinus > Pinus tabuliformis. The sequence continues at coordinate 1,097,206,990 of CM062809.1, forward strand.
ATCCGAACCCCAACAATAGACAGGCCCAACAGGTATACACTGGGGAAACATCATGCCCTACTTATGCTGTGGAGATCCAGGAGATCAATCTTCGATCTGGAAAGACTCTTCCGGATCGCCAACCTCCTCCCCCAGAGGATGAGGAAGATAAACAGGAAAGTGAACCAAAGTCTATTCCACCCTTTCCTGAGAGACTAACAGCCACCACACAACCCAACCCAGAGGAGGATGAGCTTCTGGGAGAGCTCAAGTAGTTGTGTGTGAAAATACCACTTCTCCAAGCCATCAAGGATGTGCCAATATACAACAAACTGGTTAAGGAAAAGTGTTTCAAACACCCAGGCAGGCGAAAGAGAGATGCTTCAACCATCAATGTCTTAGGAAAAATGTCTGACCTTATGTTAGGACAAGTCATCTGCCCAAAGTACCTAGATCCTGGGAGTCCTGTAGTAGATGTCCACATCAATGGCACCATCATACCTCACACCTTGATTGATCTGGGGGTTGCCATTAATGTGATGACCAGGGATACCATGCTCAAACTCAATCTTCAGGGTTCCTTGAGGAAGACCTCGACAGTACTGCAACTAGCAGATCGCTCCACTGTGACTCCCGAGGGGATTGTGGAGGATGTCTTGGTCTCTGTCGACTCTTGGGAATACCCTACAGATTTCTTGGTTCTGCAACCCAAGGCAAAGCTTACTGGATATCCTCTTATTTTGGGAAGGCCTTGGTTAGCCACTGCAGATGCTTACATAAGCTGCCGTGCCGGAAATATGACCATCAAAAATGGTCCTATGTCCAAGCAGCTAGTCCTATACCCTCCTGCCCAACCTTCCTTAGAGCATGACTTACCACTTTGGTTGGAGGAAGGAGAAGAGGATGAAGTGTACTCAGCACCTTTGTGCACCCTAGATACCCCCCAACCGAGGATGACTTGATTGAGACCTTGATCCAGAATCCACCTTCCAGTGCACTATCCTTAGAGAAATTGGTGGAGGATGCCCAAGCCAGTACCTTAGTGGATCTTTGTACAACCAACCCTGTCACTCCCAGAGTCAAGAATGTGGAGTTCGGCCCTGAGAGAATGTTAAAGATCAGCTCCTCCCTATCTCCTTCCCAGGAAAAGGAGCTGTGTAGCCTGTTGGCCAGCCATCTAGATGCTTTTTCTTGGAGCTATAAGGAGATGAAAGGAGTTCATCCTTCGGTTTGTACCCATCACATATACATCAAAGAGGATTGTAAGCCAGTTAGGCAACCTCAGAGGAGAATGAATCCAGCCCTTAAGGACATTGTCAAGGAAGAATTGCAAAAACTGCTGGACGCTAGATTCATTTACCCCATCTCAGATAGTGAATGGGTGTCCCCTCTGGTGCTGGTTCCCAAGAAAAATGGGAAGTGGAGAATCTGTGTGGACTACCGAGAACTGAACAAACCTACCAAGAAAGACCATTTCCCTCTACCTTTCATAGATCAAGTGTTGGATGGACTGGCAGGAAAGAAGTTCTTCTCTTTCCTGGATGGGTTTAGCGGGTACAACCAGATTCAAATCAGCCCGGAAGACCAAGATAAGACCACCTTCACTTGTCCTTGGGGTACCTTTTCCTACCGAGTTCTTCCCTTTGGGCTATGCAATGCTCCTGCTACCTTCCAGAGAGCTGTCTTAAGCATCTTCTCGGAGCTGGTCCATGATGCAGTGGAAATCTATATGGATGACTTCACTCCTTATGGCGCCAACTTCCAGGAAGCATTGTCCAATTTGGGAAAAGTCCTAACCAAATGCATTGAGATGAACCTGTCCCTTAGTCCTGAAAAATGTGAATTCCTGATGACTGAAGGGACTGTGTTAGGCCATACCATTTCTTGCCAAGGGTTACAAGTGGATCCTAACAAAATTGCTCTCATCAAGAAGGTTCCACCTCCTCAAAAGGTAAGGGATGTTCGGAGTTTCTTAGGATTAGCAGGGTATTACAGGAGATTCATTAAAGACTTCAGCAAGCTAGCCTTGCCACTGTTTGGCCTGCTGGCAAAAGATGTGGAGTTTAAATGGACTGACGATTGTCAGAGGGCTTTGAATGAATTGAAGGACAAGTTGGTGTCAGCCCCAATCTTGAGAGGTCCAAATTGGGCCCTACCTTTCCACATCCACACTGATGCCTCGAACAAAGCCATAGGTGCAGCTTTAGGACAAGTTGAACAAAAACTTCCATATGCCATTTACTTTGTTAGCAAAAACTTGTCCAAAGCTGAACTGAATTACACTGTAACCGAGAAAGAGTTTTTGGCTGTGGTCCATGCATTGAACAAGTTCCGACATTATATCACTGGCTATCAAACATTTGTACATACAGACCATGATGCAATTAGATATTTAATGAATAAACCAGATGTGAATGCTCGTATTATTAGATGGTTACTTTTGTTGCAGCAGTTTGATTTGACCATTGTTGACAAACCAGGTAAAGAAAACGTTGTTGCTGATTTTTTATCTAGATTGGATTTGTCTGCAGATGAGGATGGAACAGTGGATGACCAGATGCCCGATGAACATCTGTTTGCTATCTCAGCACTCTCTCCATGGTTTGCTGATATAGCAAACTACCTTGTTTCAGCACAGTTCCCTCCGCACCTATCTTCAAGAGAGAAGAGCAGAATCATCAGAAAAAGTGCCTCATTTACTTGGATCGGGGGCAATCTGTTCAAGCTTGGCCCGATCAGATCTTAAGGCGTTGTGTAAGGGAGGAGGAAGTCTTTGATATCCTCCTCACCTGTCATGATGGGCCTTGTGGAGGACATTTTGCAGCAAAGAGGACTGCCTTCAAAATCCTGCAGGCAGGCTACTATTGGCCCACACTTCATCAAGATGTCAGAAGATATATTAGCCAATGTGACCAATGCCAAAGAATGGGGAAACCGACTCAAAGGGATGAGATGCCTCTCCAACCTCAAGTGACTCTTGAGCCATTTGAGAAGTGGGGTATGGACTTTGTGGGTCCAATCAACCCTCCTTCGAGGCAAAGGTCTTACATCATTGTGTGTATTGACTACCTGACAAAGTGGGCAGAGAATAAAGCAATCAAAGCAACAACAGAAGAGAAGGTGGCCGAGTTCTTAAGAGAAAACATCTTCTACAAGTTTGGCTACCCAAGAGAGCTGGTCACCGATCAAGGGAGCCAGTTCACATCCAACCTAGTTGAAGACCTACTAGCTCATCACAAGATCAAGCATAGGACTTCCACCCCCTATCACCCTCAAGCAAATGGGCAGGTGGAAGTCACCAATAGAGCATTAGAAGGGATCTTGACTAAGGCGGTGAGCAGCAGCAGAAAACACTGGGTAGATCGCCTGGTTGAGGCCACATGGGCCTACAACACAACCTGGAAGAACACCACTGGCTTCACACCTTATGAGCTGGTCTATGGGAAGAAAGCTTTGCTGTCCATTGAATTTGAATACAACACTTTGAGGATGGCAGCTCAGCTGGACCTAGATCTCAGCCATGCACAACAAGAAAGGTTATTGCAGCTGAATGGACTGGACGAGCACCGAATGCAGGCCCTCCTTCACTCGGAAGTGGTTCAACTTCAGAGAAAGGTGTGGCATGACCAACACCTCAATGACAAGCAATTCCAGCCAGGAGATTGGGCACTATTGTATGACTCCAGGTACAAAGATTTCAAGGGGAAGCTGAGAACCAGATGGCTAGGACCATATGCAGTGGAAAAATGTCATGACAATGGATCTGTTCTTATTCAGACCATTGATGAGGAAGCCATCCCCATGCTTGTCAATGGGCATTGATTGAAGATCTACAAGAAACCTCTCTCAAGACAAGAGTTCATCAAAACTATGGAGAAATCAGTGTTGGTCATAGAGAGGGGTTCTGCCTCTGCTTTGGGCATACCCTAAAAGATCTAAAAAAAAAAAAAAAAAAAAAAACAAAAATAAATAAATAATAAAGATCCTTGGGTGAAAACCTCTCTGAGGCGCCCAAGGCAGGTGGTAGGGGTGAAAACCTCATTGAGGCGCCCCTATTGTCTTTCAAAAAAAAAAAAAAAAAAGAGATGTGAAAAAGATCCTTGAGTGAAAACCTCTCTGAGGCGCTTAAGGCAGATGGCAAGGGTGAAAACCTCATCGAGGCGCCCCTGTTATCTTTCAAAAAAAAAAAGAAAAAAAAAAGAAAAAAAAAGAAAAAAAGAAAAAAAAAGAAAAAAAAGAAAAAACAATAAGCACAAAAAACAAGGACAGCAAGTTCATAATGTAAAGTTGCATGCAGGTTGCAGGTGTTCTATGGAGGAGAGGAAGCCTCTCAACTCAAAGCCAAGGATCCTTATCATGCTGTCAGGAGACCTCACCAGCACCTCCTCCAAGAATACTCATTTTCTCCAAGGTATGTGCACAATTTCATCACGGCTTGAGATTTCTACAGGAAGATGCAGATTTTCTACAGGAAGATGCAGATTTTCTACAGGAAGGTGCAAACTTTCTACAGGAAACGCAAACTTTCTACAGGAAGCTCTGTATTTCTACAGGAAACTTCTTGTAGAAGTTCGGGACGGCCCAGAATTCATTCTATGAGGAGATCTAGCAACTAAGGATCGGTTTGGACACATGCAAGCTACTGTTGTCACCCTTGCACACTGCTGTCACCTCGTCCTACCATCCTTGTCGACATGCAACGAAGTTACTTGCACCAACAAAGCAGATCGTTGAGTTATCAAATAGAAAGCAATTTTTAAGATAAAAAAATGCTGAGATGTCATACCATATCCATCCCAGCCATCCCTGAGCTCTGGGAGCGTGATCGTGAGGCCAAATCCTTCGTCGTGCAGCATGCACCCGAGGAGGAAGAACTGTTACAAGACATCCCGCGGGAGTCCTGTAATAGTTAAGCCCGCTAGAGTGTACACCAATCACAGCGTTGGCCATATGCAATGAAAACGCGGGCGCATGCAGCCAAAGCATCCAATCTATTGTCGGCAGCCTGTAAACATGAATCTCTGGGCCTGCGCAAATTCACCTGCAGCAGATAGATCCACTCATCATCGTCCAAGAATCGAAAAATCGTGTTGCGGCTGCACAGGTAAGTGTCTCGACCCTTTCTTCCGTCAGATTGCATGAATTTTACTTTGAATTGTTTGCAAAGTGTGAAGAGAATGGGTTGAGTGGCTGTATGGCCAGTTGACTGGCCACGTCGACTAGTTAATGGTCTAGTCGGATGTTTGGGTGGCGGCCATGAAAAAAGGAATGGGCAGCACACACGTGAGAGCAATCCCGTCGGGAAAAACGAGTTTAACAGAAGAGACGGCGGCGGATCTGCGGGGAATGATGCGGCAGCAAGGGAACTCGCAGGCAAATGATGGGACGACGTCATCCAACGGTCCGGCGGGGACAGCTCACCCCCGCGCCACGGATTCCGCCGATTCAAATCTAATCGGCTAGATTGCACCTCATGCATTTATCATTCACCGTTTGAAACTCGAGTGATCATCCGGATCCCTCTGCAGTTCGAAACTCCGAGCCTTTGGCTATCAGAACGCCTGTGAAGCGACACCGAGAGCGCAGACCAACTGCAGTCTTTCCCAGAAATCGCGCGCTGCTCCTACAGGAAAGCGGTTTCTACAGGAAGGCGGGTTCCTCACGTCAAAAGGTGGCAGATTAAAAAGGTAAACCTGAACTCTCCATGCAATTGGCTTTTGAAGGTGGCAGAATCGTCATCTACAGTCTGGTCGTAGGAAATTGTTGCAATTGTCGTCTGCTATGCATAAACTGTCATTCTACAGGATGTCAGTGTAATTAAGCTGTGTTAAGGTCCTCAGAGATAAGCTTCATGGATTATATGCATGACAGAAGCGTAATTCTACGCTCTGTCTCAGTAGACCAAATTTCTTCCGCGTTCGCCACCTCTAGCTAAAGCAACAGTTTTTATCATGCCGGGTGGGTTCATTAGAAGGGAACCCACTGATTCAACAAAGTTAAGAGAAAACCAGGAGGTGGTGGAGCTCTTCACACGAGCACAATGGATATCCTTCTGTGACAAATTGCAGGGTTATGACGACGAAGTGGCAGAAGAGTTTTTACAAGCTTTGAGGCCGAAATCCAAAACATTGGCCACCGTGAACTTCAGGGGCCTAAGCCTCAAGCTCACCCCACAATATATCAGTCGAATTACTGAACTTCCAATGGGTTTGCCATGGGATAAGGAAGAAAGGAAGTTGAGCCAACAGGCCAAGAAAGAATTCTTTCCCCCAGAGGAGGAATTCTCGGAGGACAAAAATGGGGTGCGTAGAACCAGTTTGCTGCCACCATGGAATGAAGTTAGCCTACAGATCATGAAGTATATAACCTGTGAAGGCCGTTTTAGCATTGTGTACGAGTATCACTTTAGGTTTCTCACTGAATTGAGGCACCAGATTGATCTTCCTGTAGAAAATAAACTGAGCATCCCTTATTTCCTGCTACAGTCTCTAATTGAGTGTGCCACAAAGTTAAAAGAAGGCATACCAGACCAGGTAGCCCACCATGGATTGATCAAACTTCTCGTGGAGGATGCACTTCATTCATATAAGGTTCCTCTCTCATGGGAAGCATTCAGAAATTTGACAAGAGATGGAGACATAAGGATGTTGACCGAAGAAAGTGGTTCCTCCAGCAGTGAGGAGAAAGAATCAGTGGCCGTGGGAAAGAAAGAAACAGGCCAGAAGACCCCGACCACAGTGCAGAAGAAAGAGCAAAAGAAGAAGCATGAGAAAAAGGATGACAAAGAAAAAGATGACACACCCATCTTGACAGCAAGAGAGAAAAGGTTGCAAGGTAGAGTGGACAAGGCTGAGAAGGTCCACATCAGCAAGAGTGCCTCGACAGCGACCGCAACTAAGTCAAAAAGAAAAACCCATGCAGCAAAGCAAACCAAGGCGGCAACACCTGTTTCTACAGGAAAGCCGAAACCGGCTTCTACAGGAAGCCCGAAAATTATTGAAAAAGGGTCTTCTACAGGAAGCCCAAAAATTACTAAAACAGGGTCTTCTACAGGAAGCCCGAAATTGACTAAAACAGGGTCTTCTACAGGAAGCCCTGAAAAAGTGAAACCCAAGGAGAAGAAAGCTGATATTCGTGAAAGGGAGGCAGCAGCTGTGCTGGCCACCCTCAGCACGCCACCTAAGCCAAAGGAGAAGAGAAAGAGGGAGACCCCTCTATACTTTGAAGCTCGAAGAAGTGCGAGAATAAAGACGGGCAAGCCACAGCCCCCATCCAGCAGCCAAATCACTACAGGGGATGCCCCTACTTCACCCAGTGAGAGGTCCCCCTCGAAGATATCGGTCACCTACGAGAGGGGGAGCCCAAAAACAACTACTTGGAAAGGAAGGGTAGACCAATCGGCTTCAAAAGCCCGGCTCAAGGTCATGGAAACAGAGAAGAGGGAAGGAGCGGCACCCTCATCGCCACCAAGGACAGAACAGGCAGAGCCACCAAGAGTAGGAAAGAAAGAGCGTATTCTGGAGCCTAGTTCTCGGCCAAGGACAAGGAGCTGGAGCAAAATTACTCAAGGATGAGCAAATATTTTAGCTGGGGGGTGATGATGAGCCCTAATTTTTGGTAACAATTTGGGCTCATTTGGCCTACTTACCTTGCTCAACCCTTCATCTTTTATCACTTATGCATCATTTCTTAGTATATTCTTGTTATTTGTAGGAAGAAGGGCAGGAATTATTCCTATGTGACTAATACATGATGATTTCAGGTTTTTTGACATTAAATGGAGCAAAGAACACGCATATGGAGACAAGGAGACAACAAAGGTGGCATTGCGGGTTTATAGGGAGGTTGTCTACAGCCTTGAATGACCTCCCTCGTGATCTCCACCCTAACTCCGAGCTCCAACAGCTATCCCCACCGAGCTAAAAGGCAGCCAACAGATTCTACAGGAACAGCAGTTTACTTTTAGTTGGACAGCCAAGCTCCACTAATTGAGGAAGCCAGCTTGGCCCTCATCATGTATAAATATTAAGGCCGTAGCCTTTGATAGAAGCTTTTTGAACCTTTGAACTACTGTTGCAATTTCTGAGTACGAGCTACAGCTCGGTGTTCTTGCTTTTTGTAAGCCAGTTTTGGCATGTTGTTAGACTCATGATTATTTAATAAAGGCAGGCAGATTTGGATCCAATCCTGAGTTCTTAAGAGGAGCTATAGCTCTCAGGTTAGGGCCCAACCTGAGAGCAATAGACCTCCTTTTCCTTGTATTGTTACTTGTCTTTCCTTTCAACACTTCATTTCTTTGCTTTGACATGCATTTGGAAAACACAGTCTGCTGATTTAATTTCTTTAATGTGATTGAGTAGGATTAGTTTATGGTTAAAGTGCTTTCAGTAGCTTAGATTAGAGTAGGAGGATTAGCATTCATTAGAGCTCCAAGAAAAGGTTGACAGTGCACTCACTGCCATCTCTGTTTAGAGATTGGGGGTGTAGACCGTACCAACCACCAACAAACGCAGTCCTATGCGTTCATCCAAGCTGCAACACAATCATTTCAGTCATAGAACCGTCCATGCATTCTGATCTTAAGCAATACTTTTTCGTTCCAACACCATGCACGATTTCTCTCCACAGTTTACATTGTTGTTCGTTGGTTTAATAACACAGTTAAAATAGGTTGATGGAATTCTCGGTTTTGTGCAAGACATAGAGGATTTGTTCCATTTACACTACGCAGCATTGTTCTATTAACTTCTTCTTCTTCTCAACCATGCCTAAGCCACCTGCTTAACCTCTGTTCAGTTCGTTTGCCTTCCAACCCTTCTACTGTTCACGCAGCTCCATCTTTTTGACTTTTCATTGCTTCCACCCTTCTATCCACCAACCAACTGCATGCACTCTCTCTCCATCCCATCTCTCTGTCCCTGCGCCATCACTAGCTCCCTTTTCATCCTACCTATCCACCCATACCGCTCCTTCACTCCTCCATCACCAAAAACTCCAACCGCAGAACATCTTGTAGAAGTTAGCAGACTTCCTGTAGAAATCCCGAGCTTCCTGTAGGATCCCCTGTAGACATCCTGTAGAAGCCTGCAAACTCGGTTGCCAAGCACTTGAACGTTGTGGACTTCTGTGGAATGATGTTAGGGATCGCCTGGAACCTCTCCTAGCCCTCCTGACCTTTCCCAAGCCTTCCTTCCCTTCGAACTACCCCCTGCACAGTCAAAACCCAACAAGAAGCAACATCATAATAACTCCAACCACTTAAGCAAAAATATAAAAACAATGTTATCTTCAATGGAAGTAGTTTAAATTCATGCATCTCATATCACTAGAAGTAATGGCATCATTTTTAGGAGTTACATTCCCATCGTTGCATTGTAAGGATTAAGCTAGTCAGATTAGGGTTTACTAGGGTTTCCATGTTTGGTTGGCTTTCAGGTCATTCTTGCAAAGTAGGTTAATTTTACTTGAGATAGTCTTTGTTCATCATTTAGAAAGCTTCTTCTGAAAACATATAGAAGTTGGCTTGAGCCCTAGCGGACTTGTGCTAGCTGACCAAGTGACAGCTGCGACAAGAGCTAGTACTTGTGCATACAACACCGTCGCTTCCAAGTTTGTTACGAACTACCGGGTTGATAAAATTAGAGAAGGAAGCTCCAGGAGTTGTAGCATTATTGCTACAATACTGGAGCCCACCAACAAGCTGGCGAGGAAGGCTTAGACCACCCTATTGCATTCGCAAGCTGAAGATTATCCAGAGCGGAGAAGAACTATTCCACCACTGAGCGCGAAGGGGTAGCCATGGTGTATGCGCTCCAGAAGTATAGGCACTACTTGCTGGGAGGCCATTTTAAGATGTATACAGATCACTCCACGCTGGATTACTTGGTCAATAAGCTTGTGTTGGGGGCAGAATCTATAGGTGGCTCTTATTGTTCTAGGAATATGATTTTGAAGTTATTGTGAATCTTGGATGATTGAACGTGGGACTAGACCATCAATCGCGCATCGAAACAGGGGAAGAGCCCAATAGTTTGGAGGAGGGATTTCCCGAAGAAAAACTATTTGTAGTTGCGTGTCATGGACAGTCATTTTGAGGATATAATACATTTCCTAACGGCAGGTACTACACTGAAAGGATACACTATCTAGCAAAAGAAGGAATTAGTAGTGCGCACGATAGATTTCTCTATCATTGCTGGGCATCTATACAAAATGGGGATTGATGATATATTGCGACGGTATGTACTTGAGTTTGAAAGAACTAGCATCCTCACGGATGCTCATGGGGGCACTGCGGGATAACATTATGTAGGAAGAGAAATCGCACAGAATATTCTACACGCGGGGTTGTGGTGGCAAACCCTCCATCAAGAAACAAAAGCATATTGCAAGGCATGTGATGTGTGTCAAAGCACTGGTACACCATCACGGAGGGATGAAATGCCTTTGAATCCACAGATGACATTGCAACCCTTTGATAAGTGGGTGATAGTTTTCGTGGGACCCATTAGGCCTCAAGGAAAGACAGGAGCAAGGTACATTATCACCACGACAGAGTATTTGACTCGTTGGGTGGAGGCACATCCTGTGAAGGACTACACAGGTGTGACCGCTGCAAAGTTCCTCTTTGAGTATGTATTGACACGATTTGGCTGTACAAAGATCTTGATGAGTGATTGTGGTACGCACTTCCTGAATGAGATGATCAACGCGCTGACGGAGGAATTTAAGGTACACCACCAAAAGAGCACACCTTATCACCCACAGAATAACGAGACAGTGGAGGTGTTCAAAAAAGTGCTTGAAACCTCGCTGATGAAGGTTTACAATGCTCAACGAAGTGATTGGTACCTATGCATACCTACAATACTATGGGATTATCGAACGACATGCAAGAAGTCGACTGGACAAACCCCCTTTAGGCTCGCCTATGGTGTTGAAGCGGTAATTCCTATGGAGTATATTGTGCCTACTCTGCGCATAATAGTTCTCACAGGTATGATGCATCACAAAGCCCTAGAGGAGAGGCTCGCATAGCTGGATGAACTAGAGGAAGAAATATTTCTAGCTGGATTTCACCAACAAGTCCAAAAGTAGCGTGAAAAGGCATGGCATGATTGACACATCACGCTGTGCACATTTAAGGTAAATGACCTGGTTTTACTATATGATAGTAAGTTTGATAAATTTTTAGGGAATTTCAGAATGCACTAGTTAGGGCCCTATGTCATTGAGGAAATTACCGATGGAGGAGAAATATAGCTGGTCAAATTAAATGGAGAACCCTTTCGAGGAAAGGTGAATGGCAGTCACTTGAAGCCATATACCAACGGTCTAACCATGTAACTAGATGAAGCTAGCACAGTCTTAGCACTCTAGGCAGTTGAAAGGAGGCACGAGACTATAAAATATATTGCCGGGGTTGAGGAGCTACGCTATTGGAAGATGGTGCAAAGCAAGGAAGTGTCATTGGGTCCACGGCAGTGTGGAGGGAGCTGCGCTACCCAGGGAGAAATCGCGCAAGTCAGCCAGAAAGTGACCGTTAGGGTCATTGTTCATGAAAAGATGGCAGAAGTGAGGCCAAATGGAGCACATTGCCGACATTTAAGACAAAATTTATGGCTCAGATCCTCGAAAATCTGCCACCAATCCAACATTAATGAACTGATTTTGGGGGGAACGATCGGATTTGAATTCAAAATGCCCTATAAATTACAAGTGGCTGTCTAGCAAGAAACACTTGGAATTTTGAGAATTGAGTTATTAAGCTCTAGGGTGCATATGAATCACGAGAAATACGAGCTTCTAAGAGCTACTGGGGTATTTGAGACTTCGCCGATGGAAACACAAGAATTCCTGCAGAAGATCATGTCAGTACCCCTCGAAATTATAAATACAAAGAAAGTAGTAGAAGAGCCAGCACAAGAAATGGAAAGAGAGGCAGAAGTAGCTACTCCGGAAGTGGTTGAAGTATTGGTAGAGGTCCCTAAGTCACTGAGAATGTCGAGACCGAAGCCAACCCCAACTAAGGAAGTTGGGAAGGAAAAGAAGGGCAAGCAGCCTGCCATACCAGTGCGCACCTTGCCAAGGAAAAACCCACCAAAACCCACTGCACAGGAGAAAGGCAAGGCTATAAACCTAGAACCAAAGGAGGAAGATATCGAAGACATTTTGATGGATGAAGAGGATGTGGGAATGGAAGTGGAGGAGGTTGAAGCCCAGGGTGTGGACCCTATTACATGGTTGCTGGAGTATGTCCCTCCATGCAAGCCTAAGTCCAAGGTCCCAAAGGACATTGATGAGAGTAAGACTCCGTTGCATACCCCTCTGATACCAGATGAAATTGCTTTCAATGGTCCGTGTTTGGCACGAGTGTCAATATGGAAGCTTGAAGACTGGGACTTGGTGGACCACAAGAAGTTCCCGCACCTGGCGACCGAGTAGCTGATGTGTCACATCATAGACACAAATACGGGAATGACCACATTGGGTGCCACACTATAACTGCACCTCGGTGACAACTTTGGTCATCAAGCAACTGCTGTGCTTGGTGCATAATGGGTGTCTATGGTTGGAGGAGCCGATACCCATCATAAAAAGGTTAATTCACCGAATGACGTGCCTACTATATACAGGTGAGAATCTAGTAATGGTCTTTGGAAGCAAGGGTGGCTAGCAGGCTCTCGCAGAGTCGATGAAGGAGAAATTCAAGCTGGTGAAGAAGCCGTGCAGGTACAATATCTCCAGCATTTGCGACCCCACTGTGAAGGTAGCAATGCAGATCCTTGCCGAGAAGGTGATGCGGAAGTGTCGTGCCAATGAGGTGCTAATGCCTGTCATCGTGCTTGCACAAAAATGCATGGAAGGAGTCCAGTTTAACTGGTCGGACTACCTTCACGGAGAGTTCTTGGTGAACTACCGTGAAGCACAAGAGCTTAGCAAGATGTTCCACCACACGTGGCTCTTGCTATCGATTTTGTTGGTAGCGTGGGAGCTACCAGAGAATAGTTAGTTCCCTTCGGTCGTAATGGACCTCCTTGAAGTAGCGAAGTACGCTTCGCTATGGGCAACCAATGACACGCAGTGAATTCGGGACAACAATATCTTCTAGATCTTGGTGGAGATGAATATTAGGAAGGCCATCAATCACAAGTTGTGATTGTCACCCACGGTGCATGAAGGGAGCCTATGCAGAAGTGGTACGACTTATTGTGTCTAGCCACTGATGACACCATTGATGCGGTGCTTGATCAATGGCCCGTGGAGTGGCGCACTATTGCGAACTTGGTGGTGGGTGGAAGCAAGTCCACGGCATAGAAGAAAAAGGAGGATGCCAAGCTGAAGTTGGCACAACTAGTCAAGAAGAGGAAAAAGGAGGTCACTGATAAGGCCTAGGCGTAATAGGCAGAAAAGCAGGCAGGTAACCAGGCAGGTGGAACAGAGTGGGGCTTTGACAAAGGTGCGTGGTTGCCTTCACTTGCGATAGAAGAACAAGACAAAGAACAACATAGCGCAGATCCTTAGGATACTTCCACTTGCATTAAGCACCCAAAAGAGTTAGAGAAGGGGGGGTCCAGAAAGAAATCCAAGGTGACCAAGACCTCGCTAGACCCTATCACATTTACGAAGGGTGACTACATGATATCGGTGACACAGTCAGAGATGTCACCGTGAAGGCCCTACAGAAGTTTGAATAGCAACAACAGATCATTCTAGTGGCCATCCAGACCAGGTTGTAGACCTGCGCGTCACAGGCTGGTACGGTATCTACTAGCTTGGCTATTGGTACTTTAGAAGTTGCCGATATGCTGCGCACGAAGGCTTCCAATGTGATAGTGCTGCCGGATGGAGCATTGACCACAGAAAATGAGGCTGACAGGCCCACTTTCAGTGCCTCGAAGGGAGTTGGGTTGAACCTGGCAACGCTTCCGTGCAAAGCATTCCACCTCTTGTAGGATGGAGTGATTGCAGAACTGAGGGATTGAGAGCACCGTGCCCTTTAAGTGATAAGCGAACAACAGATCAACAACGAACATATGCCCGTATAGAGAAATGCTCATCGACACTTAGGCTGAGGCGGCCAACCAGAGCAAGAAGTTTATGCAAGTCGTTGAGGAGGCATGTAGAATGGTCCCAGAGTTGGCCATTCTAGAGGAAGAGACAGTTGAGGTACGCATCCATAAGTTGGCCGCAAGGGTGCGCGACACTCGGACTGAGATGGCGCAGGTTTAGTTGGACTTGAACCTATAGATTATAGAGCTACAGTTGAGGGCCCAACCTTCAACACCGCCATAGGTAAAGGAACAATGGGAAACCGCTGTCATAGAGTCAATCGCGACAGTGGAGAGTGTAGTAGTAGACTGCACATAGTTGTTCAAGGAATCATTTGAGGTCCTGACAAGCTTGTAGGAGAACCCAAATATACAGAGGCTAGAGATGGGAGCACGTGAGCTACAACAACGCTACAATGAAGTCAAGGGCATAGTGTGAACCTTCGCGCTAACACAGAGACTAGCCAAGCTGTAAGAGGCCAAGCAGCTGAAGGAACAGGGGGACACAACACTACATAAGGAAGAAGTGCTGAAGGTGTGACTAAAGCCCTGGATGGAGGAAGCTTATGTAATCACAGGAAATATTGAAGGCAAGCTTGCGACTCTGTATGTGACGCAACAAAAGCTTTAGGCTGATAGCGGAGGAGCAGTGCCTGAGAAGACAATGGAAGATGCAAAGCAAGCAACAGCTCAGTGCACAACTGAGGTAGCGGTCATACAGGTCGAGTTGGATGGGCTTCCCACAAAGTTCTCTGCACCTTTTGAGTGACTCGAGGGCGAGTCATGATGTTTGTGTTGGGGGCCTGTTGGGAGCGGGATTCCCCAAGGGCAGTTTTGGGGTTAAAAGCCCATGTTTGAATTAAATTTTTTAATAAAATTGTAAAGGCTATACATTTTGTGATCGCAAAGCACGAAGGTGTTATGTGTCATAAAGGGTAGTCCACCCTTAGTTTTGTAAAGTAAATTTCGATGTAAGAGAACTACCCATGGTCTGTAGACCATGGGATTGTATAAAAAGAGCTAAGCTCTAAGTAGTTCTAAAGACACACCATGTAAGAGAGTCATAGCTTTGAAGCAAGAAGTCTAAGTCTTGGGTCATAGCGTAGGTAAAGGCTCTGTAGCTAAGTGCGCAAAGACTTAGGGTATAAGTACGCAACTGAGTGCGTGGACCTTGCAGTTGTGTGTGTAGGGTAGATAGAGTCTATAATCACTTGGAAGTTATCAATAAAAGGGAATTATTCAGCAATTTCTATGTCTTTGTTCTGTTGATGTATCTGCATAATATATGTATGAATTTTCTTCATTATGCTTATATGATGCACGAATGAATGCAATTACATTGAATAATTGAACGCATTTATGAATATTTTTTTTATGTGGTGTTAACTATAATTGTTTGATAAGATAAGAAAGTCACTTAGATTAATTGGGGAATCTCCACGGCACACTGCCATAGCAGCGCGGAAGTACCTCGGCAGCCGGTTAGGGATACTCGAAGGTCGATCGTACCCTTTCACGGAGGTATTGAAGGTCGTAATAGAGGGCTCGTGTTGCAAGCTATAGAGCAAAGCAACCTACGCAAAGGCAGGGATAGAGGGAATCAAACGACATCACAACCATCTCAGGGTGCGAAACTTGGTTCCAGCATCCCCCCATACTGCTTCGGGTGAGACTTCGGTTCGCACTCCATGGGCTAATGCCAAAAGGGACAGTAGTGTAGGGATTTGTTTAGCTAATTAAAACTAAACCTGGGTCAGGCCCCCCATCAAGCCAACAAATATCTTACAATGAATAAAATTATGGGTACTCCTCGAATCAATCAACACTATTACCTTTTTCTTCTTGATATGCCCTTTTATCTTGATACTTTTAAGAGTGGTAATTCCAGCCAATGCATTACAAGATATGGTTGGATTCATTTCTTCTTTCTCTAGGGTTTTTTCCTGGTGTATATCCTCTTCTTTTGATGCTTCTTGTTCCTTTTCTTCCTCCTCTTCACAATCTATGTAAAATAATTTCTTCTCAGAACACTTATGACCTTTAGTGTATTTTCTATCACAACTATAACAAAGCCCTTTTGCTCTTTTTTCTTCCAATTTTTGTGGTGTCAACCTTGTAGGTTGTGGATGGCTAAGGGCAACAACACTTCCATATTTATGATTGTGAGTGGTAGGCTTCCTTGTTGGCATAATTTTGCTTTACATTTTTCTTGCCAACTTGAATGCCTTCTCCAATGAATAAGGTTCCCAAAGGCGAACCTCATGTTGGATGCTATCCTTTAAAGTCCCTATGAACACATCAATCCTATGCGCCTCTGGAATATCTTTTACCCTTATATTCATTTTTTGGAATTCTTCAAAGTGCTCCATCATTGAACCCTTTTATTTGAGATTAATCAATTGGCTAGAAAAAGTGTTGCTTTTTGTATCCTCATAATGTGCTATCATTTAATCTGTAAAAATAACCCAAGTGATAATTTGTTTATGAGAGCAAAGCCATCGATACCATAAAAACTGATTTTGTTCCAAATATAAAGTTGCAATGCGTACCTTTTGTGTGTTTTGCACATTATCGAGATTGAAAAATTGCTCCATATGTAGTATCCATGTTACGGGATCCTTGGCATCAAACTTCCTCATATTGATATTTGGAACATGGTGGGTATTCGATCCAATGTTAGAGTCTATGAAATCATGATTAAGATTTATTTTGTTCTCATCATGAGTTTCCTTTACTACCATTTCGCCATTATTAAGCGTTTCTTGTATAAACTTTGTCAAATATGTCTTCAAATCTTCCATCTTAGCTTCCACACCTTTCCTTAAATCATCCATATTAGCTTCCACGCCATCCATATTAGCTTCCATGTCATTCATCTTAGCTTCTATGCCTTTCTTTAAACCATCCATCTTAGCTTCAGTTACGTTTTGTGCGAGTGAATTTTGTTACATTTGGTCTCGTAATTTTGATAGATCATGTTGCATTTCTTCCTCTTCTTCATGATTCATGCTAGAGGTTTTAGGTCACTTACTAGGTGTTTCCATTTTCTCTCTTTGTGGCATAAATTAATGATAATAATTCTTCACTATGCCCTTTGAATTCCTTCAAACTAATTTTTCAAACCAAACTTATGCATAAATTTAAAAAAATACAGACCCTTTTGCACTTTGTAGGAGCTCGATATTGAATCTCATGTATCTCTGTGATTTTGGATGTCCAAGATCTGAAATTTATCCCTGTGGTAACCCTCTGAGTCCTATTTCTAATCCCACAAGTCTGGTCAATATTGGATTCTCCAATCAAGAGCTATGCCAAATCTCCCACGATGACCTGATTATAGATTAGTTCAGTAAAGTGAACTTGTATGAAGTGCCACATGTCACTGTTTTGACCTTAGGTTTTGAAAATAATACCCAACAAACTACAACCTATCTTATTTTTGTCACTTCTTACGAAATTTGAATCAGATGATTTGAGAGAGAGTTATGATGCTTTTTCCAAGGTCACCTATTTGGGATGTAATTTGGGGGCCTATAGAAACCCTAAATGTGTTGGACCGTATCTTCGAAAATTTAGTGAAGAAAAACCTGAAATTCAGATGCGAGCTTCACCAAGATTTCATCTCAAATGGGTTTTAATTTCATAATCTAAAATGTAATAGAAAACAAATTATAGCGAAAATTCCACAATGACCTGTTTGAGATGGAATTTTGGAGCTTGCACAAACCCTAACTTCCTCAGGTCATATCTCTGAAAATATAGCGAGACAAGATCTGAAATTCAGACCCACGGTTCAAAATGATTTCATCTCAAATGAGTTTTTTTTTTTTAATCTTCTGAAACATTGCAGAAAAAACGTTATAGCGAAAAATTCCACAAAGACCTGTTTGGAGCAGAGAAACCCTAGAATGCAAAGCTCTGATACCAAAAGTTATGAAACAAGCTCACATAAAGATAGAAAAGATAGATCAACGACTTAGAAATCAGCCTCTTTGAGGGGGAAACCTCCTTTACATTACACCAATGAAAAATTCTTGGATGATACAAGTGACAAAACCTCCTTTCTATATATAGGAGTCTAAGGGGTCAAAATATAACCAAAGCCAACCTAACAATGATAATATAAGGACATAAAAATAACGATAGTGGGCTTCTATGGGGCACAATAATAACAATATGGGAACAATAGGGTCACAACAATAACAATAAGGGATACAATGAAAATAGTAATGGGGGAATCACTAGTATTATAGGGACCTGACAAGTACTATCTCTATCTCTCTAATGCCTTGTGGTAGAAGCCACGGAAATGGGGCTCCTTTTATAACTTGAGGCATGACCTTTCATATCCTCATAACTCTTGAGTTTGTCTTATGACTTTCCCACTTCTAATGACCTTTGTACTTCTATATAACTCTTGGAATTCCAAATGAATTTTGGAATTACATATGACTTTTGGAATTACATGACCCTTGAGATGACATGTATTTTGAACTTTTTCACGTGACTCTTTTTTCCATACATGACTCTTGGAATTATACTTATTTATCTTTACAATAATTACATCATTATTTCCAAATCATCATGCGGTGAGAACATGACAAGTCACTATCATTGATGACATGGGATTTATTGATAGGTGACAATACTACCACTTGTATCTTTGATCTTGCATGCAACTTCCATGTTGTTGATGTATTCACCCTCCAAAGGGTCTTTGATCAGATGGAGTCTTTCAGTTGCTTCAATCATTAGGATTTCAATGTTCTTGATCTTGTCTATCTCATGTTCTTCATTCTGGAATGCTTCCTTTGCTTTTTCTCTTTGCCTAATTTTCTTCATGAATGTTTGCCATGCTAGTTTAGGATACTTGCAACTGAAAGCACTCATGGAAAGAAATCATCAGCCTAAGAAGTCTCCTATTATAACATGTTTCATGTGAAATTTTTGTTCATGATTTAATAGTGCATTTGGGAAGAACAATAGAGGCTTCTGGGCACATGACACATTGCTGAGGAGGGAAGACTAAGTGCTTCAAGGCTTTTGGATGTGCTTGTGCAATCAAATGGAGAGAGGAAGCTCAAGTTCGAGCACAGGGAACAAGTCCAAAGAAAAAAGTAAGGATATTGAGGCTATAGGAGTGCACTATTCACTCAAGGAAACCAAGGAGGGCACATGGCTCACTGTCAAAGGCTGAAGGGATGAAGCTTCAACCTTCCCAAGTGTGTTATGCTCTCAAGAGAATCCAAGAGGGTGCAGGGGGTAAGGCTAAAGGCTGAAGGGTTAGGATTCAGGCTAAAGGCTGAAGGGTTAGGATTCAGGCTTCCCAAGTGTGTTGTGCACTCAAGGGAGCTAGGTAGGGTGCAAGGCATAGTGCTGAAGGATGAAGGGATGATGATGGTGCTTTGATGATGTGCCATGCACTCAACAAGGAGGAAAGTTTTCTTTAAGGGAACAATTCAGAACAAAGAATGGGCAATGATGCTTGGGGGTATGTTGTGTGCTCTTGGAGGACACAGGGAAAACGTTTCAACAATGAAGGTGTCCTAACTAAGGTTTAAGAGTGTGAAATGCGCTCTCCTAGTATTAGTGGGCCAATTTGTGCAACTAAAATTTGTCTGTGTCTAAAAGATAAAAAAAGGATCAAACACTATGAGTGACATGATAAAATAAAGTGAAACACATACCAACCCATCGTCAAAACTTACATAGGCATGGAAACTGATAAATACACATCAAAATTCCAATTTACATACACTCCTCGAGTACAATGAACAAAGTGTGTGTGACTGCAACCAAAAGTGTCATTTTACAACAAACAAAGATATTGTAACCATGAAGTGCACTAAAGATGTTATAAACATTGTGATGAAACTTAGGAATGCTCAAGAACACTTGAAATGTGTGGAATGACTTGAAACGATACTTGATGATGAAAGTGAAACTTGATGTGACAACTTGGTAGGCTAAAAAATTTGAATGTAGTGAAGTTGATTTGGAGGGTGTTGTAGCAACGACAACACTAGGGTAAATATTTAAGTATTATGTGTGAATGTCATTGTTTACTCTTTCTTTATAAAGAATCAATGCAGTGCATTGATTACTGTAAAGGATTAAAATTTATAGTTTGTATCAAAACACTTATTGTCTTTAGGGTGATGCCTTTGTTGCTAAAGGTTATTTATTTTGGGTTTGTGATAAATCTAGTTTTAGTGGGACTATGTGACAATATTTATTGTGCGAGAAGAGAATCTCAAGCATTTCAAAAATTGGGATTGAGAAATTTAATGGGAAAACCATTGAGCCTTTTTTGAAGAAAAATAGCTATAATTTCATTCCTAATAAAATGGCGCAATTACATTTTTCATATACAATATAAGAGTGTATTCCTGAAATATCCCAACATAGAAACCTAAAATTTTTAGCTCACCAAGGAGATTAAAGGTCAAAATTACAGAGCATATGTAAACCATAATACTTGAGATAAAATGATAAAAAGTTACATTGCTTTATACAACAAACATGTATAAGAAAAATGTCACAAAAACTGAATTTTCCATGAGAGAGAATATTAGATTAAAGAGGTATTTGAGAACCAAAAAATCAAGGCCTTCCAAGAACTTTAGATATGTTTATTCACTATGCATTGGAATCCCTATGAATCTAGGTTGTCCTTGTGAATCTGCATAAAAATTGTTATTTGAAAAGACAAGAGCTACCTAAAAAAATAAAAAAAGGAATGCATGAGTATATGAATGGGTCACTATGTGTTAATCACTGTCAGCAACTGGAGTTGTGACACGATGCCTATATAGAGAATGGAAGTATTCATGTGATTGATCATTGACCTATTCCATTACATCCCAAATATTTGTTTCCAGAAGGAGGCCATCTTTTGATAGGTTGTGTTGACAATGTTGGATCTCGCCAACATGAAAGGGGGTCTCCTTGATGAAAAGTTCCAATTATACTTTTTACTTTTTGGTGTAGGAGCCCTTTCGGAAATAAGGCTCGACTACCATTTTTCTTAGATTTTTTTTTTTTCGCTACAATTTTCAGCACGAGAGAGTAATGTGCATGTACTTTTGAATGAACAAGTGGGTATGATGCTTGGAATGTTAGTTTCATAATGTATTAAGGTTATTTCACTGAAGGGGGAGATACAAGTGAACCTTTAAAAGAAGAGTAACAATACTAATCTAGTAAAGACACACACACACACACACACACACACACACACACACACACACACATTAGGATTGAGTGGGCATAACGGTTAAGAGCATGTGTTTCCTCCTAAGAGGTCACAGGTTCAAAACCAGAGGGGGGTAGAGTATGTATGCCTTCGTAGACTTAGCAGTCAAATCACTGCACGGAGGTGGGCCCCTTGTCCCACAAACAAGGGGGTCTCATACACCAATTTGGTGTCTAGCTTGGTTGTGACCTTAAAAATGGATATTATATATATATAAATGAATCATTGATGAACTAGCAAAATAGTTTACATAGAAGCAAAGATTTTTAAAACAAATACAATGCACCTTAAACAAGATAAGCACCAAATCCATCGAAATAGTACAATTTATTTAGTAAAAATGACAACAACATATATAACAATCATTCAAAGAATAGTCTTAGAACATTTACGACATATGCATGAAAGTGTTCCCGCTCAACAAGCTTCAAGTATTAAGAAAAAGTTCTAAGATACATCGCTACAATGAACACCACTAGATCCAATAATGGAGCACTGGAGCAACCACTTGCTCCTCCAAAAGAACTATCTTCCTCTCTAATGCCTGGTAGGAGGAGCCAAGGTGAAAATTACTTTGCATGAGCTATGAGGGTGTATATATAACAAATGGGGTGACTTTTCACCTCTCTTGTGACTCTTGGATTTCCCTCATGGCTCTTTGACTTCCATATGAACTTTTGACTCCTTCATGAATTTTCACATTCTATAAATGACTCTTGGAATTCCACTTTACATTACATTCTCATATATTGAAAATTGTGTAATCATTTACACAAATGATGTGGGAAATGATGACTCATATAACATATTTACATGACATCTTGACAAGACATGACATGACATTGATGACATGCAATGAATGATGATATTGAAATGTGTAGCCATTCTTTCTACTTCTATCTTTGTATTGTCTTGAAAGATGGTACATGTTCTTCTTCTTCCTCCTCCATAAGGCTTAAAGGTAGGGGGTCTTCACTACAATCTTGATCTTCAACTGCCATCATAATACAGTTCCATTTCATCTTCCCGTTCAATGATCAACTTGTCTTTGCAACTGCATAGGTGTCTTGTAGCATGGTCTCCTTCTTCTTCTCCTTCATCATCATCTTGTCATGACATGATATAATACCTACAACTGGAAACCACTCATGACGAGATGACATCAGCTCATTAAAATCATAGTCTAACATGCTTCATGAAAAACACTGACTCTGCTGGAATTAGGTGTTGGACTGAGAGTCTAGCTCAGGGATTGCACAATGCATAGTTCCAAAGGTCAGGAGTCAAGACTGAGGCTTGAGACTGCGCATTGCATAGTCCAAGAAGGCCAGCGTATGGTGACTGCATAGTTGGGGAGCTCAAGGAGGAAGTATTGAGGATTGAGTTTTCCTAGTGAATAGTTCTAGAGGGATAGAGGCCTAGGGTTTGCACAATTTTGTAATTCAAGGAGGCAGGATGAGAGCTTGAGGATTAACACTACGCAATGCATAGAAGGAGCTAACTAGGAGGTTAAACTGCGCAGTTCTGGAGGTCAAGGGGTCAGGTTTGAGCACTGAGACTATGGAGTATGTATCTCTGGGAGGAAGGAACTACGCATTTGTCAGTTCCAAGAGGAAAGGTCTAAGATTGAGGGTTGAGATTGCATAGTGCGTGATTCTAGAGTGATGAGTGAAGTCAAGTTTCTCAGGAAGGAACTTTTCAATATTTGACAAAGTGTGGGATCAATGAGGTTAAGGTGAGGAGAGACAAAAATTGAACATGATCACACACTCGAAACAATCGATGACACAACATTTATCACTCAGAACACATGAACAACATGATACTCTCAATGTAATAGCAATACAAAAAGTTCCTTGAAGTGCAACACTTATGATACACGTTGCAGCGATAGTGAAAACACTTGTGCGACAATGCATAAAACTTTGGGAATGAGTCTAATACATGTATATATGATAAACAGACTCATTAACACCAAAATTACCATTTGAAACAAACCATAACTATACTTATGCGATATGTGACACTTCCCATGTCAAAATACTACACTTTGGTTTTCTTCCAAAAGGGACTAGAAAGCTTAGAGAAAACACATGGAATGACTATTACTACTCATGACAAAAACATGCAAGGTTAAAGTAGGCTCTAAAATTTGAATGTAGGCCAAAGTTTTGGAGAGTGTTGTAGCAGCGAGAACACTTGGAAACACATTGGTTGAACTCCAACTTATCTACCTTGGTCTAATTTTTTGTACAAGGTCTAGTTCCTCCAGAAGTATTGATTCATTGTGTAGATTAATTTGGCTTCCCCACTTAATCGAGTTATAGATATAGTCCCATTAATCTATTTCTTGGTTGAAAGCATTCATAAGGCTAGCTATATCACAATGTTTAAATTCAAGAGAAGGGTAATGTAATTCACAAGATTAAGATATTAAGATTATGTGTTTTCATCTTTGGTATTACTCTGCTGCCAACAAGCCTAGATAGTTCCCTGACAGAGTCACTTTAGAAACACTAGAATTGCTTTGTTGCTAATGAGCCTGGATATTACCCTAGAGAAGTTAATTGCTTCACCTCCCTGTGCATGAAGACTTTCTCTTATTTCACCATTTATTATTTATTTTTATAGGATTGTGCTTTGACACTTATTTATTTCATGGGGTGGAAGAGGGATCCCAACTTATTGAGAGAAGAAGAGGTTGTTCCTTTAGAGAATCATATATAAAACCTTTGATATGAGTTTTCTCATTAATATTTTCCCCTTTTCCTTCTGTACTTGATTGGATTAGCGTTAAAAACACCGAAACATAAAGAATTGACAATAGAAGCAAGTTTCATAGAATATATATGGCTTTCATGGTTTCACACAAAGTTCTCCTTACACAAGGATCATATTTTCCCTAAAAACATCATTAACCAAAAGGTATGAACTAAGACAATGAAGGACTAAAGGTTAGCCAAATGTTGTAGTATCACAAGGCCCTTTTCTATTTTTCCACATACATTGGAACCAAAAACACACTTAGACATGAGGCTTATACACAAGAACGAGAAGATATATGGAAAATACTGAATATGAAAGAAAAACAAACAAAAGTAACAGACTATATACATAGGGTAAGGCACAACTCCCTAATGTTATTGAAAGTATTGTTTAAAATCTTGGCAATTGATAGGAAGAGAGTCCATCTTCCTACCCAAAGATTTGAGATGATAAGCGTAATGGCCAAGCTTCTCATGAAAAACAAGCAATCTGATCCACAAGGACTGGAACTTAGTGTGTTTCCCCTTCTCTTCATTGGATTTTTCCAACTTCAATATTAGGTCACCCAAATGAAATTCCTTCCCCACAAAATTATTGTCAAACCATCTCTTAATACAGTTCTGTTGCAGAGAATATTTTTATTTTTCTTTCCTCCTTTTTCTTGTAACTTCAGGAGTGTCTCTATCCTACTTTGAACTAGAAGACACAGCTTACTCTAAATGTTAGGAAGGTAAATGTTTGGAGGTAAATGGCTTCTTTTCCATACCCTAGAAAGTAAGGATAGGTTTTCAAAGAAGGTTAAGGCATGACACGATCAATCCATAAAGTGTTCACAAAAGAATTGTGCTAGTTCCTTTGTTTGGAGAAGAAAATATTTTTTATGATAAAGATAAGGTTCTTATTGGTTGACTCAGCAAAATCGTCCCCCTGTGGATAATAGTTAGTTCAATTTTTCGATAAAATGACATTTTATAGTGAAAATTCATAAAGTTTAAGTGATCAGAAACAAGTTCCAATATCGAAAAGAAGTGAAGTTGGAACATTGAACCTAGTGATAATGTTCTTCTTGAGGAAATTGATAAATTCCTGATTATTCACTTGCTTGAGAGGAACCAATTCTGTCCACTGTGGTAATTAATCTGTAGTAGTGAGAATGTAGTGGTGATGCTTTGATGAGTGTTGAAAGATATCACCAATAACATCTAAGCCCCATTGTTGGAATGGTTCTTCTAAAACGATGGGCTGTAATGGGGCGACTAACTTCTTATATCAACTAGCACATTTATGAAAAATTGAAAATTTGTGGGCATAAGCATAAGCATCCTTCAAAAGTGTGGGCCAATACAAACCACCCCACATAATTTTGTGAACAATAATGTCACCTGCAAAATTCACTTCAGCTGGTTTGTCATTTAGGTCACACAATAACCTTTCCAAATCATGTGCTTCCAGGCATCTGAGTAGGACCCCATTATGTCACTTCCTGAAAAACGTTCTTTGTACCAACTGATATGATAGAGATTTCAGTCTAGTGGCCCTATTTTGTCTTGCTAATAAATGAGAGGGAATGATACCGTGCTCAAGATACTATCGCACATATGCGTACCAAGAGGTGGATGGTGGGGGTAGCTTGTTCGATACTATACATTTCTATTTCCTCCTCCCATCCAGAAGAATCATCTTCTAGTGAAATTACTGCTTTTGCTGCTAGCTGGAATAGGCCATGGCATTTGATTGTGTGAATTGGTTTGAACTCAAGATCTTACTCTTGTAATATGGTCATACAATTCTCTCTTCTTTCACCCAAATCTTGTTGAACAAACAACGATCTAACAACTAGGTGAGGCACAAAGATAACGACGTGAATTTTCAGAAGATAAGGCTTGAAGTGTTCTACCATGTTGTACACTATATAATCTTGTTCATAAATGGTGGGGTAATTTAGTCTAGGTCATTGCAATTTGGCTCTCATGAGTGATATATGTTGTTCATTATCTTGATCATCCTTTTGTGTAAGAATGATAACAAAAAAAATATCAGAAGCGAAAGAATACAATAGATAATCTTTGCTAAAGTTTTGACTATATAGTGATAGAGCTTTTGCGATTGCTTGCTAAATGTGGGAACGTGCATCCTTTTCTCTTTTATCCAATTTATAGATTACATCCTACTTTATCATCTCTTGCAGTGGTTTAACTATCTGTTCGTAGTCTGAGATGAACTTGCAGAGGAAATTGATTTTCCCCATGAAGGACTACATAGATTTCTTGTTTAATGGGAAGGGAATCTAAGTGATAGTTTTGACCCATTTAAGGTCCACTTTAATCCCACTCTTTGTGATAATATGGCCCAATATATTTCCCGCGGACACTACCAATATGATCTTCTTGGGATTTAGAGATATCTTGTATTTACGACATCACTCAATTTTTTTTTTTAGATGATGCGGGTGATGAAATATTATTTTAGAAAATAGTGTTACATCATCTAAGTAAACTATAATGCTCTATTCATTTAAACGACAAAATGTGATTTCCATAGCACATTGAAAGGTATCTCCCACGTTAACAAGTCCAAAAGGCATTCTTTTAAAAGAAAATGTACCCAACTTGGTTCTAAATGTGGTATTGTGCCTGTCGGGTTCTGACACCAGAACTTGGTTGTATCCAAAGAAACTGTCCAACAATGAAAATATTTCAGACCTTGATACTATTTGCAAAATTTATTTCATTGACGACATTGGATAATTATCTTTGTTCGAGGTGTGATTCAGGTTGCAAAAATGAGCGTACAAATGTATCTCCCTAGACTACTTCCTTATCGTAACCATATTGGAAACCCATGTTGAATGACAAACTTTAAAAATGATCTGAGCATCCAATAGTTTTCTCAACTCTTTCTGAATGAGGGGCTCAAGGGCATGATGAAATATCCGCAATTTCTACTGAAAAGGCTTGGTACCTTCTTAAATTGGAATCACAAGTTGGATTATTTGTGTGGCATAAGTATTGAGATCATTATATGTCTATGTGAAAACATCTCAGTATTTCTTAAAGAGGTGGATAAAATATTGCCACTCTTGTGGTGTGCAACAAGTAGTGAGATTGAAAATATTTAGATCTTCTTCTGTACCAATATTTATTTGTTCATGCGACAGAGTGGACCTATGGGTATTTGAATTTACTAGTCCCTTGAAGCAATTTTTTAGGTCATACAATTTTTTCAATGACATCAAATCCTTGGGCATGGGGTTTCCTTTTCTTGCCTAATATGTGTCCTGTAAAAATTTCTCATACTCGTCCTCATCAATAACTACATTTTTTAATACATCAACGTTATCCATAAAACATAGTATTAGTTGGTCATCATTAAAAACATGAAAATTAGTGATATTATCAAGAATGAATGGCCTATAAATAATTAAAAGAAAAAAAAATCCATCCCTTAGCAGTGACAATCTAGAAACAACATTTGCCTACATATCCACAACAACATTTCAGATTCTAGGAACATAAATGATATTAAAATCTTGGAAGAAAAATCAAATTCTATCCCTCTTGTTGATAAATTTTAAGATTAGGTTGCACACAGTGTATTGTATTCCATACCTAACATGTGACTATTTCAAAGTCACCTATTGCTGTAATCACCTCAACTTTGAGGTCAATGGATTTCTTCAAACCGAGAATGAGTGCTTCATATTGGAAAACATTGTTAGTGGACTCAAACTACAAACTATAAGAGATAAAATGTTTTCTCTATTGTGGGACTATTAAAATGCAACTAGCTCTAGAGCCCTCCTACATTTTTGAACCATCAAAGTACAAAATCCAAGTATTTGAAATACTAGGGATATGTCCTATACTACTACTATTTACATCTACTATACAAAGGTCATTTGCACTAGTTGGATTTCAAGGAAAGAGTTCCAACTATGTATCTGGTGGAGCGGGTGAAGGCTTTGCCAAATAACATCTATGACCTACCTCCAGAAAACAATTTCCGAAAATAACATCTACAAATACCATTGGTTCATTCTTTCTCTCGAGTTGTGTCATAGTATGTTTCATGTAAGGCTCACTTTAAACTCAAATATGGTTATTTCTACCCTTATATGGAAGCTGTAAATGTGTCCAGTTAGTTGAAAACTATCCTTGTAATTTGCTGGACCAAACTCTACTAAGTAGTAGACTGTAGGCTTTGGGAATGTCCACAACTACAATGTTTAAGCATTGTTCAACTCTATAGTTAGATGACAAATGAATGATAACATTTCTAATTTCACCAATGGCATGGAAAAATGATCTGTCCAACTATATGATTTATGCATTAGTTTTATCACATTTAGCATTTATTTAACATTCACAAATGCACTAGAATCAACCAAATATCTATGTAAATTATATTTAAATATTTCAAAAGTTAAGATAAATTGAGGGCAGAGAGTGTTATAACTTTAATTTACAACATTAACTACAGATTCAATGATATCACAAGAGTTACTGGGCATTACTTGAGAAGCCGAAACTTCTTTACCTACTGAAGAGTGCGATGAGAGTGCCTGGATAATTGGTTCTCATTGATCCATTATATTTGTGAGATCAAATATTGAAATGTTGACCTGAGCTCTTTTCATATCTTCAACAATGTTATAATCGATATTATC
Source organism: Pinus tabuliformis (assembly GCA_031772625.1). Classification (NCBI taxonomy): domain Eukaryota; kingdom Viridiplantae; phylum Streptophyta; class Pinopsida; order Pinales; family Pinaceae; genus Pinus; species Pinus tabuliformis. The sequence goes on from CM062809.1 coordinate 1,097,235,707, forward strand.
CATCTTAACGAGTTGTGTTGACGGATCCGCTGGTGTGGCTTTATTCGATACTTCATGAGTGTTGTACTTGTTCTTGTTGTTGGTGGAAGTGTCCTTGGTAGCAGGAGAACTTCCAGACTTATTATGTGATTTATGAGTTGGATTCGAAGGTGGTAGAATTCTAGGCAACAATTGCTTCTTAAGTTCCTACTAAGAAATAGGTTCCTTTCTCCTCAAGTTGTAACAATCAGTTGACTGCTTGGGAGGAGCTTTAGTCGCTCACAGTTGATCAATACTCTGTTTATCAGCATTGTATATAACACTAAACATGTTCGTTGAGTGTCCAACACCTGAAATTTCTTCGTTTCTTGTAGGTTCATTTGCTTCTTCACTCTTCTCAGGTTGTTCTTCCGCCAATAGAGTATCAACCAGAATAGCCATGATAGTGTTCATATTGTGGTTCCACTATGGGAACATATTTTATAAATGTTTCTTAATGAAAATTGCAAAAATGATCCAGGCCCAAACTTTTGACAATGAACACTGCGTTATAACTTTGAGTGGATTTGGCTAGTTGAGAGTTATTGCTCTTTTTAAAGAAAGGTGACCTAGAAAACTTGTTGTTGGTAGTGGATTCCTCACTCAACCTTGTCTTTAACTCTAATACTTTGTTCATGAGCAAATTTAGAGACTTGGTGAAGCTTTCCATATTGAAAGAGTCTTTGTCTTTAGCTTTACTGAAAGAGGCTTGGTTTTTTCTACTAACTTCCTTGGAGTCTTTCGAATCATCAGTGTCTTCAATGAATCCAAGAGAGCACAATTTTTTTTTAATAGCAAGAGCTTCTGCAAAGTTTAAGGAAAAATTATTCTTTGCAGCTCTTTTGAAAAACATAGATATGTTAGTTGGAAAGGAAATTGTGTAATAATCCTTATTGATGTCATTGTGTAATTGCACATCATCAGGGAACATGTTCAATAAACGAGAGAATATTTGGTTAAAGTATTTAACTCTTTCTTTGTCCCCGATTTTCAGGTTCCCAAGTTCTTTAAATAACATGGTGGGAGTCTTATCGTCAACATTTTTTTTTTCCAAAAATGGCTTCTTAAACTTCCTTCGACTATGGATTGAATTGGCTAGAACATTATGCTACAAATGTTATAACTTCTAAATTATACAGAAAGAGTCTACAAGCAACATCATCAAAATGTACCTCAAGCATCCGTAAATGCATGTAGAAATTGTCTAGATGGTCTTCAACTTTGGTCTTCTTATTGGGGTTAAACTTTGACAACAAATTTTCTGAATGTTTTGGCATCTTGTGTAGATTATCTGGAAAAGTGATTGGCCATTGGCCATCTAATACAAGTTTGCATCATCCATGTCTCATCTCTTTTCTCCTCCTCTTCTTCCGAATATGAATAAGTTTCCCCTTTACTGTTACAATCTGCGTTTTAAGCAGAATGTGGTTGTCAAAAAAATGAAAATCTTCCCCTTCACTATCTAGATTCTCCTCAATGGGTGGAAGTTCCCCTTGATTTTTTGTAGGTTCAACCAACTCCTCAAGTGTTGCAATAACTAAATATTCCACCGAAGAAACCAATATTCCACTAGGAGATGTTTCTTTCTTTATAGGCTTATGAAGTAGAATAACAAAATCAGGGAGTAAACCAAGAGTTCTCACAAACTAACGAGGGATGGGTATGATAGTCTGGAGTTGATCATAAGTAACCTCAAAGGCTTGTCCTGGACTAGACTGAGAAGTTTATTTTGTTTGAGGAGTATGAGTTGGAGTGGAAATGGGAACATTACTACCTTGTGCACAAGTATGTATGTTAGGATGTGGTGAGTTTTCAACCAAAAAAGGGGGTTTCCCTCCTTCTAGCACCAAAATGTTGAAGGTTTTGGATCCCACCAACATGCAAGGGGATATCCCCCATGAAAATTCCCAATTAGACTTCACACAGTTTGGTGTAGGATCCCTTTTGGAAATAAGCCCTAACTGCTATTTTTCTTTGAAATTTGGCTTGGATACAATGTTTAACACGAGAGAGTAATGTGCATGTACTTTTGAATGAACAAGTGGGTATGCCTTATGGAATGTTCAGTTGCAGAATGTATCAAGGTTTTTTCATTGAAGGGGGAGATAAAAATGAGCCTTTAAAATATGAGTAATAGTATTAATCTAGTAAAGACACATGAGAATATATATATATATATATATATATATATATATATATATATATATATATATATATATATATATATATATATATAGATATATATATGTGAATGGATTGTTGATCAACTAGAAAAATAGTTCACATAAAAGCAACGACTATTAAAACAAATACAACATACCTTCAACAATATAAGCACCAAAGCCACCAAAATAGTTAAATTGTTAAAACAAATACAACATACCTTCAACAATATAAGCACCAAAGCCATCGAAATAGTTCAAATTATTTAGTGCAGATGACAACATCATATATCACAAACATTTAAAGAATAGTCTTACAACATTCACGACATACGCATGAAAGTATGCTAGCTCAACGAGCTTCAAGTATTAAGAAAAAGTTTCAAGATACATTGGTATAATGAACACCACTAGCTCCAATAGTTTAGAGCAACCACTTGCTCCTCCAAAAGAACTATCTTCCTCTCTAATACCTGGTAGGAAGAACTAAGGTGAAAATTCCTTTGCATGAGCTATGAGGGAGTATATATAATAAATGGGGTGACTCTTCACCTCCCTTGTGACTCTTGGAGTGACCTCATGACTATTTGACTTCCATATGACCTTTTGACTCCTTCATGACTTTTCACATTCTATATATGACTCGTGCACTTCCACTTTACATTACATTATCATATATTAAAAATTACATAATCATTTCCACAAATGATGTGGAAAATGATGAATCATATAACATCTTGACAAGAAATGACATGACATTGATGACATGGAATGAAAGATGATATGACAATGTCTAGCCATTATTTATGTTGCTATCTTTGTACATGTTCTTCTTCTTCCTTCTCCATTAGGCTTAAAATTAGGGATTCTTCACTATGATCTTGATCTTCAAATGCTATCACAATACAGTTCCCTTTCATCTTCCCATTCAATGATCAACTTGTCTTTGCAACTGCATAGGTGTCTTGTAGCTTGGTCTCCTGATTCTTCTCCTTCATCATCATCTTGTTATGACATAATATAATACCTATAACTAGAAACCACTCATTATCAGTAGACATCAATCCAATAAACTAATAGTCTAGCATGCTTAATGAAAACCATTGACTGAGTTGGAACTAGGTGTCAGACTCAGAGACTGGCTTAGGGATTGCGCAATTTGTAGTTCCAGAGGCTAAGAATAAGGATTGAGGCTTGAGACTGCATAGTGCGTAGTTCAAGAAGGTTAAGGAAGGGTGACTGCAGAATTGAGGAGCTCAATGAGGCAATCTTAAGGCTTGAATTTTCCTTATGTGTAGTTCTAGAGGGATAGAGGCCTAGGGATTGTGAAATTTCATAATTCAAGGAGGAAGGATGAGAGCTTGATGCTTGACAATATGTAGTGCATGTAAGGAGCTAACTGGGAGGCTGAACTATGTAGTTATAGAGCTCAAGGGGTCATGTTTACACACTGTGTCTACCCATTGCATAATTCTAGGAGGAAGGAACTACACATTGTGTAGTTCCAAGAGGCAAGGTTTGAGCTTGAGGGTTGAGACCGCACAATGCACAGTTCTAAAGGGTTGCGTGAAGTCAAGTTGCTCGAGAAGGAACTTTTTAATATTTGACTAAGTGTGGGATTAGTAAGGTCAAGGTGAGAAAAGAAAAAAATTGAACATTATCACACACTTGGAACAACTGATGACACAAATTTGATTACTTAGAACACATGAATAAAATGATCCCCTTAATACGACAACAATACAACAACTTCCCCCAAGTGCAACACTTATGATACACTTTTTGACGACAGTGACCACACTTGTGCGACCGTGCATAAAACTTTGGGGATGAGTCTAATACATGTCTATATGATAAATAAGACTCCTAAACACTAAATTTACCCCTTGAAACAAACTACAACTCCGCTTATGAAATATGTGACACATCCTATGCCAAAAGATGACAATTTTTTTTTCTTCCAAAAGGGACTAGAAAACTTAGAGAAAACACATGGAATGACTCTTACTACTAGTGACGACAACATGCAAGGTTAAAGTAGGCTCCAAAATTTGGATGTAGGAAATTTTTTTGGAGGGTGTTGTAGTAGCGACAATAGGTTGTCAATGACATAATTCCTTTTCCTATATATATGTGAACAAGAGAAAGATGTAAAAGTATCAATAATACATTTTATCTCCTCTAGAATAGGCATAAGGTATATATTATTGCAAGTATTAATGTCATTAAGCTAAATTATAGATAGCATGGAATCCCCAAAAACGTGTAACTGAGATTAACCCCTCTCTTTTGCAAATAGGAGACAATTTTTGGAAGCTAGAAGTTTAACTTGATTATTGGTTGTAGGTTCCAGGCCCATCTTGACTTTGAAACTTTGTTTCTGGGAAAGGAATAAAATGAACCCTCCTCCATAGATCTCCCCATTATGATTGAGGTGCCATCAAAGAAATCCATGACTGATAAGAATCAATGCTTTAAGGAGTAATCACTTTAGGGGAAACAAAACTTTTTTCCTCTGGTTAATGGCATGAGATGGTCAACGCCTAATCAACAATGTGCATATGAACTGCAATGTTTTCCTAAAATATTGCCTTGATCCTGGCCAACCAGACCCCCCTACAAATGATAACGGAAGATATTTGAAAGGGGGACTAATGGGGTTGGAATACAAAGAATATAAGGAAAAATCTAGGTCCACCCTTACCCATGGAATGAGTGACACAATGCTAAAGTGTAGAACTTCCATACCTATTGAAAGAAAGGATAAGCCATAAACAAATGAATCACACTTTCCTCATTGTTTTGACATAACGAGCACCAATCATACCCATACATGAACCTTATCTGGAGGACTTCCTAGGTGAGAAACTTCCTCATCATTAGAAACCACATGAATAATTTTTATTTTGGGGGAATTTAGATTTCTAATCCACCTTCAACCACCATTTTTTCTCCACATCTACTCTATTTTCCATGAGAAAGATGAAATCCAAATTTTGAGAGTAGGATCCAAAAGGGGAGATACTTCAAATAAGCTCATCAGGTCTATCAATCAATCTAATGTTTCCATCAGAAAGAGCTTGTATGTAGTCTTACCATGAGACTTGATACTCCCCCTTTAAACCAAGCTCCTCTACAAATATCCAACCTTGATTCAAAATAGATGAAATATTTGGGTTAGAAATGTGAGCAAGTTTACTGTAGCCTCTGCCTTTGAGCAAATTTATTAATGGAAGGGGTAGTAAGTGACTCATGCCATTGCTGGGCCATGGATCAAGACAAAGACACACTCTGTCACATTTGCTGATCCACCATGTAAGATCATTTCCAAAAATATCAGAAGAGCTGAGAATATATACCCATATGATAGCAATAATTTATCTTAGTTTGTTTGACATTCTCACCTAGTCTTATAATGAATTAGGAGGAATGTATTTTTGAAAATCCACTGATGTCCATATGTTTTCCATTGAACTTAGACTCCAAACACATTTAGCAGTGAAATATTTTGAGAAATGGAATAATTTATTTAAGCCCCAACCTCCCAACACTTTCGATTTTGCAATGTAATCCGATCTAATCCATGAAAACACCCCATTCTCTTGGTTCACTTCCTAAATGTTGGCATGTATGGGCCTGAACCAGGTTCAGAGGTGATTTAGCCAAGAAAATCCCAGTACTACTGGCCCTGTCGGCAACAGTCCGTGGAGTGCGGACTGAGGTCTCACCCAAAGTAGTATGGGAGAACTAGGTTTCTGCTCCCTAAGGATGTCTGATGGGCTTTTGGAGGTCTGCGGTCTGACCTGTCGCTACGTGCACTTATGATCCCTTTGAAACCTGCAGTGCGGCTTTCGCGCAGCCCTACTTGGGGCGCGACCCATATAATACCCAAGTTCCTTGCTAGTTAACCAAATACTTAATTTTTGTGTGTAATATTTATGGTTATTACAACATATTCAACAATCATATCAGTGCGAGCGATACATAAACAAATACAAAAATAAAGAAGATAATGCACAACAATTACACATAAATGGGAATCAACTTCTCTTTTATTAATCTTCAATCTTGCTTACAAACTTGACACTGCCCTGTGCACTCAGCTGCAGGTTTCCGCACACTCAGTTGCAGACTCTACTAGGCCTCTGCGCACTCAACTACAGAGCTTCTTTCTAGTACTACAACCCAATACACTTAGAATCCTACTCTAAGCTTGAACCATTCCTTCACTACTTTCTCTATCCTCAACTATCTTTACAACTTAGAGCCTCGCTCTATTTATATAATCCCATGGTCCGTGGACAATGGGTAGGCTGACATGATTTTACATTACATTACATTAATTTAGGGAGGACAACCTTATGAATTTAACCTCTACTTCAAGCTCTATGCCCACAATTTGCGGACTCTTACAAAACCTTTGACCAAAACTTGGGCTTTGAGCCCCAAAACTTGCTGTGGGGGGATTCCATGCCCAACAGGCCCCCAACACAATCATTGTGACTCGTCCCAACTCACTCTGCTAGTTCGACGATCTTGGCACGAAGCCCCTCCAACTGTTCCCGTACTACCTGGAGGTCTGCGACGCACTGTTCTGTTATTTATTGGACCTACTACATTCTTGCTTCTGAATCATCTGCATCTGACTCGTGTCCTTTCTTTGGTACTGGCTTCTGGTGCTTGTGTTTATAGTCCCGCGCACTTGTCTGGGTCCTCAGGCCATAAAGATTGTGCTTCGGCCGGTTAGTCAGAGAGTGTGCCCATCCGTGTGGGGTTTCAAGTGGCTTGCGTTGACTTTTCCTGGGAAGGGTTCTCCATTGAGTTTGACTAGCTGGACCGTGCCTCCATCTGTGACCTCTTTTACCACATATGGTCCTAGCCAGTGCATTCTGAATTTTCCCGAAAATTTTTGAAACTTCCTGTCATATAGTAGCACTAAGTCGTTTACGTTGAAGGTGCGCAACTTGATATGGCAATCGTGCCAGGATTTTTCATGCTGCTTTTGTACCTGCTGGTGAAATCCATCAAAAAATAATTCTTCCTCTTGTTCTTCTAATTGCATGAGCCTTTCTTCCAGAGCTTCGCAGTCCGTCATCCCTATGAGCGCTGCTATTTGCAGACTAGGTACGATGTATTCCATTGGCATGACTGCTTCTGTACCATAGACCAACTAGAATGGTGTCTGTCTCATCAATTTCTTGCACGTTTTCCTCTATACCCATAACATAATGAGTACGGTAAGTCCCAGTCATTTCGCTGTGCGTTACATACTTTGGTCAGCATAGTCTCCAATATTTTATTGAATGCCTCTTCTGTTCTATTAGCCTGTGGGTGGTACGATGTAATTTTCTCATCACTCATTAAGATCTTCTAAGTGTGAAAATATAGCTGGCACGTTCTTTAGTCCAAATGGAATCATGGTGTATTGAAAGCATCCCCATTCTTTTGCAAAGGTCATCTTGCTCTTATCTTTTCGCGCGATCCTGACCTGATCATACCCTGAGAACTCGTTCGTGAACGAATATGCTTCCTGACTGTCAACATTATCTAGTACTTCATCTGTGAATGGTGTTGGGAATGGATCGTGTACACAGGCATCATTCAACTTCCTAAGGTCTACACATATTCTTATTTCACCCTTCTGTTTTTTTCTCTTGTACTACCATAGGACTCACCCAATCAGATTCTTCCATTGGTTCAATAATTCTGGCTGTGAGCATTTTGTCTAATTCGTTGCAGACCTTTTCTTTATACTTTGGATTCAAGTGATCTTCATCACCCCTAAATCTCCAACGATCCCTTTTAAATCTGTAATTTTGGTTGGGAACAAGTCTTGGTATTCGCAGAGTAACTCAACGATTGTTATGAAACCATCTCACAAAAAGATAGAAAAGAAAGATAAACACCTTAGAATTCAGCCTCTTTGAGGGGGCAACCTCCTTTACATTACACAAATGAACAATTCTTGGATGATGCAAATGAAAAAACCTCCTTTCTATATATAGGAGTCTAAGGGGTCACAATATAACCAAGCCAACCTAACAATAATAATATAAAGGCACAAAAATAAAAATAGAGGTATTCTATGGGGCATAGTAATAACAATATGGGGACAATAAGGGGAAAACAATATTAATAAGGGATGCAACTACAATAGTAATGGGGGAATCACTAGTATTATAAGGACCCAACATGCCCCTCTCCTTCAAAAAAGTGTTGTCCTCAACGCTTGAGTAGTTCTGGATGCTTCTATATAAAATTCTCATCCTCCCATGTGGAATCTTTAGTGGATAAGTTCTTCCACTTGATGAGATACTTTGAAATTGATCAATTTCGTAGCTGTCAAGTTCTTGTTTGTATAATTGCTTCCGGTTCCAATATAATTTTTCCTTCCTTGTCAAGTTCTGGCAATATTGTTTGAACTGGGAGCTTATTGCCTATAACCTTCTTTAAACATGAAACATGCAAAACTGGGTGTACTTGAGAAGATGCAGGAAGATCCAATTTGTATTCCAAAGTACCAATATTTTGCAACACCTTGTATGGACCATAATACTTTGGCAATAATTTATTATCCTTCTTAGCTTGCTTGAGTGACATTTGTTTATATGGTTGTAGCCATAGGAGTACCCAATCACCTACATCAAAACTTCTTTCGTTGCGATGTTGATCTGCCTGTTGTTTCATTCTATTCTGCGCCAACATGAGGTTATCCTTTAAGAGTTGGAGAACTTGTTGTTGATGCTCGATGTGATGTTCCACTGCTTGAACCATAGAATTTTATTTTAAATATGATGTGATGGATGGTGGCTGATATCCATAAAGTGCCATAAATGGGGTCATTTTTGCTACAGTATGGAAGGAAGTGTTATACCACCATTTAGCCAGAGGCAACCATTTAACCCATCGTGTCTGTTTATCAGATACAAAGCAACGAAGATATCCTTCCAAACATTTGTTTACTATCTCAGTTTGCCCATCAGATTGAGGATGATAAGATGAGCTATGAGCTAACTGAGTACCAAGACAAGAAAATAATTATGTCCAAAAATTTCCAGTGAAAATGGGATCTCTGTCACTATTATAGACATATTTGGGCACTGCAACTCCAATCATATATGTCTATAAACCAAGGGCTCTTTAACCCCTAAAAGTGTTGCTTCATACCCTAAAGGATCATGGTCAATTGATTACATCATTTCCTTGAAGTTCCACCTGAAAAAATACTCAGAACTGGCCAAAACTGGACCATATTGACTGCTCCATCATCAAGGTGCGATGCATATTGGAAGATCCTTCTGTGGGGTGCGATGAGCGAGAATAGACAAATGGTAGAGAAAGTTTGCTAAGTGGATGCTCATGAAATCTTCTAGAAACTTCTCCTATGACACTTGCCTCTCTCAATTCGCCCAAGGATGAGTAAGAGATCAAATAAATCTCTAAGTGGAACCAAGAACTATCAGTGGAATGACACTAATAAAAAACCCAGAGCTGACTCACCCCCTTGCAAGACATCTATATATGGATCCCTCATCTGAGAGATCTGGAGGCTGGAATTTTGTAATTTGTAAGGAAGTGTTGTTGGTTTCTCTTTGAGAAAGAACATTGTATTGTTGGGTGATCTTGCTTTTCATGAGGTGAAGAGGGCTTTCATGCTGGGAGGATGATGCTGGATCAAACAGTTGGGTTGTAATCCTCTCTTCTACTATTAATAAAGTTATTTGAGTTTTCCTCCATATAATCTTGTATTTGTGAATCTTGTTTATTTGTGAATGCAATTGTATGGTCAATGTATTTCCGATTCTGCATTATTTATGGTATTATAGATCTCGATGCTTTGATGGTGTTTTGTTGCTTTGCCTCTATAGGTATTCTCTAAAGTGGGACAAGTAGGAAAGGAGTGGCAAGCTCTATCAAGGGAGAGAGGAAACAAGTAAGGAGCCAAGCGAAAGATTCAGGTTGGTACTCTTTACTTCTCTCTTATCTATCATATATAAAGGAAATCACAAGTTACTTTGATTGTTTGTTTCTAAGATAGCTACCCATCTTAGTGGGACTAGCAGATCGAAAAGACACTAGTTTTCCCAGAAACAAAATGGCGACTCGACTAGGGACGGATTAGTTAGTTAGTTTTTTATTGTTGTTTGCTTTATAAATTACAGACGGAGCCTAAAGTTAAGCTAGCTAGCCTTTGAATTACTCTTGCTATGCAAGTGCAAAGTAGATCAACGTTGCTTCAGTCAATCTTCAGGTTGGTTTATGAACTAAACATCTAACTTGCAAATATCCTAAGTGCCTTGGTGGTAGATCAATAACCTCCTAAGATCATACCCCTGTACTTTGTTTTTACTGTCTATCATAGCTTAGCCGAAATCACTGAACTTAGCTGCAAATTTTGAGCAAAAACCAAACTCGGTTTCATCCCTGGCCCATCGCACTGTCTGTAACTGGAAGCCTGTATGCATCGCACCTCTCATGTGTTGTAGGTGAGATGCATCCCTATTTCCCTTAAGGATAGGTGCGATGATTGAATGATACTGTTTTCCTCTTTAAAATTTGGTTTTTTTCTCCCTGGTTCAGCTCTATATAGTAGTTTTGATGCTTATGATCAATATCTCATTGCTGAAGCCTTCTTCCTATACATTATTCAGCCTCCATTGATAAGGATTTATGAATTCTTTTTGTGTATTTTTCATCATTTACAGTCCTCCTTTGTCAAGAGTAGCTTAATCGAACTGTCGTTTTGAGTCAAGAAGAAGAGTGTCGTAAAGTATTCCTCTTTTAGATAGTTGATTTTACTTTTGTCTTTGTATTTGATTTGAATTGTCAATATTTGAAGTGTCGAAAGCAGTTTTCCATTCGAAATCGAAAGTGTCATTTTAGTCTTCCTTTCATTTTGAAAAGAGATTTGTTGAAGTGTCGCTTTGAAGAAAATAGTTCAGGTCTGTACTTGGTTTTCCTTTTTGGAATTCTCACATTACGGAAATGGAAAAACAAATACATGCATGTGCATTTGCATTTAGACTGCATGCAGAAAATGATTTAGGAAAAGTGCATTTAGTGTGTTCTCTGTGCTCTCTGTTGAAAGAATCGTACTCTTCTTTCCTTAGTAGCTAGGATTTTCGTTGCTAAAATAAAACAAACAACTGTTTATCATTTTAGATTGCATATTTAGGAATTTTACATCTACATCAAGTGGTGAAATTTGAAAGACAAACTTCTAAAAAAGATCAACTCTAAAATAAACCTCAGGGAACATAAAAATGCTTTGGAACCTAACACAACACATATAGAAGTCTAGGCTAGAGACGTGTTCCGGCATCCTAAAACCTGGTAACTATCATTTTCATTGAAGGTTGGGTGATTCCTCCTCTTTGATATGACAAGTGCCAGTACGGACTTGTGGTCTCCGTACCATCGAGTATATATTGGGAGACCACAATAGGCTGATATTCTTTATCCTTAGGAATCCGTGTCTACTGCCCTATCGATCTCAACGCACTAAACATAACATTCGGGAAGATTGACTCCCGTACGTAAGGTCCTTGGTAATTTCTCTTTAATTTACCACCAAGGTGTATATTTCAGTTTTGCAATTGGTTTGGTAATCCCTCTGTCTAGATTTCCAGAGTAGTCACTTTCGTTCCTTTTCAACTCCCTAAAGGAAAAGGTCCATATGAGCACTTGTCACTTCAGACTCATTAAAAATTGAAGGCAACTAGAGTCACCTTTAGCTTTTTCTCGTCTCTTAAAAATTGAAAAAGCAAAGTTGTGTCAAGGAATCATAAAATTTATTTAATTTGGAATAACATCCCTGTTCCTTCATTGATTTTAGGTTGAGGTAATGGAGTCCACCAATCAAGGAATTCCCCTTGGGGGGAATCCTAGTCCTTTCTCCTCTTGGGGAGATATTGGTGCTCCTTATATGGCTACATTGTCCCTTCCAGGAATCACAATTGGCTTGCCAGTATGGCTATTCTCAGCATCTATCGTTCAAAACACTGTAATTCCTCAGCAATCGAATTAGCAACTAGATGATACTGAAGTTGTCCCTTCACCTTCAAATTCATTTGTTTCTCCCTCTCCTTCTTCCTCTCCGCTTGGTGAAACTAGTGATACTAAAAACCAAGTAACTGAGAAGAAGAAGAAAGGGAAGGAGAAGAAGAATAAGAAGTCAGTCAAGCAAGGGGGCAACCATGCATCATCTAACGAAAATCCGCACATCGAACCTTCCAAACCCAAATCTCCATGCATAATTTGCAAAGGAAACCACTTCCATTGAGATTGTCCTTGCATTCCGTGGATCTTGAGATAATGGTCTCCCCATTTGCAACGTCCAGTGTCATCAACCTCTGTCAATCATGTTGACAACACACCATCAACTAGTGAAAATGAAGTCAATGGACAAAAAGGAAAGTTCAGATTTCCTTGTAGGTTGTGTGAAGGCGATCATGCTCTTCACCGTTGTCCTTTTCTGGACAAAGCCAAAAGTGTCTTGGATAATCATCCTTCTTCACTGCAACAACTTCCGCCTGGATACAAGAAACTCTTGCCAAGTCCATTGCTAGTTGAAAATCTGACTGACATAATACAATTGTCAATCGAAACACCTATTATTGAAAGTAAACATTCTGAGTTCATACCGGACCAAAGTCAACAGGTCGAGATGGCAGTCGACCCAGTCTTGCCTTCAGAAGGTCTACCTTCAAATGATACAATTTCCAAAGAGAATGAGAATGACACCGTTCAAATTATTTTTGTTAATACAAAGTCTAATGAACATGGGGGCAATCCACCCGTTCCTTTATAACAGGAGGAAAGTTCCCTAGTTAAGGAGATTTATCTAGCCATATATCCAGTACCTCCTCCGACCAGTCTAGTCGTTTCCTTTGATTAGAATCAACTAGCAAGACCCCACCTTCCATTTAGCGTACCATTCCAGATCATAGTACAAGTGTACAAAATGATCGTGTCTGGCACCATCATAGATGAAGGGGCCTCAGTGAGTATCCTTTCCTCAACTGCTTGGAAAACGCTTGGTTCGCCATTGCTTCTACCTGAGAATCAAAATTTGTCAAGCTTTAACAAATGAACCAATTGGCCGTTAGGGATCCTTCCAAAGTTACCCATAACTTTGAAAGGGAAAACTGTTCACTTGAACATGATGGTAGTCCAAAGGCCTTTAGATTACAATCTACTCCTTGGGTGTGACTATGTTTATAGCATGGAATGTTGGGTTGTGTTATATTCTTTCCACATAGTTAATAGGGGGTTTGAAGGGCACCCGTAACCCCACTTTATGGCGTCCAGGGCAGCGCCCCGGAAAATTTTGGTTTTGGACCCTATGTTAGGTTGGGCGGACCCACCTATGGTTCTGTGCATGATTTTCGCACATGTTTTTTGGATGCGATGGTTTTCGGTCCATGGTATTGGACGCGATGGATTTCGGTCCATGTTATTGGATGATTCGGCATGTATAAATATGTATTGTAACATTGAAAGGAACATAATGAAAAATCAACTTGGTAGTCTCGGTTTTGGGATCCAGGGGAAAATCTCTGTGCATATGTGTTTTATGTGTTATGCTCTCGCATTGTTTATTTTCTTTGTTTAAGAATTCGTATGTAGGTAATTTCTGTACAGGGTTAAAACCTACATTTGGTATTAGAGCTGTTTTGGCTTCAAGGGGATACCTTTGTCGTTGAGGGGTTTTTTGCTCGGGCCTGTGGTAGACCCTGTTTAGTGGGAGATCTGCGAGATCGATTCTGGTGGTGAAAGAAGATGGCGAGCAGTGGAAAGATGGAGATTGAGAAGTTCAATGGTCAGAGTTTTGAGTTGTGGAAACTCAAGATGGAGGATTTGTTGGTGGATAAAGATCAGTGGATCGCGGTAGATCCGGGTACTAAACCAACGGGAGTGACCGATGAAGAATGGAAGAAGTTGGATCGGAAGGCAAAGAGCACAATACGATTGTGTGTCTCAGATTTAGTATTGTTGAATGTATCAGGGGAAGCTACGACGAAGGCTTTGTGGGACAAGTTAGGGACTTTGTACCAATCTAAGTCTCTGGTGAATAAACTGTTCCTGCGGAAAAAGCTGTATAACCTTAGGATGAAAGATGGAGACTTGGTGACAGAGCATCTGAATGCGTTTAATACTGCGGTAAGTCAGTTATCATCTCTCGAGATTAAAATTTCAGATGAAGATAAGTGCATCAGTTTGTTGTGTTCTTTACCAGATTCGTGGGATAGTCTGGTTATTGCAATTGGTAGCAATGCAACTGCTTTGCAGTTTGATGAAATAGTCTCAGCCTTGCTGACGGAGGAGATGAGACAAAAAAATATGGAGAGCCAGAATGGTGATGCCTTGTCTGTACGAGGACGGTCCCTGAACAGAAACAAAAATAAGTCATCGAGTGGGAGATCTAAATCTAGAGGGAGATCTAAATCTCCAGGAAAACCTACAAAGGTGGTGTGCTGGAAATGCGGAAAGGAAGGGCACTTCAGAAGGGATTGTAAATCTAAAGCTCCTGATAAAGGAAAGGGATCTGATGATGCTCCTTCTGCAGAGGTGAAAACCACCTCAGATGAAGGTGGGGATGTGTACTTGGCTTCTTCAAGTACACATGTAGATCATGAGGCATGGTTGATTGACTCAGGTGCATCCTTTCACTTCACTCCCCATAGAGAGTGGTTCTGTGAGTATGAGAAATATGATGGTGGTGATGTCTTCTTAGGAGATGATATGAAGGCTAGAATCATTGGTCGCGGAAAAGTAAAGTTGAAGTTGCAAGGTGGAAGGGTTAGAACACTTCCGGGTGTTCTGCATATTCTTGCATTGGCCAGAAATCTGATTTCTGTAAGAAAGTTGGATGATGCAGGTGTAAAGACAGTGTTCGAGAAAGATACCTGCAAGATGGTTTGAGGAGCACTGATATTGATGCAGGGAGTTCGAACTCTGTACAAGCTGCAAGGTAGCACTGTTGTTGATGGGTACAATAGTTCTATGGTTCCTGAAAATGGAGTAGAAAATCTAGTGGTCTCTGGAGAGAAGACCATGTTGTGGCATCAAAGGCTTGGAAATATTGGAGAGAAGGGCCTTCGAATACTTCATGGTAAAGGTATGGTAGAAGGTATGAATAATAGCTCTTCGGATTTTGAATTCTATGAAAATTGTGTATATGGGAAGCAGAATCGGGTGAGTTTCCCCTCTGGTGGTAAGAGGACGAAACAGATATTAGAGCTTGTGCACAGTGATGTGTTTGGGCCTGTGAAGGTTCCATCACTGGGTAAGTCTGTGTACTATGTATCATTTATAGATGACTTCTCAAGGAATACATGGATATATTTCCTTAAGAAGAAATCTGAAGTCTTTGAAAGGTTTAAAGAATTTAAGGCTTTGGTGGAAAATCAGACAGAGAAGAAGATAAAGGTGCAGAGGACAGATAACGGTGGAGAGTGATGTAGCAAGGAATTTGAAGAATTCTGTAAGAAGTGTGGTATAGCATGGCAAAAGACTACTCCATATACACCTCAGCAAAATGGAGTCGCAGAAAGAATGAACAAGACGTTGATGGAAAGGGCAAGAAGCATGCTCAGTGGTGTTGGGTTAGGACAGGAATTCTGGGCAGAGGCGGTGGATACTGCATGTTACCTGGTCAATAGGTCACCTTCATCAGCATTGGAGGATAAGAATCCACAAGAAGTATGGACTGGTAAGAAATCCTCTCTTTCACATCTGAGGGTCTTTAGATGTGATGCATATGTACATGTTCCAAAGGAGAAACGAACCAAGTTGGATATTAAATCTAAAAAGTGCATCTTTATTGGGTATAAAGATGGTTTAAAGGGTTATAAGCTTTGGAACCCAGTCACACGGAAGGTTGTGTACAGTCGAGATGTGGTGTTCAGAGAGGTGAAAGATGTTATTAAACATGAAGTCCAACCAAAGGAACCTGTGAAGATAGAGTTTGAACCAAAGGAGGAAGAATCAGACTCTGTAGTAGAGGAGGAATCAGAAGATGAGGCTATGAGAAGATCAGTTCGAGAAAGAAGGTAGCCAGAAAGGTATAGTCCATCTGCTTTCTGTTCAAATTTTGCTTTGTCTGTTATTGATGATGATCCCAGAACTGTGAAGGAAGCAGTGGATTCAAAGGATGGAAAACTCTGGAAAGAGGCCATGGTTGATGAAATGGCATCTTTGCACAAAAATGAAGCTTGGGATCTGGTGGAGTTGCCGGCTAGAAGGAAACCCATTGGCAACAAATGGGTGTTCAAGAAGAAGACAAATGCAGAAGGAAAGGTGGAGAAATACAAAGCTCGGTTGGTAGCAAAAGGTTATTCCCAGGTGCCGGGAATTGATTTTGGTGATATTTTTTCTCCTGTTGCCAAGGTAAATTCTATTAGATTACTTTTATCTGTTGCTGCTGCTTTTGATTTTGAGGTAGAACAGATGGATGTGAAGACAAAATTTATTCACGGGGATTTGGAAGAGGAAATCTACATGAAGCAACCTGAAGGCTTTGTGGTGAAGGGTAAGAAAGAACTGGTATGCAAGTTAAAGAAGTCTCTGAATGGGTTAAAACAATCACCAAGGATGTGGTATCAGAAATTTGATACATTTATACGGGGACTTGGCTTCACCAGAAGCAAAGCAGATCATTGTGTGTATTTTAAATTAATTGGTGACCGTGTTATTTATCTGGTCTTGTATGTGGATGATATGTTGCTGGTTGGAAATGACAAAGAAATTATCCAAGATTTGAAGACCCAATTGTCCTCCAAATTCGACATGAAATATCTTGGTGCTGCAAACTATATTTTGGGCATGGAAATTAAAAGAGATCGGGCAAAGAGGAAGCTCTGGTTAAACCAGAGGAAGTATGTCGAGACAATACTGCAGAGGTTTAATATGCAGGATAGTAAACCGGTGAAGGTTCCTATTCCTGTAGGTGTGAGGTTATCTTCTGAACAGTGTCCCAAGACGCAAGAAGAGGAAGAGGACATGTCCCGTGTTCCATATGCAAGTGCAGTGGGTAGCCTGATGTATGCAATGGTCTGTACTAGACCAGACATTGCACATGCAGTGGGAGTATTGAGTAGGTTTATGTCAAAACCTGGGAAGGAGCACTGGACAACAGTGAAGCGGGTTTTCAAGTATTTGCGTGGCACTAGTGATTATGGTTTGTGCTACCCAGGAAGACCACGATTGGATAGAGTGTTGGATATTCATGGCTTTGTTGATGCAGACTGGGCTAGAGATCTGGATCAGAGAAGATCTACAAGTAGGTATGTGTTTAACCTATTTCGAGGTGCAGTCAGTTGGATGAGTAAGAAACAATCTGTAGTGGCACTATCAACTATAGAGGCAGAATACATGGCAGCCACTCATGCAAGCAAGGAGGCAGTTTGGTTGCAGAGATTGTGTTCAAGCATGGGGTTAGTATAGGGAGCTATAAGAATAGACTGTGACAGCCAAAGTGCAATTTTCTTGGCAAAGAACCCTGCTTATCATTCAAAGACAAAGCACATTGATGTTCAGTATCACTTTGTGAGGGATATGATAGAAGATAGAAAGGTGTTGCTGGTAAAGGTGGACACTTTGAAGAATAATGTAGATGCATTGACAAAATCTGTGAGCTCTGAGAATTTCTCTTGGTGTAGAGAAGCAATGGGCATCTCAGGGCTGAGAAAATGACTAAGCTCTCCTGTGGCCCCATGTGGAAAGAAAACAACAAGTGGGAGATTGTTGGGTTGTATTATATTCTTTCCAAATAGTTAATAGGGGGTTTGAAGGGCACCCGTAACCCCACTTTATGGGGTCCGGGGCAGCGCCTCGGAAAATTTTGGTTTTGGACCCTATGTTAGGTTGGGCGGACCCACCTATGGTTCTGTGCATGATTTTCGCACATGTTTTTTGGAAGCGATGGTTTTCGGTCCATGGTATTGGACGCGATGGATTTCGGTCCATGGTATTGGATGCTTCGGCATGTATAAATATGTATTGTAACATTGAAAGGAACATAATGAAAAATCAAGCTGGTAGTCCCGGTTTTGGGATCTAGGGGAAAATCTCTGTGCATATGTGTTATGCTCTCGCATTGTTTATTTTCTTTGTTTAAGAATTCGTATGCAGGTAACTTCTGTACAGGGTTAAAACCTACAGCTATTGTTTCCACACTCTTTTGAGTAATGTGTTTCTCGCATGAAGGTATAATGGTACAACTTATTGACCAGCTTTCATTTCCTGGTTCAAACAAAGCTACAAGTCGAACATCATCCCTAAATGGTCTCTTCATGTCAAGAATGTCTCTTCAACCTTCATCTCATCCACCTAATTACCGCAAGTAGTTCGATGATGTAATGGAGTTTAGGGGGCATGCATCGTGGTCTGCTTTGGCATGCGAACCCAACTGAAAAGATAGATTTCCTCGTAGGTTATATGATTGGTCTAAAACACAATTTCCTTGTAGGATTTGGGATCAGTCTGAAACATTTATTTCCTTGAAGGTTATGTGATTGGAAGCTCACACCATTCACCTTTGTCTATTTCGATGGAAAAAGCCAAGGAAGTGTTTTGTCTACTCTACGGACGAAACAATCTTGCTTAAATGTAAAGACTTCCATACGGTGACTTGGAAACTCTACTTTTCTTCATACCTGGGGGCATGCAACCCTTTTTATGCAAGCAAAAGATGACCAATTAGGTTAGCTTTGTAGCAGTTTTAGTTTAGATTTTTAGCTTAGGTTAGTTCAACTTCTTGGGTTAGGTGAATGGTCTGATCCACCATTCACCTTTGTCAGTGGCGCACAGACAAAGCAAAGGAAGGATTTTTCCTCGGCCGAGGACAAAACCATCCTACCTAACCTCAGCAGTTCCTTAGCTTTAGTGTAGTTAGCTCTGTAGTTTGGTCGTTTCTAGCCTGCATGAAAAAGGCAATGAGCAAAGTTTTACATGGTGCAAGCTCATTAAAAAATGAACCTACTAACAAGAGACATCTTTAGACGACTGGCATGAGCAATGTTTCCACAAAGTTCAAGCTCATTAAAAAATAAACCTAGCATTGAGCACATGTTGGCACAAGGTTCAAGCTCATTAAAAAATAAACCCACCTTCAGTAAACGACCTTTGTGATTGCCTTGCTATCAGCCTTTTGAGCCTTGGTTGTGTTCTTCCATCACCTCCATTCTTTTGGCCGATCATATGCTTCCACTTGATTGTTTACCCTTTTGAGGAACAACTGCGACAAGTGATTCTGTTAGCCACCCTCTTCACTACCATGTTTTGAGAAGTTCCAAACTTACCTGGAACCAGCTGCTACCCAAAAACATCACTTGTTCCTCAAAAACGAGTTTCTTTTAAGGTCTTTTTAGACTCGTTAAATATGAAAAGATTGCCGAGCTATTGGCATTTCCAGCCTGTTAAAGTAAAGAGAAGCGCCATCCCTCCTGTACATTTTAATCTTTTAGAACCTAAGGGATTATTAGACAAAAAGATCGAGCGTTTGTTTTTTCGGCTCGTTAAAACGATCGAAAAGTCATCCCTTTCATATATTTTATACTTTTTCAGACTTACAGGATTATGCTACGAAAAAGGACTGTTGGAGCTTCCTTTTCGTCCCTTTTCAAACTCTCTAAACAGGAAAAGGACCGAGTTATCTTTGTCGTTAAACTTGTTAAAACAATAGCGTCAAACTTGTCCACCTGGACAAGAACGAGTTTCACTGTCGCTAGGCTCACTAAAACATAGCGACAGGTTTTCCAGAGGGAAAATTATAGAACAAGCATATGTTATCCTCCTCAAGCTTGACAAAAATAAAGAGGTATTGGTCAGCAATGACTGGGGACAAAAGGGAAGAAAACTTGAAGAACTTTATTGGTAGCATGTTGCTCTTGAACATGACACTTGTCGTCCATCACCATGATTGAGTCGGGTTGGGTTATTCCGTTCACCAGCCATATCACCATTGGTCCTTCGTACCATCCATTTTGGGGTTAACACAACCAATCCATTTCAGTGTCGCCAACATATTCAAGAGAAGTCATTCAGAGAATTCACCACCCAGCTAACACCTCATCCATTGCAATACCTTCACCCTCCATTTTTCATGACTGCCATTCCTAAACCTTATATCATCAGATCGTTTTCACCTCCACAAAATCATTTGCTTCATTTTGTGTCATAAATGTGGGATACATCAAGGCCCTCCTACGATGAGTCACTTCTTGTCGACATCAACACATTATCCAAGAATTTGACTTAGAAACAACCCTTTCAGTACTTTGAAGCTTGCATGCCTCAATGGCAAGTTTCTCACTTTCGGTGATAGGTTTACATCAATGGCCTTCGACTGAAAGATTTTGCGTGGTGTTCGACATCGACTCGTATATTCACACCACGTGAATTGTACTGTAGTACCTTGAGGGTCATTATCATTATCGGTGATTCCTCTCGCACCTGTTAACAACTTACATCATTGGCTGGTAATTAGGTGATGTATTTCCATGTTAGACTTTAGAACATATTTTCACATGGTTTGACTTGTACATCGGGCAAAGATTGAATGACTTTGAAGACCCTGGATCTAGTTTCATCCATCTAGGCCATGATATATTCAAGAAAATAAAGACATCAAATGTACACAAAAGCTGCACAGATGATCATCCAAGCTAAGGGATGATGACTCTACATATAAAGAATCACTAGTCTGCAACTGCGGATGGTCATCTGTTCCATGTACATGAAAATGAATTTATAAAAGCTGAGCATGGGAATTCCCGCTTCACCTAGATCATGAAAATAATATGATGATGATGTATTGTATTGTATCTTATTATAGGTCACCTTCCAGTTCGAATACCTCAAATCCTCATGATAAAGAATTTCACTCGACATCAGAATATTTACGACCTCATGCTTTAGGGGGCAACTGTTATAGACATATTTTGGCACTACAACTCCATTCATATATGTCGATAAACGAAGAGATATTTAACCCCTAAAATTGTTGTTTCATACCCTAAAGGATCATGGTTAACTGATTACATCATTTCCCAGAAGTTCCACCTATAAAAATACTTAGAATTGGCCAAAACTGGACCATACTAATTGCTCCATGGTCAAGGTGCGATGCATACTGGCTGCTACACTAGCCAGGTGCGATGCATACTAGAAGAGCCTTCTGTGGGGTGCGATGAGTGAGAATAGACAAATGGCAGAGACAGTTTGCTAAGTGGCTGCTCATGGAATCTTCTAGAAACTTCTCCTATGACACTTGCCTCTTTGAATTTTCCCACGGATGAGTAAGAGATAAAATAAATCTCCAAGTGGAACCAAGAACTATCAGTGGAATGACACTAATAAAAACCGTAGAGCTGACTCACCTCCTTGCAAGACATCTATATATGGATCCCTCATCTAAGAGATCTGGAGGTTGGCATTTTGTAATTTGTAAGGAAGTGCTATTGGTTTCTCTTTGAGAAAGAACATTGTATTTTGGGTGATCTTGATTTTCATGAGGTGAAGAGGTCTTTCATGCTGGGAGGATGATGCTGGATCAGATAGCTAGGTTGTAATCCTCTCTTCTACTATTAATAAAGTTATTTGATTTTTCCTCCATATAATCATGTATTTGTGAATGCAATTGTATGGTCAATGTATTTCTGATTCTACATTGTTTATGGTATTATAGATCTCGAAGCTTTGACGGTGTTTTGTTGCTTTGCCTCTATAGGTATTCTCTAAAACGAGACAAATAGGAAAGGAGTGGCAAGCTCTATCAAGGGAGAGAGGAAACAAGCAAGGAGCCAAGCGAAAGATTCAGGTTGGTACTCTTTTCTTCTCTCTTATCTATCATACATAAAGGAAATCACAAGTTACTTTGATTGTTTGTTTCTAAGATAGCTACCCATCTTAGTGGGACTAGCAGATCGAAAAGATACTAGTTTTCCTAGAAATAGTTACTTACAATAATCTTTGGGCTTCCATGTATTTTTTGAATTGTTTCCATAAATGCAGTAGCAACTGTACTGGATTTAAATGGACGTGATAATGCACAAAAATGTGCATACTTGGTAAGTCTGTCAATTACCACCATGATGACACTCTTTCCTTCAGTATTGGGTAAGCGTGTGATAAAATCCATTGAAACCTCCTCCCAATGTTGGTTTGGAATGGACAAAGGTTGTAATAGACCTGGGGTCTTAATTGTTTCAACTTTATTTTGTTGGAAAACCAAACATGTTGCCACAAACTTTTGAATATCCGATTTAAGGCCAACCCAAAAAAATTCCTTCTTAACCCTGTGGTAAGTTTTTAAAAATCCCGGGTCCCCTCCTAAGGGAGAAGTGTGCAATTCCATAAGAATCTTTTGTTTGAGTTGGGAATTCTTACAGAGGTATAAGCGATCTTTGTACCATAACAAATCATTTTTCCAGCTAAATGTATTAGATGTACTGGAATCTTGTTGTATCTGATATTGAAGCTAATGTATCTCTGTAATTTCAGATCTTCTAGTTCTAAAATTGCGACCTGTAGTAGCCCTCTATGTCCTCTTTCCAATGCCACTAGTCTGATCGAATTTAGATTCTCTAAGAAATATTTATGCACAATCTCCCAAGATGACCTGATTGTATACCTTTTCATAAGAGTGGACTTGTACGAAGTGCCACTTGTCACTTTTTTTACCTTCGGGTCTAAAAAATATACATAGGAAACTATAGTTCGTCCTCTTTCTGTAACTTCTTAAGAAATTTCAATCTGATGCTCAAAACAAAAGTTATGATGATTTTCCCAAGGTCACTTGTTTGGAATGTAATTCAGGAATCTACAAAAATACCAACTTCCTCAGATCATATCTCTGAAAGTATTGCGGAAAAAGCTCTAAAATTTGGACCCGCGGTTCAACACGCTTTCTTCTCTATTGGTTTTTTTTTTTTTGGCTTATGAAATGTCGCAGAACAAAAGTTATAGCGACAATGCCACGATGACCTATTTGGGGTAGTGAAACCCTAGAATCCAAAGCTCTGATACCAAATGTTATGAAACTAGCTCACAAAAAGATAGAAAAGAAAGATAAATGCCTTAGAATTCAGCCTCTTCGAGGGGGCAACCTCCTTTTCATTACACAAATGAACAATTCTTGGATGATGCAAATGACAAAACATACTTTCTATATATAGGAGTCTAAGGGGTCACAATATAACCAAGCTGACCTAACAATAATAATATAAAGGCGCAAAAATAACAATAGAGGGATTCTATGGGGCACAGTGATAATAATATGGGGATAATAGGGGCACAAAAATATTAATAAGGGATACAACTACAATAGTAATGGGGGAATTACTAGTATTATATGGACCCAACAATGACCTTATAAACTGTGGCATCGACCCAATAGTCCCCAAGCGTTACGTATTTTGGTTCTGCCTCCATTCCAATGTTGATCTGCTTCGTCTTTAGTGGCGTAGTGATGTCGGGGTCTTCAAGTGACGGTCTGCGAATCTCGCGAGAGCCTGTTGTTTATGAAATGTTAATGTTTTGTGGGTCCTCATCATCCTCCTCAACATTCATGTTATAACACTCCAGTGTGCTGCTTAACTGTGTCACCCATTCTGGCTGAAGTACTTCCATTGGCTCCTATGGTATTTTAAATATAATGGCTTTTACTGCTTTTAGCGCATCGTCAACAGTATCTAACCAACAATATTCAAATGTGAATGTTAACAAGAATCCCTTGCGCAAGACATCCCATTCACCTGTACCATGGTGGAGCTCCGTCTCCATATACCAATTCATGGGTACGACGTCCAGGGTATGGTAGAATAAATGTACCCATTTAGGTTGGGGTTCTTCCCCGTAGACCTTGGTCCATTTCACAAGGTGCATGTGTGGATCATCTCGTCCTTCATATTTGTCTACTAGCCATATTTGTGGTTTTCCAAACATAGGTGCATCATCCTTCTGCATCCGCGCCTGTCCTCAAAATTTCCTTGATGCGTACCCTATCATCGTGCGGGTGTTGCGCGTAGTGCCCACTTCAGCGCATTGAACTGCTACTATTCTCGTACTGCATTTTCAATTTTGCTCAGAAATTCATCCACCGCTGACAATCCATCATATGTTGATAGCTCGCTTGCTTCTATTGTTACGCACCTGATCATCATTTTGGAGTTCAGTGTTGTTACTTTGTGCAGTCAATTTTTCCATTGCTCTATCTCTTCGTCTGAATTTGAAGTGTAGTAGCTTTCGCACTCCCACGAAATCCTTCCATATGCAGTCAGATTCACCCAATCATCTCCTTGTGCAGTTATCTTATAGATACAGTCGAGATCATCATCACTATCATTGTTGTGCACCGGTTTAGTGTATCGTGCTCCTTCGGCTGGATCTAGTGGTACTACTACGCATAGTGACTTTTTGTCAAATATCATTTTGCGCTTCTTCATATTTATGAATCTGTTCATATCGGTAGCCCAGTCTATTCCTAGTAGTGCAAGATAGGAATTGCTATCATTGAAAATCTCTATCACTGTAGATTTGAGGCTTCTATGATCTTCATTTTGTGTAGTGTTATTTTCTGGAGTCATCGCATTCATGTTTTTATTGTATCTACCTGCACGCTTGCACCGTCAACATCGATTGTCATCCCTTGCAATCTTCCCATGGGAAAAATATTTTGTTGGTTTTCCATTCATAACTAAATAGTGGACGATTATAACGTGGGTCTACCCATGCATTCCCATGTTTTCTTTGGTAGTGCATTTGCATCCGAACCCAGATCGAGGATTACCTGATCCATTTCATACTTGCCTATTTGCGTAGTCAACCTCATCTCCATTCCTGTGTGCAATGCATCCTTTCCAAGTTTTCGGACCACGTGCAGTTCTCTTGACCCCACACACCTAGTTATAAGCTCCTGTAGCCCTTTGATTGCCTTGTTTTCATGCATCAGTTTCATGCATGTCTCCAGAAAGGTAGTGAGCATTGAAGGATCCATCCCTAGTTCTAGTTGATCCTTACTACCTGAAGTGGAAGCCTCCGTGAAGCTCTTCTTCGCTCCCATGAATGTTTGCTTCGCATGTTCTAAGTCAAACTCAGGTTCCTTTATAGGAGGCTTGCGAACCCATGTGTTGTCTTCAGGCTGCTTCCCTTTATCATCTCCTGTGGCCATACCACTCCTAAGCATCATGTTTACATTTGGGTCTTCATTGAGCGGTTTAGACCTCATCATTTATAAATTTTGGGTCGGAGGGGGCTGGAGTACCCCCTTTTCATGCATCTTCACTCTTAGCGAAGGGAAATGTTCTACCTCATGATCAAACTGATTACAGTACCAACATGATATCCTAGTCGAGTTCGTACAATCACAAGCATAATGCCCTGGCCCTCCGCAATTGTAACAAATTATCTATCCACAACCCCTTCCTAGTCCCATTCCACCTCGACCCCAACCGCACCCCTGAAACCTAGCGCGTGCCATCCCTGCATTTGGGTCAAGGGTTCATGTTTCAGTCTGTACCCTGTAGGTAAGAGTCTGATCCACCATTAGTTCATAGCTTCGGCAGGTGTGTTCATCATGGCCTACGGACTTGTAGAAATTACAAAACAATTTCTGGGACATCTGCGTATACTTCTGCAACAGATGAAAATTATCCGTGGTATGTTTTCCTCCTATATAGAATATCACCTACCATAATGTAGATGCTGTGCTCGGCCCCGCCTATGCCTCCGGTCTTAATGGCATTGGCCCTCCTCCTGCCAAGTAGTTCGCGAACACTGGACAGTGGTCCTTGTCGGGCCCCTAGCCTTTGCATTTTATGCACCATCGCACCTATAGCCGAGTTGTCCCCTCCTGTTTCAAAATTTGCATCTCTAGACATAGATTCTACAGTTATGCGTGGATTTGCTGGACTCCCAACCCAGGGTCTTGTATAGGGGTCTCATGCAATCTTATTTCCATCTCCAACTCTTCGGCCTGGGTGGAAAGTTTTTTCTGTGACAGTACCATCCTTAAGTGTGGCATAAGTGAGGCCACAAACCATGCATGATGCTGTGCATCTGTTAACATAATATTGGCTTCATGGATTGTACTCTTCAGCCTTTGGTCCAGATCCTAGGGGGTCTTGCTTAGGAGCATCACGATCTCCTAAAACCCGTTGATTGATTGTGTCTCTGATTTTGGCTTGTTAAATTCCCTGTTCAACGCGGTCTGTATTTCTGCAATTCCTGCATTCGGGTGGTCATTATAATTCTTGATATACCATGTTAATGCCCGATCTTGCAATGCACTCACCAGATTAGTATTTTTAATATTATCATCCACGGCACCTTGTGCTTCCCATACTGCTCTTACCATGAACTAGAATTGGTCCGGATCTTAATTTCCTACTCCTCTGAACACCGGAAGTTTGATCGCACTTGCCATAATGAGCTACGATGGTGGCGGAGGTGGATTGGGTGGAGATGGAGGTGAGGAGGGTGAAACGGGTGGTAGTGTGGGTGGGGGTGGTAAATTTGGAATTGTCTGTCTTATCAAATTGACTGTGCTTCTCGGAGAGACTTTCGTGAACTCCTCCTCGCTTTCTCGCGAGGGTGAAATTAAGGGACTATTTTCCAACTCCTCACTACTTCTGCTTCTGCAGATCTTTTTGCTTCGCATAGTTCCAAACATTAATTTATTTGCATAACTTGCTTTTCAAAAAATAACTTCTTAATCCAAGTGTTCAAAGATTTAATATACTTACCTTGCGGTCCCTTGAGAAAAAGTTTCTCTACCTCACTGTAGCTAATGGTCGTGTCTACCATGAACTCAGTGATAAACCTTCCTATTATTCGGTTGATCCAGTGGTCCATAGCTCGCGCTATCTTATCTTCTGAGGCTTCTAGTTTGTGCACTAGTTCCAGAGTCCACACTATTGGTTTGTCGAGCCTACACCTTCCCTGGCTGTCTGCTAACTTCACGCTCCATTCATACAGCTCGAACGGAAAAGATGCAAAGAAAATTTCATGGATTTTAGTGAACAAGTAGCGATCTAACCACTATTGTTTAGATACTCACAGGTTTCTATTTTCTTGCGCCGGGAACTCGTGAATCTTCTTGTCCAATCACTCTTCAATTTCTTTCTTTGTATGATTCCAGTGGCACGACATCAGACATCCTTTATGTAGATCCTGATCCTGGCAATGAAACCATTTTTTGGCTTGTATGGGCCTGAACCAGGTTCAGAGGTGATTTAGCCAAGCAAATCTCGGTACTACTACCCCTTTTGGCAACAGTCTGTGGAGCATGGACTAAGGTCTCACTCGTAGTATGGGAAGGTGCTAGAACCGGGTTTCTGCACCCTGGGGATGTCTGATGGGCTTCTGGAGGTCCGCAGTCTGACTTGTCGCTACGTGCACTTGTGATCCCTTCACAACCTATGGTGTGGCTTCCGCGCAACCCTAATCGGGGCGCGACCCATATAATACCCAAGCTCCTTGTTAATTAACTGATTACTTAACTTGTGTGTGTAAGATTTATGGTTATTACAACATATTCAACAATCATATCAGTGTGCATGATACATAAATGAATACAAACATAAAGAAGATAATGCACAACAATTACACAGAAATAGGAATCAACTTCTTTTTTATTAATCTTCAATCTTGCTTACAAACTTGACACTGCCCTGCGCACTCAGTTGCAGGTGTCTGTGCACTCAGCTGCACACTCTACTAGGCCTCTGCGCACTTAGCTGCAGAGCCTCTCTCTACTACTACAACCCAATACACTTAGAATCCTACTCTAAGCTTGAACCATTCCTTCGCTCCTTTCTCTATCCTCAACTATCTTTAAAACTTAGAGCCTCACTCCATTTATACAATCCCATGGTCCGCAGACCATGGGTAGGCCGACATGACTTTACATTACATTACATTACTTTAGGGCGGACAACCCTGTGACTTTAACCTCTACTTCGTGCTCCACGCCCACAATTCGCAGAGTCTTACAAAACCTTTGACCAAAACTTGGGCTTTGAGCCTCAAAGCCTGCTGTGGGGGGATTCCATGCCCAACACTAAAGAAATAAAGAGAACAATATTCTAATATTTTATAAGAAAAAAATTGGGATACATGTTAGGGAGGCCCACTAAATTAGAATGGCATCTAGAATCGATTTTAAGAGAACTAGTCAACCAACTCTAGGAAGTCATTTGTGGCACCGATAGTTCATTTGTTTATCCACATTAGAAATGAGCCAAGACCAAATTCAATTTGTTGTAACAACTGGATTTTAGCTAGAAACCCAAATATTTCAAGCCTTGCTCCAATGACTTAGAATCCTAAAGAAGAAGCTGGGTCAAGTGGCAAATCTTGACATTAAAAATATTGTTGAATTGAGGCTTCTGTGATCCATAACAATTATAAGAATAATTTCGGCGTAAATCACATGTAGAAAACCTTTGTAGACGTGTTTCGAACCAACTGGTGTGGTTCATCGTCAGGACAAGTTGGATGAACAGATCTCGTTTTGCATATTAAATAGATATGGCAGAACATTCTAGACCAGGTAACGACTATAATGACAACGGCTAGAATTGACCGGGAAACGGCTAGTTGACTTTGATGAGGGTTAAAAACCTTATTTAATAAGTTAATATTCCTCATTAAAATACGCAAATGGATCATTTTATAATTATAAATATAAATTAGAATAAGTAAATTGGAATAAGTAAATCATAAAATAAATTAATCTAAAATTGTTAGTTATCAAAGTCTATAAATAGTTAATTATATTTTAATCAAAATATAAGTTAAAGGGACATATATTTATAAATATATATTAAAATAAATTAATTTTAAGTAAATCATAAAATAAATTAATCTAAAATGGTTAGTTATAAAGTTATTATATATAAATATTAGTTAGTTATAAAAGCTAAAAATAGAGTAATCTATAAATAGTTAATTATATTTTAATCAAATTATAAGTTAAAGGGACACATATTTATAAATATATATTAAAATAAATTAATTAATAGTTAAAAAGTTTTTAAATATTAGAGAATTGAAAGGTTAGAAAAAATATTATAATTATAAAGGGACATATAATTATAATAAATAGTTAATAATATTATAATAATAGTAATTAAATTTTCTTCTAATAAATAATTAAAGTTAAATATATATATATATATATATATATAATTATAGGGTTGTTAAATTAACTTATTAAATTAATTATTTAAATCACTAGGGATAAGTAAAGGGGGTTTTTTAATAATATTGATTTAATGGAAATAATAAACTATTAATGAATATTGGTTAAATTTTTATTTATTTATATCTTTTAGGAAAAAATAAATAGAATGAGCGACACATTTTAAAAAACAAGAAGGTCAAGAATAGGACCATTAGTAAAACACAGAGTCAAAGGAGAAACCCTAGGAGGAATGAAAAGATATGGCTCAAATGAGAAGGATCCAGGAAATTTAGGGGAAACCTCAAAAGCTCAAAAAGGTTAAAAAGGGGGGGGGGAGGGAAAAGGAAAGCAAGACTAAGAAGAGAGGGCAGGGATATAGCAGCTACTGATCTTCCAGCCGTCATCTCTATTGAGATTGTTAGGCCTTCTTTCAATTTCAATAGCATCCTTGAATTTACGGTGATGGAACTACGCAACCTTGGCAATAACCATGGCCTCCTCTATACAAACCTGATGCTTGGTCTTTTCTGCA
The DNA here is from genome assembly GCA_031772625.1 of Pinus tabuliformis. Classification (NCBI taxonomy): domain Eukaryota; kingdom Viridiplantae; phylum Streptophyta; class Pinopsida; order Pinales; family Pinaceae; genus Pinus; species Pinus tabuliformis. The sequence continues at coordinate 1,097,265,606 of CM062809.1, forward strand.
TGCTCTGCTAATGCTGAAGACTTGGTTCTCCCATGTCTTAGGTCAGCTACATGTTCATTGATCCTTTGATGGATGGAGCATCCTGTTTCTCGATATAGGGGGTCCCACAAGAACAAGGGATCAAGTAGACACCCTTCATGTCTTTAGGGTCAATGGATCTTTCACCGATCGGAGGGATTTACGAATGGTGTTGAGGGGCCTAAAGGTTGAGGGAATGTCATACTCTTTAAGGATCTAAGCAATCTTGTCTGTAGTTCGTTGGACATAAGGAAGATGGACACCTAGCAGGCGTTCTTTAGGTTATTTTTTAATTAACAAATTTTTAGAGGCTTTAAGGAAAGCCTTCTGATCTAGGCACCTAGTATAGCCATTCTCCATAAAGACATTAAGGAGATGGGATTTCTCCTTGTCGAAGCTCTCATTATCAGAAATCCTAAGGGCACGAGTAGTGAGGGTGTTAAGAACACCCAACTTTTGAGCAGGGAAATGATGGGAATCAACATGAAGATACTACTCAGTATGAAGAAAACAAAAACTGAGTAGTATCTTCATGTCGATTCCCATCATTTCCCTGCTCAAAAGTTGGGTGTTCTTAACACCCTCGCTACTCATGCCCATAGGATTTCTGATAATGAGAACTTCAATAAGGAGAAATCCCATCTCCTTAATGTCTTTATGGAGAATGGATTGAGTAGGCGCCTAGGTTAGAAGGCTTTCCTTAAAGCCTCTAAAAACTCATTAATTAAAAAAGGACCTAAAGAACACCTACTAGGTGTCCATCTTCCCTATGTCCAGGGAACCACAGACAAGATTGCTTGGATCCTTAAAAAGTATGACATTCCCTCAACCTTTAGGCCCCTCAACACCATTCGTAAATCCCTCCGATCGACGAAATATCCCATTAACCCTAAAGACATGAAGGGTGTCTACTTGATCCCTTGTTCTTGTGGGACCCCCTATATCGGGGAAAGAGGGCGCTCCATCCATCAAAGGATCAACGAACATGTAGATGACCTAAGACATGGGAGAACCAAGTCTTCAGCATTAGCAGAGCATGCAGAAAAGACCAAGCATTAGGTTTGTATAGAAGAGGCCAAGGTTATTGCCAAGGTTGCGCAGTTCCATCACCGTATATTTAGGAAAGCTATTGAAATTGAAAGAAGGCCTAACAATCTCAATAGAGATGATGACTGGAAGATAAGTAGCCGCTGGATCCCTCCCCTTTCTTCTTAGCCTTGATTTCCATCCACCCCCCCCACCTTTTTAACCTTTTCGAGCTTTCGAGGTTTCCCCTAAATTTCCTAGATCCTTCTTGTTTGAGCTTGTCTTTTCATTCCTCCTAGGGTTTCTCCTTTGACTCTGTGTTTTACTATTGGTCTTTTTCTTGACCTTCTTGTTTTTTAAAATTTGTTGCTCATTCTATTCATTTTTCCCTAAAAGATATAAATAAATAAAAATTTAACCAATATTCATTAATAGTTTATTATTTCCAAACCCCTTTACTTATCCCCAGTGATTTAAATAATTAATTTAATAAGTTAATTTAACAACCCTAGAATTAAAAAAATAAAAAAATAAATAAAAATTTAATTTTAATTATTTATTAGGAAGAAAATTTAATTACTATAATTATAATATTATTAACTATTTATTATAATTATATGTCCCTTTATAATTATAATATTTTTTCTAACCTTTGAATTCTCTAATATTTAAAAACTTTTTAACTATTAATTAATTAATTTTAATATATATTTATAAATATATGTCCCTTTAACTTATAATTTAATTAAAATATAATTAACTATTTATAGATTACTCTATTTTTAACTTTTATAACTAACTGATATTTATATATAATAACTTTATGTTAGATTAATTTATTTTATGATTTACTTAAAATTAATTTATTTTAATATATATTAATTTAAAATTAATTTATTTTAATATATATTTATAAAAATATGTTCCTTTAACTTATGTTTTGATGAAAATATAATTAACTATTTATAGACTTTGATAACTAACAATTTTAGATTAATTTATTTTATGATTTACTTATTCCAATTTACTTATTTTAATTTATATTTATAATTATAAAATGATCCATTTACGTATTTTAATAAGGAGTATTAACTTATTAAATAAAGTTTTTAATCTTTATCAAAGTCAACTAGCCATTTCCTGGTCAATTCTAGCCGTTGTCATTATAGCCGTTACCTGGTCTAGAATGTTTTGCCCTATTTATTTAATATGCAAAGAGAGATCTGTTCATTCAACTTGTCCTGACGATGAACCACACTGGTTGGTTCGAAACGCATCGACAAATTTTTTTTTACATGTGATTTACACCGAAATTCTTCTTATAATTAAAAATATTTTTGTGAGAAATGGTAGATTTATGAGAATTAATAGACGTTCTAGTGGAACTCCCAAAAGGAGAAAGAATATCCACCAACATCAATAAATCCATGACATCACCATTGAAAAAGAAAATGAGAATACCATGATCTGAATGGAAATTGGCATCCACCTATGGTATTCGTTGACCCATGGTATTTATCCACTCATGGAATATACCCATGGTATTGTAAGTAGCATCCACCCATGGTATTCATCTACCCAAGGTATTTATCCACCCATGGTATTCATCTACCCAAGGTATTTATCCACCCATGGAATTTACCCATGGTATAGTAAGTGGCATCCACCCATGGTCTTCATTCACCCATGGTATTGTAAGTGAGTTCCACCCATGGTATTCAATCATCAATGGTATCTACCCACCCATAGAATATACCTATGGTATTATAACTAAAAAAATACTATAAGTAACAAGTTTCATTCTGTAAAAGGAAAGATTTCCACCACAATGTAGCTTTTACAATTATTCTTTGTTTTAATATGAAGTTTTTCTTGGTGGTTTTGTTTACTAGGTGTTCTCGATATTTCTTTTGGCATTTCAAGTTTTTAGATCTTAGAGGCCTCCCCCTAAGACCCATTTCAATTTTTTAGATCTTGGGGGCCTCCTTGCAAGATCTGGATCAGTGGTATCATATTCAGGTTACAACTCCATGGGAATGAGGGTTTGGTGCATATTTCAGTTTCAAAGTTTTGCAACAATATTAAAAAAACTTTATGCACATGCTATGACCTCCACATAACACTTTTTTGGGAAAAGCAAAAATATATATATTTTTTCATTTTTTTGTAGGAATTGTTTGGGCAGCGAGTTTGTAGATCAAATATGAAACTTTTCATGCAAAATTTACAAAAACAAATAAAAAATTTGGATTCCTTGCAAAAATTACCCAAATTCAAAAAACAAGTCAGCTAAATTGGAGTCCAGATAAGGGAGATACCATTGATTTAAAATCAGTTGTGTTGCAGAAATTGTTCTGACGACAATTCATGGATGATAACTCTCCTATCATTTTTTTCAGTTTTTGTGCATAATTTTAGAAAAATTATTGCAAATATGAGCTCCTCTTTAAAAATCACCAAATTTCAAAAAACACAATTGGTCAAATTGGAGTTCAGATGAGGGAGATATTGCTGATTTGAAATCAGCTATTTTTTCAGAACTTTTGTGACAGCGGTCAGTTGCAGCGCAAATATGAGTTTCTAGGGTGTCTAGATAGGGATTTCAATTGCATGGGAAGATGCATAATGGTCACTCTATTTCCAAAAATAGGTTATAATAATGATTTTGAGTTAAATTGAATGCGTTATGCCCATTTAAATTAGTTTCTATATATGGAGGAACATTCAGAGCAGGTTCCCTTTGGAGACGTTCCCTCCCACCTCGATTTAGTAGGCACCTTCTTCACATTCCTCAGTTTTAGCATAGAAACATCTAGCTTGGGTTCTTTGGAGGCATGCCCTCCCACCCTAGGCTATGTAAGTACTTGTTACTTCATCAACAGTTAGCATCACGGTTATGGGTCAATTGCACAAAATCCTTCTGTTGTCAAGGTTAATCCTCTCCGCAGACATAGATGATACATCTAGCCCAATGAGTGGGTCTAGAAATTGAAGTCACAATCTATTAGACACTTTCCTAAGTTTCAATTGAAAAGAGAGATGATGAAGATGGCCTACCTTGTTCTGATGCTACTTCGATCTCCTTTTTTGAAGACCTTGAATCACTCCCGTCATGGGCTCATTCCTGCTGCTCTCAACATGTAGGAATTTACAGGGTAAGTTCCTCAGAAAGAACACCAAAAGGACACCGCTCACAACCAGATCACAGATCAATACACCAATATTTTTGACGTGGTTAAAACCCTCAAAGAGGGAAACAGTCCACGGCCTGCGCCAACGTGGCTACTACAGGCAATTTATTAATCAAAGAATGAAAATTTACATAATCTTCTCTCATGCACGGATTGCCCGAACAATGACCCTCCATGCGCTTTAAATAGAACTCATGGACCAATCGGGTGTCAAGCCACGGATCAAGTGTCGGTAATACCGAGGAGAGAGTGAACCGTCGGATCACTACATATCGTGACCGTCGGATTGTAAGTTACAAAATGTACAACGATAAAGAAACACACTTTACCTAACTCTATACCTAACTCTATACTAGACCAAGTTGAACTTAACTATTTCCTATGTGTTGGAATATCCTAACATCCCCCCTTAAGAACAACTTGGGATAGGATTGAAGGATTTACAAATATGACACAATAGGAGAAGGAAGGAGGCACTAGAGCCTATCCCCCCTTAGTGACAACTTCCTGAACTCTAAGCATATATCGAAGTTTAGTGAACTTCGCCTCTGTGAGAGCCTTTGTGAAGATGTCTGCAACCTGATCATTTGTTGAACAATATTGCACTTCAAGAACATGGTCATGAATGAGCTTTCTGATGAAGTGCATGTGTAGTTCAATGTGTTTGTTGCGCTGATGTTGGACTGGATCTTTGCATAGCTGAATGGAACTTTGATTATCACACCAAAGTGTGGTTGGATGCTGCTGCTCAAAGCCAAACTCTGATAGGATCTGTGATCCAGGTGGATATTGGTGGCCACCTGCCAAGTCCACCTGGACCCCCACCATTGTCTTTCTCAGCATTTTCCGTTTCCTTAATTGTAGCACAACTTACTATTTTTAGCAGTTTTTCGGGTCCTGAACTTCCGGAGCCATTTTGAGGCCCTAAACGACGTTTTTTGGGGAATCCGGGGGCAACACGAGTCCATGGAATGGACTGGTGTTGCCCATTCCAACAATGATAGTGCTCGGATAGATCTTTCTAATGAGCTATTGTACGCGTCAAACGGAGATCATATGCCAAAGTTACGACCCCGGGAAGTTGATGTACCAACTTACCCACAAACGGGGCCCACAGTTTGGCGTTTCATCTCCTAGCGTTAGGCTTTGGAATGTTAAGGGTTTTTCCATTGTTTCTCAACAATAAATAGGCCTTCGAGCCTCATTGTAACACAGTTCAGAGGCATGTAGCCATCACATCTCTTCTCAGAGATAAGCTACCATCGCCCTAGCTAGTTTATTGCCATTTCTGTTTGTAAGCATATTTCAGTATTTTCCATTAATGAAATGAAGTATTATTTCCGCTGCATCTTTGTGTATATGGTTATCTCTGTAATTTGTTGCGTTCCTGTTTAAATCCGGATCAGTGGTATCAGAGCGGTCTGCTTTTTCTCTGTTTTTCTTTGCATGTCCCCAACAAGGTCGGGATATAAGGAGTTAGGGCTTGAACTGGTTGAACCTTTGCAAGACCAGCCTCGCAAATCCTGACGGCCTCCCATGGCGGACGAGAAGAAAGACGAGGGGGCAGGAGATCCCATCAAAATCTCGCTCGAAGAAGCGCTCGAGCGACAATGGAACCCGATGATGGACAACTTTGCGCAGATCCTTCAGCGGCTACCCAGAAGTGGCGCATCGGCTTCCAGTAGCTCCTCTGGAAATGCCACACCCTTTAAGGTACAAGTTAATTTTGAAATCCCCATATTCGAGGGTCAGATAGACGCCGATGCCGTAGATAAATGGTTAAATATGCTAGAGGGTTATTTTTCTGTTCATGAATTTTCGAGTCGGGAAAAGATTGTTTTTGCTCTTCTCAAAGCAGCCCCCCACGTCAAGGACTGGTGGGAAACCTACTGCGAGCAGAAGGATGAAAGTACTGGCTCACTATTTTCAGCCGCACCCACCTGGGATTCGTTCCCGGATGCCATCAAGGAGCAGTACTACCCTGTCGGAAGCTATGAGGATGAATACATAAAGTGGACCACGCTGCGGCAGGGAAGGGACCAAGACGTGCCAGAGTTCACCAATATTTTCCATACCCTTCACACAAAGTTGGGTGTCAAGGATTCGGAGCAACATTTGATACTCAAATACCGTGGCTGCCTGCACAAGTACATCTAGGAAGAAATACAATCCTAAACATCCCCTCGCTTGGCGCAGCATACCGGTATGCCGTCAAGGTCGAGCAGAAGTTTAAACAAAAGAAGCGAGACTTTGGATCTGTGAATCCAAAGCAGGGGAAAGGTGCCTCTAAACCACAGAGCAAAGGACAAAGCCAAGGCGGGACAGCCCAAGACAACCAGCCGAAGCTGCAAGCAAAGAGCAACGCCGTGAAGCCGAAAAAGGACACTGGAAAATGGTGCGAGTTCCATAAGAGCTCCACTCACAACACAAGTGAGTGTCGGGCCAAGCAGTCACTGGTGGCTAAACTAAAGGTTTCAGAATCAGATGCATGTTCCGACTCTGAGTCAGAACCCGATAAGGGGTATGAAAAAGGGAAGCAGATCATTGATGCGGATCCCAGCACCATTGTTGCTACCGCAAAGATCCAGAAAAATGAACCCGAAGATCCAGAGGAGGAGGAGCGTCTCTTCCACTCCCAGATGTGGGTAAAGGGCTCCCCGATACAGTTCATTGTTGATAGCGGGAGTCAAAAGAACCTCATTTCGGCAGAGGTCGTGAAGCGGTTGGGCTTACCGACCACAGCACATCCACAACCATACACCATTGGGTGGCTTCACCAAGGGCGAGATCTTCGCGTGAGCCAGCAGTGTCGCCTTCCATACAACATCAAGCCCTTCACGGATGAGGTATTGTGTGACATTGCTCCCCTTGAAGTTTGTGATGTATTACTAGGACAACCATACTTGTGGAAGCAACATGCTGTGTATGAATCAAGGCCCCGTGCTGTTATTATTACATTGGGAAATAAGTTGTTCAGGATACCAGAGGTAGCACCACCTGCCGCCATCTCTTTGATTACTGCAAAACAATGCAGTAAGATCATTTCCAAAACCAGGAAATTTGTTTTCCTGATGATACGCCCTCAAGGGAAGAAGAAGACAGTGGCCGCGGACTCCAAACGGGGTCCCTCTGCACGGCAGCTACAGATGGACAAGATTTTGGAGGAGTATGAAGACATCTTCACCTCCCCAGCAGGGGTTCCTCTGCACTGTCAAGTGAAGCACTCCATCGATCTGACCCCAGGTGCGCCGCTACCCAATGGAACAATTTATCGATGCTCCGTTCTGGAGAACAATGAAATCAAGAGGCAGATTCAGGAGCTCTTGCAGAAAGGTCACATCCGTCCGAGTTCTTCGCCCTGTGGGAGCCCGATAGTGTTGGTACAGAAGAAGGATGGGACGTGGAGACTCTGTATTGACTATCGGGCGCTGAACAAGATCACTGTCCGTAATAGGTACCCGATCCCGCAGATTGATGACCTCCTAGACCAACTAAAGGGGGCGAAATATTTCAGCAAGATCGATTTGAAGTTAGGATATCACCAGGTACCAATTGAACCCTCAGATATGTGGAAGACTGCCTTCAAATCCAAGGAGGGCCTCTTCGAATGGTTGGTCATGCCTTTCGGATTGACGAATGCTCCTGCAACCTTTATGAGGCTAATGGATGACATCTTGCGGCCATTCACCAACTCCTTTGTAGTAGTATACTTGGATGACATTCTGATCTTCAGCCAGAGTTGGGAAGATCACCTCCACCACATCCGACAGGTTCTCCAAACACTGCGGCAACACAAGCTATGTGCCAATTTGGAGAAATGCACTTTTGGCATGACCGAGGTTCAGTATCTGGGATACATCATTGATGAACAGGGGGTGCATGTCGATCCAGCCAAGGTCCGAGTCATTCGGGATTGGCCCTCTCCAACCACTCTAACAGAGCTCCGCAGCTTTCTAGGTCTTGCCAACTTCTACCGCAGGTTTGTGTTGGGATTTTCTCATATTTCTTGGCCCTTGAGTCAAGTCACCAAGGGCGGGGCGAAAGCAAAATTCTTTTGGTCTGAATCTCAACAGAAGGCATTCAGGGAGTTGAAGGATCGCCTCTGCATGGCACCAGTGCTCGCGTTACTAAATTTACAACAACCATTTGAGGTCGAGACAGATGCCTCTGACTATGCTATTGGGGCAGTCCTTACTCAACATGGACATCCAGTGGCATATCACAGTGAAACACTTTCAGACACAGTTCGGAAGTACCCCACTTATGATAAAGAGATGTATTCCATTGTACAGGCCTGCCGACAATGGAAGCATTACATTTTGGGGAAGGAAACGGTCATCCACACAGACCACCGACCTCTGCAGTTCATACAGACCCAAGGGAAATTGCAGAATGATCGCCATCAGAAGTGGTCTACATACCTGCAACAGTTTCACTTGAATATCAAGTATAAAAAGGGCAGCACCAATAATGTTGCAGATTGCCTCAGTCGACCACTGATCATGGCGCTAACCACCGTGCTCAACTCTTGCGGGCACGAGACTTCTGATTGGCCACTTCTCTACAAAAGCGACCCAGAATTCGGCCACACATACCAGACACTCTTGGAGGGTCGGCAGGTTGCAGATTTTCACCTCCAGGATGCCCTATTATGCCACCTCGGTCACCTTTGTGTTCCGTCAAGTGAGCGTGCCAAGATGATTTGGGAAGCACACTACAGTCGGGCTTCTGGGCATTTCGGGGTCGAGAAAACAGTGGCAGTACTGCAAAACTATTTCTATTGGCCGAATCTTCGACAGGATGTTGGGAAGTACATCCGATCATGTACTGCCTGTGCCATTGCCAAACCGACCATTAAGAAGCAAGGCCTCTATACCCTGTTGCCTACCCCTAGTCGACCTTGGGAATCCATCTCCATGGATTACATGTCAGGCCTTCCTTCCACTAAGCATGGAAATGACTGTGTTTTTGTGGTTGTCGACAGGTTCTCAAAGATGGCCTGCAAGAAGAATATCACAGCAGAAGCCACTGCTAAAATCTTCTTTGAACGAGTGTGGGTGAACTTTGGGATCCCACAGTCTATCATCTCAAATCGGGACAGTCGGTTTCTCAGCACCTTTTGGTCCAGTCTCTAGTCAATGTTGGTCACCAAACTCACGAAGTCCACAGCCTTCCATCCTCAAACTGATGGCCAGACAGAGGTTGTCAATAGGATGATTGTGCACATTCTGCGCATGTATAACTCAAAGCATCCACGCACATGGGACGAGAGCCTCCCCTACGTTCAACACAGCTACAACAGAGCTCTTCACAGCTCCACTGGCCATAGCCCTTTTCAGGTGGGTTTGGGATTCCAGCCACTATGCCCCATTGATGTGGCCATGCCACTTGCAGCTACTCACATGAATTCAGCTCATGTCCAGTCCGAAACAGATAAGGCCACCAGCTTCATTGAGCGCATCCAACATATTCGCCAGCAGGTCCATGACATTCTTGAGAAATCAAATGCCAAGTACAAGCAGCGACATGATCAACATTGGGTGCCACACAAGTTTCAGGTGGGCGACAAAGTCTGGTTGCATTTGCAAAAGGAACGCCTTACTGGAGCCTATCAGAAATTGAGACCACTCCGATATGGTCCTTACACCATTACTAAGGCAATGGGAGACAATGCATTTGATCTCAGCATTCCCACATTCCTTGGCCTGCACCCAGTATTTAATGTGGACCGCCTTCGGCCATACTTTCCACCATTGCTAGACACATCCGACATTGCAGAACAACTCAAACCCACAGAATTAAATCCAGATTGCATGGAACAAGCTGCAACTGATCGGATCATGGACACACAGATCAAGAACACTCGCAAACAGAATATCCAACTGTATCGAGTTGTCAAAGCGGGCCAACTCCTTCAGTAGGGCAAGTGGCTCACCAGGGAACAAGTTCAACAGAAGTTTCCTCATCTCATGGAGGAGCTCAATGCAATGGGGACCATTGCTTCCTAAGGGGGGAGGAATGATCCAGGTGGATATTGGTGGCCACCTGCCAAGTCCACCTGGACCCCCACTATTGTCTTTCTCAGCATTTTCAGTTTCCTTAATTGTAGCACAACTTACTATTTTTAGCAGTTTTTCGGGTCCTGAACTTCCGAAGCCGTTTTGAGGCCCTAAACGATGTTTTTTGGGGAATCCGGGGGCAACACGAGTCCATGGAATGGACTGGTGTTGCCTGTTCCAACAATGATAGTGCTCGGATAGATCTTTCTAATGAGCTATTGTACGCGTCAAACGGAGATCATATGCCAAAGTTACGACCCCGGGAAGTTGATGTACCAACTTACACCCAAACGGGGCCCACAGTTTGGCATTTCATCTCCTAGGGTTAGGTTTTAGAATGTTAAGGGTTTTTCCATTGTTTCTCAACAATAAATAGGCCTTCGAGCCTCATTGTAACACAGTTCAGAGGCATGTAGCCATCACATCTCTTCTCAGAGATAAGCTACCATCGCCCTAGCTAGTTTATTGCCATTTCTGTTTGTAAGCATATTTCAGTATTTTCCATTAATGAAATGAAGTATTATTTCCGCTGCATCTTTGTGTATATGGTTATCTCTGTAATTTGTTGCGTTCCTGTTTAAATCCGGATCAATCTGACGAAGCCACAAGGCTTCCTTACTAGCTTCCATGGCACCACGATACTCTGCTTCTGCTGACGAAAGAGAAATGGCAGCCTGTTTCTTACAAGCCCATGTAATAGGTCCTGAACCAAGAGTGAAGACATAACCGACAGTAGACTTCTGATCATCAGGGTCACTAGCCCAATCAGAATTAGTGAAACCAACTAATAGAGGAGCTGCTTTGGCACTGTAATGAATCCCAAATTGTACTGTACCTCGAACATAACGAAGTATTCTTTTGGCTGCTTTCCAATGACTTTCACGGGGGTTTTGCATAAAACGAGCAACAAGGCCAACAGAAAAGGAAAGGTCATGATGAGTATGGGTTAAATACAAGAGTTTTCCTACAAGTTGACGGTATAAGGTAGCATCAACTTCAGGAGAAGTACAAGAGACTGAAAGTTTGAATCCAGGCTGAAAGGGAGAAGGGGCTGGCTTACAGTCTTCCATGTGAAAATGACGAAGAATATCACAAGCATACTTGGACTGGGAAAGGGAAATACCCTCCTTGGATTGTAAGACTTGAAGACCGAGAAAATAGTGTAAGTGTCCTAAGTCTGTCATTTCAAATTTCTTTTTAAGGCTGGACTTCACATGGTTTATAAGGTTGGGATCACTACCAGTAAGAATAAGATCATCAACATAAAGAACAAGGATGATAAGAGAGTTGCCCACTTTCTTGTTGTGGACAGTATTGTCAGAATAACACCTAGAAAAGCCAGATTCTAAAAGAAAGCTATCCATTTTGGCATACCAAGCCCGAGGAGCTTGCTTGAGACCATAAAGAGATTTCTTAAGTCGACATACAAGGCTGGAGTCTGTTTGGATGAAGCCAATGGGTTGTTCCATATAGATTTCTTCATGCAAGTCCCCATGCAAGAAGGCAGATTTAACATCCATCTGATGGACTTCCCATTTTAAAGAGGCAGCAAGGGAAAGAACAAGGCAGATAGAGTTCATTTTGGCAACAGGGGAGAAGGTTTCAGTGTAGTCAATTCCTTCAACCTGTGAAAAACCCTTAGCAACAAGACGAGCTTTATGTTTATCAACTTTCCCATCTGGTCCATACTTGGTTCTGTAAACCCATTTACATCTAACAAGTTTGCGTCCCTTTGGTAGAGGAACAAGATCCCATGTATCATTTGCCAACAATGAATGATATTCTTCATTCATAACTGCTTCCCAATGTGGATGGCCTGAAGCTTCTGCAAAAGTTTCAGGATCATGATTTACTGGAGCTTGAGCTAGTAAAGAAGAGGCTCTTTCAAACTGAGAACGTGTACGTTGTTGATCTGTAGGATCACCGGCAAGATCACCTACTGCATCTCGAGTAGCATGGACCCATCTTGGAAGTTGAGGATCCTGAGAAGGTGGGGGAGGATTGTCATCCTCACTTTCATCATCTGAAGAAGAAATGTTTTCAAAAGTAGAAGAGATAGGAAGAGGTGGCACATCCACCGGACTAGGCTCGCAGGCCGATTTATTTTCATCAAATTTTACATCTCTTCTAATGATAACATTTTTGGACTTAAATGGAATAAGTCTATAACCTTTTACATCTTTAGAATATCCAACAAAAGTACATTTCTCACTCTTAGGTTCTAAAGCTTTATGCTTTTCATCTGGAATATGGGCCCATGCTTCACTTCCAAAAACACGAAAGTGACTTACATCTAGTTTAATGGAACTCCAAGCTTCTTCTCCAGATCTTAAAAATGACGCAGCTAGGGCTACCGGAAACCTTTTCGCGTGAAACGAAAGGGGTTCCTCACTGGAACAGATGCTCCGAACACAACAGAGCAGTCCTCTCGGCCCGAAAGCAGTCAGAAACAGCAGATCTAGGAAACGACAGTCGGATGCAGTTCTACCGGCTTCAGATTTGGATCACCAACGGACGCGGCCCTCAAATAGCTCCGATACCATGTAGGTATTTACAGGGTAAGTTCCTCTGAAAGAACATCAAAAGGACACCGCTCACAACCAGATCACAGATCAATACACCAGTATTTTTGACGTGGTTAAAACCCTCAAAGAGGGAAACAGTCCACGGCCTGCGCCAACGTGGCTACTACAGGCAATTTATTAATCAAAGAATGAAAATTTACATAAGCTTCTCTCATGCACGGATTACCCGAACAATGACCCTCCATGCGCTTTAAATAGAACTCATGGACCAATTGGGTGTCAAGCCACAGATCAAGTGTCGGTAATACCGAGGAGAGAGTGAACCGTCGGATCACTACATATCGTGACCGTCGGATTGTAAGTTACAAAATGTACAACGGTAAAGAAACACACTTTACCTAACTCTATACCTAACTCTATACTAGACCAAGTTGAACTTAACTATTTCCTATGTGTCGGAATATCCTAACACAACATTTATGCAGCTACATAAGAGATCAAGACACAACAAGGGATGCAGATACAAATAGCGTATTCAAAAGAAACCTACTTAACTGATCAAATAATGTTAAGCTAAATGATACATGAGCATACACATTTAGGGAAAATGAAATAATAGTTGTATATTAATAGAAAAAAGGGGAAGCATACAAATAAGCCTTGATGTTGATAGGCTCTCCTTGAATGAATATCCAATTCCAAGCTAGGCTCTTAAAGCAATCATTCTCCAAGACAAATGAGTAGCATATAGGTATAGCATAAGGGTGCAAATAGGAATAGACCAACCAGTCTCTAACCTGACCAACCATTTGCGAATGGGAGAGGATGAATATATAGGTTGGGAAAGGGAGTTAGGATCTCTCCAAAGATAGGAGTAGGCCCTCATCTCAAGGAGGTAGCTCATAGGAATAATACCAAGAGGCAAAATTGGGAGAATTCTACCTCATCTATGCCAAAAAACCTCCAGATCATCATTCTGGAAGCTTCTAGATCACAAATCTTCTCATCCTCTTTGGAAAAATTGCCTTTTTGGGATCATTGTGGGTATTGAGCAAATAGAGTGATGCCATCATGGGTCTGGTATAGTGCAATAGGTGACCATCACGGTTTTTAGCCTCATAAGAGCAATGATTCTCAAATTAGGGTTTAAGAGCTATTTCCTTCAGGGGAAGCTCAAGGAATTTTCCAATCAATGATTTAGGAAGGATTTGAACTGCATATATGAATGAGCACGCTACATTATGGTCATGTTTCGAGCACTTCAGGGTATGTCATAGGGAAGTGCAGAAGGCATGACAAAATACTGTGTAACATATGCCCCCTAAAGCATGAAGGTAGAACATGGAATGATGGCTGAAATGATTTATGATCATTTCCAAGGACAAGAACAAAAACTGTCAGGAGACCTACAAATCAAGGATGCATATACATATACATATCTGATGTCAAAACATGAATCCATGGTATGGACATAGCCATCTGGATAGTAAGGACTATATGAAAGGATCCATGGCATGGGTGCAACCATCTAATACAGAAGGATCATCTGTAATCTAAGATCCAAGGCATGGATGTAGCCATTCGATATAGAAGGATCATCATAAATGTAAAGTCCGATGGTATGGTCACATCCATACGTATAAAAGAAACATGTGTAAAATTATGAACAACACGTAACTCCATGCAATCTTAGTTATATCAAATTAAAACTCAGGGCCTTGCGCTCCATCCCAACCCGATCAAAGTACAAATTCTAACATGTGAATGAACGTGTCTAAGTTGAACATGCTAGAAAACCACCTGATTAGCGGCCATTGATGTGGACCGTTAACTAGTACGAGAGGAACCACCCATAATGACAATGGCTCTCAAGGTACGATAGTACAATCCATGAATGTGATAAGAAAGCTGAAGTCGAACACTCGTGGAATCACTCAATCATGAAAGCCTATTGTTGGATGTGAAGAACTTGCCATTAAGGCATGCAAGCTCTAAGGTACTAAAAGGGAATTTCTAAGTCATCTTCTTGGATAATGAGATGAAGTCGACATGAAGTGACCCATCGAAGGAGAGTCATAATGAGTCTCCCATCTTTAACATGAAACAAGGAATAAAATGGAATGAAATGTAGGATCCAAGACTATAGCAAAGAGTCAAACAATGTATAGGTAATAGACTGTAGATAGGACTTCTCTTGAACATATCGGTGACACGACTCTAGAGTGTGGCAACATTTGACTCAACATAGGACCTGTTGTCCTTTGAGATAACCTAAGGTCAATTAGTTATGCCAAATCATCTATAATGTTTTGATGTTTTAAATGATTGGATGACAAGTGAATTGTATATAAATAGGTGCTTTAATTTAGATAGATTATTAATAAAATAAAAGGTTGTTCTTTATTTGAACATGGTTATTTTGATTTTAATGGGATGGATAAGTAGAATATGGAGAAGTATAATTGATTTAATATTCAAACTAAGTATTTAACCATTTATAAGCATAAATTAAGAAAACAGGGTTTTCTTAATCAACAAAATATAAACAGACTATCACAAAGATCTAGTGCAATTTATTCTCAAAGATGAATTTACAATAATAGATAGTTCTGTAAATTTATCTCTTATTTAAATTACAACTTCATTGAGGATCCAAAATGAAACTGAAATTCAATTAAATTTTAAATCAGATAACTGCAAAAGACATGATTTATATGAAGAAGACATAATGAATTAATAGGATGAAATACAACTCATTGAGAGACAGACCATATGAGGCAAATCCAAATCTTTTATTATCTCAAAAATGCTCTAGCTTATTACAAATATGCTTGATAACTTGTTCAAGGGTTCAACCCTGAATACTTCGGCAGAATGAAGTATTTAAACAAAATTTATAAAAATATTACAATTAATGCTTGAGTGACATGACATTCTATTATTAACTTAGAACTAACAGAAAATAAATAATGCGATCGAAAGGAATGCATCTATTGAAGTGATCTGAACATCTGACCCTGCTTTGGAGGAGAACAGTTATTGAATGTACACTATTCGGCTACTGCGTTGGTGAAGATAACCTATCTTTTTAATCCTAGAATTCACACAACTTATCCCATCTCTTTTCATATGGAATATCAATATTTGTTACCTTGCGGTAGATTTCATCTACCTCAGTATACCGAGAAAAAGTGGGTTTTACTGCAAAAATGTGTTTTTATCTCGTGTTGGATAAAACTTATGTTGCTGATAGCTTCATAAAAATATCTCCCTGTAATAGAACCATTGTGTTGTGAAGCCAACTCACAAAAAAGATAGAAAAGATAGATCAACGCCTTAGAATTCAGCCTCTTCGAGGGGGCAACCTCCTTTACATTACGTAAATGAATGATTCCTTCATGATTCAAATGACAAAACCTCCTTTCTATATGTAGGAGTCTAAGGAGTCACAATATAACCTAGCCGACCTCACAATAATAATATAAAGGCACAAAAATAACAATAGAAGGATTCTATGGGGCACAGTGATAACAATATGGGGACAATAGGGGCACAACAATATTAAAAAGGGATACAACTACAATAGTAATGGGGTAATCAATAGTATTGTAGGGACCTGACATGCCCCTCTCCTTCAAAAAAGTGTTGTCCTCAACGCTTGAGTAGTTCTGTATGCTTCTGTATAAAATTCTCATCCTCCCATATGGAATCTTCAATGGATAAGTTCTTCCACTTGATGAGATACTCTGAAATTGATCGATTTCATAGCTGTCAAGTTCTTGTTTCTGTGACTGCTTCCAGTTCCAATTTAATTTTTCTTTCCTCGTCAAGTTCTGGCAATATTGTTTGAAATGGGAGCTTGTTGCCTATAATCTTCTTTAAACATGAAACATGGAAAATTGGGTGCACTCGAGAAGCTGCAGGAAGCTCCAATTTGTATGCCATAGTACCAATCTTTTGCAACACCTTGTACGAACCATAATACTTTGGTGATAATTTATTATCCTTCTTAGCTTGCTTGAGGGACATTTGTTTATATGGTTGTAGCCGTAGGAATACCCAATCACCTACATCAAAACTTCTTTCGCTGCGATGTTGATCTGCCTGTTGTTTCATTCTATTCTGCGCCAACATGAGGTTATCCTTTAAGAGTTGGAGGACTTGTTGTTGATGCTCGATGTGATGTTCCATTGCTTGAACCTTAGAATTTTCTCTTAAATATGATGTGATGGATGGTGGCTGATATCCATAAAGCTCCATAAATGGGGTCATTTTTGTTGCTGTATGGAAGGAAGTGTTATACCACCATTCAGCCAGAGGCAACCATTTGACCCATTGTGTCTATTTATCAGATAAAAAGTAATGAAGATATCATTCCAAACATTTGTTTACTATCTCAATTTGCCCATCAGATTGAGGATGATAAGATGAGCTATGAGCTAACTGAGTAACGAGACAAGAAAATAATTCTGTCCAAAAATTTCTAGTGAAAATGGGGTCTCTATCACTTACAATAATCTTTGGATTCCATGTAGCTTTTGAATTGTTTCCATAAATGCAGTAGAAACTGTAGTAGCTTTAAATGGATGTGATAATGCACAAAAGTGTGCATACTTGGTAAGTCTATCAACTACCACCATGATGACACTCTTTCCCTCAGACTTGGGTAAACCTGTGATAAAATCCATTGAAACCTCCTCTCAAAGTTGGCTTGGAATGGATAAAGGTTGTAATAGACCCGGGGTCTTAATTGTTTCAACTTTATTTTGTTGGCAAACCAAAAATTCTGCCACAAACTTTTGAATATCAGATTTAAGGCCATTGCAAAAAAATTCCTTCTTAACCCTGTGGTAAGTTTGTAAAAATCATAAGTGCCCTCCTAAGGGAGAAGTGTGAAATTCCATAAGAATCTTTTGTTTTTCTTGGGAATTCTTATAGAGGTATAAGCAATCTTTGTACCATAACGAATCATTTTTCCAGCTAAATGTATCAGATGTACTAGAATCTTGTTGTAACTTTCGAATAAGTGCCCACACTTCTTCATCATTATTCCATTCCTCCCTTGCTTTGTTTATCCAATCTAGTTGGATAATAGAAATGACACACAATAATGCTTCCACATCCTTATCCTTTCTTGAGAGTGCATCTGCCACCACATTTTGCTTCCCTTTTTTGTAGATGATTTCAAAGTCATAACCCAACATCTTTGTGACCCACTTTTGTTGCTCTTCAGAGGATAATCTTTGTTCTAAAAAGTATTTAAGGCTATCATGATCCGTGTTTACCTTGAAGTCTCTTCCCATTAGGTAGGGTCACCATTTCTTAAGTGCATGTAGTATTGCCAACATTTCCTTCTCATAAATAGCTTTGTGTAAAAACTTTCCCTTGACTGGACGACTTTCAAAAGCAATGGGTCTTTCATCTTGCATTAAAACAACACCAATCCCATTTCCTAAAGCATCACATTCCACAATAAATGTTTTTGTGAAGTCCAGTGTAGCTAAGATCGATGCTTGGCACATTGCTTCTTTAAGATGTTCGAAGGCCTTTGTTGGTTCTGGAGTCCATGAAAATGCATCTTTCTTCAATAATGTTGTTAGAGGTGCTGCTATTCTCCCATAATTCTTAACAAACTTGCGATAATACCCTGTGAACCTGAGAAATCCTCGCAGATGCTTTATGGATGTGGGAATTTTCCATTCCTTAATGGCTTTAATTTTTCTAGGGTCTACCTTAACTCCTTCATGGGATACAATATGACCCAGATATTCCACCTCTTGTACTCCAAAGAAACATTTGGATCTTTTTGCATATAATTGTTTCTCCTCCAATAGTTGTAGCACCTTGTCAACATGTTCAACATGATCCTTCCAAGACTTGCTGTAGATTAGTATATCATAAAAAAATACTAACACAAATTTTCTAAGGAAGGGTTTGAGAATGGAATTCATCAAACCTTGAAATGTAGAAGGTGCATTGATAAGGCCAAAAGGAATGACTGAAAATTCATAATGACCCTCATGAGTTCTAAATGCTGTTTTCGGAATGTCTTCAGTCTTCATTTTGATTTGATGATATCCTGAACGAAGATCCAACTTGGTGAAGTAAATTGATCCATGAAATTCATCCAGTAATTCATCAATGACAGGAATGGGAAACTTATCTTTAATAGTGGGCTTTTTGAGCTTCCTATAATCCAGACACATGCGCCATGATCCATCCTTCTTGTGCACAAATAGTAATAAAGCAGAGAAAGAATTTTGATTAGGTTGAATTATACCAGCCTCTAGCATTTATGCAACCATGCGTTCAATTTCACTCTTTTGGGCATAGGGATATCTGTACGGCCTGATGTTTGGAGGAACACTTCCTAGAATCAAATGAATAACATGATCATGATCACGAATAGGTGGGAGACCTTTGGGAGTCTCAAATACCTTGGAATGATTGTCCAAGACTTTTTGGAGATCTGGAGAAATAGATGATTTCGATGTGGAAACATCTAGTGAACATAATTGTGCAATTACACCTCTTTGTTCCTTTTTTAGAAGCTTTGTCATAGCGTTAGAGCTGATTATCTTTCCCGGTTTCCCTGTAATACCCCTTAATTCAACTTCCTTTCCTTCCACAGAAAATTTCATGAAAAGTTCTTGAAAATTAAAAGCTATTGTACCCAAGGATTGTAACCATTGGACTCCTAGTACAACATCATCACCTCCCATTGGAATGGAAAGCATTGGGCTAGTCAATACATATTCTCCCATGGATAGCTTGATATTATGGTACTTTCCAGAGCAATTTATTATTCCTCCATTTGCAACCATCACTTGACACTCTGGTTCTGGATATAGGAAGCAATTCAATTCTTTTGCTACCTTACAATGAATAAAATTGTGGGTACTTCTTGAATCAATCAACACTATTACCTTTTTCTTCTTGATTTGTCCTTCTCTCTTGATGGTTTGAGGAGTGGTAATTCCCGCCAATGCATTATAGGATATGGTTGGATTAATGTATTCTTTATCTAGGCTTTGTTCCTGGATTATATCCTCTTCTTTTGACTTTTCTTGCTCCTTTTCTTCTTCCTCTTCACAATATATGTAGGATAATTTCTTCTTAGCACACTTATGACCTTTAGTGTATTTGCTATCACCACTGTAACAAAGCCCTTTTGCTCTTTTTTCTTCCAATTGTTGTGGTGTCAACCTTATAGGTTGTGGAAGACTAGGGGCAACAACACTTCCATCTTTATAATTGTGAGTGGTATGCTTCTTGGTTGCCATAATTTTGCTTTCCATTTTTCTTGCTAACCTGAATGCCTTCTATAATGAATCAGGTTCCCAAAGGTGAACATCATGTTGGATATTATCCTTTAAAGTCCCTTTGAACACATCAATCCTATGCTCCTCTTGAATATTTTTTACCCTTATGTTCAATTTTTGGAACTCCTCAATGTGCTCCATTATTGAACCCTTTGTTTGAGACTTATCAATTGGCTAAAAAAGTGTTGCTTTTTGTATCCTCATAATGTGCTGTCAATTCTTTCGTAAAAATTTCCCAAGTGATAATTTGTTTAAGAGAGAAAATCCATTGATACCATACAAACTGATTTGGTTCCAAATATAAAGTTGCAATACATACCTTTTGTGTGTTTTGCACATTATTGAGATCGAAAAATTGCTCCATCTGTAATATCCATGTTGCGGGATCCTTGCCATCAAACTTCCTCATATCAATTTTTGGAATATGGTGGGTCTTCGATCCAACATTAGAGTCTATGAAATCATGATTAACATTTCTTTTGTTTGCATCATGAGTTTCCTTTACTACCCTTTCACCATTAGTAAGTATTTCTTGTAGAAAATTTGTCAAATCTGTTTTCAAATCTACCATGTATGTCTTCAAATATTTCTTCAAATCCATCTTCAAATTGTCCATCTTAGCTTCCACACCATTCACCTTAGCTTCCACACCCTTTATCTTAGATTCCACGCAATTTATCTTTGTTGGGTGTGGAGCCTGATTATCTTCTATAGTACCGGCATATTGAACCCCAGTTCAAAATGGGGCGGCAACGCCGCCCGTAAAATGATCGCTGCCGTGGGGGGTCCAGGGGGGGCGGCAGCGACTTTTGGGAGCCCCCCCCTGGCGGGGGGTTTCGGGGGCAGCGCCCCCGAAGCTAAAAACAGCTGTAAAATTGCCTTGTAAAAGTATAGTAATTTCTAGTCAATCTGGGCCGTTCATTAGGCGGATGATTTGACGGTAGAACTTATGTTTAGTTTAGGGTTTTTTGCCCTAGAAGGCAACCCCTCTCTTTATATGAGGGCATTGTATTTGAGGCTGTGATATAGATGTGTATTCGGTGAGCGAGAAACATAGAGGTGAGACTGTGAGAGAAAACAGAGGATATTACAACGGTTTTGCTGTAGGTTGTATCTCTTCATTTTGCTGGATAATAGAAAGGAAGGACTGGCTGTTCGGGGTGGACGAAGCCCAAACTGGGTGAACCACGTATATCTGTATCTCTCTTGTTTTGTGCGTTTTCTGTGTTTATATTTATGCAATATTTTATGTGTTCCATTGCTCCGTAATATATATAATTTCCTAACAATCTTAGCTTCTGTTAGCTTTTGTGAGAGTGACATTTGTTGCACTTGGTCTTGTAATTTTGATATATCATGTAGTATTTCTTCCTCTTCTTCATGAGTCATGCTAGAGCTTTCAAGTTTCTTGCTAGGTGTTTTCATTTTCTTTCCTCAAGACATCAGTTACTGATAATAATGCTCTATTATGCCCTTTGAATTCCTTTAAAATAATTTTTCAAACCAAGCTTAAGAAAAAATTTAAAAAATCTACACACCTTTTTTCACTTTGTAGGAGCTTGATATTGCCTCTGATGTATCTCTAAAATTTCAAATCATCCAGTTCTGAAATTGTGACCTGCAGTAGCCCTCTGTGTCCTCTTTCTAATGCCACCAGTCTGATCCGAATTGGATTCTCCAAGGAAGAGTTATACCAAATCTCCCATAGTGAGCTGATTATAGACTAGTTTAGTAGAGTGAACTTGTACAACATGCCACATGTCCTTGTTTCGACCTTTGGCTATGAAAAATATATACAAGAAACTATAGCTTGTCCTCTTTCTGTACCTTCTTACGAAGTTTCAATCTGATGCTCAGAGATAAAGTTATGATGATTTTCCCCGGGTCACCTGTTTGGAATGTAATTCAGGAGTCTGAAAAAAGACCAACTTCCTCAGATCATATCTCCACAAATATAGTGCGAAAAGCTCTGAAATTCGGACCTGAGGTTTAGTGCGATTTCATCTCAATTGGGTTTTTTTTTTTGTCACTTCTGAAACATAGCAGAAAAAAAGTTATAGCGAAAATGCCACGATGACCTATTTGGAGCAACAAAACCCTAGAATCCAAAGCTTTGATACTAAATGTTATGAAACCAGCTCACAAAAAGATAGAAACGATAGATCAACGCCTTAGAATTCATCCTCTTCGAGGGGGTAACCTCCTTTACATTAAAAAAATGAATGATTCCTTCATGATTCAAATGAAAAAACCTCCTTTCTATATATAGGAGTTTAAGGAGTCACAATATAACCCAGCCGACCTCACAATAATAATATAAAGGCACAAAAATAATAATAGAGGGATTCTATGGGGCACAATAATAACAATATGGGGACAATAGGGGCACAAAAATATTAATAAGGGATACAACTACAATAGTAATGGGGTAATCACTAGTATTGTAGGGACCTAACACTTTGATGTTGGAAGAATTAGCTGTATCCTTGGAAATTTCCTAAATCTTCTTCATGTAGTCTTCTCTGGTCATTAACTTGTCATTGATTACCAATAGAGAAGACATACCTTTCTTGTTCAATGCATCAATTCTAGTGACAAACCTGTTAACTGCTACCTCCAGAGTGTGACACTTTTTTGTTAGTTGTACAACTAAGTTATTCTTTGTTAGAGCTTTCTTTACCTCTAGGATTATTTCTGTTCTGTCATCTACTCCTAGATCATCCAACTTTTTTAAAGCAAGGTTGATGTTGTCTCCCTAAAAGTATAAGAACATATAAACTAACACAGAGGCATACTTGAATACCTCCTTAGTTGGGAATTTGATAAGTTTTTGATGAATTGAATTTGAAAGAAATTGGGTAACGTTAAATATGATGGAGGGCTTAGAATCAATAGAGAAAATGGACAGAAATCCTATGATGGCCTCATTTACCCATTGATCTGTGTAGTAGCCAAGGAGGTAAGATATAACTGTGATAATATTCTTGGATCTCTCAAGGAAAATAGAGGAGGGATAGGGATGATTTTTCTTTGGAGATGAGGCATATTATGTCAAGAAAAGTTCAATGGTTTTGGCCCTTTTAGCAAAGTCTAATTTCTGGTACAGTTCAACAAGTGCTTCATAGGAAAAGGGGGTGGAATTCTCTACTATGGGGGCTTGCATCATCTGATTTATGGCTTGAGGAGTGATGGTAAACAAAATTTCTCTAGTGGGGGTAATGACTGCCCTTTGGCTTGGAAAATAGGATGTATGACACTTCCTAACAAATTTTGGGGTGCTATGGGTATGAGGAAAAATATAGTGGGGTAAATTGGACTCCCACAGCTGAATGTCATCAAATTTGTCTATGTATTTGTCTTCAAGTGAACAATACATCTTAAAAATGTCAAATTCATAGAGAGTTTCATGGATTTTAGGGTCTTTGTTAGCTAAAGGGAAGTGGTGAAAATCATTGGGAGGATAGATCAGAGGATTGATAGGTTCTTCTGGTCCTTTTTCCTTCAGAGACATTTTTGGATAAAGCTAAGGACATGAGTGAAAATTGGATTTGAGGTTTCAATACATAGAGAAGGGGTAGGTTTTTGGATCAAGAACAAAGGTAATAGGATGAAAACAAGTAAGCAAACAGTGTCCTTGGCAGGTGAAAACGTCAGAGTTTAGCCCAGCAAATCTGTAACAAAGAAATAACAATGACAGTGCATGAATTTAGTACCCTATTAACAAGTAAAAGGGAGGTTTATATAACAGTGTGGCTTTTCCATTGAAGGTGGCACGGGTCTATTGGATCAACGAATAAACCATTTACTACTTAACGAATTAATTATGGAGGGAGTGGATGTAATTGGCGGAGTTAACGGGTGAATGACGTGGCAGAAGATGAGTAGCGAGAGCACAATAGGTAGGAGAGCTATATCGGAAGTGAGGGAAACAGCTTTTCGCGGGGGGGAGCAGTTAGCAATTTTGCCTAAGGGGGGTTTGAACATTATGGTGCTGACACATAGGGGAGGGCGCGGTTTTGAATACCGCCTATTTTGGATCCCCCCCGACGATAAAGGTCGGATGGTGGGGGGTGGGGAATGCCATGTGAACTATCAGATCTTGGGAGATGGGCAAAGATGGAGTGAGAGGTGGAGGAGATTTAACCTGACGTGACGGGGCACCCGGTGGGGCCGATAGGAATTAATTTACCGCATAATAGGGAATATTTGCAATGTATGGGGGTTAATAAAACTTAGGAATAGGTGGGTGGACCAAAGTATGAGCGGAGGGGGAAATTTGGGGTTTTAAAACTTAGGGATAAGGGATCACTATACCAAAATTAATTGATATATCACTCTCTAGGGAAAACTTTTTCTCATTTTCCTTTTTCTTCTGCACATGAAAACAATACTTGACTTTTCCCAATGTGGCGCAATTTGATTAGCAACCCGTGCATTTATAAAAATATGAAATGAAGCCATTATTTTCTTTTTGCTTCCCTAACATTTTCTTTTCTTTTGCCTTATTTGTTTAGGGCAGCTAACAACTATCATTGTATTGATATGGATTCCCATAAAACATTAAATTGGCCTAACATTTTAACTTTTCTTTCTTTTGCATCCGTATCCTAATTTAACATTTTAAAATTATTTTTGGCTAATATACTAACTTATCAAAACCAAATAATGTTACAACATCAGCTCCAGCTGGGGAATGCTTCCCCTTATGGGATGCATAGAATAAGAAGATCCAAGTGCCTTCTCCTTAGGCAATGGAGTCTCTGCTAAAACAGATAGTCACTTGCAAATTTTTCAAAAATAAAATAAACTATCTAGATATTTACAGATGATGAATGAATGGATGGAAAATTAATACTGAATGTAATGTTTCAAGTATTTCCCATTGACTCGAAATGAGGAATACTCTCCTTCCATATTCTATAGGATGAATGTATTGTTCCCTTTGACTTATGTAATGCTAAATGGACCAAACCATAGGTTGTCAAATTTTGCATGCTTCGCTTTATCTTCTCTCCCTATATCCCATCTAAGCACTAGGTCACCTTTCTTGAAATTTCTTTCTCTAGCCTTTCTGTCAAACAGTTCTTTCATCCTATTTTGGTATTTCCTTTGCTTGTACTGAATTTCATCCCTATCTTCATTCAACACAATAATTTGATTGATCCTTCTTGAGAAATCATATTTTTCTTCATAGGATTCCTGAAGGAATCTCATAACAGGTAAAGCTAAATGAGTAGGAAAAATTGTTTCCTTGCCATAAAGTCATTGGAAAGAAGACTTGCCTGTTGATCTATTAGGAGAAACTCAGTTTGCCCAAATGGCATGGATTAGATGGTTTTCCCAACTCTTTTTATGGTCTTCGAGAGTCTTCTTAATGACCTTAACTAAGCTCTTGTTGGAGGACTCTTCTAGGTCATTACCCTGTGGATAGTATGGTGTAGAATGGTGTAATAGGATTGAATAATTTTGACATAACTCAATCGTTTTAACACTGCTAAAACCCGCTGCATTATATATAACAATCTGTTGAGGACATCCAAATCTTGATAGGTTGTTTTTTTCAATAAATTTAATCACAACAGTATCAATTGCATTTTTAGTAGGTATGGCTTCTACTCACTTGGTAAAATAGTTTGTAGCAATTAAAATCCATCTGTGTTGATTACTTGATTATGGATTAATTTCCCCTATAAAGTCCAACCCCCGTTGTAGAAAAGGAGCATGAACCAATACTAGAACCAAAGGAAGCACTGACAGTTTCTATTTTCCTGCAAATAATTGGCATGGTTTGCAACTTCTTACTCTTGCTCCAACTTATTTAAAAAGTGTGGGCCAATAGAAACCCGCTTTTAAAATTTTGTAGGTTGTTGCTCTCCAGGCATAGTGTCCACCACAAAACCTTGCATGAACTGTTTCCTTTTCAGTCAAACAAAGAAGAAGGATATTAAGAGGGTATTTCCAGTATAGATTATCATTGATAATGCAATATTTTACTGTTTTAAGCTTCAGGACCTTGCACTGCTTCAGGTCAAGATCAGCTGGGCATTGAAAATCCCTAAGAAACTATACAATATTAGAGTAGCAATCAGAGAGTAGATATTTCTAATCTATGTTAACAATAATGACTTTATCTGAAGAAAGAGGTTCTTGTGGGTTCTCCCCTTCTATAAGAGGAGGAGGTTCTTGTGGATTCTCCCTAGATGAAATTTCAGAAACCAGATTTATCCCCAATACTTTGCAGTTGGATTCAACCAATAATTTGGCCAAGCCTTGGCCTTTTACTAGTTTTTTGGTCTTAATTTCAAGGTCAAATTCAAGGATTTTAGCAATCCATCCCCCTCTTCTTCCATCAGTATCAGGCTGGGTCAAAACAATTTTAACAACATGATTAGGGACATAAGCTGTAATGTGTGAATGTAGGACATAGGTTGTAAAGGTTTTGAGGGCTTGAATTAAGGCATAAACTTTGTCAGTGCCAGTCTTTGCAACCTTCCTCCAATGATCAAACATGCTCTTACAAAGTGATTTTTATATGTCAAGGTCAAATTTTGTCATTTCAGTGAGTCTTCAAGTAAAATTAGGTCACTAGGTATTAGGTCTAGGGTTTGCTTTTACTCCTTTCAAAGTTGTCCAAATGTTGGTACATGTAACCATTGAGCTGAGTGTACCATCATTCAGAGGGTTGTCATCATCATGTTAGGTTCCAATGGGTCATTTTACACCTTGTTCATGCTTCAGTTGCGCCTAGGTAAGGTTCATTTCCCTCTCTTAGGGTTTTGAGGGTAATTTCTCTTGGATGATCAAATCATCAACAAAACTTGTATCCTGATGTTCATACACCTTCCCCTATCCTTAATGTACCTTATTAAACACTTCCCATCACTGATACCCCTCAAATTCCTCATTTTCGCACAAACGCTAGTTTCTTGCTACAACTTGATAATTTTCTAGGCTAGGACTGTGTTTTAACCTGTGGACCTCTTCCCTTCATTCAATCTTCGAAATTCCACTTTCCCCTACTTCCTAACATCCCTCCCTACTTCCCAAAATTTTCTCAAGAATTTAGAAGCCCTTTATCCCCTTCATTTCACTTCATTTCGACAAATCCCCTGTTCCACACATTGGGATAGGTTTTACTCCAATGATGTTTTTGAGAAAGAAAAGATGAATTTGGAAAAAATGAGAGAATGTTTTGTCCATAATAAGCCAAGGAAGAAAAACCTCCTTCAAGTTTTACATAGGTGTCATGGTTTTAGAGAAATGTCAAAAATACAGTTGCCTCAGGAGAATTGATGCACCTCTGTAGTGACCTTGGGAAAATCAAGCTTTCTCCTAGCTTGGTTGGCATAATGACTTTCTTGATGAGCCAAATGATAACTAGACACAAAGAGATTTCCAATGAGCTATCATGAGCTCAATTTTGAGTTGCGGAAGACCTTCAAAAGTTGACTACAACACCACTCTACCTTTAGGAAACCTCATTTTTGCACATTTTGACCAGTCTTGGGAGATTTGAATTTTGACAGGGAAAATGAATTCCAAATTGAAAAATTCAAGTTGTGTTGGAAAGTAGACTCAATAATATTTCCAAAAAACTATCATATGCCAAATTTGGACACCGGGAAGGCCTCCAAAAGTCTCCTGCAAAAAGCACAATGCACCTGGGTTAGAGCGTAGTGCATTGAGCCAATGCGATGCATTGGGCAGTGATTTACAATGTATTTTTATAACGGGCGTGATGCATTGAGGCAGAAAGGAGCATAGGACTTTAAGGCCTGAAATCATTCAAATATTCCTCCAAAGCTCCCAAAAATGTAAATTATTCATTGCCCAAGTAAGTTCACACTCCAATATGCTCAATGCATGAGTTTGTCTCAGTTTTCTTAGTGATTTAATAGGGAAATATTGAAACCCTAGTTTCTTGCAGTTTGATGAAAAAATATTTCATAGGGTTTATAAATTGCATTTTTTGCTGCTAAATCCCACTCCCATCATTCTCACTCACCCATTCCCTCACTCCCTCACTTCATTTTCTCCCTCCCTTTCATTTATATTTACCCTTTCCATATTCCCTATATCCCTAAACTACCAACCCTAAATCCTTAATCCCACTATCCCAAACCCTAATAAAATATCCCTAATCCCTAAATGTTATTCCCTAAACCCTTTCATTCCCCAAAAACCTATAGCTAGCATCAAATCCTCCCCTCATCAGTCCCACTCATCCATGGAGCTCAAAAACATAAAGAAAAATTGGCAAGCTGCTAAGAGGAGGAAAACCAAATTGACAACACTTGAAAGGGAAATTCAAGCTGATCGTGAATCTTGGCTTGAGGTGACAAACATGCACTTGGAAAAGATGTTGGAGAAAGCCAACAAAGAGAAAAATATGTTGAGGAACATGGCATACCACTACTTGGCGAGAAACAAGGTGTGCAAAGCAAGAATCAGGATTTTGAAGGCCAAGTTGAAGAAAGCATCGAGGAAGAGAAAAGAGCAAGATAGACTCTAGATCTTGGCTAAGGCTTCCTTGGACCAACACAACACTTAATGAAGGACACTTAGCCAAAATTTCAAGAAATTTGGGAAACGTTTTTCAATTTTGAAATTTTTGGCCTCAAAAACAGGTTTTTTTGCCTGATGTGCCGTGCCACTTGGTGTGCGCTTTTTCTAGACACCTCCTTTTGAGGAAAACTCAGAATTTTTAGATTTTTCATGAAAAAAATATGAATTCCCTCACATGGCCAAGAAATTTTGACAGGTTTTGAGCTTCCAAAAAGGTAAAAAACACTTTAAAAATGACCTTTCTGCCCCTTTTTGGACACACAGGAAGTAGTGTTGGGAGAACTCAGTTTTGGAGGGGCAGATGGAGGCCAAATTTATAAATTACACTTGTTCTATAAAATATACAGACATACCTTTCCAACAAGCTCACTTGGAGAAAATTTGGTGCACGGGAAGGCCTCCAAAATCAGCTGCAAAAAGACACTACGCATAGGGAAATCAGCGTGGCGCATAGGATGAAATTTGCTCATTTTGGCTAAAAAAACTCTGTTTTTCACCTAGTTTCCTCACAGTTTGATTTTTCTCTTTCTAATAGTCAAAATCATGATGTAATTTAATGTGACTTGATGGATTTTGATGTAATTATGCTAAATTTTCACTCATAGAGGTAGATTCATCCATGAAAAGGTAGTTTGCAACTGAATGAATTAGTTCCCTTGTTTTTAGAGGCAAGTTGTTCCGCTGCCTACTTTTTAGTTCTCAATTTAGAATTTGTTGGAATAACTTCTAAAATTATGAGCTCAACCCCTAAAGGCTAGGATGAGTTGTTTATTGCCTATATCTACTAGTTTTTCAGTCATTGGAAAAGGTTGGACTCTTGTGAATGTTTTGAGCATTATTGTACATTCATTTTCAGCAGTTTGGTAAAGGAATTGACCAGGGTTTGCAGCACTTTATGGGATTCTTGTGGCATCTTGATTTGGTATTGTGTTTCCTTCTGTAATTGTAAATTTACATGTGTTCTATGTATGCCATCATCTCTCTCTGCTTCATCTTAACTAAATCAAACAAGGACAAAGGTAGAATCCATTGAAATTGCAATGCTCTACCTAGGGTTTGTTTAGTTATTTATGTTTTCAGCTGTTTGAAGAGGATCCTTGAGACTGTCATGCCCTCTCCAACTCCTCACCAGTCTTAAGACTCTCCATATCATTTATTTCAAAGTACTAAACCATTTGCCTACCTCACCCCATAGAGATCTCTGCACGACTGTGTCCATTCCCCAGACCCAAATCTGCCTTTCACATTTGAGCCAACAAAGCATCATCAAATTCAATCAAAATCCTCTGAGAACATACCTAGCCTAAAATTAGTCTTTACATCAGTCATCTCAAGCTTTAGTGATTATATTTTCTGGAGATTAACAAGGAGATAGCCCTCTCCCAACCTGGTAGGGCTAGCTACCAGGTTAAGCATGGTTTGATGTTACCCTAGATCCTGCCTTTCTCAGCCTGTGGTAGATTTAGGCCCTAACAAGCTTGTTTTCAATAATGTCATACCTAATTTCAACATCCCTCATAACTTTGGTAAAGAAGGATATGGGCTGGTCATCACCATTTTTGTTCTTCTGTAAAAGTACAATAGCTAAGGTTGTCTCAAATGAGAAAGAAAATATGCCAAAAGGTGAAGAATAATCAGGGCTAGCTAATGTAGGGGCCTCAGATATAGCCTTTTTGATCTAATCAAAAGCATATCTAGAAGAAACTTTCCATTTCACTTCATTTCTTTTCTTTAGCATATCATTTATATCCTTAACTATCTATGCATAATTAGGGATGAACCTTCTGAGAAAATTAATCTTTCCAAGGAAGGTTTGTATCTCTTTCTAATTGCTTAGTAGAGATAGGGTTTGAATAGCTGAAACTCTCTTTGGGTCAATTATAACTCCCTCCTTGGAGATTATATTCCCTAGTAATTTTTCTTCCATTACAACAAAAAAATATTTCTTCAGATTGATGGATATGCCAAATTTCTTGCACCTGTCAAAAACCTTGCTCAAGTGTCTTAAATGGTTTTCATCAGAATCAGAGAAAATAGTTAAATCATCTAAATAAATGACGGTAAATTCAGATGTTTTACCTACAAATGCTAGGTCCATGGCTGTTATAGACATTTTTGGGCACTGCAACCCCAATCATATATGTCCATAAGCTAAGGGCTCCTAAGTCCCTAAAAGTGTTGTTCCATCCCCTAAAAGAACAAGGTCAGCTGATTACATCATCTCCCAGAAGTTCTCCATGCAAAACTACTCAGAACTGGTCAAAACTGGACCATCTCACCTGCTCCATGGTCAAAGTGCGATGCATCCCACCTAATGCACATGAGAGGTGCGATGCATACTGAAAATACCTTTTATGGGGTGCGATGGGCGAGAGTGGACAAATGGCAGAGGCATTTTGAAAGGTGGATGATCATTGAATCTTCCAGAAACTTCTCCTGTGACACTTGCCTCTTTGAATTCGCCCAGGGATGAGTAAGAGATCATCATTCTCCAAGTGGAATCAAGAACTATCAGAGATAAGACACTAATCAGATCCCAAAAGCTGACTCACCCCCTTTGCAAACATCTATATATGGATCCCTCATCCCAGAGATCAGAGATCCAGAGGTTGGAATTTTGTATCTTGTAAGGAGTGCTGTTGGTTTTTTGTTGTAACATCATAGTGTTGGGTGATCTAAGCTTTTCATGAGGTGAAGAAGGGCTTCTTGCTGAGAGGATGACGTTGGGTCAGAACAATTGGTTGTAATCCTGTTTTCTTATTCTTGATATTAATAAATATATTCAAGTTTTCCTCCACATTATTGTATGTTTGATGATATATGCTTTTGTGTGGTCACTATATTTCTAGTCCTATATTGTTTATGATTGTAGATCTCCGTTCTTCGATAGTATTATGCTGCTTTCATTCCACAGGTGTTCTTTGAAGCTGTGTTGACGAGATAGGAGCAGCGAGGATCTGTCAGAGGAAGGGAGAGGAACCGAGCAATGAACCAAGCGCAAGACTGAGGTTGGTGTCCTTCATTCCCCTCTTATCTACTTATCATAAAGGAAAATGAAAGTAGTTTTAGTTTATTTGTTTCTAAGATAGGTACCAGTCTTAGTGGGACTAGCAGCTCTGAGTGGACACTAGATTTCCCGATAACAAAATGGTTACTCTGCTGGGGAGCGAATAGTTTGTTTACTTTTCTATATTCGTTAGTTTTATAAAATTACAGACGAAGGCTGAAGTCAAGCCAGCTAGCCTTCGAACTGCATTTGCTATGCAAGTGTAAAGTAAATCAACATTACTTCAGTCTATCTCCGAGTTTTGTTTATAAACTAAACAATTGATTTGTAAACATCCTAATTGCCCTTGTGGTGGCTCTAGTACCCTCCTTAGATCTACCCCTGTGATTTATTTATTGATTATTACTTGGTCGGCCTAAATCCCTAAACTATGCTGCAAACCGTGATAAGGAATTGGATCAAAAGTCTCGCACTGTACCATCGCACCCTCTCTTAAAGGATATCAGTATGCATCACACTTCCCGTGTGCAGTAGGTGGGATGCATACTGGAATCCCTGTGTAACAGGTGCGATGGTCAGAGAAGGTTAACTTTTCCTCCAGACTTTGGTTTTTCTTCACTCTTTTAAGCTCTATTCAGGAGTTTTGCTGTCTATAGTCAGTATACCTCTATGTAAACCCCCTTCCTTTCCATTATTCCACCTCCATTGTGCAAAGAATTGTAATTTTGTTTATGTATTGTGAGCCATTTTCAGTTCTCTTTTACAAAGAAGTAGTGTAATTGAACTGTCGTTTCTTGATTTGGAAGTGTCGCAAGTGTCGTTTTCAGTCATAGAAGAGAATCTGATTGTTCTTGATAGTCGATTACAATGTTACTCTTGTATTTGATTTGAATTAGTAGTTTTTCAAGTGTCGAAAGAAAGTTTTCAATTATAAATCGCAAAGTGTCGTCATTGTCTTCATTTTGTCTTGAAAAGAAGCTTGTTAGTAATGTCGCTTTGAAAAATAATTCAAATTTGCACTTAGCTTTCTTTTTATCATTCACACATTAAGAAGGCTGAAAACAAATACATGCATGTGCATTTTCATTTAGACTGTTTGTTGGTTTGATTTAGGACAGTGCATATAGTGTGTGCTCTCTGCTCTATGTTGAAAGAAAATCATCTCTCTTTCTTTAGTAGCTAGGATTTTCATTGCAAAAAGAAGATTAAACGGTTGTTTATCATCTTAGACTGCATTTTAGGAATTGTACATCTACATCACACGGTGAACCTGAAAGGAAAATTTCTTAAGCAAGATCATTTGTAAAATAAATTTAATGAATCTAAAAATGCTTTGGAACCTAACGCACAACATTTAGAAGTCTAGGCTAGAGACATATTCTGGCATCGTAAAGCCTGGTAACTATTGTTTTCATTGCTGGTTGGGTGATTCCTCCACCTTGAGATGACAAGTGCCAGTACGGACTTGTTCTCCTACATACCGTCGAGTATATATTGGGAGACCACAATAGGCTACATCCTTTATCCATAGGAAGCCGTGTCTGTTACCCTATCGATCACAATGCATTGAACACAACATTCAGGAAGATTGGCTGCCGTACCGTAAAAAGTATTCTGCAGTTTTGTGATTGGTTTGGTAATCCCTCTCTCTAGACTTCCAGAGCAGTCTCTTTTGTTCCTTTTTAGACTCCTTAAAGGAAAAGGTCCATCTGAGCACTTGTCACTTCAAGCTCATTAAAAATCGAAGGTGACTAGAGTCATATTTTGTTTTTTCTCGACTCTTAAAAATTGAAAAAACAAGTTGTGTCAAAGCATCTAAAATTTATTTTAATCGGAATAACATCATTGTTCCCTCGTTGGTCTTTAGGTTGAGAAAAATGGAGTCCACCAACCAAGGATTTCCCCTTGGAGGAAATCCTAGTCCTTTCTCCTCTTGGGGAGATGTTGGTGCACCCCATATGGCCACATTGTCGCTTCCAGGATTGACGATTGGCTTGCCCATATGGCTCTTCTCTACCTCTGTCGTTCAGAATACCGTAATTCCTGAGAAATCAAGTCAGCAACTGTTGGGACCCTATAATACTAGTGATTACCCCATTACTATTGTAGTTATACCCCTTATTTATATTTTTGTGCCCCTATTACCCCCATATTGTTATTTCTGTGCCCCATAGAATCCCTCTATTGTTATTTTTGTGGCTTTATATTATTATTGTTAGGTCGGCTGGATTATATTGTAACTCCTTAGACTCCTATATATAGAAAGGAGGTTTTGTCATTTGTATTATCCAAGAATTGTTCATTTATGTAATGTAAAGGAGGTTGCCCCCTCGAAGAGGCTGAATTCTAAGGCGTTGATCTATCTTTTCTATCTTTTCTTGAGCTGGTTTCATAACATTTGGTATCAGAGCTTTGGATTCTAGGGTTTCGCTGCTCAAAACAGGTCATCATGGCATTTTCTCTATAACTTTTTTTCTGTGATGTTTCAGAAGTCTAAAAAAAAACCCATTTGAGAAGAAATTGCGCTGGACCTTGGCTCGGAATTTCAGAACTGTTCGCGCGATATTGGTGGAGATATGATCTGAGGAAGTTGGTCTTTTTGCAGACTCTTGAATTACATTCAAAACAGGTGACCTGGGGAAAATCGTCATAACTTTCTCTCTGGGGATCGGATTGAAATTTCGTAAGAAGGTACAGAAAGAGGATGGACTGTAGTTTCTTGTATGTATGTTTTAGATCCAAAGGAAAAAACAGTGACTCGTGGCACGTCGTACAAGTTCGCTCTACTGAACTAGTCTATAAGCAAGTCACTGTGGGAGATTTCACATAACTCTTCCTTGGAGAATCCAATTTGGGTCAGACTTGTGGCATTGGAAAGAGGACACAGAGGGCTACTACAGGTCACAAATTCAGAACTAGATGATTGGAAAGTACAGAGATACATCAGAGGCAATATCGAGCTCCTACAAAGTGAAAAAAGGTGTGTAGATTTTTTAAATTTTTGCTTAAGCTTGGTTTGAAAATTTATTTTGAAGGAATTCAAAGGGCATAGTAGAGCATTATTATCGGTAACTGATGCCCCGAGGAAAGAAAATGCAAACACCTAGTAAGGAACCTGAAAGCTCTAGCATGACTCATGAAGAAGAGGAAGAAATGCAACATGATATATCAAAATTACAAGACCAAGTGCAACAACTGTCCCTTGCACAAAAAGGAATAGAATCTAAGATGGATGGTTTAAAGAAAGATGTAGAAGCTAAGGTGGATGGTTTAAAGAAAGGTGTAGAAGCTAAGATGGACTGTTTAAAGAAAGGCGTAGAAGCTAAGATGATTGACGTGGAAGCTAAGATGGATGATTTGAAGATAGATTTGAAGACAAACATGGACGAATTGAAGATAAATATGAATAAGTTGCTACAAGAAATGGTCACTAAGGGTGAAAGGGTACTAAAGGAAACTCATGATGAGAACAAAAGAAATGTTAATCATGATTCCATAGACGCTAATGTTGGATCGAAGACTCACCATATTCCAAAAATCGATATGAGGAAGTTTGATGGCAAGGATCCCGCCACATGGATATTACAGATGGAGCAATTCTTCGATCTCAATAATGTGCAAAACACACAAAAGGTACGTATGGCAACTTTATATTTGGAACCAAATCAGTTTGTATGGTATCAATGGCTTTGTTCTCGTAAACAATTTATCACTTGGGCAATTTTTACGGAAGAATTGATAGCACATTATGAGGATACAAAAAGCAACACTTTTTTTAGCCAATTGATAAGTCTCAAACAAAAGGGTTCAATAATGGAGCACATTGAGGAGTTCCAAAAATTGAACATAAGGGTAAAAGATATTCCAGAGGAGCATAGGATTGATGTGTTCATAGGGTCTTTAAAGGATAATATCCAACATGATGTTCGCCTTTGGGAACCTGATTCATTAGAGAAGGCATTCAGGTTAGCAAGAAAAATGGAAAGCAAAATTATGGCAACTAGGAAGCATACCACTCACAACTATAAAGACGGAAGTGTTGTTGCCCCTAGTCTTCCACAACCTACAAGGTTGACACCACAAAAATTGGAAGAAAAAAGAGCAAAAGGGCTTTGTTACAATTGTGATAGCAAATACACAAAAGGTCATAAGTGTGCTGAGAAGAAATTATTCTACATAGATTGTGAAGAGGAAGAAGAAAAGGAGCAAGAAAGGTCAAAAGAAGAGGATATACTCCAGGAACAAAGCCTAGATGAAGAACAAATAAATCCGACCATATCTTGTAATGCATTGGCGGGAATTACCACTCCTCAAACCATCAAGATAGAAGGACAAATCAAGAAGAAAAAGGTAATAGTGTTGATTGATTCAGGAAGCACCCACAATTTTATTCATTGTAGGGTAGCAAAAGAATTGAATTGCTTCCTATATCCAGCACCAGAGTGTCAAGTGATGATTGCAAATGGAGGAACAATAAATTGCTCTGGAAAGTGCCATAATATCAAGCTATCCATGGGAGAATATGTATTGACTAGCCCAATGCTTTCCATTCCAATGGGAGGTGCTGATGTTGTACTAGGAGTCCAATGGCTACAATCCTTGGGTACAATAGCTTTTAATTTTCAAGAACTTTTCATCAAATTTTCTATGGAAGGAAAGGAAGTTGAATTAAGGGGTATTGCAGGGAAACCAGGAAAGATAATCAGCTCTAATGGCATGACAAAGCTTCTAAAAAAGGAGCAAAGAGGTGTAATTGCACAATTATGTTCGCTAGATGTTTCCACATTGGAATCATCTATTTCTCCAGATCTCCAAAAAGTCTTGGACAATCATTCCAAGGTATTTGAGACTCCCAAAGGTCTCCCACCTATGCGTGATCATGATCATGCTATTCATCTGATTCCAGGAAGTGTTCCTCCAAACATCAGG
Source organism: Pinus tabuliformis (assembly GCA_031772625.1). Taxonomy (NCBI): domain Eukaryota; kingdom Viridiplantae; phylum Streptophyta; class Pinopsida; order Pinales; family Pinaceae; genus Pinus; species Pinus tabuliformis. The sequence continues at coordinate 1,097,302,248 of CM062809.1, forward strand.
CCGTACAGATATCCCTATGTCCAAAAAAGTGAAATTGAACGTATGGTTGCAGAAATGCTAGAGGCTGGTATAATTCAACCGAGTCAAAGTTCTTTCTCAGCTCCAGTAGTATTGGTGCACAAGAAGGATGGATCATGGCGCATGTGTCCGGATTATAGGGAGCTCAACAAGCTCACTATTAAAGATAAGTTCCCCATTCCTGTCATTGATGAATTACTGGATGAATTGCATGGATCAATTTACTTCACCAAGTTGGATCTTCGTTCGGGATATCATCAAATCAGAATGAAGATTGAAGACATTCCGAAAACAGCATTTAGAACTCATGAGGGTCATTATGAATTTTTGGTCATGCCTTTTGGCCTTACCAATGCACCTTCAACATTTCAAGGTTTGATGAATTCAATTTTCAAACCATTCCTTAGAAAATTTGTGTTAGTATTTTTTGATGATATACTAATCTACAACAAGTCTTGGAAGGATCATGTTGAACATGTTGACAGGGTGCTACAACTATTGGAGGAGAAACAATTATATGCAAAAAGATCCAAATGTTTCTTTGGAGTCCAGGAGGTGGAATATTTGGGTCATATTGTATCTCATGAAGGAGTTAAGGTAGACCCTAGCAAAATTAAAGCCATTAAGGAATGGAAAATCCCCACATCCATAAAGCATCTGCGAGGATTTCTTGGGTTGACAGGGTATTATCGCAAGTTTGTTAAGAATTATGGGAGAATAGCAGCACCTCTAACAACATTATTGAAGAAAGATTCATTTTCATGGACTCCGGAAGCAACAAAGGCCTTTGAACATCTTAAAGAGGCAATGTGCCAAGCACCGGTCTTAGCTACACCGGACTTCACAAAAACCTTTATTGTGGAATGTGATGCTTCAGGAAATGGAATTGGTGCTGTTCTAATGCAAGATGAAAGACCCATTGCTTTTGAAAGTCGTCCAATCAAGGGAAAGTTTTTAAGCAAAGCTATTTATGAGAAGGAAATGTTGGCAATACTCCATGCACTTAAGAAATGGCGACCCTACCTAATGGGAAGACACTTCAAGGTAAAAACGGATCATGATAGCCTTAAATACTTTTTAGAACAAAGATTATCCTCTGAAGAGCAACAAAAGTGGGTCACAAAGATGTTGGGTTATGACTTTGAAATCATCTACAAAAAAGGGAAGCAAAATGTGGTGGCAGATGCACTCTCAAGAAAGGATGAGGATGTGGAAGCATTGTTGTGTGCCATTTCTATTATCCAACCAGATTGGATAAACGAAGCAAGGGAGGAATGGAAGAATGACGAAGAAGTGTGGGCACTTATTCGAAAGCTACAACAAGATTCCAGTACTTCTGATACATTTAGCTGGCAAAATGATTCGTTATGGTACAAAGATCGCTTATACCTCTGTAAGAATTCCCAGCTAAAACAAAAGATTCTTATGGAATTGCACACTTCTCCCTTAGGAGGGCACTCAGGATTTTTAAAAACTTACCACAGGGTTAAGAAGGAATTTTTTTGGGATGGCCTTAAATCAGATATTCAAAAGTTTGTGGCGGAATGTTTGGTTTGCCAACAAAATAAAGTTGAAACAATTAAGACACCGGGTCTATTACAACCTTTATCCATTCCAAGCCAACGTTGGGAGGAGGTTTCAATGGATTTTATCACAGGTTTACCCAAGTCTGAGGGAAAGAGTGTCATCATGGTGGTAGTTGACAGACTTACCAAGTATGCACACTTTTGTGCATTATCACATCCATTTAAAGCCAGTACAGTTTCTACTGCATTTATGGAAACAGTTCAAAAGCTACATGGAAACCCAAAGATTATTGTAAGTGACAGAGATCCCATTTTCACTGGAAATTTTTGGACAGAATTATTTTCTTGTCTTGGTACTCAGTTAGCTCATAGCTCATCTTATCATCCTCAATCTGATGGGCAAACTGAGATAGTAAACAAATGTTTGGAAGGATATCTTCGTTGCTTTGTATCTGATAAACAGACACAATGGGTCAAATGGTTGCCTCTGGCTGAATGGTGGTATAACACTTCCTTCCATACAGCAACAAAAATGACCCCATTTATGGCACTTTATGGGTATCAACCACCATCCATCACATCATATTTAAGAGAAAATTCTAAGGTTCAGGCAGTGGAACATCACATCGAACATCAACAACAAGTCCTCCAACTCTTAAAGGATAACCTCGTGTTGGCACAAAATAGAATGAAACAACAGGCAGATCAACATCGCAGTGAAAGAAGTTTTGATGTAGGTGATTGGGTATTCCTACGGCTACAACCATATAAGCAAATGTCCCTAAAGCAAGCTAAGAAGGATAATAAATTATCACCAAAGTATTATGGTCCGTACAAGGTGTTGCAAAAGATTGGTACTATGGCATACAAATTGCAGCTTCTCGATTGCACCCAGTTTTCCATGTTTCATGTTTAAAGAAGGTTATAGGCGACAAGCTCCCAATTCAAACAATATTGCCAGAACTTGACGAGGAAGGAAAAATTATATTGGAACCGGAAGCAGTCACAGAAACAAGAACTCGACAGCTACGAAATCGATCAATTTCAGAGTATCTTATCAAGTGGAAGAACTTATCCGCTGAAGATTCCACATGGGAGGATGAGAATTTTATGCAGAAGTATCCAGAACTACTCAAGCGTTGAGGACAACACTTTTTTGAAGGAGAGGGGCATGTTGGGTCCCTATAATACTAGTGATTACCCCATTACTATTGTAGTTATACCCCTTATTTATATTGTTGTGCCCCTATTACCCCCATATTGTTATTTCTGTGCCCCATAGAATCCCTCTATTGTTATTTTTGTGGCTTTATATTATTATTGTTAGGTCGGCTGGATTATATTGTGACTCCTTAGACTCCTATATATAGAAAGGAGGTTTTGTCATTTGTATCATCCAAGAATTGTTCATTTATGTAATGTAAAGGAGGTTGCCCCCTCGAAGAGGCTGAATTCTAAGGCGTTGATCTATCTTTTCTATCTTTTCTTGAGCTGGTTTCATAACAGCAACTAAATGATCCCAGAGTCACCCCCCAACCTTCCACTTCGTCCGTTTCTCCCTCTCCTCCTTCCTCTTCGCTTGATGAAGCTAGTAAAGCTAAAAATCAAGTAACTGAGAAGAAGAAGGATAAGAAGAAGAAAGAGAAGAAGAAGAAGGAGCCAAAGGTGAAAAGGGGAAACCAGGCATCATCTAGTGAAAATCCACACACTACACCGTCCAGGCCTAAATCACCATGTGTCATTTGCAAAGGAGACCACTATCATCGAGATTGTCCTTGCATCCCTCAGATCTTAAGGGACTGGTCTCCTCGTTTGCACAATCCGGTGTCATCAACCTCTGACGATCATGTTGAGAATACACCGTCAACTAGTGAAAATGAAGTTTTTGGACAGAAAAGGAATTGCAAATTTCCTTGTAAACTATGTGAAGGCGATCACGCCGTCCACCGTTGTCCCTTCCTAGACGAGGCTAAAAGAGTTTTGGATGACTGTCCAATTTCACTGTTACGGCTTCCTCCTGGATATAAGAAACTCTTGCCAAGTCCGTCACTAGTTGAAAATCTGGCTGACATGCCATTGTGGTCGGCTGAAGTATCTATCATTGAAGATGAACCCTCTGAATCCATACCAGACAAAAGTCAAAAGGTCAAGACGACAGTTGACCCGGTCTTGCCTTCAGAAGATCCATCTTCGGATGATACAATCACCGAGGAGAATAAGAACGACACCGTTCAAATTCTCTTCGTAAACACAGACTCCGATGAACACGGGGGCAATCTACCCATTCCTTTATCGCAGGAAGGAAGTTCGTTAGAGTCATATCCAGCCGTCTATTCGGTCCCACCTCCAAGCAACCTAGTTGTTTCCTTCGATTGGAATCTACTAGGCAGGCCCCATTTACTGGCTAATGTACCATTTCGAATCATTGTACAAATATACAGAATGGTCATGGCCAGTACCATCGTAGATGAAGGGGCTTCTATGAGTATCCTTTCCTCAATTGCTTGGGAAGCGCTTGGTTCGCCATCGCTTCTGCCTGAGATGAGAAATCTGGCAGGCTTCGACAAAGGAACCAGTCGACCATTAGGGATGCTTCCCAATGTGCCTATAAAATTGAGAAGGAAAAAAGTTTACATAAACGTAATGGTAGTCAAAGGACCCCTGGATTATAATCTACTTCTTGGGCGCGACTATATGTATAGCATGGGAGCCATTGTCTCCTCACTCTTTAGAGTAATGTGTTTTCCGCACGAAGGCAAAGTGGTCAAGCTCGTAGACCAGTTGTCGTTTCCCGGCTCACACATAGCTAATAGTCAAATACCATCCCTAAATGGTATTTTCACGCAAGGAATGTCTCATCAATCCCCAGTCCATCCACCTGATGAGCGCGAGTGATTGGGGAGGACATGACTGAAACCCAGGGTGCATGCACCTTGGTTTGTTTTGGTAAAAAATCCTTGGGTATAGGGTAGGTTTCCGCGAAGGATATATGACCAGTTTATGAGATTAGACTGGAATAAGATTCCTCCATCAAAGTTATGTGAGTGGAGGCAAGTTGCGCTGCTCACCTTTGTCTATTTCGGTAGACATCGCCGAGGAAGTGTTTTATTTGAAGTGTGGATAGAACAATATTTGGTAACCTGGGAATTTTTCACTATACCTGGGGGCATGCAAACCTTTTGGTATGCAAGCAAAGAACGACCATTCATTTTTTTAAATTTATAGGTCCTCTAACCCTTTAAACTCATAGGATTGGTCGTTTCCTAACTTGCATAAAGAAAGGATCCGAGCAAAGCTTTGTAAGGTGCAAGCTCCATAAAAAATGGCATCTTAGATGAGACATCCTTATTATACGACTGGATTGAGCAGTTTTTATGTGGAGTTCAAGCTCGTTAAAAATTAAACATAAGCAGTGAGCAAATGTTTCCCCCTGAGTTTAAGCTCATTCATTAAAAAATGAACCAATTTCCGATAAATAACCATTGTGAATGCATTATTATCAGCTTTTGAGCCATGGTCATGTTCTCATCATCACCTCCACTCTATTTTGGCCGATCATTCACCTCCATTTGATTGTTTACCCTTTTTGAGGAACAGTTGCGAAGAGTGATCCTGTTAGCTATCCTTGTAAGGCTGTCATGATTGGAAAATTCCAAACCTTACCTGGAATCAGCTGCTACCCGAATTTATCGCTCGTTCCTCGAAAAACGAGTCTCCTTTAAGCTCTTTTCATCTGACTCGTAAAATATGAAAAGATTTCCGAGCAATTGGCCTCTCCAGCGCGTTAAAGTGACTGGAAGTGCTATCCCTCCTTTAGATTTTAATATTTTTGGACCTGAGGGATTATTACACAAAAGATCGAGCGCTTGTTTTGTTCGGCTTGTTAAAATTACCGAAAATTCATCCCTTTCGTATTATTTTATACTTTTTCAGACCTAAGGGATTATATGACGAAAAAGGATTATTGGAGTTTTCTTTACGTCCCTTTCAGACACTCTAAAATTGAAAAGGACCGAGTTGTCTTTGTCGTTAAACTCATTAAAACCTAATAGCGACAAACTTGTCTATACAGAGAAGAACGAGTTTCACTATCGCTAGGCTCGTTAAAACATAGTGATGGGTTTGCCCGAAGGGAAAATTATAGAACAAGCATATGTTATCCTCCTCAAGCTTGACAAAAATAAAGAGGTACTGGTCAGCAATGACTGGGGAAAAATTGGGAAGAAAACTTGAAGAAACTTTATTGGTAGCAAGTCGCTCTTGAACATGACACTTTCACTCCGCATCCGAGTCGGGTTGGGTTGTTCCATTCACTGGTCATATCACCATTGGTCCATCACACCATCCACATCTGGGGTTAACGCTACCAATCCATCATGTCAGTGTCGCCGGTATGTTCAAGAGAAGTCGCTCAGAGAATTCACCTGTGTCTCACCCGCTGCAATACATTCACGCTCCATTCTTTCATGACTGCCACCCTGAACCTTATATCATCAGATCATTTTCACCTCCATTAAAATCATTTGCTCCGTTTCGTGTCGTAGATGTGGGATTCATTAAGGCCCTCCTACGATGGATCACTTCTTGTCGACATCAGCTCATTATCCAGGAAGTCGATCTAGGAACAACCCTTTCGGTACTTTGAAGCTTGCATGCCTCAATGGCAAGTTTCTCACTTCCAGCGACAGGTTTACATCAATGGCCTTCGACCGAAAGATTTTGCGTGGTGTTCGATGCCAAGTCCCTTTTTCACACCATGTGAATTGTACTGTAGTACCTTGAGGGTCATCATCATTATCGGTGATTCCTCTCGCGCCTGTTAACAACTTACATCATTGGCTGGTAATCAGGCGATGTCTTTCCATGTTAGACTCCAGAACATCTCTCACATGGATCGACTTGTACTTTGAGCAAAGATCGAATGAGATTGAAGACCCCGGATCTAGTTTCATCCATCCGGGCTGTGATATATACTCAGGAAAATAAAGACATCAAATGTACATCATTTCTGCATAGATAATCATCCAAACTAAAGGATGATGGCTCTACTAGAATCATCTGTCTACACACAGACGATTGTCTATCCTATGTACATGAAAATGAATTTATAAAGCTGATCATGGGAATACCCGACTTAGCCAGATCATGAAAATATTATGAAGATAATGTATTGTATTGTATCTTATTACAGGTTGCCTTCCAGCTCGAAAGTCTTCAGATCCTCATGATAAAGCATTTCACCCAACATCAAAAGATTAACGACCTCATGCTTTAGGGGGCAACTGTTATAGACATTTTTGGGCACTGCAACCCCAATCATATATGTCCATAAACCAAGGGCTCCTAAGTCCCTAAAAGTGTTGTTCCATCCCCTAAAAGAACAAGGTCAGCTTATTACATCATCTCCCAGAAGTTCTCCATGAAAAACTACTCAGAACTGGTCAAAACTGGACCATCTCACCTGCTCCATGGTCAAAGTGCGATGCATCCCACCTAATGCACATGGGAGGTGTGATGCATACTAAAAATCCCTTCTATGGGGTGCGATGGGTGAGAGTGGACAAATGGCAGAGGCATTTTGAGAGGTGTATGATCATGGAATCTTCTAGAAACTTCTCCTGTGACACTTGCCTCTCCGAATCCACCCAGGGATGAGTAAGAGATCATCATTCTCCAAGTGGAATCAAGAACTATCAGAGAGAGGACACTAATCAGATCCTAGAAGCTGACTCACCCCCTTTGCAAACATCTATATATGGATCCCTCATCCCAGAGATCTAGAGGTTGGAATTTTGTATCTTGTAAGGAAGTGCTGTTGGTTTTTTGTTGTAACATCATAGTGTTGGGTGATCTAAGCTTTTCATGAGGTGAAGAAGGGCTTCTTGCTGAGAGGATGACGTTGGGTCAGAACAATTGGTTGTAATCATGTTTGTTTATTCTTGATATTAATAAATCTATTCAAGTTTTCCTCCACATTATTGTATGTTTGATGATATATGCTTTTGTGTGGTCAATATATATCTGGTCCTATATTGTTTATGATTGTAGATCTCTGTTCTTCGATAGTGTTATGCTGCTTTCATTCCACAGGTGTTCTTTGAAGCTGTGTTGACGAGAGAGGAGCGGCGAGGATCTGTCAGAAGAAGCGAGAGGAACCGAGCAAGGAACCAAGCGCAAGACTGAGGTTGGTGCCCTTCATTCCCCTCTTATCTACTTATCATAAAGGAAAATGAAAGTAGTTTTAGTTTATTTGTTTCTAAGATAGCTACCAGTCTTAGTGGGACTAGCAGCTCCGAGTGGGCACTAGATTTCCCAATAACAATGGCTCTCTGGAAAGTGGCTCCAGCATTGGTTAACCCAAATGACATTCTCGCATACATAAATGTACCCTAAGGTGTGGTGAAAGCAATTTTGTCTTGGTCATCTTGACTTACCATGTTCTGGTTGTAACCAGAAAATCCATCTAGTATAGAAATCCTATTTGCACCTGAAAATTTCTGAAGTAGATGATCCATTTTGGGCAATCTTTAAAGATGATTTGTTCAGATTTCAGAAGTCTACACATAGCCTAATCTCACCATTTTTATTTTTGACAGGAACTAGGTTGGCTACCCAATTATAATACCTTAAAGGTACAATGATATGAGCATCAAGCAACGTTTTAAGTTCTTTCTCAATGGTTGGAAGTAATATGGGATTGATTCTTCTTAGTTCTTGCTGAAAGGGTTTTTCTTCTAGTTTCAACGAGATCTTATGCTCAATCAAAGATGTATCGTAAGTTTTAAACTCATTATAACACCAAGAAAAAACATATTTGTAATTTTTAAGGAGATTCAAGTATTTGATTTTACATCTAAAGGTAAGGTTGATGAAAATTTAATATTTCTCACATCATCCAAAATCCCAATATTGCATTCTTCGATTTCTTCTTCAGGTGAGTTAAATAAGGGGTTTTTAGAGACATCATTATTATCAAATAGTTTTTCAAATGGAAATAATCCTTTAGGAATAAAATTATTAGATAATTGGATGATATCATGATCAAGAATTTTAGGACTGAATGAAGTTTCTGAATTTAGATAATTTGATTCTTGAACATCGTTTTGATCTTCTTCAATTTACATATTTGATAATTCATCAATGACTTGAAGGAAATATTTTAATTGTTTATCATCTTCAAAAATCTACTAGTGTTTAAGGTTATCAGGAATTGATGGTCTATACTTGACTTGAATTTGGTATTCTAACAATACTGGCTCAGGGATTTTAAAAGAGATTGCTGAGACAACTAGTGAATTAGAATGAATATTTTCATCTCTGGGAATAACAGTTATGTTAAATCCTTGGAAGAAATTTTCAATTGTGTCCCAAGCTTCATTTCTATAGGACCTAAGCCTTGGGTGTTTCATTTGACACAAATTTCTAACCCCGTTCACTATAAGCTTAGAATCAGAAAAGACACGGAAGTTTTGAACGTTTAAAGTCCTAGCTAGCTCAAGACCAAGAAGAAAAGCCTCATACTCAACCACATTATTGGTAACCTCAAATTCAAGTTTACATGACTGAGTTATGTTTTCATTAGTTGGTGAAATTAAAACAATTCCTGCTCCTACTCCTTCTTTTGAGCAAGAGTCATCAAAATAAAGTTTCCAGATATATGATTCTACAATTTTAGGTTTGGAAACTATATTTTCAATGGAAAGTTAAGTGTTTGATGAATTTTGTGAAGATAACTGAAAGCAACCAAAATCCTGATCTACTGCATAGATAGGGTGGTTTTTTTCTTAATCAGACCTACAAACAGTATGAAGGAATCTGACTTCCCTATATAACCTTAAATGTTCACCTCCGTAGACTAGAATAGTAGCAAAAGACATGTCCATATGAAGTGATCCTCCAAGTTTAGCACAACATGATCTAGATAGGAGCATGCCAAACTTGGCAGGAATATCAATGACAACTATGTCTAAAACTATACTCTTGACAGGTATTTGAGCTAAGGTCACAACTAGGTCTTTGATCAATCCTAGGCATGGTACTTTCTTTGAATCAAAGGTGTAAAGATCACGATAAAAACAGGTAAGTTGTAACTGAAGCTGGTCCATAATTACCTTTGGCATAAGGTTATGAGAAGATCCAGAATCCAGCATGCAGTTATACAAAAGAAAGTCATGAGATTTCAAAGTTACATAAAATGGTGGAACAATTTCATCAATCATATCAGAACTAGGGCCAAACGCTACTGGCAATTTTTCATCTGGCAAACTAATAACATCTCCCTCAGCATCTACACTAGAGGAATGTATCCATTTTGACACTTGATTTTTATAACTAGGGTTTTTGGAAAGTTCAGCTAAAGGTATAGGTATCTCGACCCTTTCCAATTCCTTTTCAATATTAAAAGTTGTCAAAATAGTCTTGTCAGATGAAAAGGTTTCAGTGGATGACTCTATAGTATAAGGTGTTGGACTTTGTGTTTGAATGGATTTTATTAAAGGTTCAGTTATAGTGGTATATTTTGAAGGGCTTCGAAGACCTTATCTAGGTCTTATATCATACCTCTTATTTAATTATGCAATCATAAATTTTGAGAATGCTAGGTATTTTGAAAGTTGAGCATCTCCTTTTTCTTGTTCAAAAGACTGAGGTGAATATGAAGGAACTATTGCCATTTGTATTGTTGAAGAATCAATGTTATTGATATCTTCAATGATTAAAGGGCCTGTATCCTATGGTTGTTGATCATCAATCAACAAAGGTGGTTGAACGTTTTGATCAGAACCTAGTCTCTGAAGAATTTGCATTTGAGGAGTTCTTCGGAGTTGAGTTTGAGCTTGAGGTTTGATAGCAGTTTGCTGAGTAGTTCTAGGTTGTGTTTCAATTTTAGAAATCCTATTAGAAAGGTTTCTAAGTAAAGATGTAATTTCATCAATTTTCTGATCTTCAAGTTTAGATTTGGAAGAAGATGAGTCATCAACCCTAGCTTTTAGTTTTCTTTCTTTTTTTGCTTTAGCTTTAAGTTTTCCAGAAGCTGACCTATTAGCTTCTACCTCTAAAGCATTTGCCTACATGTATTATAATGTATTAGAAACTCTTTCCCCTAGCATGAATGCAAATTCATCTTCAAATTTTTGGAAAATATGACCTTTGCTGCTACTACTGGTGGTTTACAATCAACATGCATTTTATGATAGAGTTTGTTAAATCCTTTGATGAATTCAACAATTAGTTCACCAAGGTTTCTCTTCAATTCTTCAAATTCAGCGAGAAAGTAAACATGATATTTCTTTACCCCCCATTGGTTTTTAAAGATAGTTATGAGCTCATTACATGTTATAATAGAGTAAAATCTAAGTTTCATAAACCAGTTCCTAACATTTCCTTCTAGACATTGTACACATAATCTCATATAAACATCTTCCTATTCTATGTTCATATTGTCAGCAAAATTGTTGGGTTGTGTTATATTCTTTCCACATAGTTAATAGGGGGTTTGAAGGGCACCCGTAACCCCACTTTATGGGGTCCGTGGCAGCGCCCCGGAAAATTTTTGTTTTGGACCCTATGTTAGGTTGGGCGGACCCACCTATGGTTTTGTGCATGATTTTTGCACATGATTTTTGAACGCGATGGTTTTTGGTCCATGGTATTGGACGCGATGGATTTTGGTCCATGGTATTGGATGCTTCATCATGTATAAATATGTATTGTAACATTGAAAGGAACATAATGAAAGCTGGTAGTCCCGGTTTTGGGATCCAGGGGAAAATCTCTGTGCATATGTGTTTTATGTGTTATGCTCCCGCATTGTTTATTTTCTTTGTTTAAGAATTCATATGCAGGTAATTTCTGTACAAGGTTAAAACCTACATTTGGTATCAGAGCTGTTTTGGCTTCAAGGGGACGCCTTTGTTGCTGAGGGGTTTTTTGCTCGGGCCTTCTGGTAGACCCTGTTCAGTGGGAGGTCTGCGAGATCGATTCTGGTGGTGAAAGAAGATGGCGAGCAGTGGAAAGATAGAGATTGAGAAGTTCAATGATCAGAGTTTTGAGTTGTGGAAACTCAATATGGAGGATCTATTGGTGGATAAAGATCAGTGGATCATGGTAGATCTGGGTACTAAACCAATGGGAGTGACCGATGAAGAATGGAAGAAGTTGGATTGGAAGGCAAAGAGCACAATACGATTGTGTGTCTCAGATTCAGTATTGCTGAATGTATCAGGGGAAGCTACGGTGAAGGCTTTGTGGGACAAGTTAGGGACTTTGTACCAATCTAAGTCTCTGGTGAATAAACTGTTCCTGCAGAAAAAGCTGTATAACCTGAGGATGAAAGATGGAGACTCGGTGACAGAGCATCTGAATGCATTTAATACTGTGGTAAGCCAGTTATCATCTGTTGAGATTAAAATTTCAGATGAAGATAAGTGCATCAGTTTGTTTTGTTCTCTACCAGATTCGTGGGATAGTCTGGTTATTGCAATGGGTAGCAATGCAACTATGTAGTTTGATGAAATAGTCTCAGCCTTGTTGACGGAGGAGATGAGACGAAAAAATATGGAGAGCCAGAATGGTGATGCCTTGTCTGTACGAGGACGGTCCCTGAACAGAAACAAAAATAAGTCATCGAGTGGGAGATCTAAATCTAGAGGGAGATCTAAATCTCCAGGAAAACCTACAAAGGTGGTGTGCTGGAAATGCGGAAAGGAAGGGCACTTCAGAAGGGATTGTAAATCTAAAGCTCCTGATAAAGGAAAGGGATCTGATGATGCTCCTTCTGCAGAGGCGAAAACCACCTCAGATGAAGGTGGGGATGTGTACTTGGCTTCTTCAAGTACACATGTAGATCATGAGGCATGGTTGATTGACTCAGGTGCATCCTTTCACTTCACTCACCATAGAGAGCGGTTCTACGAGCATGAGAAATACGATGGTGGTGATGTCTTCTTAGGAGATGATAGGAAGGCTAGAATCATTGGTCGTGGAAAAGTAAAGTTGAAGTTGCAAGGTGGAAGGTTTAGAACACTTCCGGATGTTTTGCATATTCCTGCATTGGCCAGAAATCTGATTTCTGTAAGCAAGTTGGATGATGCAGGTGTAAAGACAGTGTTCGAGAAAGATACCTGCAAGATGGTTCGAGGAGCACTGATATTGATGCGGGGAGTTTGGATTGGAACTCTGTACAAGCTGCAAGGTAGCACTGTTGTTGATGGGTGCAATAGTTCTATGGTTCCTGAAAATGGAGTAGAAAATCTAGTGGTCTCTGGAGAGAAGACCTTATTGTGGCATCAAAGGCTTGGACATATTGGAGAGAAGGGCCTTCGAATACTTCATGGTAAAGGTATGGTAGAAGGTATGAATAATAGCTCTCTGGATTTTGATTTCTGTGAAAATTGTGTATATGGGAAGCAGAATCAGGTGAGTTTCCCCTCTGGTGTTAAGAGGACGAAACAGATATTAGAGCTTGTGCACAGTGATGTGTTTGGACCTGTGAAGGTTCCATCACTGGGTAAGTCTGTGTACTATGTATCATTTATAGATGACTTCTCAAGGAATACATGGATATATTTCCTTAAGAAGAAATCTGAAGTCTTTGACAGGTTTAAAGAATTTAAGGCTTTGGTGGAAAATCAGACAGAGAAGAAGATAAAGGTGCTGAGGATAGATAATGGTGGAGAGTTTTGTAGCAAGGAATTTGAAGAATTCTGTAAGAAGTGTGGTATAGCACGACAGAAGACTACTCCATATACACCTCAGCAAAATGGAGTCGCAGAAAGAATGAACAAGACGTTGATGGAAAGGGCAAGAAGCATGCTCAGTGGTGCCGGGTTAGGACAGGAATTCTGGGCAGAGGCGGTGGATACTGCATGTTACCTGGTCAACAGGTCACCTTCATCAGCGTTGGAGGATAAGACTCCACAAGAAGTATGGACTAGTAAGAAACCCTCTCTTTCGCATCTGAGGGTCTTTGGATGTGATGCATATGTACATGTTCCAAAGGAGAAACGAACCAAGTTGGATATTAAATCTAAAAAGTGCATCTTTATTGGGTATAAAGATGGTTTAAAGGGTTATAAGCTTTGGAAACCAGTCACACGGAAGGTTGTGTATAGTCGAGATGTGGTGTTCAGAGAGGTGAAAGATGTTATTAAACTTGAAGTCCAACCAAAGGAACCTGTGAGGATAGAGTTTGAACTAAAGGAGGAAGAATCAGACTCTGTAGCAGAGGAGGAATCAGAAGATGAAGAGCCACAAACTCTGACTGTGAGAAGATCAGTTCGAGAAAGAAGGCAGCCAGATAGGTATAGTCCATCTGCTTTCTGTTCAAATTTTGCTTTGTATGTACTGATGATGATCCCAGAACTGTGAAGGAAGCAGTGGATTCAGAGGATGGAAAACTCTTGAAAGAGGCCATGGTTGATGAAATGGCATCTTTGCACAAAAATGAAGCTTGGGATCTGGTGGAGTTTCCGGCTAGAAGGAAACCCATTGGCAGCAAATGGGTGTTCAAGAAGAAGACAAATGCAGAAGGAAAGGTGGAGAAATAAAAAGCTCGGTTGGTAGCAAAAGGTTATTCCCAGGTGCTGGGAATTGATTTTGGTGATATTTTTTCTCCTGTTGCCAAGGTAACTTCTATTAGATTACTCTTATCTGTTGCTGCTGCTTTTGATTTTGAGGTAGAACAGATGGATGTGAAGACAACATTTCTTCACAGGGATTTGGAAGAGGAAATCTACATGAAGCAACTTGAAGGTTTTGTGGTGAAGGGTAAGAGAGAACTGGTATGCAAGTTAAAGAAGTCTCTGAATGGGTTAAAACAGTCACCAAGGATGTGGTATCAGAAATTTGATACATTTATACGGGTACTTGGCTTCACCAGAAGCAAAGCAGATAATTGTGTGCATTTTAAATTAATTAGTGACCGTGTTATTTATGTGGTCTTGTATGTGGATGATATGTTGCTGGTTGGAAATGACAAAGAAATTAGCCAGGATTTGAAGACCCAATTGTCCTCCAAATTCCACATGACAGATCTTGGTGCTGCAAACTATATTTTGGGCATGGAAATTAAAAGAGATTGGGCAAAGAGGAAGCTCTGGTTAAACCAGAGGAAGTATGTCGAGACAATACTGTAGAGGTTTAATATGCAGGATAGTAAACCGGTGAAGGTTCCTATTCCTGTAGGTGTGAGGTTATCTGTTGAACAGTGTCCCAAGGCACAAGAAGAGGAAGAGGACATGTCCCATTTCCATATGCAAGTGCGGTGGGTAGCCTGATGTATGCAATGGTCTGTACTAGACCAGACATTGCACATGCAGTGGGAGTATTGAGCAGGTTTATGTCAAAACCATGGAAGGAGCACTGGACAGCAGTGAAGCGGGTTTTCAGGTATTTGCGTGGAACTAGTGATTATGGTTTGTGCTACCAAGGAAGACAAGGATTGGATAGAGTGTTGGATATTCATGGCTTTGTTGATGCAGACTGGGCTGGAGATCTGGATCAGAGAAGATCTACAAGTGGGTATGTGTTTAACCTATTTGGAGGTGCAGTCAGTTGGATGAGTAAGAAACAATCTGTAGTGGCACTATCAACTACAGAGGTAGAATACATGGCAGCCACTCATGCAAGCAAGGAAGCAGTTTGGTTGCAGAGATTGTGTTCAAGTATGGTGTTAGTACAAGGAGCTATAAGAATAGACTGTGACAGCCAAAGTGCAATTTTCTTGGCAAAGAACCCTGCTTATCATTCAAAGACAAAGCACCTTGATGTTCAGTATCACTTTGTGAGGGATATGATATAAGACAGAAAGGTGTTGCTGGTAAAGGTGGACACTTTGAAGAATACTGCAGATGCATTGACAAAATCTGTGAGCTCTGAGAAGTTCTCTTGGTGTAGAGAAGCAATGGGCATCTCAGGGCTGGAAAAATGACTAAGCTCTCATGTGGCCCCCCTGTGGAAAGAAAACAACAAGTGGGAGATTGTTGGGTTGTGTTATATTCTTTCCACATAATTAATAGGGGACTTTAAGGGCACCCGTAACCCCACTTTATGGGGTCCGGGGCAGCGCCCCGGAAAATTTTGGTTTTGGACCCTATGTTAGGTTGGGCAGACCCACCTATGGTTTTGTGCATGATTTTCGCACATGATTTTTGGACGCGATGGTTTTTGGTCCATGGTATTGGACGCGATGGATTTCGGTCCATGGTATTGGATGCTTCGGCATGTATAAATATGTATTGTAACATTGAAAGGAACATAATGAAAAATCAAGCTGGTAGTTCTAGTTTTGGGATGCAGGGGAAAATATATGTGCATATGTGCTTTATGTGTTCTGCTCTCGCATTGTTTATTTTCTTTGTTTAAGAATTCGTATGCAGGTAATTTCTATACAGGGTTAAAACCTACAAAAATGTAGGAAAGTTGATACTGATCCTCTATTGGGGACCTGTTTCTCCATTCAATATTGGTAGATGTTTTAGATATCCATTAGGAAAATTTCCCAAGTTTACAGAGAGAACAAGAGCAACATACCTTGCTTGGAAAATGGGTCGAAAATCCATAACAACAGGAGGAGTATGGGGTGACTGAGTGGATGATGATGAGGAAGAGGAAGATGATGAAGATGAAGATGAAGATGAAGGAGATGAAGATGAATCCATAAGGGTATTAGTATGTGGAGGAGAGAAAGAGGGAGGAGACCTCTTTGAGGATTTCAAAGGGGTTTGAATAAGCAACTTTTGAACTCCTGGTGGAAAGTCTTCCTTATTATCAAACAAAGGATTTGAATAGACAGAAAATGTCTCTTCAAGATTAGTAGAAATTGATGGAATAGAATAAGGAGTTGGAGTAATGAAATATTAAGGCTTGAATTCAGGTAAATTTAAACCCAATTCTTCCTCAGATGATGGTGATTTGATAGGAATGGATGGGACTTGATATGACTCAAGTGGCTATATTAAAAAGGCTGATGGAAGATCTACTCCTCTAGAATGGAGTTCAAAAACCCTAGGAGGTAGTTCAGTTGAATCAGGATGGGATGGTACAGATGAAAGAGGATCTAAATATGAGATGTCTTAAGGGTGTAAAGTTGAAGAAGAAGAAGCGATTCTATGTCTTCTCCTCGAAGAGGCTCCCTTAATAAATCTTTCTGGGTCTATTAGAGGGTTAACAATCTCAGAATCAGAACATGATCTAGTATGCTTAAAAGGATCTAGCTTGGACCAGTGGAATCGCCAGGTGAAATATTTTGACCTATAACCTTATCCTTTATTCACCTTAAAGGAAAGGGAGAATCGTTTCCCCAAGGAAAATTTAGCTTTCAATCCTTCGCTCCCCGGCAATGACGCCAATTTGATGTTGTGCTTTGAGATAACCTAAGGTCAATTAGTTATGCCAAAGGATCTATAATGTTTTGTTATTTTAAATGATTGGATGACTAGTGAATTGTTTATAAACAGGTGCTTTAAACTTAGATACATTCTTAATAAAATAAAAGGTTGTTCTTTAACTGCACATGGTTATTTTGATTTTAATGGGATGAATAAGTAGAATATGGAGAAGTATAATTGATTTAATATTCAAACTGAATATTTAACCATTTATAAGAAGAAATTAAGAAAACAATGTTTTCTTCATCAACAAAATATAAAGAGACTATCACAAAGATCTAGTGCAATTTATTCTCAAAGAGGAATTTACAATAACAGATAGTTACATAAATGTATCTCTTATTTAAATTACAACTTCACAGAGGATCCAAAATGAAACTGAAATTCAATTAAAATTTAAATCAGATAACTACAAAAGACATGATTTATATGAAGAATACATAATGAATTAACAAGATGAAATACAACTCACTGAGAGACTGACCATATGAGGCAAATCTAGAATCTTTTATTATCTAAAAAATTCTCCAGCTTAGTACAAATCTTCTTGATAACTTGTTCAGGCGTTCAACCCTGAATACTTCAGCAGAATGAAGTATTTAAACAAATTTACAAAAATATTACCTAAGTGACACAACATTCTATTATTAACTTAGAACTAACATAAAAGAAACAATGCGATTAAAACGAATGCATCTGTTGAAGTGATCTGGACATCTTGCATTGCTTTGGAGGAGAACAGTTGCTAAGTGGCCACTATTCGGGTGCTGTGCTGGTGAAGGTGACCTGTCTTTTTAATCCTGGAATTCACACAGCGTATCCCATCACTATTCATATGGAATAACGATCTTTGTTACCTTGTGGTAGATTTCATCCACCTTCGTATACTGAGCAAAAGTGGGTTTTATAGCAAAAACATGTTTTATCTTGTGTTGGATAAAACTTATGTTGCTGATAGCTTCTTAAAAATCTCTCCCTCTCATAGAACCTTTGATGTTGGAAGACTTAGCTGTATCCGTGGAAATGTCTTGAAGCTTCTTCATGTAGTCTTCTCTGGTCATTAATTTGTCATTGATTACAAATAGAGAAGGAAGACCTTTCTTATTCAATGCATCAATTCTAGTGAAAAACCTGTTAACTGCTACCTCCAGAGTGTGACACTTTTCTGTAAACTGTACAACCAATTTTTTCTTTGTTAGAACTTTCTTTACCTCTAGGATGGTTTCTGTTCTGTCATCTACTCCTATATCATCTAACTTTTGTAAAACAAAGTTGATGTTGTCTCCCTAAAACTATAAGAACATATAAACTAACACAGTGATCCAGATGTAAACAAGAATGCAAAAAATTACAGATATAACCATAAATACAAAGATGCAGTAGAAATAACACTTCATTTCATTAATATAAAATATTGAAATATGATTACAAACAGAATGGAAATAAGACTAGCTCGGGTGATGGTAGCTTATATCTGAGAAGAGATGTGGCGGCTACATGCCTTTGAACTACGTTACGATGAGGATTGAAGGCATATTTATTGCTGAGAAACAATGTAAAACCCTAAACATCCAAAAACCTAACCCTAGGTGATGAAGCGCCAAATTATGGGCCCCGTTTGGGTAAATTAGTACATCAACTTCTCGGGGTCATAACTTTGGCATACGATCTCTGTTTGATGTGCACAATACCTCGTTAGAAAGATCTATCTGAGGACTACAACTTTTGAGCGATAAGTATTGGGAAAACACCCATGTTGCTCCTGGTTTTCCCAAAAAATATCGTTTAGGGCCTCAAAACGGCTCTGGAAGTTTAGGACCCAAAAAACTACCCAAAATAGTAAATTGTGCTACAAATAAGGAAACTAAAAAACTGAAAGAAACAATGGTGGGGGTCCAAGTGGACCATGTGGGTGGCGACCAATATCCACCTGGATCATTCCTCCCTCCTTAGGAAGCAATGGTCCCCATTGCATTGAGTTCCTCCATGAGATGAGGAAACTTCTGTTGAACTTAATCCCTCATGAGCCACTTGCCCTGGTGAAGGAGTTGGCCTGCTTTGACAACTTGATATAGTTGGATTATTTGTTTTCAAGTGTTCTTGATCTGTGTGTCCATGATCCCATTAGTTGTGGCTTGCTTCATGTAATCTGGATTTAACTCCGTAGGTGTGAGATGTTCTGCAATGTCTGATGTGTCCAACAATGGTGGGAGGTATGGTCGAAGGCGGTCCACATTGAACATTGGGTGCAAGCCAAGGAATGGGGGAATGCTGAGCTTAAATGAATTTTCACCCATAGCCTTAGTAATGGTGTAAGGACCATATCTGAGTGGTTTGCGTTTACGATAGGCTCCGGTAAGGCGTTCCATATAAAAAATGCAACCAACCTTTGTCACCCACCTAAAACTTGTGTGGCACCTGATATTGATCATGTCGCCACTTGTACTTGGAATTTTATTTCTCTAGAATGTCATGGACCTGCTTGTAGATACATTGGATGTGCTCAATGAAGCTGTTTGCCTTATCGGATTCCGACTGGACGTAAGCTGAATCTACTTGAGTAGCTGCAAATGGTATGGCCACATCAATGGGACACAGTGGCTGGAATCCCAAGCCCACCTGAAAAGGGTTGTGGCTAGTCAAGTTGTGGAGAGCCCAGTTATAGTTGTGCTGGACATAGGGAAGGCTCTCATCCCATGTGTGTGGATGCTTTGAGTTGTACATGAAAAAAATGTGTACGATCATCCTGTTGAAGACCTCTGTCTGGCCATCAGTTTGGGGATGGAAAGCTGTGGAATTAGTGAGCTTGGTGTCTAGCATCAACCAGAAACTAGACCAAAATGTACCGATGAACCTGTTGTCCTGATTTGAGATGATAGTCTGTGGGATCAATAATTTTACCCACACTTGTTCAAAGAAGAGTTTAGCAGTGGCTTCTACTATGATATTCTTCTTGCAGGTCGCCATAATGGCCATCTTTGAGAATCTGTTGATGACAAAAAAGACACAGTCATTGCCATGCTTAGCAGAAGGAAGGCCCAACATGTAATCCATGGAGATGGATTCCCAAGGTCAACTAGGGGTAGGTAGAAAAGTATAGAGGCCTTACTTCATGATGGTTAGTTTGGAAATGGTGCAGGTAGTGCAGGATTTGATATACTTCCCAACATCTTGTCAAAGATTTGGCCAGTAGAAATACTTCTGTAGCACTGCCATTGTTTTCTTGACCCCGAAATGCCTAGCAGCCCAACTATAGCACACTTCCCAAATCATCTTGGCTTGCTTGCTTGAAGGAACACAAAGGTGTCCCAAGTGGCATAACAGGGAATCCTGGAGGTGATAATATGGAACTTGCCAATCCTCTAAGAGCATCTGGTATCTATGGCCAAACTCTAGTTCTCTTTTGTAGAAGTGGCCAATCAGAAGTCTCATGCCCAAAAGAGTTGAGCATGGTGGTTATTGCCATCATCAGTGGTTGGTTGAGGCAGTCTACAACATTATTGGTGCTACCATTCTTATACTTGATATTTAAATGGAACTACAGTAGGTATGTTGACCAATTTTGATGGTGATCATTATGCAACTTCCCTTGCATCTGTATGAATTGCAGTGGTCAGTGGTCTGTGTGGATGACCGTTTCCTTCCCCAAAATGTAATGCTTCCATTGTCAGCAGACCTGCATAATGGAATACATCTCTTTGTCATAAGTGGGATACTTTCAGACTGTGTTTGAAAGTGTATCACTGTGATATGCCACTGGATGCCCCTATTGAGTAAGGGCTGCCCCAATAACATAGTCAGAGGCATCTGTATCGATCTCAAATAGCTGTTGCAAGTATGGTAAAGTGAGAAATGGTGCAAATTAGAGGCGATGTTTCAACTCTGTGAATTCCTTCTATTTAGATTCAGACCAAAAGAATTTTTCTTTCACTCCTCCCTTGGTGACTTGACTCAAGGGCCAAGTGATATGAGAGAATCATAACACGAACCTACGGTAGAAATTGGTAAGACCCAAAAAGTTACGGAGCTCTGTCAGAGTGGTTGGGGCTAGCCAATCTTGAATGACTTGGATATTGGTTGGATCCACATGCACCCCTCTTTCATCAATAATGTATCCTAGATACTAAACCTGGCGTTGAGGTATCAAAGGTGTCTTTTTAACTCCTAATTATCTTCATATTAGTTATCAATTCGGGCAAGATTTTCTATTTCAAGAGTGTACACAGTTTATGGCGGCTATTTGCTCAAGAGTAATGTTTCTAAATTGTAGTACAGTGCTTTCAAATACAAGAGTAAACGGATGCTTTAAATAAAACTCACTTGCAATTAAAGGAAACTCAATGCTTTGAAACTAAATCATTCATTCAGGAAATTAACAGTAATTATCAGTCAAGGATATAGTAGCAATAACTCTTTCCTCTTTTAATTGATGTAAACGAAGTCAAGCATAAATAAGATCCTCAATCTGAGAACTCTGACAGTAATAGCCAATGTCCTTTACAGTTGTTGACCTCACACACCACACTAAATGACCAATTGGAAATGACAATGAATTAAATCAATAATGCTACCGATAGAGATGAGATAATTATGCTAATTGTAATAATGTTGAAAGGCAAAACCAAATGATTGCATAAAGTAAATGAACAACAATGCTATTTAGTAGAAATGAACAACAGAACTTATGTAACTATAATGAACAACAAAGTTAAGTTACTGGAATGAACAACGAAGCTCTATAATTAAAATGAACAACATAACAATATAGTTGCAGAAATCAGTAATCATGTTATGATGAGAATGACTAGCAATGCAATTCACTTATAGCATATATAATGGAGAAATTCATTAAATCTAGAAACAAGAAACATTGAAGCAATGCAATTCCAATAAACAAATATCAAATCAAACCATCACACAATAGAGATCGTAAAGGAATGATACAGAACAAAAATTGAATCCACCAGGGCTGGGCCCTTAGCTGCTAGTGAAGCACCGCCGGATTACTTCAGTATGAAAGAAAGAACAACAACCAGATTATGTATTAATCATATGCAAAATGGTTACAACCATTTCATACTCTGTTTTAACAATGAGAGTCGATGATCAAAGTAAAAATACAAAAGTAATTTTCCGAATAATGATGAATCCCCATTCTTTACAATCACTGTCCCTTTTAAAATGGCTAGGTGGATAAAACAAGAATAATGGGTAGACTAGTAACAGCGATCCCTCAGGATCAAGAGATCCTAAGGGATCCGCTCATTCTTCCAACTTCAGTTAACTCTTTGTCTTTTGCACTGATGTTGTGATCTTATCTGTCCTTATCCTTAACTATGAACTCCAAACTTGACTACTGTCTGGATACGGCTTCCTTGTGAAGGAACAACAGCTACTCCATTTTGTCTTTTCCCCCAGAATGGTAATTTTCCATTTCTTCTTTTTCCTTCTTGAGAAAAGACAACAATTAACTAAATTGCAATAATCAATAACTCCTTTGTTTTTGCTATAATTATTTGATATATTAACATCTTAGAATATAAAGGAGATATGATTTAAGGAAAAAGATAATGAAATAAATGTCAAATTCATACCTTTTCCATAGCTCAACACACTCCCCTGCTTACCCTTTTTCATGCCCTCATGAAAACCATATAGTTTGTATGTAAAGAAGTCAAAGAATAGGCCGGAGAAGGAATGTCATGAGGTGGTCTAAAGCCATGATTTTTAGACAACACTTCAAAGATGTTCTCTGTCTACCCTTCATGTAACTCATATATAGCTTTATACCCTTCTGCAGGATACCAGAGAATAGGGCTTCAGAATCTATAACCTAGCCAATATGGACCTTCCCTCAAGATGAGGTTGCTATATGTAACAAAACAATCTGTGGTCAAATTAAAATTTTTGTAGTTAAATGGTTCTCTGTCCTGTATATTACGATTGGAAGTTTTCCATCTAAATTTAGCTGCTACCAAGGAATTGTCTTTTATAGAGAGAAAATACTCTACCCCTTGCTAGACAATTCCTTTGTGGATGGGTCCCAAGATCTGGATTACTCCTTCCTTTTGCATCATATTCTTATGTTTAGCCAGTAGTTGTAATGGGTTCTCCAGTTCACCCCTGACCCAAAGGTCTAACCCATTTTCTTGCCTCTGGAAGGTGTTATGGGCTTTGAGCCACTTCAATTGG
This sequence comes from Pinus tabuliformis, assembly GCA_031772625.1. NCBI lineage: Eukaryota > Viridiplantae > Streptophyta > Pinopsida > Pinales > Pinaceae > Pinus > Pinus tabuliformis. Next base: position 1,097,325,370 of record CM062809.1, read on the forward strand.
TTGACAACAAATGAAATGAATGCTTGGAACTATACATCACCCACAAAAGGGTTGGGATTCTTCTCCACTTCTTCTTCCAATATAAAATTATGTAAATAAAACTCATAGAGTAATCGTTGAACTTTTACTTCGTGGTGTTTACAGCGGATTATAAAATTGTCAACGATTTTTAATTTTATAGGTTTCCCTGCCCTAACAACCTTAATTTTTAACTGTAAATACCTCTCTAACAAAAATGAAGCATATTTTTTGGCAGGGGACCTGCATGCTAAAACATTTGTATACAAGGAACAGAGAGTATCCATTTGACACATGACTATTTTCGGTCTATTCTTTATCTCTTCAGTTCTTTCTTTTGCCCTATGATATTTATCGAAGGGTTCATTTTCTGATGCATTGATGTCCCTTAATTGTTGCTGTAATTCCTAGTATCTTTGCTAAGGAAAAATTTCTTCCTCAAGCCTTTTTATGGTCAGCTGAGCTTGTGCCAGGTCCTCTTGGAGTTTTGTTATACTAGGATCCTTGCATATTAGAACATCTTTGGTCTGTATATCTATCTGGGTGTCTACACTATTGGAGGGTATTGCCTTCGTTTGAACAACTTCATTATAAAAGTATGCATTTTCTGTTTGGGCAGCTGCTTCTGTAATGGTTGCATGTTGTTCCTTATTGTTTTGAATGAATATGGGCTTGATTTGAGTCTCCGTGGCCCTTGTATCATGGGATTCAGTTTGGACAATTGCATTTGCTCTTTTTGGGGTTCTTTTTGCAATTTTTCCCCTTTTTAGTGTCCTGATATTTTGTCTAAGTCTCTTCACTAAGCTCTACAGCTCCTGCTGTTCCTTTCGCAACTTCTTAATTTGGATCTTCTTCTTCTTGGAGGGAACAACTATTTCACTCACTGTTTCTACTCTTACTGAACTTGGTTGCTCAGTTGGATTTTTCTCTCCAAGGGTTGTGCCTTTGCCCTGGCTAGTTTCCACTCCCTCTGCTTGGCCCTCATCTTCTATATTGACCTGACTAGGTTCCTCTGGAGGGGTAACCCTAGTTTGGTCTGCCTCATCCTGAGTGGCTTCTGTCCCTGTTTCCTCTTCACCCATCCTTCCTTCTGATATACTCTTGTTGTGGGTAGAGTTCTCTTGTGATTGCTCTGCTTCAATATTAAGGTTGAGCGGACTTTGGAGTTGAATGTATTCACTCATATTGGCTAGAATCTGGGCCAATTCGTCCTCCTGTAATGGGTCCTATGGTGGACTTGTATTGGGGGTTAAGGGAAGTTCTGCTTCCTCCTTCTCTTCTTCGCTACTATGCTTTGTTTCCTCCTCCAATTCTGATTCCTGGTTATCTCTTCCCTCCAGTTCTGATTGTTGGTTGTCACTCCCCTCTAGTTGCAAGGTTTGCTCATTTTCAGGACTAGATAATTCTAGGGGCTGGCTACTGCTACCTGGGAGGTTTTCAGCTATTCTTAGGCTTGTCCTCACTCTGGAGGAGCGTCTACATTTCTGGGGTCTATTTGTTGTGCTGGAGGTTCTTTTCCTTTTTGGGGCAGGTAAGGCTAATCCCCCATCTATAGCAAACACCAATTCTTCCCAACTGGTCTATTGCTGAGCAAGGCTATAACTTGCTATCAATCAAATTAAATAATGGTGGCTCACTATGATATCTATATGGCAAGATTTTTTTATGCTCTGAGCAGCGTCATGCAGCAAAAAATTTAAATATGCATGCAAATTTATGACACATTTCTATTTTAGTAATTTGAGGTGGCGTGGTCTTACCACATCCTTTCTTCCGTCGCATGTAATGTAGCTTTGTGCTACTCTATCCAGTTCTATCCATGGTTCTCCCAGGGATGAAGGCTGGACTCCTTTTCCTTTGACAATCAGGTTTTGTCCCTCTTCCCAAAAGGTGGCCATGGCATCTTGCAGTCTCAATTTTTTATGAGTCCATATGGGTCTGAAAGTTGGTAGTCTAGATACCTCAGCAATTAATTCATCTATCACTATTATTTGTCTTCCTCTTACTATAGAATGATCATCCTGCAAATTCTGTAAAAATTCAATAGCCACTATTTCATTAGGTTGCTGCAACCGTGTAAAATATGCTACCCATCTAGCCCTTACTAGGATTTCTCGGGCTGTGTCGGAAACAGTTAGTGTCTGTGGCTCACTGCGTACTGATCATCCTCCCATATTGTTTGAATTCTACACACTGTTAGCATAGCAATGCAATACACAGAGCTCACAATGGAATAGCAAACTGTGCACATCAGAGATTACTTTTTTAACATAGATATAGTTAAAACTTGCTATTATGGGATATGATGCAGCCTAGTACAACCAAATAAAAGACTGACACGTATGCGGAGTATTTTGGAAGTCACCTGCGCCCCCCGAAAAATGATAGGTTTCCCTCAACCAGTTGAATGGAGGAACGACGTACTAAAGGCAATCGTACAATGTAAAAAGGGCAAGATGTACATATTCATGACAAGATCACAAAAGTATCGAGTTGCTGAAATTGAGGCTTAAAATGAAAATCATGAATAGATATGGAGATGCTATGGAGTGATGCAAAAAAGGGAATAGGACAACTGACGTAGGTAAGATGATATGCGGTCATCATTCCACTTAAACCATTATGATTGACTTTTTAAATGATATTTCATGCATAAAAGGTTCAAAAGGGATTTGGATCATAATCTCGTTTGAAATAAGGAAAAGAAATAAGAAAAGGGTTTATAATTACTATTGATGTTGAAAAGTATGACTCCAATACCATCAGCAGAGCTCTGTTTCCCACAGGTGTTTATAACCTTGACAAAGTTGCTTTTTCACCCTTTGGAACCATAATCCTCTATGTATGCCTAGGAAAGTGCCTTGTGATGTCAGAATGGAGGCCATTGTGCTGGCTTGGTAACTAGATGGATCACAATGCCATTCACTGGGAAGGAGTGAAAGGTGGACAGGCCGACTCGTGATGAGACCTCCTGTTCCAAGGACTTTTATTTTTCTGATGTGTCCATTGGATCATATCCCTAGTGTGGTGGCCATAGTGGGAATGGCACTTCACTGCTTCCTTATGATCATGGTAGGCTGGCTCTTGATGAGTCCCCCTATCCTCCATCTGACAAATCATAGAATTGTTAGTAAACATATATATATATATATATATGTATATATATATATATATATATATATATGTATATATATATATATATATGTATATATATATATGTATATATATATATATGTATATATATATATACATATATATATATATACATATATACATACATATATATATATATATATATATATATATATATATATATATATATATATATATATATATATATATATATATATATATATATATTCTTTTCATTCTCTTTTTCTTTTCTTTTATGTAGCACTTCCTATTTATATATAGAGGATGGCTCAACACTCCTTAAGAGTAGGGATGGTGGAAGAAGTCTTTAACATATTAATAGAAGAAAATATGCCCTTATTCTTATTCAATAACAATAATCAAAGAGAATTATGAGAATTAGGGAAGAACTAGCATGATACAAGTAGTCAATCAATTTGAGTTCTAGTGAAGATAAGGACAGCAATGTGATATAGATAATTGTGTTCTTTCCTTTTTCTTATCAATACAAAGCAATCTCATTAAAGATGATAATTTTTCTTTGATTTGCTTATTTCAGTAACCTCTAATTTTTGTGTCCTTGCATATATTTGTATCTTTGCCTTGAAAGGATCATGAAGAGTTAAACATTATTCACAAAAACTATAAAAAAAAGTGTTGTTCTTTAGGAGGAACAACAAAAAAATGCACTAAAAAAAATTGTTGTTCTTTAGATGGAACAGTTGTTGTTCCTTAAGAGGAACAACAACTGTTCCTTAAGAGGAATATCAAGAAAAACAGATGCAAGCTAACGTGCTGATCCTTCGGCAGAGCAACATAAAATCAAACCAAAGCGAAGCTGCTGTTCCTTAGAAGGAACAACAAAAAGCAAAAAAATAACGAAACTATTGTTCCTTTCAAAAGGAACGACACCTGTTCCTTAAGAGGAACAACAACTTTTCCTTAAAAGGAATAGCAATTGTTCCTTAAACGGAAAAACGCAAAACAAGTGTAGTGGGACTTCTGTTCCTTAAATGGAATGGTTGTTGTTCCTTAAGAGGAACAACAACTATTCCTTAGATGGAATAGCACAAATACAAGCAGGTGATATTGTTATTCCTTAAATGGAATGGATGTTGTTCCTTAAGAGGAACAACAAAAATACAAACATGCAAAATTGTTGTTCCTTAAATGGAACGGTTGCTATTCCTTAAAAGGAACAGTAGTTGTTCCTTAAGAGGAACAACAATTGTTCCTTAAGAGGAATAGCAAAGATAGAAACACACGAAACTGCTGTTCCGTAAGAGGAACGGCTACTGTTCCTTAAGAGGAACAACAAAAATAGAAACACATGAAACTGCTGTTCCTTAAGAGGAATGGCTGTTGTTCCTTAAGAGGAACAACAACTTTTCCTTAAGAGGAACAACAAAAATAGAAACACGCAGAATTGCTATTCCTTAAGAGGAATGACTGCTATTCCTTAAGAGGGACACCAACTATTCCTTAAGAGGAACAACAATTGTTCCTTAAGAGGAACATCAAAAACACGCAAAAATGTTGTTCTTTAAGAGGGACGGCTGCTGTTCCTTAAGAGGAGCAATAGCTGTGCCTTAAGAGGAACAACAAAAATATATAAACATGCAAATATGATGTTCCTTAGGAGGAACGACTATTGTTCCTTAAGAGGAACAACAACTGTTCCTTAAGAGGAATAACGAAAATATGAACGCGCAAGATTGCTATTCCTTAAGAGGAACATCTGCTATTCCTTAAGAGGAACAACAACTTTTCCTTAAGAGGAACAACACGAAAATTAAATAAAGAAACATCTGCTGTTCCTCTGTTCCTTAAATGGAACAACACTAAAATCTGTACAAAAAAACAGTTTATGCAAGCAAATTTAAAGAGAAAAGTTTATATACAAAATTCAAAAAGTAAAGTTTTTGTTCACTGGATTGATGCTGAGGATGAGTTATCCTCCTCAGTGAGAATTTGCATGTTGGAATCTTCCCATAACTGTTCATAAAAGGACTCCCTAGTAAGTGGTTTGTGATAAAGTCGCACTCGATAACCATTCACTTTGAAAGAATATCCAGATCCATCAATGGTTGTCAATGTAATGGTGCCATTGTCATGCACTTTCTGTATCTCATAAGGTCCTAACCATCTGGTCTGGAGTTTTCCGAGGAAATCCTGGAACTTGGAATCGTATAGGAGTGCCCAATCTCCTTCGTGGAAGATTTTCTTTTTAATAAGGGCGTCATGCCATTTTGCTCTCTGCTGTTGGATTAATGTAGTGTGTTGAAGAGCTGAGAGCCTGATTTCATCTAACTCATTGATTTGCTGTAATCTATTGGTTTGGGCTTCATTTAAATTCAAACCCACCTCCTATGCTGTTCTTAATGTTTGAATTTCGAATTCGATTGGGAAGATGGGTTCTTTTCCAAATACCAATTGATATGGTGAATACCCTATGGTGTTTCTCCACGTTGTTCGATATGCCCACAAGGCTTTCAGCAATCTTGAAGCCCAGTCACATTTGTGTGATGCAACTGGTTTTGTAAGTATTGCCTCAATTACCTTATTAGTGCTTTCTACTTGGCCATTTGCTTGTGGGTGGTATGGAGTTGTAATTTTGTGCAGAATGTGGTAATTTTTTAATGTTGCAACAATCTTATTACCTACAAATTGCGGTCCTCCATATGTAATTATGTCTCTCGGGAGGCCATATCACACAAATAATTGGAAAAGAAAATGTATTACTGAATCCTCTGTAGCTCTTGGCAGCACCTATGCTTCAACCCATTTAGTAACATACTCTGTTGCAACTGGCATGTATGTTTTTTGATTTGATGATGCGTTAATAGGACCAATAAAATCCAGTGCCCATTGCTCAAAAGGCTTGATTACCAATTGCAGGTTTAGAGGCATCTCATCAGATTGTCCAGGGCACCCTACCCTCTGGCAGCTATCACAGGCTTGAATAAATTTTTTAGCATCTTTAAAGATAGTGGGGCAGTAATAGCCTGTTTGCAAGACTTTGTGGCCGGTTCTGCGATTTGAAAAATTTTCGCCACACAGACCATCGTGGCATTCTTTTAGAATGTCAAATACTTCATCTTCTCGAACATATCTTCTGATGTGCATATTTGCCCCTCTATGGAATAAGTAGTCCCCAATCCAAGAGAATCGGGTACTACACTGCACTATTTGTTTTCTTTCATTAGGCGTTAGGTGCTTCGGTAATTTTCCTACTGCTAAGTAATTTGCAACGTCCGCATACCATGGTGTTCTGACAGTGACAAAAAATAAATGTTCATCCAGAAATTGATCTTCGACTGCTGCTGCATCCGCTGGCTTTGGCATTTGTGAGAGAAAATCAGCTACAGGGTTTTCTTTTCCAGGTCGATCCTTAACTGTGATATCAAATTTCTGCAAGAGAATCAACCATCTTGTCACTCTTCCATTTGTAATAGGTTTATTTGTTAAATATTTTATAACAGAGTGATCTGTATATAAAACTACAGGATACCTAGTTAAATAATGTCTAAATTTATTTACAGCATATATTACAGCTAAAAACTCTTTTTCAGTCACAGTATAGTTTAATTTAGCTGGTGACAGATTTTTTCTAATATAATAAATTGCATATGGCTTTTTGTCTTCTTCTTGCCCAAGAACTGCTCCAATTGCTATGTCTGAAGTATCAAATGAAATCTGGAATGGAAAATCCTAGTTTGGGCCCCTTAGCACTGGGGCTGTTGATACAAGATTTTTTAGATCCTCTAAAGCATGGTCACACTTATCTGTCCAAATGAAATCAATATTTCCTTTTGGTGCATATAAAGGTGTAGCAATCTTAGTAAAGTCTTTTATAAATCTTCTATAATAACCAAAAAATCCCAAAAAATTGTGTACCTCTGTTTGTGTGGTTGGAGTAGGTATTAACAAAATTATCTGAATTTTAGCCGAATCTACCTGTATTCCAGCTGCTGAAATATAATGACATAAGGTGAGTCCCTCGGTCATCATCATATGACACTTTTCATGGCTCAAACAAAGCCTGGTGGCAATGCATCTTTGCAGCACTTTTTCTAATGTTTGTAATGCTGGCTCAAAGTCATCCCCATAAGGTGTGAAGTCATCCATATATACTTCGAGCCCTTCATTTATTAAATCTGAAAAAATGCTGAGAATAGCCCTATGAAATGTGGTAGGTGCATTGCATAGCCCAAAGGGTAAGACCTTGTAAGCAAATGTTTCCCAAGGGCAGGTAAATGTAGTTTTGTCCTAATCTTCAGGGGCAATTTGAATCTGATTGTATCCACTAAAGCCATCCAGGAAAGAAAAGAATTTCTTTCTTGCTAATGTGTCTAATACCTGATCAATGAATGGAAGGGAGAAGTGGTATTTTTGGGTTGCTTTGTTCAATTCTTTGTAGTCTACACATATCCGCCACTTTCCATTCTTCTTTGGCACCACTACTAATGGAGAGACCCACTTGCTATCAGATATTGGGTAAATAAAGTTTACATCTAAAAGTTTTTACAATTCAAATTTCATAATATCCTTAAGATGAGGGTTTAATCTCTGCTGGGGTTGGTGCATGGGTCTAACATCCTTTTCTGTATAGATGTGGTGTGTACATAACTGGGGATCAATTCCTTTCATGTCCGAGTAATCCCATGCAAAGGATTCTTTATATTTTCTCAGGAGTTTAAGTAGCTTTTCTTCTAGTTCAACAGTCAAGTTTTTGTTAATGTTCAAAGTTTTTCCTGGCTCAATTTCTATGGTTTTGCTGTTATAAACATAGGTGGTTGGTATTGATTGATCATGAGTATCTTTTAGGGGATCTTCTTCTACTTCATTATCAAATTCTGCTTCGATCATGTGACATTTTAGATGGGGTCTAGCTTCTGATTGGTTAATGTAGGAGTTAATGATGTCGTCTTCTGTTTGATCTTTAAATTCAAGAGCATATTCTATAGTTAATGGTGATCTAATGTTTTTAGTTAGATATGATACAGGTTGTTTTTTTATTTTTATGATTGTTAAACTTGGCTGAGCTGGAGGGGATAAGGCTAAATTTTTTACATTGCTCCCTCTTGCTATAGTCATGCTGCCTTGTCGAAAACTAATGTAAGCATCCGCAGTTTCTAGCCAAGGTCTACCTAGAATTAAGGGGTGTCCATCCAGTCAGTTTCTAGGATTGATGATCAGGAAGTATGTAGGGTATTCCCAAGAGTCTATAGACACCATTATATCATGTAACGTGCCTTCTGGTCTGACTACCGGTCAGTCAGCTAACTCCAATAAGGTTGTGGTTGGATCTAATGATGTAGTGCCAAGTTTTTGACAAGTGGTGGTTGTTAGAATATTGATTGTAGCTCCTAAATCAACTAAGGCATTTGGGAAGGAGCATCCATTGATTTGCATCAGAGTATGGGATTTCTTGGGTCCTCATATTTTATAGATGCTTCTCTTCCTGATAGTAAGTCAGATAAGGTGCCGACTACATGGACAGTTGGATTGTTTGTTATTTTCCTCTTTGGCTTCTTCATACATAGTTCTTTGATGGTTTTTGCATAAATTGGGATGTCTTGGATAGCCTGGAGGAGTGGTATTTTTATACACAAATTTTTCAATTCTCCCAGAATATCAAAATCAAGGTATTCAATTGGGCAAGGAATGATTAGTTGTTCTGGGAATGGTGGAGAAGAGGTGGTTGCTTGTTCATGAGTTTGTTGTCTAACCAAATTCTCTTCTTGTGGTGTTTGTTCTATAGGTAACGAATTTTCAATTTGAACATTTTTATCCCCCTCTGATTCTATTATGCGCCTAGATCTTAATTTAAGGTCGTTGCATTCCCTTAACTCAGTTTCTGGTTTTGGTCCTTCAATTATTTGCACAGGTTGAAATGGTATATTGTTCGGGTTAGGGTTGGGTTGGGCTAGGAGCTGTGGTCTTAAGTTGGTCTGGGGGTTTTGTTGCAATGTATATGGTGCTGGCAGTGTGGGTTGAGATAGGGGGATCGTTCCTACTGGCTGATTTGTGGGTCTTTGCCAGTTCGACTGCCAGTTTTGACTCTGTGAGGTGGAGGGTGACCATTGGGATGAATATGCATTATTTTGCCAAAATGGTGGACAATAAGGGAAATTTGGCCAATTGGTTTGATTTGTTTGATTTGACCATGGTGGCATGGGGAATGGCTATTGTGGCCAATTAGGGAAAGGTGGTTGATTTTGCCACGTTCCATTATATTGCTGAGCATTATACTGAGGAGGCTAAAAAGAAGAGGATGGATCAACAGACATACCTGTTTGTCGCGACTGCCACTGGTTGTGCTGATTTAGTAGATATACCGGTTCTGGTTCTTCTTCTTCTTTGTAGACAGCTTTCAATCCTGGGAGTGATGGGCATCTTTCTATGGTGTGATCTTTTGTACAAATAGCGCAGACTTGGACTGTATCCAATAGGCACTCTTTATGTCTATGCTTATTTCTGCATCTAGGACAGAATATCACCAAATTTTGTTCTACTTCTGCTTGCTTTTGTTTGGCTTGCATAATGTCCAACTGCGTTGTCAGAGTCCCTAGAATGTCAGTTTTGAAATCCTCTAACAGATTGCCAATTTCTGCGCGAGTTATACTTCCACCAGAGATTTTTTTATCCCTTGTGATCATATCTCATTCTGTTGGTTTCAGTCTTGTGCTGCCTCTTGAACACCTGATACACAAATTAATGATGTCAGCAAAATTTTCCTGATATATGTCACCTTTACCCATAATGTTTAATGTTTCAACCCATTGTTCTTTCATCCCTTTAATTAATGTAGTTTTTAACACGTTATCAGGCAAGGGTAAAGATGCATAGGGAGATCTCTGGAGATTGTATTGAAAGCATTCTACATATTCCTCCAGTGTTTCACTAGGTCTTGTTGTCATTTGAAATATCTCATCCTTCAATTCCCTGGATCTACAATAATCCTGATATTTCTTTAGAAAAGCAGTTTTCATCTGATCCTAGTCATTTATAGTACCCCCACCTAATCCCATAAACCATCGTAAAGCTGCTCCTTTCAATGTGGAGGGAAATAATTTCAGTTTTTGGGGATCAGTGGTATAGTCATACCCTCGGCATAATACATCAAACTCAAATAGAAATGCATCTGGATCCTCTGATGTCAGTGCATGAAAGGTAGGAACATTCTAGAGAGGAATGGCTTTCATAGGTGCATTAACTATCCACAATAGGATACTGCAGTGTGGAGGTCTAAGGCATTTGCTGGTTCTGAGCCATTTGATCAAATATGTGCCAATACCCTTCTGGGATTTCTAGAGAGTTATTCCTAAGATGACGAGGAGGGATAGGAATGATCTTAACAGCATTCCTCTGGTTTAGGACAATGAGTGTTCCTTGCTGAACTATTACCTGGGGAGATTTTGGCTCCTCAGTTTCTCTTGCTTCTTTTTGGATAAACTTAACAACACTCCCTTTATCTGCGCTACTGAGTGTTTGAATTATTTGGTAAGGGGATCTTGGCTCTTATGTTTCCCCTATTTTTCCTCCTCCTTCACGGAGATTACTAAAATTCTCTTCTTGTAAAGAAATTGGGCGAGAATTTTCAATTTCTTGAAAATCTTGCTCAGTTTCTTTTGTTTTGCTATGCACCTCAGCAAAGGCTACAGATGGTGAGTTTGTGGACCAATGGAGCCAGTAGGTTGTTTAGAAGCAACTTTTCTAGGGCTTACTAATGGCTGAGATTTGTCTTTCTTAATGATATCATCTATGAAGGTTGATCGACCAAGGGTCACTGGTCCCTTAGCTTTGTCAGGTTTGGGTAGTGGTTTTGGATTATTTTCAAGTTTTTTCTTCTTAGTCATACACACAACTCAAATATTTGTTTCTACCCTAAAAAAATTTAACAATTCTGCTGGAAAGTGGGGGGGGGGGATCAGGGCTTTTACATGCTCCGTATGTAGGTTCTTACCTTCCGTTTTTAGTACCCAATTCTCTCCTAAAAGACACTCATCAAATGCACACTACTCTTTTAAAAATGGATACACTCTCCCCGAAAACGGCGCCAAAATGTTGAGGTATGAAAGGTGTCTTTTTAACTGCTAATTATCTTCACATTAGTTATCAATCCGGGAAAGATTTTCTATTTCAAGAGTGTACACAGTTTGTGGCGGTTATTTACTCAAGAGTAATGTTTCTAAATTGCAGTATAGTGCTTTCAAATACAAGATTTAAAATATGCTTTAAATAAAACTCACTTGCAATTAAAGGAAACTAAATGTTCTGAAACTAAATCATTCATTCAGGAAATTAACAGTAATTATCAATCAAGGATACAGTAGCAATAACTCTTTCCTCTTTTAATTGATGTAAATGAAGTCAAGCATAAATAAGATCCTTAATCTGAGAACTCTGATAGTAATAGCCAATGTCCTTTACAATTGTTGACCTCACACACCACACTAAATAACCAATTGGAAATGACAATGAATTAAATCAATAATGCTCCCAATAGAGATGAGATAATTATGCTAACTGTAATAATGCTGAAAGGCAAAACCAAATGATTGCAGAAAGTAAATGAACAACAATGCTATTTAGTAGAAATGAATAATAGAACTTATGTAACTGTAATGAACAATGAATCTCTGTAATTAAAATGAACAACATAACAATATAGTTGCAGAAATCAGTAATCTTGTTATGATGAGAATGGCTGGCAACGGAATTCACTTACATAATATATAATGGAGCAATTCATTAAATCTAGAAACAAGAAATAGTGAATCAAAGTGATTCCAATAAACAAAGATCAAACCAAATCATCACACAACAGAGATAGTAAAGGAATGGTATAGAACAAGTGAATCCACCAGGGCCAGGCCCTTAGTCGCTAGTGAAGCACCGCCGATTACTTTAGTATGAAAGAAAGAACAACAACAGGATTATGTATTAATCACATGCAAAATGGTTACAGCCAGTTCGTACTCTGTTTTAACAACGAGAGTCGATGATAAAAGTAAAAATACAAAAGTAATTTTCCGAATAATGATGAATCCCCATTCTCTACAATCGTTGTCCCTTTTAAAATGGGCAGGTAGATAAAACAGGAATAGTAGATAGAGTAGTAACAACAATCCCTCAGGATCAAGAGATCCTGAGGGATCCACTCAATCTTCCAACTTCAGTTAATTCTTTGTATTTTGTGCTGATGTTGTGATCTTCTCTGTCCTTATCCTTAATTGCACGCTCCAATCTTGACTTGCTGCCTAGATACGACTTCTTGGTGAAGGAACAATAGTTACTCCATTTTGTCTTTTCCCCCGGAATGGTAATTTTCCATTTCTTCTTTTTCCTGCATGAGAAAAGACAAAAATTAACTAAATTGCAATAATCAATAACTCCCTTGTTTTTTCTATCCTTGATATATTAACATCTTAGAATATAAAGGAGATATGATTAAGGAAAAATATAATGAAATAAATGTCAAATTCATACCTTTTCCATAGCTCAATACCCAGGTCATGCCAAAAGTGCATTTCTCCAAATTAGCACACAACTTGTTTTGCACAGTGTTTGGAGAACCTGTCAAATGTGGTGGAGGTTCTCTTCCAAACTATAGCTGAAGATTAGGATGTCATCCAAATATACCACTACAAATGAGTTGGTGAATGGCTACAATATGTAATCCATCAACCTCATGAAGGTTGCATGAGCATTCGTCAACCCAAAAGGCATAACCAACCATTCAAAAAGGCCATCCTTGGCTTTGAAGGAAATATTCCACACATCAGAGGGTTCGATTGGTACCTAGTGATAGGGTTCGATCTTGTTGAAACATTTACCCCCCTTCAGTTGGTCTAGAAGGTCATCAATATGTGGGAATGGGTACCTATTTCGGAAAATGATCTTGTTCAACGCTTGGTAGTCAATACAAAGTCTCCAAGTCCCATCCTTCTTCTGTAACAACATGATCGAGCTCACATAGGGCAATAAGCTCGGATGGATGTGACCTTTATGCAACAACTCTTGAATCTTCCTCTTGATTTTGTCGTTGTCCAGAATGGAGTGCAATAGATTACTCCATTGGGTAGAGGTGCACATGGGGTCAGATCGATGGAGCGCCTGATCTGACAGTTCAGAGGCTATGGGGGAGGTGAAGATGTCTTTGTCCTCCTCCATGACCTTGTCCATCTATTGTTGTCATGCAGAGGGTCTCTCTCTAGAGGTCATGGCCACCGTCTTCTTCTTTCCCTGGGGGTGTATCATTAGGAAAAAAAATTTCCCAGTTTTGGAAATGAGCTTATTGCATTGTTTTGCAGTAACCAAAGAGATGGCGGTGTAGAAAATAATACTGAGAGGGGGGGTGAATCAATATTACTAAGTCAATTATTTTTTATTTCATACACAGATTCGTATACGCTACTTCAGTTAGTGAAACCAGCGTATGTATGAAACTTCAGTTCAGGAAACTAGTGTATAACTTATAGACTTATAATTTAATTTATTCTTCAGATGTTGATCTTTTAATATGTGTGTCAGAACCATATAAACAGTAACCAGGAATAGAAAAATAGAGTAGACAGTCACACACAGGAACACAAAATATAAGGTGGAAACCCAATGTGGGTGAAAACCACTTGCTGCAATTCGTCTTTATCTTCTTTCAATTAGAAAATTCTCTTTACAATGTTTCTGTACTGGTGCGGTCTTATACCAATACGCAGGCTGTTACCTATGGAAGACTACAACCTTCTCTCATTCTCCAGCTTTTCCTGGAAGGGAGCTACAACCCCCTTAGCTCTTGTACTAGCTGAGGTACTAGTACGTAGGTGCTGACCTACAGAAGGCTATAACCTTCTCTTTTCTTCCAGGGACCACATTTCATAAATTTTCAGACTAGATCCATGAATATCAATCAAACATCAAGTATATCAACCAATCTGCTTTGTACAAACCAATACTGAATCAACCAATAACTTCTCAGAATATCGTAAACAGAAAACAGTATCAGTAACCAGATACCAATTCTGAACCCAGAACATAGCAGCAATAAACAGAAGTAGCTAAAACATATTTCATGAGACGTACGCTACTTCAATGCGTAGAACCTGTGTGCATATGCTTCTGCAACAAGGCCAACCAGCGTATACGTTGTTTTGAGTTAGAGAACTGGCGTGTATGCGCGCCTCTGCTGTGCCGAACCTGCGTACAGATCTATAAAATATAATTTATTCTTTTCACTTGTTCAAACATCAATTATACCCAGATTATCAGATTTATAGATTTAACCATGCGCCAAATATAACAGATCAAAAACCACACAATGATACTACTATTTAAGCCTCAAGATCTTGATCTATCAATAGAACTTATCCATCTTTTAGCGCTCAGGTTCCTCCTTTGTTCAAATCTAGAAATGCACCATAACCCAATTCTAGATCTTGCTCCTCATAAGATTTTCAATACTTTCGTGAATCAATTTTCCTAAAGATCTCCTTCCCCTTTTATAGTTTTAGGCCTTACTCAATACCATGGTCCAAAACCATTTAGAGCCAATGCTAGGGGCCAATACCTCAGTTCAAAATTTTGGATGCAATACCAAGGTCCAAAACCATAGGTTCAAATATAATGGACTAAATACCATGGACCAAAAATAAGTTTTCCCACATGTATGCGCTTTTCCTTGCATGAAAGTGCGTGTATACGTATACGCGCCTTTTGATCGTCGCACCTGCGTGTATATGCGACTTGGTTAGAAGGAAACTGCGTATATCTCTTTTTCTTTTATTCTTAGAGCCTGAACTGAGATCTTCTATCTCAGTGAGTTGCCATCAAGGACAACACCTGTGTCATAGCGCCAAACCTCTGTCATAATGCGAAAAGTCTCCCCCTTTGGACTTGATGGCAACCCCAAGTCACTCAAAGTCATTCTCCCCCTTTGACATCAAGGGCAAAGGGTTATGCTCCCCCTGAGTACATGCTGAATTCTCTGCTCTTATGTGCTATCCAAGCTCCCGCTGACTGTAGGCAAGGTCTGCAAGAAGATGTTATACAAGAAGAAACATGACTTTATACATTATAAATGACCTTCCTATCACCAAAAACTCATACATACATCCATCTCCCAACCAAGTGGGAATACACCAATATTGACGCATCCACCCAACCAAGTGGGGATACACCAAGAATTTACACATGATAAAACAAAACATTACATCCATATTTTTAAAACTCTGACTCCAACTCCGACTCGGCCGAGGATCGACTCCGACTCCCACTCCGAAACGGTAATGACTCGGCTGGCTCGATTTCAATGACTCGGTCGTTGTAAAAAATACATTAAATATTCATTTTTTTCATAAAAAAAAATAATTTTAAAGATTTTCATTCATGTTTCCAAACACACAGCATTATAATATAGATGGAAGACAACATATGATCAAAGTAGGCTCATGAACCAATCCATTATATCAAAATGGTACCCAATGGCAATACATAGTCAACTGTCATACATGATCAAAGACTCAAAACAAAAAACACATAACCAAGGAGGCTAGAAATGGCCTCTACAACAAAAGTAAACTATGACAGTGACCAGACTCCAGTACTAGTAATACTTAGTACTGGCTAGTAGCTACTGCCAGAGGAGCCAAGATCATGTCGATCAATCTCTGGATCATGATCAACAGTGTCAGACAGGGGGCCCCATGGCTCCTCCTCATCATCATCACCTCCAACTGCAACTGTAGAAGTGGTACCACTAGCAGGCTGTGCAACTGCAGCAGATGCAAGCTGAGATAGAGTAGATATGTTGCTGCGCTTCTGTCGTGGCTGAGCAGAGGAAGCACCTACAACTGGAGTCCTTGCTGGCTGTGAGACTGAGGTTGGTGGATTGGGATCTGCATTCAACTGAACAGGCTAAAGTTGAACATCATGTTCAAGTTCAACTAATGTCTCTAAATCTAAATCTAAATCACGATCCTCATCAGGATCAAACTCTGCTAGACGACTCTCCACTACCCAATCTGATGTTGGATCAATGTCTTCCAACACAATGGGATTTGAATCAGGTCTTTTGTTTAGCAAATGGTTTCGTCTGAGCCGAAGGTTGTATTGGACATAAACTAGATCATTTAACCATTTTGATCCAAACGGTTTCTCTTCTTTGTGTGAATCCTCTCAAAGACAGACCAATTGCGCTCACACCCAAATGCATTGCAAGTTTGACTCAAAATACGAATTGCAAACCTTTGCAATTCAGGACAATGGCCACCAAAGGCCTCCCACCATTGTGCTACAAAAAACATAAGAGTGTAATGAGTTAGCTCAACAAAATTACAAATTATATCTAACTTTCAAATTATAAACGATTTAACAAACTTAAAAAAAAAAAAGTAAAACTATTAAGAATTTGAAAATTGAAATTTTTGTTTACCTGGCTCATCTTCTTCTCTTGCAATCTTTGCTAGGTTCTTCCCAAAGGTACCTGATGCATTGCTGAAGATATTGGCCTGTCGGTGTATCTCCAGCTGATCAGACTCCAATGGGATCATGCGACCAATGCAATCAATTAGTCCATCTCTGACCTCCCCCCTCAAAGCTCCTGACTCCTTAGCTTTATAATGATACTGTGGGTTCAAAAAATACCCAGCTGCATGTATAGGGCGATGGAGTTGATTGTTCCATCTTTCATCAATGATTGCCCAAATGGGTCCATACTTTGCCACTCTATCCTTGTATATTGTCTTTATTTGCTCCTTTGCTTGATACATAGCCTCATAAATGAAGCCCATCGCCAACCTTTCCCCATCCACCAACTGCAACACCTTAACTAGTGGCTCAGCAAGCTTCACAATCTCTGCTGCCTTTCTCCAAAAAGTTTCTTCATGGACTTTCCTTTTCAATTCTTTGCCTTCCGGTTTGTTAGACCAACTGCTTTGATTCCATTCATCACTGGAAAACATCTTTTGCAAGTTTCTATGTTGGGAAAGCATAGATTGCAATGTCAAAAAATGTGTAGCAAATCTAGTGATGGCAGGACTAATAACATCCTTGCCCCCAGTGTGTTTCCTCGTGAGGCTCAAAACAATGTATGATTGTAGATAAATTTTGTTATGCTTTTGGCATGATCTATAGTGTTTTTGACCCAATCTAATTTTCCAATATTCTCAAGCATGAGGTCTATGAAATGTGTAGCGCATGGGGTCCAAAAGATGGTATTGTGTTTTTCCTCTAACAGTTTACCAGCAAGAACATAGTTAGAGGCATTATCTGTGATGATTTGAACAACATTAGCCACCCCCACCTCCTCAACAACCTGATCCAATAGCTGAAACAACAAGTGGCCATCTTTTACCTTATCAGATGCATCAACTGATTTTAAAAACATGGTTCCCTATGGGCAGAAGACAAGAAAGTTTATGATGGTATGGTTTCTTTGATCAGTCCATCCATCTGACATGATGGTACACCCTATTCTTGCCCATGAGTCCTTGAACTCTTGCAAATACTCATTAATGGATTGAATTTCTTTCTGCAAACGAAACCCCCTTAGCTCATGCATAGTAGGGCCTTTGAAGCCTTTTCCAGCAGCATGTATGGCATCAAACACAGGCTCATAATATGGTGAATGAGCAGCATTAAAGGGGATATCAGCATCATACCACCGTCTAGCTATGTACTCACAAGCAGTCTCCCTCAATTCTTTCTTCCAATGGTCATCTAAAGTGGGCTGCATTTGAGTTTTACTAACTTCAGGACCATGTGCATCTGATGGAGAGGAGGGAGTGAAATAACTTTTGATAGTCACATCACCCTTTTTCAAATTCATTCTACCCTTTCCCTTATCTTGAACAGAACCAAAAGAGGGAGGAACATATCGGAAAGGGTTGGATGTATCAGTTTGAGGGATAGAGGAAGAACCCTCAAAATAAACCCGGCCGTTTCGGTATCGAAACGGCTGTTTCTTAAAACAATGATTACATCATCCATCCCAGGCATAGTGGGGAAACCAAGATAGGCCGTTACATGACCTTGATAAGAATAGAAATACAGGACATAGAGACGAAATATCTACAGCAAGACTATGATAGTTATCAATAACTATCATCAGCAATATTTGTCAATCATTATTTAGACTAGCAACCATGTTCTCCTTCTGCATCTGTTCCATCTGAAACCAAAAACAACTGTGAAATTGAACCAAGATCTTCTAAGATAATGCCAACAAGGCATTATTAGAAGAATATATGCTCCCCCTGAACCTGTGCCAGATGGTCTTTGTCAGACCCATATCAGACTCTTTTCATCTAGAGCCTGGCCCACTGAATGTCTTCAACCAACATATACGCGAGTGTATCCACAGAAACTGGCGTATTTACACGGATACTCCTCATGAAACTCACGTACAACCACTTATCTCTGAAACAGATAATTTCAACAATAAGATGCTGCATCAACTACCCCCAACTTCTGTTTGAGGTATTCAAATGTCTCCCTGGGCAGTGGTTTGGTGAGTATATCAGCAACCTATTCCTTGGACGGAATGTTAACACCCAGGTTGTTCCCTTTGACTCTAAGGGAATACGGCCGGGGTAACCACTAACCAATCTTTGGATTACAGCTTCTAGCCAAACTGTGATCAGAGAGGGCTCTCTCTTTAATATTTATCTCTGTTTTGTACTGATTTTAGGCTAGCTATAAGTTCAGGTTTGTTTAAGGTTTTGGTTGGATGATAATTTCAGTCAAGGTGCTTATGCATTCTCCAAAGTGTTCTAGTCCATTGGGCTATGGAGTCAGTGGTCCTTTAGTTATTTTGAGGTGCTGAGTGATTTACTGTAGTGATGCTGCAGAGCCAGATTAGTGTCTGAGAACAACGTTTATAATAGTGATTAAGTGGAGTGTATCCAGTTAATGCAAGGCAATGAAGAATCTTGCAGTGAACTGCTAAAGAAACACAAGGGGAATATTGTCCTAGAAGCAATTAAGAATTTCTAGGTAGTATTCATACTTATAGAATCAATATAGACATGAGCAATTAAGAATTCATGTGCATAGTAATCCTGAAGACAAACATTTACAGCAGTAAAAATTGAGTACAAGGTGTAGCGAAACAAGTCCTGCACTATTCTTTCTTTTTAATGCTAGCTTAGTATAAGATGAGTATGATTTTGACAAACATAAGTAAAACAAGAAACAGAGTTTGGAGAAAACTTGTTATTTCATCAGACATCACAGGAATTCTGCATCAGCACATGGAGCATCATCTAGACATCAAATATTTCAGGAAATCACTGAGCTCATCCAGCCCTATGTATTAGATAATTCTGAAAGTGTACAATACACTTGTCTCATAGAGAAAATTACCAACCCTTTATGAGTTACTCAGGGGAGTATATATACAAAATTTACATAAAAAATATCAGCAAATGAGTTAATATCTCATTTATGATATGCTAATCTCTGGAATGCAATAGCTGAAGGAGTGAATGCTGCGGTAATTCCTTAATGCCTCAGCTGTCAAAATAGTCAGAAGATATTTGGACTTTATGGTTGTTAGAGTCGGCTGGAGATGTGCTGTCTGAAACTTGGATAACTGTCATTTTCTATGTGATGAGTCACTTTTTTAGCTGTTTTAACTGCTGACATTTGTCATGTTATTTGTCTTGTAGTGACCTGGAGCTGGCAGTGGCCGAATGACTGAAGCTACCATGGCAAAATCTGAAGCATAAATTGCCACCAATCCTCCTTAGGCATTTGATGTCTGCGCATCTTTATCAATGTTTCCTCGGCCTCTGTATGTCTATAAAGATTGGGAGGGGTTTCAAACAGGTGATTTACTTCATTCTCAATGAAGAACATGCCTCCAAGTTTGTCATATAAGCTCTGTCCTGTGGGAGGCCCTGCTTGTTCAGATGAACTGCCAGATGCAATAATCTGATTTTCAATAGTGGTTGCCATTCTGTTGGCCATTTGATCTGGAGAGATCAGTTTTCCTGCACCACTTAGTAAGCTGGGCAGGCCTTTTGCTTGCAGCACTCCCATTTTAACTTTATATTCCTCCACATCTGCTTGCATCTCATAGTACTACCTCTCCACTGTTTGTATATAGTTCCTGAGAGTTAGTACCTTCTTGGCAGAGAGGACAGCCTCTGTTCTGTTGGGAATGCCTATAGCTGCCAATTCCTCCCTTTCTTGCCTGTTCAGGAAGTCTATCATTCTGTTTGCCTGCTCTTCTCTGTTCCCTAGCACTGTCTTGGCCTTCTGAATTTCTGCTTGAGCTTGGCCCATTAAATCCATCTGCTCATGCATTATTTTTATTGACATCCATTGTTGTTTGATGGATTGGCCAATTTTGGCCCATAGGATTCTCTTTATGTCGGCCATAGCAGTCTCCAGATTCAGCTCTTTCTCTAAGGCCTTTATCTTTTCTTTTTGGGCCTTTATTTCTCTGCCCTGTTCTGCTACAGTCACTTTGGACTTGTCATACTTGGCATCCAGTTCTGCCAATTTCTCCTTGGCCTTCTTTATTTCATCTTCCTGGAGCTCCATTGCTTTGACGGCCTTGGTCAATTCCTCTACACTTGGGCTGGCATCTAGAGCTGCTGTTGTTCCTGCTGCTTCTGTTGTGGGGGCCACTGCTGCCCCTGAAGTTGCTGCTGTTTTTGAAGTAGTTGGAGGAGCTTGGGAAGTGGATTCTGCCTGTTTATCCTGTAATGCTCCTTCCAGCTCTCTCTCCAATTCCCTGATCCTCTGGTCTTGCTGCATTAGGAGGTCCAGTTGGTCCTCAGCCTGTTTTTGCTTTTGAAGTTCTGCTGTTTGAGGGTGCTCTGTGGGCTGCAGCTTCAATCTTTTCTTCAAGGCATTGAGGTCATCATATTTATTCTTCATAAGGGCCTTCACACCCGTTGGATCACTAGGATCATGTCCTAGATCAATGATGATCTCCTCAAGAGACTTTATTCTATTGTCTTTGGCCTGAGAGGACATTCTCTCAAAATCCAACTGGGTGTTGGTGTTTTTTAGGGACTCTTTTAGCTCATGGGCCATGGTGGCCTTCTCTACCAAGGTTGCATAGACCATCTCCCCAGCTTGCTTATGGAGTTCAATCTGGTCCATGGGATGTATATCTCTGGCTAGGACCTCCACCCTTGTTTTTACAAAATCTGCAGCTGTCTTAGGCTGCGGCCCTTTGGGCTTAAAGTGGCTGAGGAGCAATTTTTCCTGCTGAATGTCATATACCGACATTAGCCTTTCTTGTTGGGCTGGTGTTGCATCTATGAATTTCTTGTAGACCTCAGCCCTTAGCAGCTCATTCTGAGCTTTTATTTGTTTGAAAGAAGCCTTGGTGCTCTTGGGTTTCTTGCTTTGTTGGGAAGAAGAGGACACCTCCAAACCGAGCTGTAAAGTTTGCTCCTGCTGAAAGGAGCTTGTACCTGTATGCTGACTGCCCTCCCTGTCTTTTCTTGCACTGTCCAAGACATCTTCAGTAATGTCTTCTACCTCCGGGGAGTCTGCTCTTTGCCTTTTGGCTTCAGGCTGGTGGGAGGATCCACTGAGAGGAGTGGACTCTTCTCTATCTCTTTTTGTCCCCCTTTCCTCATGTGCTGGGGTCTATAAAATTAGAGCAGTTACTGGCTCAGTTTGTGGGGGTGGAATTTGCAGTCCTGGAGCTACTGGTAGCTCAGTGTGTGGAAGGACAGTTTTCCCTTGCTGTTGTTCTTGTTGCTGCTCTTGCTGCTGCTCACCTGAAGGGGCAGACTTTTCTTTCATTGTTTGTTCTTCTGCACCCATTATCCCTTTGCCTTTATCTAACACTGGTGCTGCTGTGGAAGATGCCTTTATTACTGGTGCAGTCCTTGAGGCTGAGATCCATTCTCCCACTGAATAAGGTGGTCTGAAAGGTACCTTCTGCACATAGTCTAGGTCAATAGTTTTTTCAAGCTCCTTCACATTCTTTAGCATTGTCTCTTCCTCAATTAGATTTTCAACTAGAGTATCCATCTGCCATTCTTGCAGGTTGGCATATTTTTCAATGTGTGGGTACTGGCAATGCTTAATGCCTATAAGCCTATACTTGTTTCTCCTAGTAGTGATGAAACCTTCAGGGTCATAATGGACCCACCGAAAACTATAGGACAGCTTGTATTTATCCTTAAGGATTAGGTCTGCATCTTCCCACCCTTCTTTTTTGTTCATGATGAAGGGGCCCAACTGGTGTTTGAACTTGAGGTGGGACTTCTTTTTGGCACTGTGGAAATGGGTGAGGTCCGACTGAATCAACTGCCTGTAATACTCCAAGGCAAATAACCTCATAGGTACATATTTTGGGAGCCTGTATGGACAGAGCTCACAGCCATAGATCTTAATGACAGCATGGTTCTCATATAGGTACCAGTCACCTATTTTATATTTTTTGGAAAGCTGCAGAGCTTTCTTTATCTCATTTGATATTCTGGGAGGACGGGACCTCATCAACAGGCAAGAGACTGGGTATACAAATTGGTCAACAAATTCACAGTAGGTATAGGGTGAATTTGTGACTTTGTGATAGACAGAGGTCCAGAAGATGACAGATCTTCTTTCCCCTTTGTGATCCAGCTTTTTGATGTAGCATGGGAAGGCTTCAGAATGATAGTACATGAACAGGTGGTAAATATAGGCCGAGTATTTGAAGACCCCCTGTCTGTCCACTCTGCTCAACTGATCATGAATCTTGTTAGCTATGAACTTAGCAAAGTTATATTTGCGGGCCGGGGGTTGGCGTGGGCTATAAGCAGATAGCAATACCAACATTGTTTTATCCACATGCTCACTGCTTTTGTATCCCAACACATAGGCAATCATGTCCAGTAAAAGCCTGCCTACATCATTGAAATGGACATTCAGGTAGGGAGGTGGCCCTGTAGGCTGGCACTCAGGTCTCATGAATGTCTTGGTGACCTTTTGAATCTCCTCACTGGTCAGCTTGGCAGCAGTGTCCAGCAAATAGTTCATGGAAAATGGGATTAGCAACTCTATCTGATCAAAATGTAACATTTTCTTGATGGACTCAGCATTAATGTAGAAAAGGATCCTCCCAGATGGAGTGCTAATAGCTCCGTGCTGCACATCATAGTTTTCAGCACATAGGTGAATGATTTCATGGAAGACATTTACAGCTGGGAGACAATAGTATGGTAGGTTTGACTCCCATATCCCATGTGTACCATGACCATCCTTATAGTCCTCTCTTAATTGACAGAAGGTCTGCAAGAAGTCCCTGTTACCCTCAAAGTCTTCAATAAGATAGTCCTTGTCAGCAAATGCCAAGGCCTCCAGCTCTTTATTTGGTGGATTTAATGGAGCTACACTGAGGGATGAGGATGCAGAAGCAGCCATTGTAAAACTTGATTTTGAAAATAAGGTGATGGCAATGGTTTGCAAAGTTCTTTAAGAGCTTAAGTAATAGGCCAAATGTAGACCAAGTTTGAAGTGTTTTTCTCAGTGGAAAATGCAAGCTGGTTTCTGTAGTTTGTTGCAAATTCACAGGAATGTGAATTTCTAAGGGTAAGTTGCAGAGGGTATGAGGTTTCCTTTGGTAGAAATTGCAGCTGGCCTTTACTCGGCAAAAGGGAACAATGCCGAGCACCTCGAGGACAATTTTATGGTTCTGGCCCGCGAAACGACTGTTTTAATGCCAATTTTTAGTTCTGGGGGCAATGCAAGTTACTTTAGCTGACTCTTGGTTAGCAGACAGAGCTAGACTGTGGATTTTGACCAGTCTTCAATGGTGAATTTACAGAGAAATGGAATGCATGGGCAAAATGGGGAAATCTGGTGAAATACCTGGAAAAACGTTTGACAGGCCTGCGGGCCGAACTGTGTAGGCTCAATGTAGCCGAATCCTTGACTTGTAGCGGTCTGAATCTTGAATTTGATGGCTGGAAACGAATTTTCGCGGCAGCTGGTTGACAACGGCTACATCGTTTGTGCGTGAAAATGACCGCAAACGGCTAATTTGGTCATTTATAATGACAAATTTGGAAAAAACATGCTATTGGCGCTTTTCCGCCGATGACGTCAGCATGACGTCATGGTGGGGACCGGGTACGGAGGTGACGTGGCTGCTGAGGTGTAGGCCAGGGTGGCAGGACACGGTGGCGGGTAGATGCGGTGGCAGGGCTACGTGGAGGGCCACGGGACGCGGGGGCGGGTGGAAGCGACATGACGTCAGGCTGACATGAGGGTGACGTGCCCCGGATGGGTGGTAATGGGGAGGCGGTAAGCGGGTTTCCCGCACCGCCTTTGCTGATAAGTGGTATTGGGGAGGGGGGCTCCGAACAAACCCAGCGTTTGACACGCGTCCAGGGTACGGCGCCCAATACCGCCCTTCCCCGGACGTTAAAGGGAGGCAGGTCGGGGGGCGAAAACACCCGCCCACCGTTAGATCTGGGCGGTGGAGATCGGACGGCTGGCGGGTATTGCCGCCGGTCGCGCAGCTTCCGGGTTGGGTCCCGCCTTTATAAAATATTCATTTTAATATATATGCGTAGAACAATAGGTTTAAGGGTTTTGTGGGTTTTTCGGGTTTTTGGGTTAGTTTGTGGAAAAGGGTTTATGGTGGGTTTTTTAGCAGAGGGAAGGTTAGGGCTTATGGAGAGGTTATTACTCCCAACCAGGGGTTAGAGTAATCCCATGACAGGGTTGAGCATAGTCCCAGGTGGACTAAAGTCTCCCTTAGACAAACCTATTTAGCTATAATGCTAAAAGGAGGATATTTATAGAATGCTTGGGGGTTTATACACCATGGTGTTATAATAGTAGGGAAAGGGGAACATAGGGGATTTTAGATAATAGAAGTCAGGGGTTAATATGGGGGGAAAATGTGAATGAGGAGTGATACCACTAAGTTTGTTTGAAAACTACTTAGTTTAGGGAGTAGATCAAAATGAAAAGAATTTTAGACAAGAAATGTGGCTTGTTAAAGGAATAAGAACCACCATAACACCTCAAATTCTTCCATGAATTTCAACTACTGAAGGGATGTTAGTAATGAATGTGAAAGGGGGAATGGGAAGTTAGACATGCTCCTTTGCCTTGCTTTTCTTATCTTGACCAGCAAGTTTCAACCTGAAATGAATACCACTTCTGCAACCCCATCTACTTACCCAGCTACTTTGCCTAGCATTTTTTGTTTCTTCTTGGAGGGTGCACTTGAACTTGCAGACCCTTATGTGCCTTTTCTTTTCATTGGCTTTTCTTTTGATCATCTATCTAAGACTGCCCTTATTTCTTCCAAGGCCCTAGATTAAGCAGTTGGGGACCTTAATTCTCTACCTAACTACCTTTGTCTGCCAAGATTAAACTGTTTGGACATACTTCTTTCTCTAATCTACAACAAAAATTGAGACATGGCATGACCCAGCTTAGGCTGTTGGATCACCCATTGAGAAGTATAACATCACTAATAAAATGCACATGTGTGCCTTTCATCAGAATATGAGATCTTTGCCTTGCCAAAGTAGATCATATTGGCACTTCCCAAGCCAATCATGAAAAATGAAACCTATTGGTATAGGTAGCTAACAGGGAACATACTCCAATTTTACCTTTTGTTCAAGCACTTGTTCCCGGAGAAAATGATATTTGATAGGTATGTGTTTGGTCTTCGAATGCATGACTGGATTCTTTGAAATACTGATTTCACTTGTATTATCACAAAAAATGGAGATAGGTGGAGTACAAGTGATTTGAAGATCTTGCAAAGTTTGCATCATCCAAAGGAGTTGTGTGCAACAAAATGCAACAACCACATTATCTGCTTCAGCTGTAGATAAAGCAATAGAACTTTGTTTCTTGCTTAACTAAGATACTAATCCGGAACCCATAAAAAATTCACCACCACTAGTGCTTTCCTATCATCCACGCTTCCTGCCCAATCTGCATCTATATAAGCATAGAGTGTGAGATCTGCATTTCTAGGATACCATAAGCCATAGTTTTGTGTTCCTTGAAGATATTTGAAAATCCTCTTAACTGCCTAAATATGTGCTTCCTTTGGATTTGCCTGAAATCTTCCAACTATTCCTACTACATGCATGATGTCTGGTCGGGTACCTATCGGGTAGAGCAAACTACCAATCATGGATCTATAGTTTGGTTGATGTACTGCTGCTGATTCATCATTTGCGCTGAGACTGCATCCTGTTACCATAGGGTTACATACCGGTTTCGAATCTTCCATACCATATTTCTTCAAAATCTGCTTGAGGTACTTGGTTTGTGATAAAAAGATACCGTCTTTATTTTGTTGGATTTGTAAACTAAGAAAATATGTCAGCTCACCAAGCAAGGACATTTCGAATTCTTTCTGCATCACCAAAGCAAATTTTTGACTCATGGCTTCTTCATTGCTACCAAAGATGATATCATCAACATACACAACAAGTATCAACAATTTATCATTATGAATTTTTATATATAGATTGCTATCTGTTGATCCTTTTGAAAAACCTTGTTGATGAAGGAACTTGTCCAAACGATAATACCAAGCCCTTGGAGCCTATTTAAGGCCATAGAGAGCCTTTTTGAGTCTGCATACAAGTTTTGGATCATTTCCAAGAATAAACCCATCTGGTTGCTCAATATACACTTCTTCATCCAAGTCTCCATTCATAAAGGCAGATTTCACATCCATTATAAATACTTTGAACTTTTGAAAGCTTGAAAGAGCAAGGAACATTCATATGGCCTCAAGTCTGGCAACTGGTGAAAAAGTTTCTTCAAAGTCTATGCCTTCTTGTTGAGCATACCCTTTACAAACAAGTCTAGCCTTGTTTCTAATAACATCTCCATTTTCATTAAGCTTGTTTTGAATATCCATTTTGTCCCTATGACATTCTTATCTTTTGGTCGAGGAACCAACTCCCAAGTGTTATTCTTTTCAATATGCTCAAGTTCTTCCTCCATGGCCATGACCCAACATTCATCTTTGCATGCCTCATTTACATTTTGTGGTTTAGTGGAGGAGAGAAATGCTAGATAGCTTAAAGCTTCTGAAATGGTTCTTCTTGTTTGTACACTTGCCTCTTTCTGCCCCAAAATTTGAGTTTCTGGATGATTCTTCTGAACGTACCTCGTTGGAGTCTTTTCTTCTATCCTTATCTGTTCTTCTGGTGCCTTATGAGTTTCTTCTTCATCATAAGTCTGATTTGATGTTGAAGGATAGTCCTCATCATCTTCAAAATCTTTGGATTTTACCTGCCTAGGAATGTTTCCTTCTTTATCAACCACTACATCAATACTTTCAACAATTTTTCCGAGTCTTTTATTGTAACACTTATATGCTTTCTGTGGGGAGAGTAGCCAATGAGAATGCCTTCATCTACTCTAGGTTCAAACTTGCCAAGGTTTTCATCAGTCTTTTTGATGTAGAATTTGCTTCCAAAAATTTTGAAGTATTTTACTGTGGGAGTCTTACCATACCAAATTTCATGAGGTGTTTGAGTGTTGTTTACCTAGACATTTTTCTTGTTGAAAATAGTAACTGCAGCAAATGCGGCTCTACCCTAGAAGGTTGCAGGAGTTCTAGACTCATCAAGCATAGCATGAGCCATTTATTGAACCGTTATGTTCATCCTTTCCACTACTCCATTTTGCTAAGTAGTCCTTGCAGTAGAGAATTCCCTTCTTATTCCATGTTCTTCACAAAAATCGAAAAATTCATTCGAGGTAAATTCCCCTCCTCGAATAGACTTGAGGCATTTAATTCTGCGATCTGATTCATTTTCAACCAAGGCTTTGAATGCTTTGAACTTATTGAAAGATTCGTCTTTATGCTTCACAAGTCCTATCAAACACATCCTGTAAAAGTCGTCAATGAACAATATAAAATATTCTTCTCCTCGAGGTGACCTTTTCCTAGATGGACCACATACATCAGTATGGACAAGTTCAAGTGGTCTACTGGTTGATCCTTCCTTCTCAAGAAAATTAGTTCTGGTTTGCTTACCAAACTGACATGATTTGCATATTGTATTGTCTGGAATTCTGATGTCAGGGAGATCATGAACCGCCTGATATTTGCATGCTTTCCTTATCTGAGAAAAGCTTAGATGCCCCAATCTTCTATGCCACAGCCAATGTTCATCATTCTTGCTTAGATATCATTGTTGTTGTCCTCCCTTGAGTATGTATAAATTATTTGGAGCTCTTATGCCTTTGATCATTGTTTCTCCTATATCAAGCTCACAAACAATGCATCCATTTGATCGAAATATTACTTCATTTCCTTGATCACACATTTGACTGACACTCAATAGATTATGCTTTAAGCCATCAACATACATAACATTTCCAGCTTTGACCTTTTCTTTCAAAAGAATAGAACCTTTACCTTTTATGAGAGCAGGGGTGTCATTTCCAAATGAGACCTTCCTTTCCTTTTCTAAGGCACTATATGATTGAAGTTTTTCTTTATCACCTGTCATATGTTTCGAGCATCCACTGTCGATGTACCACTGATTTTCTTGTCGTTCTGCATATAAGGCTATCCCACATCTTTCTGGTTGCGATTCTTTCTTTCTCCATGTTTTGGGACTCAATGAAACTTGCTCCTTCTGAGTTGTTTGCCGAAACCTACTCCTGCATTCAGAATCTTCATGACCGAAGTTGTTACAAATAGAACATTCTATTTCATTCTCAAGAGCAGAAAAGTTATTGTAGGTCCTTTTCATGATCCCAGTCATACTCCTTTGTTTTTGAGCTTCTCTAGTCATGATGGTCTTGTAGGCAACACATTGAGCAGCTTTGTGACCAAAGTTATGACAAGAGAAACATTGGCCATTGAAAAAATTCCTGCAATTATCAAACCTACTGACCAAATGATTTTAGTTTCCATTAACATCCATTCTTGAGGCAAATTGAGAATGATTTACCTGTGGTTGGTTGTAGCTTCTGTTCATCCTTGAAGTAGATTACCCCTGATTTACTTGGTAATCTTTGTTCATTCTTGAAGTAAATTGTCCCTGATTTACCTGGTGATCTGCATTATGCTTTTGTTGTCAATTGTCAACCTATTCACTTCTCCTTGCTACATCAAGATAACTTTTGGAGGTGGATGGCTTATGTGCTTGCTTCTGTGCTTGAGACGCTTCTTCAGTATATCCAAGACCTGTTTTGATTTGAGGAGAACGCTGCACTTTGATAATCTCATCTAAATTTTTAGATCCTTTAGCAAATCTAAGATTAAGAGCTTTTGATTTCTCAATATCTTTTCTAAGTCCCACAATTTCACATTCTAACTTTTCATTGTGTTTTTCTCTTTCAACAAGTTGGAATGTCAGAATATCTATAATCATATTCTTTTCTTCTAAACAAATTTTGAGTTTAGAAATTTCTTCATAGAGACCTTCTTCATCTATAGCATCCATGAAATCATCATCTTCAAAGGCCATAAAAAATCTATAATCATTACATTGTTCATCTTCATCACTATTTGAAAATCCATCACTGTGTTCATGTGTATAACAACTCTTCTTAGTTACATTTTGTTTTTTGTTCCATTTAACTGGTTCCTTACCTTTGTCAAGTTTATCTTTATGAGGACACTTGGTAGCATAGTGACCGACTCTTCCACAAGCAAAGCATTTGAAAGGTAGCTTACCTCTAAATCTTCCAGTCCCTTGTTGAAGATTCCTGAAAAAGTTTGATTCTTCTTCTTCTTCTGACATTTGTCATGACTCATTGTAATCTCCTTTTCCTGAGGCTTTGAATGTGGCTTCTCTCCTGTCCGATGGTCCCCCTTTTCCCATTTCATAAGCAATTAGGATTCCGTGCAGCTGTGACATGGTAATGCTATGTAGATCCTGCTTTTCTTCTATGGCAAATACTTTTGAATCAAACTTAGAAGACAAAGATCTTAGAACCTTTTCAACCTAAGTAACTTCTTTTATTTCTTCACCCAAGTTTTTCATACAATTAACGATCTCATCTATACATAAGAAATAGTTAGCCACACTTTCATCATTGTGCATTATGAGATTTTCATACTGAATTCTTAGAGTTTGAAGTTTTGCCCGTTTTACCTGATCATCTCCTTCATAGCTCAGAACTATCTTGTCCCATATTTCTTTTGTGGTTTTACCTGCATAACCTTGATGAATTCTGATTGAGATAGACTCCCTAATAGAGTATTGACAGCCTTTGCATTTGTTTCATACTACTTCTTACCAGCCATGTATATAGGAGTTGCAGACATAAATGTGTATCCTATTTCCACAATATCCCAAACTTCTGTACCAAGAGATTGAAGATAGGCTGTGATTCTTACCTTCCAATAGACAAAGTTGCTTCCATCAAAAATTGGTGGCCGGATCAATGCCTCTTTTTCGAAGTTGCTCATGATGATAGATCTTCCTGTTACACTAAAATTTTTCACCATGACTATTTGCAGTTAGTATGGCTCCATCAACTGTCATACTATCCTCCTTGGCAAGTCTTATACCTCTGCTCTTCATGTCAAACTCCAAGAAAGAGAGAAAGTCTTTAAAAATCTATATATCTCTGGGTACGGAGTTTCTCTTAGCCTTACCTGCGTGTACGCACCTCAAGTTCACAATACCTGCATACTTGTACGCTCTGTCTGTAAAGGGGTGGGTGCGTACTCCTGTAAAGGTCAAAAGGCGCAAGTTTCACTTCAAAAAAGTTACTTGTGGTCATTTCTAGAGCATTCTAGAAGCTTGTTTGACGTGTATTGAGCGCCTCCAGATGGTTCATGTATCCCTATGAAAGAGGAACTTATCCCATCAAGAGGGGAGCTATCCCATTCAAAGAGGGGCTTATCCCATTGATGGTGGACTTGATTAACTTCCTCTAGAGCACTATAAATACAGGCATTGGGCCAGAGGGAGGGGAGGTTGAAAGCTGAACATTCCTAAGGGTAGATGCTGTTGGAATTAGGACTCCCTTATAGAGCTTGAGAGGAGAGATTCCCATCCTTTCCTAGCCTTATTTGGAAGTGGGCGAGCTGATCAAAGTAAAGGAAAACTCTTGCTGGACCCTAAGAGGGACCTGCACAACACCAAGGCTCAGGTTGTAATGGTTTCTTTTGTTTCCACTTAATACAATTAAGCTCACTTTTCTCAACAGATTGTTATACATGATTTGTTTCATATACTCCTTGGTCTGTATGATGAATATGTGTTATTTTATAAGTTATTCAGGTGCTATGTAATCTTTTGGCTTGTTAGTGAATGCATGTTTCGAAGAGAAGGAGGAGCTCATCCGGATCGGCGAGGCTGGACTACTACAAAGCGTTGGACTAAAGGTATATTATGAACACCTGATTACTTGTATTCTAAATGCATATTTAGAGAAAGGTAGTGTTTATTTGTATTGTTTGTCACTAGAAAGCCTTAGCTTCTAGGGAGGTCGGTTTTGTCCGCAAAATTGACTCTTTCCGCATGACAAAATGGCGACTCCACTGGGGAACTCCATTGATGTGAATTATTTTTCCTTTGTGTGAAACTTTGATCTGAGAAAAGTCGTTTGTTTTCTGGTTTTTGGCTGTTTGACTGTGTATTTGGGTGGGCTAGCTTAGGGTTGAATTAGATTTTAGTTTTTCTTGGTTTTGCTAGAAGTACGCAGCCTCTGCGTTGAGCACAGTGCGTACCTGTACGCACTGCAGCTTTGTGCACAGAGCGTACACGCACCTGTGCAAATAGGTTGCCTGCATACCCTGTCAAAATTGAGAAAATTTCAATTTTCTCCTTTTTTGCCTCTTAGATTTTGTTTTTAATTTGTTTTTACTGCCCAGATCCACTGGTTACCTGTCATAAATCTTCACCTAAGCTTGTTTCATCAGTGTCAAGAGTTTTAGTGAAATTCATAGAGATTTTTCCCTAGGGTTTGATTTTTGCACTGGTCCTGTAGTGACTTTGGCTTTAGAAGTTGTAAAACCTTGGATCTCCCTGGTTTTTTCAGTCTTCTTAGGAGTCAGACCTTTCATAGAATCCACCCTTGTGAGAAACCTACCTTTGTGTTGTCCCTTTGCGGAATCTCGAAAAAGTTTGTTGATTAAACTTTGAATTTTATTCTTAAGAAAAAGAACAAAATATTTTGATTTTTGTTTTTGACTGGTTTTTGATTTTGCATTAACTAGTCCTTAGTTAAATTTTGACTGAGTAAAACATCCTGGAATCATACTTGGTAGGCTTTTTGCCTCATTAGATTTACTTTTAGGTGAATTTCTCTTAGATTTTCTTTTGGGTGAAATTGAGTTGATTTGATTGCCATAGATTTTTTAACTTTGATTTCTGTTAAAGTAAGTTTTACATGCTTTCTTAATATAGGGAAAAATCCAAAAAAAAAACTCTTTTGAAGAAAAGTTTGCTTTAGTAGCATTTGAGTCTTTGAAAAGAAAAGGAATTTTCGTGAATTAATTAGTGGTCATGTGTTGTATGCTTTGGAAAAGATAAAGAGTTTGTTTCTTTGATTTTCATTGCCAAGAAAGTTGTCTTTATATCAATATTGCATTCTCCAACTCTCTTAGCTAGGGAATTCATTGAAAAATAAAATTAGTATAAGTCATCCTAAGTGCATCTTTTTAGTGGATTTGAGTCGAGTCTACACACCATCAGTTTCATCTCCGCTACCTTTTGTCCTAAAGAAAAGCCATAAAAAATTAACGCTTAAGGTAAAATCAACTTAGTAACTTTTATTTACTAGGGCTCTGAAACACCAATATAGATCAGGCTAGTGTCTTGGAGTAGGAGAGTAATTAACTCTCTAAGACAGTAAAACCAAACAAGTAGCTCATCTTGTGGTAGGATAAATCCAACTGTTTCATTTGTACTCTGGGAAAGCTCCTCTTAAAGGACAAGCACGAGACTGTGTCCGAACCAGTGAGGGGATCAATCCTCCTTCATTGGGAAAGACGCCAGATACGCACGTACTACAAATGGTAAACCTCAGATTATTGTCGAGGAGCCTGGGGTCACTTGTCGGTAAACCTTGGATTATTGTCAAGGAGCCGGCAAGGGGATTGAGCTTGTTACTCTGCCCTTGCATGCTATCGGGTCGTAGACTGTTCCCCCAGGTATATTTGTTGCTGTTGGTAACCTTAGTGACCGTTATCTTTAGGATTCTACCCGAGGTGACGGTGGAGGGAAGATCCCATTGTACCTGGAGCAGACGTCGGCTAGACTCACTTGGATTTTCCGGGGGGTTCACTTCACTCGAGACGGTTAAAGTGGAGGAACTTGTGCCGGTCTATTCATTAAGCAGGTTGTCGGGGTAACTGTTCCAACCACCACTTCTGTACTGAATTCGGCGATGTTGGGCTTCATCACCAACTAGTGTTTTCGGTCTGGAAGGCTACTGTTTGTGTATGGTTTGACGCCCTAGATTCTTTAGGCGTGTGATTCGAATTTGTTTGGTTCTTTAGAGACTTTAGGCGGTTTTCTTTGAGATTTTACTTTGTTTGCGTGTGTAGTAGTTAAAAGTTTTTAACTGTGGTTGAATTACCGAGACAGTCCCGTAGACTTCAGGGCCAGTCTCCTGAGATTGTTACCGTGGCCGATTTGTTGAGGAAGTCCCGTAGACTTCGGGGCGAACCTCCTAAAGACGTCCCGGGTCATTACGAAGGTTTGAAAGTCCTTGTAACTCCTAGTGGCAGTAAAGTAGGTTCACCTGAAGAAGGACAATCGTCGTTGGTAGTCCATCCAGATTACCAAGGTCTAGAAACAGGTTATAATCCCGAAGCTGTTGCAGTTTCCGAGCTTGCTGGTAGTTTTTCATCTACTAGTGATATAGGCGAAGAGCCTGAAATATCTGAACCTGTTACTCCAACTTCTAGTGTTCCTGATTCACCTAGGGTAGAAAGAGTCATCACCAAAAATCTTCCTTCTGGTTTGATAGCTATTGAAGAAATTGCTTCAGAAGAAGAAATAGGCATCTCTATCCTTGAAGATCAACCTACTATTGATCTAAGGGAGCGTGAATCCATTTTTTACAGTCCTCCTAGAAGTACTACTTGGTATCTTTCGTTAACTAATTATTTGGACAACTCAGGGTCAAGTTTTTCTCCACCTCGTACTCCTTATCCACCTGGAGGTATTTATACTCCTGTAAATATGTCTGGTCAGTCGTCCGTGTTCACTCAATCTCCTGAATCTTTCTTGTACGGCGATCCTTCTGTTCCCTCTGGGTATCAGTCACTTTCTGGTACTTTTGCGGGAGCATCTCCTCAACCCATTGAACATGGGTTATTAACTGGAAACAATGGTAATAAACCGTTGGGTGTAGGATACATTTACATGATGTCAGGCTCAGTTCCCGGTTCTCAACCTCAAGGTGGCCAGTTACCGCCTGGGGGGCAGCCTCAATTAACGCCTGGGGGGCAACCTCAAGGTACAAAAATTGCATTTGGGGGGCAACCTCAAGGACATTATGTACCCATAGTGCAATACATTCCTCAAGGTCAACCCCAGCCTCAATATGTACCCCAAGGTCAACCTCAGTATCAATTTATACCTCAAGGTCAACCCCAGTATCAGTACTTACTCAAGGGTATCTACCCCAAGGTCAGTACTCGAGTCAAGGTTATCAACCACCCCAAGGTCATTATTATGTTCAAGGTACGGGAAATGTACCTTTCAATTATCAATCCTACCCTCAATCCGGTTATGGATCTCAATATCCTCAACCTGTCATGGGTCAATACCCCGGAATGAACATAGTGTGGGATCCATCGCAAGTTCAACAGGTGTTGCAGCCAAGTGTACAATTGTCATCTCAAGCTGGAAAACCTTTAGTTTCTGGTCCACCCCAGCAACCAGTCCAGTCTAATGTTCAAACTTCTGTACCTTCGGTAGTTACTCAGTCACCTATTGCCCCTAGTACTCCATCTCAAACGACTGCTGCAACTACCGCAACATCTATTCCATCCACCACACTTACTTCTGGAGTATCGACAGCTCCGGTTTCTACTGTCTCTGCAACTACTCCTCAGACATCTTTACCATTGTCTGGATCCACGATTCAAACTACGGTTCAAATTCCTGTAGGACAGCCTGGTTTAAGTACGGTTGTCACTAGTCAACCACAATTCACTTATCAACCGTACCATTGACAGTACCAATACGGGCCTGCTGTCCAGCAGCCAGTTTACCAGTATCAACCGTATCCTGGGTACACTTATCAACAACCTCAGCAACCCCAGTACGGTCTGGTTAATCCTGGTTTTCCAGGAGGATACAATATCCCGAATGCGATTCCTATTCCAAGTTATCCTGGATATCCTCCTCCTGGGACTGGTCTTGTGACCCAGAGTTTTAGGGATCCTAATCGGCAATTACCGTTTATCGCAACTTTGGATTTACCGGACTTGTCGTGCCTAATGAACGATCCAATAAATTATCTTCCGTTTTGGCCGCCAATGCCAAATAAGTTGCCCAGTGACATACCCAAGTTCGAAGGTAAGTCTGGAGAGGATCCGTCAAATCATGTGATGACTTACCACCTCTGGTGTGCTTCAAATTCCATCTCAGATGATTCGATCCGCTTACGTCTTTTCCAGCGTACGCTCATTGGTCTCGCGGCCAAGTGGTACATTGAGTTACCACGGGCCTCTTGTTATAATTTTAGTCAGTTAGCTACCTTGTTCCTAACTCATTTTCAGTTGCCGGTCAGATATGATAATGGCACGGAGCTACTAACTTCATTAAAACAGTCGACGTCCACTTATATTTCCGATCATATACATGAATGGAGACGTCGAAGGCGATTAGTGAAAGTTTTTATCCCGGACCAAATCTTAGCTGAATGGTTTGTTAAATCATTATTACCGAAGATTACTGAAGACGTAGCTAAGGCCGACGTAGTTACTAAGGAGCAAGTGATTGCTCAAGCGCAGTACCTTGACTTAGTTTACACTCAGTCAGGTACGTTACACGAAAAGATCCCAGATCTTCCAAAGTCAAATCAAATCGCTGCTGCTCCTTCGGGATCTCATGCTGCTGATGGCATGATTGGTACAGTGAATACTAAAAGCAAGAAGAAGTCTTCAAAGAATTCTTCTCCTATTATAACCCTACCAGACTCCCCGATAGGAGAATCTTCTGCTGAAGTTTTCGCTGATATTCACGCTGTAGAGTCATCTACGGCTAAATCAAAAAACGGTGGGAAGAAGAAAGGTAAGAAGAAGAATAAAGCAGAAAAGACTCCAAAGGAGAAAACAGAAAAGTCGGAAACCAATGAAGAAAAGCGCAAACCTCGATATCCTTGTCTTATTTGTGAAGAGGATCATTTTACAAGAGATTGCCCTCATCGGGCCGAGGTTGTGAAAATCGTCAAGGGTTCCCTAAATCCTGCTGTTTTAAAAGATCCATTTCCAAAGCAGGAGAGTAAGATGATAGGTTCTTCCTCGAGTGCCAACGAAGAACCCATATTGATGATGTATCATGTAAGGATTACGACTCGATCGCAAGATTATGGTAGTAAAAGTCCTGTTGATGGATCGAAAGAAGCAGAATCTTCTCATTCAAATCCATCAACCTCAGCTCCCGGTTCTGATCCACTACAGATCAAGAAACCTAACCCTGACTTAGTAATCAAACCGGCCACCAAGGGTGTACTTCGAAGGTCTTCTTTCAATCCACATGCGAGAGCGGCCCAGAATTACAACATTGTTGAGGATTTAGCTGTTTCACCCTCAGCAATGTCGGCTTTAGAAGTGCTGCAATCATGCCCAACACAGCGAAAATTACTTTTGTCGGCTATAGGAGCTGTTGATATTTAGGACCCGAACCTAATAATCTTTGATCTAGAAAATAGGACACCGTGTTTGCCTCATCAGATGGCTTTCCAGATCCCAGTGATAGTAAAAAACAGGCCTATTCATCGGACTGTAATTGATGAGGGAGCTTCCACGTGTATTATGTCGATACAGTGCTGGAGATCGCTTGGTTCTCCTTCACTAAATCAATCCCCAACAATTCTTAAGGCCTTTGATGGCCGTGGGTTCCATCCGTTTGGCATTCTACATGATTTGCCTATAGGGGTTGAAGGAAAAACCATTAGTCTAGAAGTGGAGGTGGTTGATGCCCCTCTAGACTACAACCTTCTCTTGGGTCGAAGTTGGTCTTACGCTATGACAGCGGTCGTTTCATCGGTCTTCAGAGTAATAAAGTTTCCATATAATGGCAAGATCGTAACCATAGACCAACTGGCTTACTTTTCATCCGACCCAGCCTCTTCAGAGAGTATCCAACATGTTGGTAAAACGACTATCCCTTACAAGGATGTTGGCGTAGGATTAGTTAAAGATGTCGGTTTACTGGGAACTTTTCCTTTTCCTCCAATCAACGCCGTGTCTTCATTTGCATCTATTCATATGATTACTTCAGACACCATTGTTTATGACGATCCTTGGATCGTTCCTTCTGAATCTGAGATAGGCTCATTTGGTGACGCAATGCCTTTGAGTCCATATGAAATTGCCTATGAAGCCGTGCAGTCTTTTACCGACCCGAGTTCAACCAAAATCAACCAAATGAATGTGGTCCATGAAGAATCCTTTTTCGCGTCAACCTCGGAGTTAATAACGTTTCTCGAAGTTGTGTCATCTGACAAACAACTTTGTGAAGTCCTGTGCATAGAAGATTTACCATGGGAAGATCTCCATCACAGATCTTCGTTTTTACCTGAGGATGATTGTTATGAAACCAGCTCAAGAAAAGATAGAAAAGAAAGATCAACGCCTTAGAATTCAGCCTCTTCGAGGGGGCAACCTCCTTTACATTACATAAATGAACAATTCTTGGATGATACAAATGAAAATACCTCCTTTCTATATATAGGAGTCTAAGTGGTCCCAATACAATCAAAGCCTACATAACAATAATATTGTAGGGCACAAAAATAACAATAGTGGGCTTCTATGTGGCACAATAGTAACAATATGGGGGTAGTAAGGGCACAAAAATATAAATAAGGGTATAACTATAATAGTAATGGGGTAATCACTAGTATTATAGGGACCCAACATGCCCCTCTCCTTCAAAAAAGTGTTGTCCTCAACGCTTGAGTAGTTCTGGATACTTCTGCATAAAATTCTCATCCTCCCATGTGGAATCTTCAGTGGATAAGTTCTTCCACTTGATAAGATACTCTGAAATTGATCGATTTCGTAGCTGTCGAGTTCTTGCTTCTGTGACTGCTTCCGGTTCCAATATAATTTTTCCTTCCTCATCAAGTTCTGGCAATATTGTTTGAATTGGGAGCTTGTCACCTATAACCTTCTTTAAACATGAAACATGGAAGACTGGGTGCAATCGAGAAGCTGCAGGAAGCTCCGACTTGTATGCCATAGTACCAATCTTTTGCAACACCTTGTACGGACCATAATACTTTGGTGATAATTTATTATCCTTCTTAGCTTGCTTTAGGGACATTTGCTTATATGGTTGTAGCCGTAGGAATACCCAATCACCTACATCAAAACTTCTTTCACTGCGATGTTGATCTGCCTGTTGTTTCATTCTATTTTGTGCCAACACGAGGTTATCCTTTAAGAGTTGGAGGACTTGTCGTTGATGTTCGATGTGATGTTCCACTACCTGAACCTTAGAATTTTCTCTTAAATATGATGTGATGGATGGTGGTTGATACCCATAAAGTGCCATAAATGGGGTCATTTTTGTTGCTGTATGGAAGGAAGTGTTATACCACCATTCAGCCAGAGGAAACCATTTGACCCATTGTGTCTGTTTATCAGATACAAAGCAACGAAGATATCCTTCCAAACATTTGTTTACTATCTCAGTTTGCCCATCAGATTGAGGATGATAAGATGAGCTATGAGCTAACTGAGTACCAAGAGAAGAAAATAATTCTGTCCAAAAATTTCCAGTGAAAATGGGATCTCTGTCACTTACAATAATCTTTGGGTTTCCATGTAGCTTTTGAACTGTTTCCATAAATGCAGTAGAAACTGTACTGGCTTTAAATGGATGTGATAATGCACAAAAGTGTGCATACTTGGTAAGTCTGTCAACTACCACCATGATGACACTCTTTCCCTCAGACTTGGGTAAACCTGTGATAAAATCCATTGAAACCTCCTCCCAACGTTGGCTTGGAATGGATAAAGGTTGTAACAGACCCGGTGTCTTAATTGTTTCAACTTTATTTTGCTGGCAAACCAAACATTCCGCCACAAACTTTTGAATATCTGATTTAAGGCCATCCCAAAAAAATTCCTTCTTAACCCTGTGGTAAGTTTTTAAAAATCCTGAGTGCCCTCCTAAGGGAGAAGTGTGCAATTCAATAAGAATATTTTGTTTTAGCTGGGAATTCTTACAGAGGTATAAGCGATCTTTGTACCATAACGAATCATTTTTCCAGCTAAATGTATCAGAAGTACTGGAATCTTGTTGTAGCTTTCGAATAAGTGCCCACACTTCTTCGTCATTCTTCCATTCCTCCCTTGCTTCGTTTATCCAATCTGGTTGGATAATAGAAATGGCACACAACCATGCTTCCACATCCTCATCCTTTCTTGAGAGTGCATCTGCCACCACATTTTGCTTCCCTTTTTTGTAGATGATTTCAAAGTCATAACCCAACATCTTTGTGACCCACTTTTGTTGCTCTTCAGAGGATAATCTTTGTTCTAAAAAGTATTTAAGGCTATCATGATCCGTTTTTACCTTGAAGTGTCTTCCCATTAGGTAGGGTCGCCATTTCTTAAGTGCATGGAGTATTGCCAACATTTCCTTCTCATAAATAGCTTTGCTTAAAAACTTTCCCTTGATTGGACGACTTTCAAAAGCAATGGGTCTTTCATCTTGCATTAGAACAGCACCAATTCCATTTCCTGAAGCATCACATTCCACAATAAAGGTTTTTGTGAAGTCCGGTGTAGCTAAGACCGGTGCTTGGCACATTGCCTCTTTAAGATGTTCAAAGGCCTTTGTTGCTTCCGGAGTCCATGAAAATGAATCTTTCTTCAATAATGTTGTTAGAGGTGCTGCTATTCTCCCATGGATAGCTTGATATTATGGCACTTTCCAGAGCAATTTATTGTTCCTCCATTTGCAATCATCACTTGACACTCTGGTGCTGGATATAGGAAGCAATTCAATTCTTTTGCTACCCTACAATTAATAAAATTGTGGGTGCTTCCTGAATCAATCAACACTATTACCTTTTTCTTCTTGATTTGTCCTTCTATCTTGATGGTTTGAGGAGTGGTAATTCCCACCAATGCATTAGAAGATATGGTCGGATTTATTTGCTCTTCATCTAGGCTTCGTTCTTGGAATATATCCTCTTCTTTTGACCTTTCTTGCTCCTTTTCTTCTTCCTCTTCACAATCTATGTAGAATAATTTCTTCTCAGCACACTTATGACCTTTTGTGTATTTGCTATCACAATTGTAACAAAGCCCTTTTGCTCTTTTTTCTTCCAATTGTTGTGGTGTCAACCTTGTAGGTTGTGGAAGACTATGGGCGACACTTCCGTCTTTATAGTTGTGAATGGTATGTTTCCTACTTGCCATAATTTTGCTTTCCATTTTTCTTGCTAACCTGAATGCCTTCTCTAATGAATCAGGTTCCCAAAGGCACACATCATGTTGGATATTATCCTTTAAAGACCCTATGAACACATCAATCCTATGCTCCTCTGGAATATCTTTTACCCTTATGTTCAATTTTTGGAACTCCTCAATGTGCTCCATTATTGAACCCTTTTGTTTGAGACTTATCAATTGGCTAAAAAAAGTGTTGCTTTTTGTATCCTCATAATGTGCTATCAATTCTTCCGTAAAAATTGCCCAAGTGATAAATTGTTTACGAGAGCAAAGCCATTGATACCATACAAACTGATTTGGTTCCAAATATAAAGTTTCCATACGTACCTTTTGTGTGTTTTGCACATTATTGAGATCGAAGAATTGCTCCATCTGTAATATCCATGTGGCGGGATCCTTGCCATCAAACTTCCTCATATCGATTTTTGGAACATGGTGAGTCTTCGATCCAACATTAGAGTCTATGGAATCATGATTAACATTTCTTTTGTTCTCATCACGAGTTTCCTTTACTATCTTTTCACCATTAGTAAGTATTTCTTGTAGAAAATTTGTCAAATCTGTCTTCAAATCTGCCATGTCTGTCTTCAAATCTGTCTTCAAATCTGCCATGTTTGTCTTCAAATCTGTCTTCAAATCATCCATCTTAGCTTCCATTCCCTTCATCTTAGATTCCACGCCATTTATCTTAGATTCCACACCATTTATCTTAGCTTCTGTTAGCTTTTGTGAGTGTGACATATGTTGCACTTGTTCTTGTAATTTTGATATATCATGTAGCATTTCTTCCTCTTCTTCATGAGTCATGCTAGAGCTTTCAGGTTCCTTACTAGGTGTTTTCATTTTCTTTCCTCGGGGCATCAGTTACCGATAATAATGCTTTACTATGCCCTCTGAATTCCGTTAAACCAAGCTTACACAAAAATTTAAAAAAACTACACACCTTTTTTCACTTTATAGAAGCCTGATATTGAATCTGATGTATCTCTGTAATTTCAGATCATCCAATTCTGAGGTTGCAACCTGTAGTATACTTCTGCGTCCTCTTTCCAATGCCACAAGTCTG
Organism: Pinus tabuliformis; assembly: GCA_031772625.1. NCBI lineage: Eukaryota > Viridiplantae > Streptophyta > Pinopsida > Pinales > Pinaceae > Pinus > Pinus tabuliformis. Next base: position 1,097,367,159 of record CM062809.1, read on the forward strand.
AGCCCAATTGGATTCTCCAAGGAAGAGTTATGTGAAATCTCCCACAGTGACTTGCTTTTAGACTGGTTCAGTAGAGCGAACTTGTACGACGTGCCACGAGTCACTGTTTCAACATTTGAATCTGAAACACACAGAAAAGAAACTACAGTCCGTCCTCTTTCTATACCTTTTTACGCAATTTCAATCCGATCCTCAGAGAGAGAGTTATGAAGATTTTCCCCAGGTCACCTGTTTTGAATGTAATTCAAGAGTCTGCAAAAAGGCCAACTTCCTCAGATCATATCGCCGAAAATATCACACGAAAAGCTCTGAAATTTGGACCCAAGGTTCATCGCCAATTCTTCTCAAATGGGTTGTTTTTGCGACTTCTGAAACGTCACAGAAAAAAAGTTATAGCGAAAATGCCACGATGACCTGTTTGGAGCAGCGAAACCCTAGAATCCAAAGCTCTGATACCAAATGTTATGAAACCAGCTCAAGAAAAGATAGAAAAGAAAGATCAACGCCTTATAATTCAGCCTCTTCGAGGGGGCAACCTCCTTTACATTACATAAATGAACAATTCTTGGATGATACAAATGAAAATACCTTCTTTCTATATATAGGAGTCTAAGTGGTCCCAATACAATCAAAGCCTACATAACAATAATATTGTAGGGCACAAAAATAACAATAGTGGGCTTCTATGTGGCACAATAGTAACAATATGGGGGTAATAGGGGCACAACAGTATAAATAAGGGGTATAACTACAATAGTAATGGGGTAATCACTAGTATTATAGGGACCCAACAATGATCGTTTTGAAAACGATTTCTCATCAATCTTTACGGCTGAATATGTCAAAGAAGCTCAGAGTCCAATGAAACATCCTGATTCAGAGCTGAATTTAGGAAACATTTCTCGCACTATTCCCATTGACATTTCAGTCAAGCCCGGAATTGTTGAGCACATTCATATAGGTGCCTCGTGTTCAGATGATGAAATTCAGACATACAAGGCCCTATTTCAAGAATTCTGCGACGTGTTTGCCTGGTCCTATGAGGAAATGCCAGGAATTGATCCCGCAATTGTTGTCCATGAGATCAAGACTTACCCGGATGTTAAACCCGTCCGGCAACGTTTGCGTTAGATTCACCCACGAAAAGCGGCTGCAATTAAAGCAGAAGTTGAGAAGCTGTTGAAAGCAGGTTTCATTTATCCGATCCCGTTAACGGATTGGGTATCGAATATTGTTTCGGTTAACAAAAAACAAGGAACAATAAGAATATGTATTGACTATAGGGATATTAATCGTGCTTGTCCCAAGGACAACTATCCAACACCCTATATCGATCAAATAATTGATGATTGTGCCGGCAGTGAAATATTTTCCTTTATGGACATCAACCAAAAAACGGATTTCATTTGTCCATGGGGGACATTTGCTTATTGCAAATTACCTTTTGGGCTTAAGAATGCCGGAGCCACTTTTCAAAGGGCGATGTCTTATGCATTTCATGACATCAAACACATTGTGCAACCGTATCTCGATGATTTGCCCGCTCACTCCTTACATCGAGCTGATCACCTTGTCCATTTACGAGCAATATTCATGAGGTGTAGGCATTATCGGATTCGGTTGAACCCACACAAATGTGTCTTCTGTATAGAAGTGGGACGATTGCTGGGATTTGTAATTTCAAAAGCCCGCATCTGCGTCGATCCCTCGAAGGTAGAAGCTATCATCAAATTGCCTCCTCCTTCGAGTCTTCGCCAACTCCAAAGTTTGGAGGGGAAAGCAAACTTTTTACGCCGATTCATTCCTAACTACGCCGAGATTACCAAGGGTTTTACCCAGTTGTTGAAACAAAACGCTCAATTCTCTTGGGATGAGATAGCTCAGAAATCTTTTGATGCACTCAAGCACGCGTTGACCCATGCACCGTTGCTGCATCCTCCCAACTACAACCAGGATTACTTTTTGTACCTCGCCGCCGCTCATTCCACCATTGGAATGGTCTTAGTCCAGGAAGACGAATTCGGAACAGAACATGTGATCTATTACCTTAGTCGGATGTTAAATCCCATTGAGCTCAAATATTCACATGTGGAGAAATTGGCCTTGGCATCCGTTCAAGATGTCCAACGTTTTCGTCACTACATTCTTCTCCGTAAAACTACAGTCATTTCGGATTGCAACCCTATGATCTACTTTTTGACTAAACAATTGCTAGGGGGCAAGTAATCTAAATGGATCGTTATCCTGCAGGTGTTCGACTTGGAATTTGAAAAATCTAAGTCTAAGAAATCTTTAGTTTTTGCAGAGTTGATGTGTGATTTCCCACGTGCTGACACGGAAACTGTGGCAGAGGAACCCATTGCGGACGAATCTTTGTTTCTCATCAGCACTTTAGATCCGTGGTATGGAGATATAATCGTCTATCTCCAGACCCAATCCTTTCGGCCCGAAGTTTCAAAGTCGGAACGTCGGAAAATTCGATTCCAGTCCCAATAGTACAAAATTATTGGAGATACTCTTTATCGCCGTGGGGCGGACTTGGTTTTTCACCTTTGCTTAACTCTCGAGGAAGCTGAAAGGGTTTTGAATGACTGTCACTCTGGAGCGTGTGGCGGTCATATGTCTGGGTATGCCACAGCCCAAAAGATATTGCGCGCTGGCTACTTCTGGCCATCCTTGTTTAAAGACTGTATTATCGCGGTTCAGAAATGCCACAACTGTCAAGTGTTTGATCACAAGATGTGCGCACCACCTGCTCCTCTCCAACCTATAATTTCTATTGGTCCTTTTGCCAAATGGGGTATCGATTTTATTACATGTAACCCTCACTCGGCCGAGGGGCATGCATATATCATCCTTGTGGTTGACTATTTTACTAAGTGGGCCGATGCGATGCCTACATTCGAGGCAGACGGCAAGAAAGCTGCAATTTTTGTATTCAATCACATTATTGCTAGGTTTGGTGTCCCACAAGCGATAATCACTGACCATGGGCGCCATTTTTGAAATGTTATGATGACAAAACTTACAGGCCAGCTTGGTTTGTGTCACGATAGCTCAACTCCTTATTATCCACAAGCGAATGGTCTGGTTGAGTCCATCAACAAAGTTTTAGTTATCATGATCTGACGAATCATTGGTATTCATCGGTCGAATTGGCACAACATGTTATTTTCCACGCTTTGGGCGTGCCGAACCTCAGTGAAAACATCAACAGGGTTCACTCCTTTCCAACTAGTTTATGGTTTGGAAGTTGTGCTGCCCATTGAATGCAAAATCCCGTCACTTCAAATGGCTGTCGAATTACTTCCAGCTACTTCCGAAGAGGAGAAGCGTTTATTATACTTAGCTCAATTAGATGAGACTCAACGTGACGCTGCATTGGCAATCGAGACTCACGCAAAACGTATGAAAGCTCAGTATGATCGAAATGTGACCCCTCGAATTTTTTCGGAAGGAGACCTAGTGCTATTATATGATCAAGCTAACGATAAATTAGGTGCTGGAAAATTCGTTCCTATGTGGCATGGGCCCTACATTGTCAAGCGTAAGTTAGCAAAAGGGGCCTATGAGCTGGTAGATTTTGACGGGGACTCTTTGGGTAAACCCAAAAATGGACTTTACCTAAAGAGGTATTATGCTTAAATGATGGGTATGGAGATTTAGTTAGGTTAGATTTTTCTTTCTAGCTGGTGTGTTTGTTAGTATAGACAACGTGCTTAGCTTAGAGAGTGTGTTTTTCGTCGTTATTCTGGCTTATCTTGGTTTTACTCTTGATATTGCAGATGTCGACGCCTCTCCAAACGTACATTGGATTCGTTGATGGTGCTTGTCGTAGTACACGGAATATCTCTTCCGCAGCTTGGGTTATCTATTCGCCCTCTGACGAGTTAGTTTCTATGCATGGGGTGAGCCTCGGTCAAACAACAAACAACATTGCAGAATACAGTGCAGTGATTGAATTATTGTCTGAATCCATTTCGTTTGGGATTCGGAGTTTGATAGTGAGGTTAGATTCTGAACTCATTGTATTACAACTTAATAAAGTATATGCCATTAGAAATACAATTTTATTAAGGTTATTTTTGAGAGTGCGTCTCTTGGAACGTGAATTTGATTACATTGAATATCAACATATTCCAAGGTCTTTAAATACATTAGCAGATGCAATTGCTTCTCGAATGTTAGACAGACATTTGCAATAATCATACATGTAAATTTAAAAACATTTCATCACACATGTTTAACAAGATAAGCCGGTAATAATGATATATATAGATAGGAGTGTGTCAAAAAATACATCGTCTTCGATCATAGGTTGAAAAACACCTTATGATCGGCAAAAATGATAAGTACAAAAAACCAAAATGTCACATGTGTCTACAAAAGTGACCATCCAATCACTGGTGATGCTCTCTATACGACAGCACTGCACGTGCCACCCTGCACAAGAACCTCCTAAAAGGTCCTGGGACTGCGACGACATAGCGCTGAAGCCTGATAGGAATATCATCTATAGTAGTCTCTGGTATGTCTGTCGTAAGACACTCTAGGTCTTGTTCCAACTCAGCTAAGGTCTCTGCAGCCGCGTCTTGTGGGGCCGGTGCCGGTGCAACTGGTACTCTCCTCTCGAAAGGCCGGAGATTGGCTGGACGCTGTGGGCCTACATCTACATTTTGAAAATTGTCACTCTCAGTTTTGAGACGATATAAAAACAGAAAAAAATAGATAATTTAAAAACTTGTGAAAAATGAAGTACCTGTGTCATCCCACTGTTCTCCCGGTGGCAGAATCATGTCCGGATCTCCACGAAAATCAACTCCGACATAAGGAAAATCATGTATCGAGAAGACCTGGTTCTCTAACCAGTGAAAATACTCCGGTCTAAATCGGACAACCTCCGTGCCCTGGTCACGATGACGGGCCATCACCGCAACCCATCGCATCAACTTAGGCTCTCGGGGAGGCCCAACTTCAACAGTGAGCTGCTGTGGGATCAACATCGGAACCCTCTCTAGGGAAAAACTCACAACTAAAGGCCCATAACCAAAAGCCTTCAACTGTCTATTTTTGGTCCTAGTCAGTTGGCCCTTTAAGTTGGCCAACACAGCATCGCACCAATTGAAAATGGTGCCCCGATAGCAATCAATCAGCATCCGCATATGGGATCCAGTGGCAATGTGCAAAGCGGCAGCCCCGCAAAGTCTGGTAACTGTAAAGGCAATTACCATAAGTTTAGGTCGGGATATCTTTTTAATCTCTATCCCCTTATCCTGGTTTTGATTATTGCACCACTCTAGTCGGAGACTAGCAATGGACAGGCCACCCGGCCTAGTCCCGGACAGAGTCAATTGTTCGCCCCTCTTGGGCAAACCAGTGAGAAAGTAAATATCTGAGGGCTCTATCTCGAGCTGGTGCCCTCCAATGTAAAAGCACTGATCCTGAACGTTCCACCTTTCAACCAACCACTCTAGAAAGCACACCTGGGCCCTCATGCCAGGTATGGCCCAGTATTTGTAAAGACTACATGCCTTCAAAGCATCAATGGAAGGTTGGTGATTAATCGCGGCCAAATCAACATCTTCGTGTTCTCTCTCGTGCCAATCAAGCATGGTGGGAAATCTACACACCATAAAACATCTGTTAGAGTCCATAAATTTAAAATTTTTTGGTTCATTTTGGAGAAATGGGAGTTTGAAAATCCTCTCCGCGGTGTACGCAGCCTGCCTTTAGAGACAGGGCATATGTATGTAGGTTCTCTTAAGGCAAGCTGCGTACGCTGGGCATTTTCCCAACTGAGAAAATGTCGGGGTACGCAGGTCACCCATGGAGCACCTGTGTACCCCGAAAAGCGGACCTTGAAACCCCAAGGCCTCCAAAAAATGAAACTAAAGCTTAAAAACAAATTCTAAACGGATGGAAATGCAAGGGAGGATGTTGTAGAATACCTGATGAGACGGCGTTCGGTTTCGACGGTCGGATTCTCCGTAATGTCCACGGGAAGTTTCTTGCCAAAAGCCCTTTTTCTCTCCTCAACAGTAAAATGGTAAAAATGAAATGGTAAAAGCCCTTTTTATAGGTTTTTTGAGTAAATAAATGTCAAATTTGTTTATTTTCCACCGTGAAAAGGTATTTTTCAAAGTATTTTTATCTATCTTTAAATAGGTATGAGTAATGTGTTGGTTTTTGTGCAGGATAAAAGGATTTTCAGGGAAAATTATCATTTTTCACAAACAGAAACATCAGAGTCATCTTTTAAGCCCTTTTCTGACTCCTAAAACATGAAAAGATTGTTGAGCGTTTCTTTTACACTTGTTAAAATGGAATTAAAAGACGGTCCCCTTATAGCCCTTTTCTAACCGTAAAAACAGGAAAAGATTGCCGGATTTTTGTCGTTTCAAATTCGATACTGAAAATAAAACGACGTGTCCTTGATCGCTTTTTACTTTTCAGGTCAAAGACACTAATCATGAAAGTACTCCTTGGTCGCAAGATCAAGCGGTTCTCTCAAGTATTATTTTATACTTTTTCGGGCTTGGGAGACACAAATTTACGAAAAAGTTCAAACCTGGAGTTTTCTTAAGTTTTTTCAGACTCTCTAAAATTGAAAAACGCCGAGTTTCTCCTATACTGGACTCATTAAAATTTCACAGTAAAGGACCTGTTCGATTACAAACAGGAACGGACCACTCCTTCTTAGGGTTCGAATAAAAAATAAGTTGGACTCATCCGAAGGATGAGCTTATAATCAAGCATATGTTATCCTCCTCAAGCTTGTAAAAAATAAAGAGGTACTTGCCAGAAATGGTGGGGGAAAAGAGAGAAAAATGAGCCTATTTGTTATCCTTTGTCTCAGAAGAAGCCTTATAACCACTCTTGAACACGACACTTTTCATTCACCTGGGTTGGGAAATCCTTTGCCTCACAGTTGATCAAACCACATTGAAAGTCTTCAGCTGGGTATTAACTTTGGGTCAAATGTCACCAAGCCATCTGTTGTGTCGTTATGTGTTCAAGAGGTCACTACAAATAAACCATTCATCTGCAAAATACCCGTCATCCATCTCGACCATCCCTGAGTTAGTCCTTACAGCTACATTTCTTCAGCTTGATCTATGATTTCGTGTTGTGGGCTTTCCTGCAACGGGTCGCTTTCTATCGACATCAGCACATTATCTAGAAATATGACCTAGAAATCGTCAGTACCGTGAAATCTGCATGCATCAATGGTAGGTTTCTCGCCTTTGACGACGGTTTACATCATTGACTTTCGATCGAAGGATTCCATGAAATGTTCGACATCAACTCATTCATTCACATCTCATGGATTGTACTGGGTACTTTGAGAACCATTGACATCACTGGTGGTCTCTCTCACACTTGTTAACAGTTTACATCATTGACTGGTAATCAAGTGGTTTCTACCATGTTCGACATCAACTCATTTATTCACATGGATAGAATCGTACTATTTCGGGAAGTAGAAATGAAGACCCTGGATCTAGTTTCCACCATCCAGGTTGCGAGGAGTTTTGTATTCATTGTATAGTAGACCAACTATAAACAGATGGCTGCGTCCATACTGTGTCTACACAAGTCTATGATTATGAGGTACTGCAAAATCATTCCTGTATCAGAGCAGTAGTTAGTTTGTTAGTAAAGATTTTGATCTGAGTATGGGAATGCCTACCTTAGCGATGATATGATCTTATATATGTATTTTGTGTTGAATATTTACAGGTTTCGACTGGGCTCTCCACAAGATAATCCTTGAAATGATAAAGTACTTCACCCTTCCTAGATGATATGAAACCCTAATCTACTACAGGCTTCGCACTTTAGGGGGCAATCTGTTACACTAAAATTTGTCACCATGACTATTTGCAGTTAGTATGGCTCCATCAACTGTCATACTATCCTCCTTGGCAAGTCTTATACCTCTGCTCTTCATGTCAAACTCCAAGAAATAGAGAAAGTCTTTAAAAATCTATATATCTCTGGGTACGCAGTTTCTCTTAGCCTTACCTGTGTGTACGCACCTCAAGTTCACAATACCTGCATACTTGTACGCTCTGTCTGTAAAGGGGTGGGTGCGTACTCCTGTAAAGGTCAAAAGGCGCAAGTTTCACTTCAAAAAAGTTACTTGTGGTCATTTCTAGAGCATTCTAGAAGCTTGTTTGACGTGTATTGAGCGCCTCCAGATGGTTCATGTATCCCTATGAAAGAGGAACTTATCCCATCAAGAGGGGAGATATCCCATTCAAAGAGGGGCTTATCCCATTGATGGTGGACCTGATTAACTTCCTCTAGAGCACTATAAATACAGGCATTGGGCCAGAGGGAGGGGAGGTTGAAAGCTGAACATTCCTAAGGGTAGATGCTGCTGGAATTAGGACTCCCTTATAGAGCTTGAGAGGAGAGATTCCCATCCTTTCCTAGCCTTATTTGGAAGTGGGTGAGCTGATCAAAGTAAAGGAAAACTCTTGCTGGACCCTAGGAGGGACCTGCACAACACCAAGGCTCAGGTTGTAACGGTTTCTTTTGTTTCCACTTAATACAATTAAGCTCACTTTTCTCAACAGATTGTTATACATGATTTGTTTCATATACTCCTTGGTCTGTATGATGAATATGTGTTATTTTATAAGTTATTCAGGTGCTATGTAATCTTTTGGCTTGTTAGTGAATGCAGGTTTCGAAGAGAAGGAGGAGCTCATCCGGATCGGCGAGGCTGGACTACTACAAAGCGTTGGACTAAAGGTATGTTATGAACACCTGATTACTTGTATTCTAAATGCATATTTAGAGAAAGGTAGTGTTTACTTGTCTTGTTTGTCACTAGAAAGCCTTAGCTTCTAGGGACGTCGGTTTTGTCCGCAAAATTGACTCTTTCCGCAAGAGATCAAGCTTCTTTTGAAGGACTTGCTCTGATACCAATTGTAGAAAATAATATTGAGAGGGGGGGTGAATCAGTATTAATAAGTCAATTATTTTTTATTTCATACACAGATTCGTATACACTACTTCAGTTAGTGAAACCAACGTATGTAAGCAACTCCAGTTCAGGAAACTAGCATATAACTTACAGACTTATAATTTAATTTATTCTTCAGATGTTGATCTTTTAATCTGTGTGTCAGAACCATATAAATAGTAACTAGGAACAGAAAAATAGAGCAGATAGTCACACACAGGAACACAAAATATAAGGTGGAAACCCAATGTGGGTGAAAACCACTTGCTGCAATTCGTCTCTATCTTGTTTCAATTATAAAATTCTCTTTACAGTGTTTCTGTACTAGTGTAGTCTTATACCAGTATGCAGGCTACTACTTGCAGAAGGCTCCAACCTTCTCTCGTTCTCCAGCTTTTCCTGGAAGGGAGCTACAACCCCCTTAGCTCTTGTATTAGCTAAGGTACTAGTATGTAGGTGCTAACCTATAGAAGGCTACAACCTTCTCTTTTCTTCCATGGACCACGTTTCATAAATTTTTAGACTGGATCCATGAATATCAATCAAACATCAAGTATATCAACCAATCTCCTTTGTACAAACCAATACGGAATCAACCAATAACTTCTCACAATGTTGTAAACCGAAAACTGTAACAGTAACCAGACACCAATTCTGAACCCAGAACACAACAGCAATAAACAAAAGCAGCTAAAACATATTTCATGAGACGTACGCTACTTCAATGCATAGAACCGGCATGCATACGCTTCTACAACAAGGCTAACCAGCGTATACGCCGTTTTGAGTTAGAGAACCGGCGTGTATACGCACCTCTACTATGCCGAACCTGCGTATAGATCTATAAAAGATAATTTATCATTTTCACTTGTTCAAACATCAGTTATACCCAAATTATTAGATTTATAGATCTAATCATGCGCCAAATATAACAGATCAAAAACCACACAATGATACTACTATTTAAGCCTCAAGATATTGATCTATCAATAGAAATTATCCATCTTTTAGTGCTCAGGTTCCTCCCTGGTTCAGATCTAGCAATGCACCATAACCCAATTCTAGATCTTGCTCCTCATAAGATTTTCAATACTTTCGTGAATCAATTTTCCTAAAGATCTCCTTCCCTTTTTATAGTTTTAGGCCTTACTCAATACCATGGTCGAAAACCATTTAGAACCAATACTAGGGACCAATACCTGGGTTCAACATTTTGGATGTAATACCAAGGTCCAAAACCACAGGTTCAAATATAATGGACTAAATACCATGGACCAAAAATAAGTTTTCCCACACGTATGCGCTTTTCCTTGCATGAAAGTGTGTGTATACATATACACGCTTTTTGATCATCGAACCTGCGTGTATATGCGACTTGGTTAGAAGGAAACTGCGTATATCTCTTTTTCTTTTATTCTGAGAGCTTGGATTGACATCTTCTATCTGAGTGAGTTGCCATCAAGGACAACACCTATGTCATAGCGCCAAACCTTTTTCATAATACCAACAGGTGGTAGGTGGTGCTACCTTCGGTATCTTGTACAACTTATTTCCCAAAGTAATAATAGTAGCACGAGGCCTTGACTCATACACAACATGTCGCTTCCATAAGTATGGTTGGCCTAATAATACATCACAAACATCAAGGGGAGCAACGTCACATAATACCTCATCTGTGAAGGGCTTGATGTTGTATGGAAGGCGACACTACTGTCTCACATGAAGAGCTTGTCCTTGGTGAATCCACCCAATGGTGTACGGTTGTGGATGTGCTTTGGTTGGTAATCCCAGCCACTTCCTCTGCTGAAATGAGGTTCTTTTGGCTCCAGCTATTGATAATGAACTATAGCGGGGAACCCTTTACCCACATCTGGGAGTGGAAGAGGTGCTCCTCCTCCTTTGGATCTTCAGGTTCCTCCTTTTGGATCTTCGTGGTGGCAACGGTGGCATTGGGCTCCACATCGATAATATGTTTCCCTTTGTTATTCCCCTTGTCGGGTTCTAACTCAGAGTCAGAACATGCATCTTAGTCCAAAGCCTTTAGCTCAGCTACTAGTGACTACTTGGCTTGACACTCACTTGTGTTGTGAGTGGAGCTCTTATGGAACTCACACCACTTTCCGTGTCCTTATTTGGCTTTGTGGAGTTATTCTTTGCTTGCAGCTTTGGCAGGTTGTCTTGCACTGCCCCACTTTGGCTATGTCCTTTGTTATACAGTTTGGGGTTATCTTTCCCTTGCTTCAGATTCACAGATCCATAGTCTCGCTTCTTCTATTTAAAATTTTGCTCGATCTTGATGACATATCGGTATGTCGTATCGAGCGAGGAGATGTCTAGGAATTCCATCGCAGCTGTGGTACTTGAGAACCAAATTCTTCTCAGAATCCTTGATACCCAACTTCGTGCGAAGTGTATGAAAAACATTAGTAAACTCCGACACATATTGGTCCCTTCCCTGTCGCAGCATTGTCCACTTTATGTATTTATCCTCATAGCTCCTGATAGGGTATTACTTCTCCTTGATGGCATCCCAGAATGAGTTCTAAGTGGGTGTGGCTGAAAACAACGAGTTCGTACTTTCATCCTTCTGCTCACAATAGGTTTCCCACCAGTCCTTGACATGGGGGACTACTTTGAGAAGTGCAAAAGTGATATTTTCCCGACTAGAAAAATCATGAACGAAAAAATATCCTTTTAGCAGATTTAACGATTTATCTATAGTGTCTGCATCTATCTCACCCTCAAATATGGGAATGTTAAAGTTAAATTGTACCTTAAAGGGTGTGGCACTTCTAGAGTAGCTGCCGGAAGTAGATGCGTCGGCCTTGGGTAGCCGCTGAAGGATCTGGGCAAAGTTGTCCATCATCGCATTCCTTTGATGCTCGAGGGCTTCTTCGAGCAATATTTTGATAGGATCTCCTACCCCCTGTTCTTTCTTTTCATCTATGATGGGAGGCTATTGGGATTTTCGATGCTGGTATTGCAAAGGTTCGACTAGTTCAAACCCTAACTCCTTATATCTCGACCTCATTGGGGAAATGAAGAGAAAGAGTAGACCGCTCTGATACCATTGATCTGGATTTAAACAGGAACACAAAAAATTATAGATATAACCATAAATACAAAGATGCAGTAGAAATAACACTTCATTTCATTAATATCAAATACTGAAATATGCTTACAAATAGAATGGAAATAAAACTAGCTCGGGCGATGGTAGCTTATCTCTGAGAAGAGATGTGGGAGCTACATGCCTCTCAATTGCATTAAAATTAGGCTCAAAGGCATATTTACTGTTCAGAAACAATGGAAAACCATAAACATCCAAACACCTAACCCTAGGATATGAAGAGCCAAACTACGGGCCCCATTTGGGTAAATTGGTACATCAACTTCTTGGGGTCATATTTTTCGCATACGATCTGTGTTTGACGTGCAGAATACCTAGTTAGAAATATCTATCTGAGGACTACAACTTGTGATTGATAAACATTGGACCATGACCCATGTTGCTCCTGGTTTTCCCAAAAAATGTCGTTTAGGGCCTCAAAATGGCTTCAGAAGTTTAGGACCTGAAAAACTGTCAACAATAGTAAATTGTGCTACAAATAAGGAAACTGAAAAACTGAAAGAAACAATGGTGGGGGTCTAAGTGGAATAGGCGGGTGGCTGCCAATATCGACCTGGATCACACATAGGCATACTTGAATACCTCCTCAGTTGGGAATTTGATAAGTTGCTAATGAATTGAATCTGAAAGAAATTGGCTTAAACATGATGGAGGGCTTAGAATTAGCAGAGAAAATGGACAGAAATCCTATGATAGCCTCATCTTTCCACTAATCTGAGTCATAGCCAAGGAGGTAAGAGATAATTGTGATAATCTTCTAGGATCTCTCAGGGAAAATAGATGAGGAAGAGGGGGGATTTTTCTTTGGCAATGAGGCATCTTCTATTAAGAAAAGCTCAAGGGGTTTGGCCCTTTTAGCAAGTATAATTTCTTGTATAGTTCAACAAGCACTTCATAGGAAAAAGGGGTGGAATTCTCTACTATGGGGGCTTGCATCATCTGATCTATGGCTTGAGGAGTGATGGTAAACAAAATTTCTCTAGTGGGGGTAATGATGGTCCTTTTGCTTGGAAAATAGGATGCATGACACTTCCTAGCAAATTATGGGGTGCTATGGGTACGAGCAAAAATATAGTGGGGTAAATTGGACTCCCACAACTGAATGTCATCGGATTTGTCTATGCATTTGTCTTTGACCAAGAAATACATCTCAAAAAGGTCAAATTTGTATAGAGTTTCATGGATTTTAAGGTCTCTGTTAGCCAAAGGGATGTGGTGAAAATCAATGGGAGGATAGATCAGAGGATTGGCAGGTTCTTCTGGCCCTTTGTCCTTTGGAGGAATTTTTAGAGAAAGCTAAGGATAGGAGTGAAAATTGGATTTGAGGTTTCAATACACAGAGAGGTGGCAGGTTTTGGGGGCAAGAATGTAGGCAATAGGCTAAAAAGAAGTAAGCAGATAGTGTCACTTGCGGGTGAAAATGTTAGAGTTTAGCCCAACAAACCTGTAACAAAGAAATAACAGTTATAGTGCATGAATTCAATAACCTGTTAACAAGTAAAAGGGAGGTTTATATAACAGTGTGGTTTTTTCGTTGAAGGTGGTGTGGGTCCATTGGATTAACGGCTAAACCATTTACTTCTTAACAACTTAATTGTGGAGGGAGCGGATGTAATTGGTGGAGTTAACGGGCGAATGACATGGTAGAAGATGAGTGGTGGGAGTGTAACGGGTAGGAAAGGGGTATCAAAAGTGAGGGAAACTAGTTTTTGAAGGGGGTGGGGGGGGGGGGGGTGGTGGGGGGGGAGGGAGAGTGGTTAGTGGTTTTGCCCAAGGGGGGTCCAAAACGTTGTGGTGCTGACATGTAGGGGTGGGCATGGTTTTGAATACCGTCCATTTCCGAACCCCCCCTTGACGGTAAAGTTTGGATGGTGAGTGGGGGCCGAAATGCCGCATGAGCCATAAAATCTTGGGATATGGGAAGAGATGGAGTGAGAGGTGGCAGATATTTAACATGACGTGATGGGGCACTTGATGCGGCTTACGAGAATTAATTTACAACATAATAGGGAATATTTGCAATGTATGGGGGTTAATAAAGCTTAGGAATAGGTGGGTGGACCAAAGTATGAGTGGAGGGGGAACTTTGGGGTTTTAAAACTTAGGGATAAGGGATCACTTTACCAAAATTAATTGATATATCACTCTTTACAGTAAAACCTTTGCTCCTTTGCCTTTTTCTTCTGCACATGAAAACAATACTTGAATTTTCCCAATGTGGTGAATTTTGATTAGCAGCTTGTGCATTTATAAAATTATGAAATGAAGCCATTCTTTTCTTTTTGCTTCCCTAACATTTTCCTTTTCTTTTGTCTTATTTGTTTAGGTGAGCCAACACCTATCATTTTATTGATATGGATGCCTATAAAACATTAAATTGGCCTAACATTGTAACTTTCTTTCTTTTGCATCCATATCCTAACTTAACATTTTAAAATTATTTTTGGCTAATATACTAACTTATCAAAACCAAATAATGTTACAACAGGATCAAGGATCATAATGATGAAATGGAATAATCAAATGAGAGGCAAAATGGATTGCCCAAACCTAGAAGGACAAGTGACTAAGTAAGGATGTCCCAAACCTGACATGAGAAACATATGAGTGTCATGTTCAACAGTGACACATTGCCTATACAAGAGATGTTTCAGTTTCACTTTTTCCCCACTATTTCTAGTGAGTACCTCTTTATTTTTACACAAGCTTAAAGAGGATACCATATGCTTGTCGTATAAGTTCACCCTTCGGATCAATCCATCCTCGTAAGTTTTACGAGTCCTGGGAAGGAGAAAATCTATCTCATCATGGTGACGAGTCTTTCGTCGTAAAATTTTAACGAGTCTGATGTAAGAATAACTCAGTGTCTTTTTCATATTTAGAGAGTTTAAAAAGGGACGAAAAAAAAAAACTCCATCATGTGCCTTTTCGTAATTTGTCCCTCGAACCCGAAAAGGTAGAAATCAATATTCGAGAGAACCTCTTGACCATGTCAACCAAGGTGTACCTTTTTTGTAAATAGTCAATCTCAGCCCGAAAAATGGGTAAACTTATACTGAGATGATGTCAATTAATTTTCTTTTATGAGTTCGAAATGACAAGTACTTGACAATATTTCAATTTTAGAGAGTCAGAAAGGAGCTGAAAGATGACTCTTCCTAGAAGAATGAGTGGTATAAAAGGATAGAAACTAGTTCTGGTAATGATGGAATTGCTCAAGACATGTAATGGTCAAGAGGTTGGCTAATAAGACCACTCATCACATATGTTCCTCAGGCACGGGTAACATAACAAAGTGAAAGCGAATGATCAGCCAAGGAGATGGTGGCGATTGGAATGGAACAACCAAGGCTCATCTAGAAAAAATTGGTTGACAAAACGACAATCACGAGAGGTAAAAAGGGAAATGGTTTCATTTGTATGCAAGCTTGAAACATGGGGAACTATGCTTGAGTATACTTGAATATGGTTTCATTTTTTTCACAATTTTGAAACATGAGAGAAACTATGCTTGGATTTGGTTTCATTTTTACACAAGCTTGAAACAAATATAAAATATGTTTGAGATAAGTTTTCATGCCCCCAGCATAATGACTAAATTCAAGGTACATTCCCCCAAAGTTTCATTTCATGCACCTACGTAGACGACTCATTACTAACAGGTGGATGGAATGAAGGTTCACTTATGAGATCAAGTGAAATACATGACTGGGATTTTACGAGATCTAATCAAAGACTCAAATTGGAAAGGGATTTGTTCATTTTTTAATGAGCTTGATATAGGAAAAGAACCATGCTCATGACACCTTGATTCATTTTTTACCAAGCTTAACACAAGTAAAATAACTATCCTCATGAAGGCCTAATTCATTTTTTAATGAGGTTTACATAGTAAAAGAATTATCCTCATGGAGACCTATTTCATTTTTTAATGAGATCGACATAGCAAAAGAACTATCCTCATGGTCCTTGTTTGAGTCTTAGGAAGGAGAAACTCGGTCTCATCATGGTGACGAGTATTTCGTCATAAAATTTACTAGGATGGATTCATCCAAAGGGTGAAATTATACAACTAGCACATGGTATCCTCTTCGAGCTTGTGTAAAAATAAAGAGGTACCCACTAGAAATAGTGGGGAAAAAGTGAAAGTGAAACATCTCTTGTATAGGTAGTGTGTCAATCTTGAACATGACACTCATATGTTTCTCGTGTTGTATTTGGGACATCCTTACTTAGTCACTTGTCCTTCTGAGTTTGGGTAATCCATTTTGCCTCTCATTTGATTATTCCACTTCATCATTATGACTCTTGGTCCTATGTTGAGTCAAATGTTGCCACGCTCTGGAGTCATGTCACTAATATGTTCAAGAGAAATCCTATCTATAGTATATTACTTATAAATTGTCTAACTCTTTGCTATAGTCTTGGATCCAACTCATTTCATTCCACTTTATTCCTTGTTTCATGTCGATGATGGGAGACTCATTATGAATATCCTTCGGCGAGTCACTTCCTGTCGACTTTAGCTCATTATCCAGGAATATGAGTTAGAAATTCCCTTTCCATACGTTAGAGCTTTCATGCATTAATGGAAAGTTATTCACTTATGACGATAGGTTTTCACTATTAGCCTTCGATCGGGTGATTCCATGAGTGTTCGACTTCAACTTCATTATCACATTCAGAGATTGTACTATCATACCTTGAGAGCCATTGTCATTATGGGTGGTTCCTCTTGTGCCTGTTAATGGTCCACATCAATGGCCGCTAATCAAATGGTTTTATAGCATGTTCAGCTGTGACATGTTCATTCACATATTAGAATTCGTACTTTAATCATGTTGGGATGGAGCGAAAGACCCTGAGTTTTTGTCTAGTATAACTCAGGCTGCGTGGAGTTATGTATTGTTCATGATTTTACACATGTTTCTTCTATATGTATGGCTGTGACCATACCGTGGGACTTTACATTTATGATGATCCTTCTATATTGGATAGCTACATCCATGCCTTGGATATTATATTACAGATGATCCTTCTATATTTTATGGCTGTTCCCATGCCATGGATCCTTTCATATAGTCCTTACTATCCGGATGGCTGCATCCATACTGTGGATTCATGTTTTGACATTAGATATAAATATGTATATGCATCCTTGATTTGCAGGTCTCCTGATAGTGTTTTTCCTTGCCCTTACAAAATATCATAAAGCATTTCAGCCATCACTCCCTATTTTGCCTTCATGCTTTAGGGGACATATGTTACACAATATTTTGTCATGCCTTCTGCACTTCCCTATGACATACCCCAAAGTGGTCGAAACATGATCTTAATGTAGTTTACTAATTCATATATGCAGTTCAGATCCTTCCTAAGACATTGATTGGAAAATGCCTTGAGCTTCCACTGAAGGAATAGCTCTTAAACCCTAATTTGAGATTCATCGCTCTTATGAGGCTAAAAACCACGATGCTCATCTATTTCACTATACCAGACCCGCGATGGAATCACTCTATTTGCTCATATACCCATGGTGATCCCAAAAAGGCAATTTTCCCAAAGAGGATGAGAAGCTTCTTGATCTAGAAGCTTCCAGAGCAACGAGGTGGAGGTTGTTTGGCATAGATGAGGCCGAATTCTCCCAACTTGGCCTCTTAGTCTTATCCCTGTGAGCTACCTCCTTGAGATGAGGGCCTAATCATTTCTTTGTAGAGATCCTAACTCCCTTTCCCATCCTATATATTCATCCTCTTCCATTCGCGAATGATTGGTCAGGTTAGAGGTTGGTTGGTCTATGCCTATTTTCACCCATATGCTAAGATTGTGCCTATATGCTACTCATTTAGCTTGGAGAAGGAGTGTTGGGAGAGCCTAGCTTGGACTTGGATATTCAGTCAAGGAAAGCCTATCAATATGAAGGCTTGGTTGTATGCTTCCCCTTATTTTTTATTAATATAAAACTACTGGTTCATTTTCCCTAAATCTGTATGCTCATGTATCATTTAGCTTAGCATTCCTTGATATTTAAGTATGTCGCTTTTGAATATGCTATTTGTATTTGCATCCCTAGTTGAGTCACAATTTTGTTGTCAAGGTTAATCCTCTTTGCGGATAGAGAAGATCCCTCTATCCCAATGAGTGGTTCTAGCAACTGAAGTGACAATCTATTAGACACTTTCCTAAGTTCAAATTGAAAAGGGAGACGAAGAAGATGGCCTACCTTGTTCTGATGCTACCTTGATCTCCTTTGTTGAAGACCTTAAATCACTCACATCATGGGCTCGTTCCTACTGCTCTCAGCATTTATGCACTCGCACAAGAGATCAAGACACAAAAAGGGATGAAAATACAAATAACATATTCAAAAGAAACCTACTTAACTGATCAAGGAATGTTAAGCTAAATGATATCAGAGCATACACATTTAGGGAAAATGAACTGGCAGTTGTATATTAATATAAAATAAGGGGAAGCGTACAACCAAGCCTTGATGTTGAGAGGCTCTCCTTGAATGAATATCCAATTCCAAGCTAGGCTCTCCAAGCACTCCTTCTCCAAGCCAAATAAGTAGCATACAGGCACAATCTTAGCATAAGGGTACAAATAGGCATAGACCCTTTAGTGTCTAACCTAACCAACCATTTGCGAATGGGAGAGGATGAATATATAAATTGGGAAATGGAGTTAGGATCTCTCCAAAGATAGGAGTAGGCCCTCATCTTAAGGAAGTAGCTCATAGGGATAGGACCAAGAGGGAAAGTTGGGAGAATTCGATCTCATCTATGCGAAACAACCTCCAGCTTGCCGCCCTGGAAGCTTCTAAATAATGAAGCTTCTCATCCTTGTTATACAACAAAATGACATCCTCATCAACTCAAAGGTGAAAGACTGAATCAAAGACCACAATTGCAGGCCTTGACTCCACACTAACGCTAGTTGTACACTGCCAACCTGCTTTATAAAGCTTGTTGCCAAGCCTAAGGGTGCATTAGTGACCCTGCTAACTCAAATTGTTAGACCAGGGGCAACGTTAGTGAAACTAAGGGATGTTTAGTGGGTCAAGCCAATGAATCTGCTCACAAATATCTAGATATTTATCCCTAAATTTTCTCAAGAAAAGCTGGGGAATTCCCAAAAATCAAACTATTTAGGGAAATTCCAATATGAGAAAGAAGGAAAATGGGAAAAAGCTGGAAAATAGGGCAGGCGCATTGCTTTTGCACTAATAAACTGTATGAGAAGCTTGGTGGCCCTAATTTGATTGCTACATAAGCAGTGAGATGACCATTGTGAAAGGGGTCAGAGCATTTGAAAGGATAGCCTACTAAGCTATTGAAATTGACTCAAATCTGAAGAAGTGAGCTAGAAGAGAGAAAGAAAGAAGAAGAAGGGGCAAGGGAAGACTGATACAATGGATGGTTGTAATCACTCTTCCATTATTAATACAGAACTACAGTTGTGTTCCCTACTCCATAGTGTTGGTAACATTGTTCATTGAGTTGTTCATTTCGATACTTGTTTAGATGAGTAGTTAAGCTATATACAAATGGATGTTTATTGTGCATTCTTATATTAGTTTTCAAGAGTGTATGTTGTGATTGTGTTTTCCTTTCCTTTTTGCAGGAATTGTCTTGGAGCCTGCTTTGAAGGAGTTCTTCTTGGCTGCATTGAGATCTCCAAACAAATATAGAAGGAGACTTGAGATAATCCTCTTTCCATATCTTGTCAATTCATGTTTGATAGATGAACATGTGTGTAACTTGGTAGCTTATGCAGATAATATTACAGTTTGTCAAAGGTCCCAGGAAGGCCTTTGAGGGTAGTTTTCATTCTCCATACACTGCGAATTTTACCCCATAGCAGAATTGGAGACTCCGCTGGGACTATACATCTAGTTCCCAGTTTACCCAGACTCTTCTCAGTTCTCTCTTCCTTCTAAGAGCTCCCTACTTCTTCAAATCCTTTTCTGATCCACCAAATATCTTGCTACATCCTACTAGTTTGCATTCACCTCAGAAACTAATCTTGAAAGCCCTCTGTTTGAGTAATTTCCCACACTAACACAGGTTACTAGGCTACACAGAGCTTTATAAAGCACTGTGCCTATGTATAGGGAGCGTTAGTGGACCTACTAACTCTTTGTTTCCACTAAAATAGAGTGTTAGTCTCCCATTTCCATGATTTCCAGTAGTTTCTGTTGACCAAAAGGGATGGAAAATCTTCTCATGGGCTGAAATAAGATCTGTAACTGTATTATGTCAGAAAATTTGGTGTCCTAGAAATTTATTTTTAGGAAAAAGTTTTGGTTTTTCTCTCTTAAATACATCTTTTTTTGAAAGAAAGACTGACAATCTGTATTCATCCTTCTGTCAAAATAGTTGTAAGCTGCTTCATTTTGGTTTTCAGTAGTTGTTAGGAAATATTGGAAAAGAATCTTTTGGTTATGCAAGTGTTGAAAGGCTATAGATGCAGAGACGAAACTATGAATAAGTGAAAAGATGAATATGTAGAATAAAGCTTGTTTGCATAAAAATTGAAAAAAATTAGAGCATTGTTTTGCATGATTTATTGAGTCAACAGTCTAACCATATTTCCTACGTCAACACCCCTACTGAAGACAAATAATCAAGTACACATAAAAGTTACATTAAAATCAATCATTTACTCTTTTGAGCAAACCAACATTAGCTAGGCTAAGATCTTGGGATAAGCGTGTGAGTGAACTGCCCAAGGTTGAAAACCAGAACTAGTGCTATTAATGAGCAAAAAATTCCTTCGGCACTCATATTACTAGGACCACTCCACTAACAATGGATTGATATACAAGACAACATCGGACTGTAATTAAAGGTAGCCCGCCTTCTCTTACAAATCCTTTGGGCATTCAATGTATTAGGGTCCCTTTGGGGATTTCGGAACTGAGTCGCAGACTAAGTATCCTGCCTACACAGTGTGCTGTCTACGACTATGTCCCCCCTGGTAATGTCTATGATTTGAGGTATCTCTAGTGGCCAAGCTTATAGGGACTTACACAAGGTGACTGGGATGGGATGTCCTGGTATGTAAGACGGACAGATCTACTATGTCTCCTTTTTTTGGGAGGGTGCTCGTCTTCACGAGAGTACTTGGCCCCTCAATCTGAGGTTCAGGCAAAGCTCTAGAGTAACCGTAACCGTACATTTGGCCATCCTTCTCTATTATTCATTGAGATACTGGGTTTCATCTCTAGTGATCGGTGCTTATTAGATGAGGTACTTTCCCTCTCTTTGTTGATTGATATATTTAGTGTACTTTTTATATTTTTAGGTACTTGAGTGCTATCATTTTTGAGACTTTAAAGAATATCATGATAAATTTATTTGATAAAATTAACAGTCACCGTGGCTACATCCGACCCTCGTCGTCACTCCAGAAGATTGTTAGGGCTTCCTCCACTCATTGTGGAAGATCTGCCAAGTTCCATTGACTTGGATTCCTCATCTTCGAGGGATCAGTCTCCTAAATCTCACACGGGATCTGTGTGGACAATCGATGATTCGAGTTTTCCAGAGGATTTCTTCACGGAAGGATTTCTTCCTCACTTTAACACTCCGCTCACAAATCCACCGAAACCTCTCTTAGCTCTCATGGTACCTGTACTTCTTGCTTTAGTAGGTGCAACATTCCCATCTATCCAGTCGATGACTCACGAGTTGTGGAATTTTAGAGACACTTTTGGTCCTTTACCACTTCCCCAGTCGACAGTCATCACAACACCGGTAATGGCGAATCCCGCTATCCCGTTTGTCCCAGGTACAACAACTCACATGACACCCTCTATAAGTGGAACCTAGTAGATGCCAAGTTCCACTCCTATGGTGCCACACTGCATACATTCGACAAGTGCCACATACAGTGCTCCATATAACACTCAATGTGGCACTATGGGCATGGTTCCCATTTACCAACAATATGGTCGACCGCCAATGTACAGTTCAAACCCCCAAATTCATATATCTGTGGTGGTTTCCAATATGCACATGTTGGTAGGCAATCTAACGATTCCCCCTCCGTTCTTAGGCATGCATGGTCAGTCACTAATTGACATGAGTGTTCCCTCTGTCAATCAAAGCCAAATGGTTAGTTCTGTGTCAGTTGGGAATCCACAAGGGGTTCCCAACCAGTCCATGGGGGCACCCTACTCACATACTCAAATGAGTCAAGGGGGCACTGCTTATACTGGGGGAAATTTCATACCCCAGTATCAAAATCCTCATGGAAATCCACTCTACAACACCATACTGCAAAGAAACTGCTACACCATGCAACCCATGTATCCTATGGGGCACCAAATGATGGGAGGAGCACAAAGCTCCTCAAGTCATCCATCATCACCATGGTCCAAGTCGAGGGCACCTAACTCTCTGCCTTTTTTGCAATGTTGGATACACCCAACTTATACAAGCTGGCAAACGACCCCATCTATCACAACTTACAATGGCCGTTGGTCCTGCATAAAATACCAATGGACATCCCAAAGTTCGATGGAAAACAAGGGGAGGATCCGGGCACCCATATCACCACCTACCATCTATGGTGTGTTTCAAACTCTATGGTGGATGATAGTGTCCGGTTACGTCTTTTTCCCCGCACCCTCACTGGAAATGTAGTGAAATGGTATATTGAGTTACCATGTGCGTCAGTAAATACCTTCGATGCTTTAGCGATAGAATTTCTAAAGCACTTCCAGTTACCTATCCCCTATGAGACTAGGACAGACCTCCTTACTTCATTTCGTCAGGATACCGGCACCCACATCTCTAATCATATTCATGAATGGAGATGTAGGCAGAGGTTAGTCAAAGCTCTCATCCCAGATTTTCTCTTAACGAACTGGTTCTGTAAGTCCTTACTCCCACAAATCACTAGAGATGCCACTCTAGGTGGTGCCGTCACAAAATACCAATCCATACGTTGTGCCCAACACTTAGATTTGATATATTCATAGTATATCACTCTTTACAACATAATCCCCAATGCTCCTGGTAAGCCTAATGCTTCGACCACTCAACACCCTAGAGTGCACAATGGCAGGATTGTTAGCGCAACCTCTGGGGTCGCTGTTAAACAACTCAGTGGTTCCATTGCCAAGTTGGTAGTGGACCCCTCTACCAAAGCGACTGCTCTTCTTGCCACTATGATAAACTCTGTGTAGTCTACACAAAAATCTGGTGGCAAGAACAAGAAGAATAAGAACAAGACCACTCCTTCTGAAGAGCAGTCACCCAAGCAGCCCAACCCAAAATAGAAGGTCACTACACCTACTAATGAGGAAAAGGATAAACCCACCAGATATCCATGCAAACTCTATGCTGAAGACCACACGACTTGGCGTTGTCCGCGGCTTCAGGAATGCACAAACTACCTTGCTAAAAGGGATTCTGGTAAGGCACCTGCTGTCCTTAGAAATCCTTTTCCTACTCAATAGCAGCAAAATCTCATTGCCAACCAACTGCAACCCCCACAAGGGGGCAACGATGGTTTGCAACATCTTTTAGTTGGTGAAGGATCTTCTACCGTTTACACATTTGAAATGGTATAACTCACCACAAGAGCCATAACTTATGGAGCTCCTGTCGCTCCGGTAGTAGAACCATCCTCAGGTCAAAACCCATTGCCACCCAATGATTTGCATATCAAAAGGCCGGTTGAGGACTTTGTAATTCGACCCCCAAAAGGGGAACTTCTATGCACAATGCACAATACATTTGCATGTGCCACCCAACACTACAACATCGTAGAGGATTTGTTGCAAGTGCCATCAGCTATGTCGGTGATCAAAGTATTACAAACATACCCCACCAAACAGAAAGCTTTGCTTTTGGCTATCAGAGGTATTGGCCCTACAGATTCCATGCTTGCTGTTTTTGACATGGACAAGTTTAAACCTCCCTTTCCCACCAGCTTGCATTTCAGGTGCATATGACTTCGAAAGGTAAAGGTATACACATAATTTTCATCGACGAAGGTGCTTCAACCTACATCATGTCAGCTTCATGTTGGCTCGCCCTTGGTTCCCTAACCCTATCCCCACTGTCAAACTCCCTTAAAGATTTCAACGGCCACACCTTTATCCCAAAAGGGTACCTAGCCAGTTTTCCCATCACATTGTATGGGAAAACCATAACGGTGGACATTGAAGTCATGGACAAAAAGCTTGAATATAATATGTTGTTAGGTCATAGTTGGACATATGCCATGATGGCCATCGTATCTACTGTCTTTCGTATCATCCTATTTGCATTGGATGGAAAGGCCATTACAGTGGATCAGTTGTCTTTCTGCACCCTTAATTATTCACCATTACCAAGTGGCTCCGTACCCCTAGTAGGAGGTGGAATTGACTGCTATGTCAGTTTAGATACCTGTCTACTAAAGGCTTCCTCCTTTATGGGTTGTTTTCCACTTTAGCCGCCCCAGGTTTCACAATCGGTAAACATGCTTTCATCAATTCCTCATGAACTGACCGATCCTTGGATCCTACTGGCTCCTTCAGACCTTGACACATTCAGAGACCAGATGCTACTGTCACCAGCTGAATCGGCCTACCAAGGCATTCAGTCCACATCCACATCTTTGATCATGTTGGTTATTGCCAACGGTACCAGCACCCTTCCCATAATCGCTCCTCCTTTAGATCCATTCAATCAACTGATACCTACGGATGAATCCATTCAATAAATTATGAGTTTTGGAAAGCAACATTGGGAGGATTGGCACCATTGTGTCCTGATATCTGATTTAGACATGCCTCTTCAAATCCTATCCCCTAACTTACCAAAAATTGTTTCCTCACTCTACGCAATCATCCAAACTTTGGATGTGGAAGGAAACATGGGTGACACTTCCAGGTCATTGCCCATAGATATTTCAATCACGACAGTCATCATGGAAAACACCCAGATGCGACTAGATTGTAGTCCTGAGGAAATTGCGCACTCCACCTGCCTATATAAGGAATTCCATGATGAATTCATTTGGTCTCACGAGGAAATGACCGACTTTAATATTTTAACGTGCATGAGATCCAACTTTACGATGAAGAAAAACAAATGGAGTGTCAGATCTCTTCCCTAGAAATATTCATTTAACCCATGTGCAACCCCACTGCTGATACAATCCCAATTTGTGAAAGAGGTTAGGTTTTGTTCTTTCCAAGAGGGCAACCTTGTATCGCTCTATCATCTAAAAGATAACCTCTTAGAGGCATGCATGCTTCGATCCATTAGGCTAGGTCCCTATGTCGTAATGAAAGTCCTCCCCATGGGGGCATATGAACTACAGAACTGGGAAGGAATCCCACTCAAGGAGCCCAGATATGGGCTCTATCTAAAAAAGTATTGTGCCTAGTATTGCACTGGGCATGTGCTTTGTAATTTTATGTATTCATAAGTTTTGCTTACCTTTTTTGGTGTGATTGGATTGTTTTGTTATTTAGTGGAGTACTTGTCTCATGCATTCTTCTCACAATGCAGATGTCGTTGTTACCCTTAGCATACGTAGGATACGTAGATGGTGCCAGTCGTCACACACGGCACATTGCATCAACTACTTGGGTCATCTACATACCCAAGTCGGAACTATTTTTCTCAGGGGGGGGGGGGTGTGGGGTCTTTCTTGGTACTGCCGCCAACAATATTGCCAAGTACATGTCCGTTGTTTCACTTCTCATGGAAGCGTCATCAAGTGGCATCTCCAATCTGGTGGTTAGGTTAGACTCCTATCTAGTCATTATGCAATTGACAAACCATTATCATGTTCGTAATCCAACCTTGTTACATAACTATCTAAGGGTGCGACTCTTGGAACGTCGATTTGAAATAATCACATATGAACATGTTCCTCGAGAATTAAATATGGTGGCTGATTTGTTCACTAACTATGTATTGGATTGGAATTTGTCTCGTTCTTTATAGAAGCATGCATGAAAAGTAAAACATTTATTGAGTTAAAAACTTGTTATAAAAAACATTTAAAAACGCATTCACACCACCAAAATACCAAAAAATATTTGTATATATATAGATCAAAATCCAAATTTTTACATCAAAATATTTTAAAACTTGGATGATTTAAGTACAAAATGGCTCAAAGCCCAGCTACAAGCACTCATATGGCTATGCCAGAACACCTACTAAAAAGAGCCTATTTCTCCAGAAAAGCTAAAACCGCTCTAGCTACCCTCCTAAGAGGAACCATAAACTACTCGGGTACACCAACTGTGTGCCGCTGCATATGAGTGAGAACCTCCCTCATAAGAAGGGGGGGACACCCATAGTTAAACCCTCTAGGTTCCTTAGAACCTCATGGAGACTCTTGGCATCGCCCCCTCCAGCAAGTAGTTGGCCTCCTCACCTATAGGTCGTACTGGCGCCACATTTTTGTGTTAAGCATAAAAGTTTCATGTCAGTTCTTATTTCACCTATAAAAAACATTACATAAACGTTCAAAAGCACAAACATACTTAAGTATTGTCAACATTATTCTCACCTTGAGGACCCCAGTTGGTCTTGGGCAATAGCATCAAGTCTGGGTCACTGGTGAAGTCCATGCCTTCATAGGCATAGTCATCAATAATCATAATTTGGCTACGAAGCCACTGGAAGAAGTCTTTGTCGAAGAAATGCCGAATCGGTCCTTCTGTGCAAGGATCGAGTGATGACCAATGACCCTACCTTGGCTCCCTCAGATCAAAGGGACCCAAGCCCATCCGTGGGCGCATGACGGGTACCCTCTCAAGGAAAAATGAGACTATGACAGTACCATACCAAAAACTATGTTGGGTACGGGTCTTGCATGCTGTTGATTCTGCCTTCAACTGGTGAAGCACTGCTTCACACTAGTTGAAAATTTGTGGCTGGACACAGTCAACTGCAAGCAACAGTGGGGCCTTTGTCGCAATTTGGGGACTCTTAGACCCCAAAAACCACACAATCAACCATAAAACTACCGTCATAGAGAAAAATCTAATCCTCTCTATGGGTACTTTGTTGCTGACTAGTCCACTCTCAAGGATGCAGTAGGTTTGTACCAGCTCTGAGGTAGATCGTGGATGTGCCCCACAGCACGAAAAACCAATCAAAAAATAAATGTCATCCCGATCAATAGCCAACACTTGATCTCGAATCCTGAACACTTGCTCATGTTCATCCCAGCACATAATGCAATTATGCATGCTGGATCGTTTCGCATAAGCAATTCCTCATTATCATGGGCCCGTTCTCTCCATAGGTGAGTCATTTCAGCCTGAAACCTGCACCAAATAACCCTAAAAATAGTTAAAATGGGGCAAAATCACTTAAGAAATCCATGCATGAGGGTTTTCACTACACTGTTGAGCCCTAACACTACCCCCAATGCTGCACAGGGAGGATTAACGCCCTCCAGTGGCTCATGCAGAGCGTTTAACGCTCCCTACTGGCCATCTGGAGGGTGTTAGTGCACCAATAAGGCTTTAGGGCACCTCAAATTTGCAAAATTCCACCCATAAAACTGTTAATAAAGGTTCAGTAAGGCATAGAGCAAGGTTTTAGTTCTCACCCGGGAGTGACGGCACGTCGAATGGTTGCCTGGATCTCCTGCAATGGTCCGTGGAATATCTACTCCTCTTTAGCTCCAGAAAGCTCTCATAAACTTCAAAATAGTGAAAATGTGTTGGGTCCCTATAATACTAGTGATTACCCCATTACTAGTGTAGTTATAACCCTTATTTATATTGTTTTGCCCCTATTGCACCCATATTTTTATTAATGTGCCCCATAGAATCCCTCTATTGTTATTTTTGTGGCTTTATATTATTATTGTTAGGTCGACTGGATTATATTGTGACTCCTTAGACTCCTATATATAGAAATGAGGTTTTGTCATTTGAATCATCCAAGAATTGTTCATTTATGTAATGTAAAGGAGGTTTCCCCTTCGAATAGGCTGAATTATAAGGCGTTGATCTATCTTTTCTATCTTTTCTTGAGCTGGTTTCATAACATTTGGTATCAGAGCTTTGGATTCTAGGGTTTCGCTGCTCCAAACAGGTCATCGTGGAATTTTCGCTATACCTTTTTTTCTGTGATGTTTCAGACGTTGCAAAAAAAACCCATTTGAGAAGAAATCAAGCTGAACCGCGGGTCCAAATTTCAGAGCTTTTCGCACTATATTTGCGGAGATATGATCTAAGGAAGTTGGTCTTTTTGCAGATTCCTGAATTACATTCCAAACAGGTGACCTGGGAAAATCGTCATAACTTTCTATCTGGGGATCAGATTGAAATTTCGTAAGAAGGTACAGAAAGAGGACAGACTGTAGATTCTTGTATGCATTTTTTAGATCCATAGGTCGAAACAGTGACTCATGGCACGTCGTACAAGTTTGCTCTACTGAACTAGTCTATAATCAAGTCACTGTCGGATATTTCGCATAACTCTTCCTTGGAGAAACCAATTTGGGTCATACTTGTGGCATTGGAAAGAGGACGCAGAAGGATACTACAGGTTGAAATTTCAGAACTGGATGATCTGAAATTACAGAGATACATCAGATTCAATATCAGGCTTCTACAAAGTGAAAAAAGGTGTGTAGTTTTTTTTTAAATTTTTGCGTAAGATTGGTTTGAAGGAATTCAAAGGGCATAGTAAAGCATTATTATCGGTAACTGATGCCCCGAGGAAAGAAAATGTAAACACCTAGTAAGGAACCTGAAAGCTCTAGCATGACTCATGAAGAAGAGGAAGAAATGCTACATGATATATCAAAATTACAAGAACAAGTGCAACAAATGTCACGCTCACAAAAGCTAACAGAAGTAAAGATAAATGGCATGGAATCTAAGATAAATGGCATGGAATCTAAGATAAAGGGCATGGAAGCTAAGATGGACAATTTGAAGATAGATTTGAACACAAATTTGATGACTGGCATGGCAGATTTGAAGACAAATTTGACAAATTTTCTACAAGAAATACTTACTAATGGTGAAAAGGTAGTAAAGGAAACTCATGATGAGAACAAAAGAAATGTTAATCATGATTCCATATACGCTAATGCTGGATCGAAGACTCACTATATTCCAAAAATAGATATGAGGAAGTTTGATGGAAAGGATCTCGCCACATGGATATTACAAATGTAGGTTTTAACCCTGTACAAAAATTACCTGCATACGAATTCTTAAACAAAGAAAATAAAAAACGCGAGAGCATAACACATAAAACACATATGCACAGAGATTTTCCCCTGGATCCCAAAACCGAAACTGCCAGCTTGATTTTTCATTATGTTCCTTTCAATGTTACAATACATATTTATACATGCCAAAGCATCCAATACCATGGACCGAAATCCATCGCGTCCAATACCATGGACCGAAAACCATCGCGTCCAAAAATCATATGCGAAAATCATGCACAGAACCATAGGTGGGTCCGCCCAACCTAACATAGGGTCCAAAACCAAAATTTTCCGGGGCGCTACCCCGGACCCCATAAAGTGGGGTTACGGGTGCCCTTCAAACCCCCTATTAACTATGTGGAAAGAATATAACACAACCCAACAATCTCCCACTTATTGTTTTCTTTCCACAGGGGGCCACAGGAGAGCTTAGTCGTTTTTCCACCCTTGAGATGCCCATTGCTTCTCTACACCAAGAGAACTGCTCAGAGCTCACAGATTTTGTCAATGCATCTGCAGTATTCTTCAAAGTGTCCACCTTTACCAGCAACACCTTTCTGTCTTCTATCATATCCCTCACAAAGTGATATTGAACATCAATGTGCTTTGTCTTTGAATGATAAGCAGGGTTCTTTTCCAAGAAAATTGTACTTTGGCTGTCACAGTCTATTCTTATAGCTCCCTGTACTAACCCCATACTTGAACACAATCTTTGCAACCAAACTGCTTCCTTGCTTGCATGAGTGGCTACCATGTATTCTGCCTCTGTAGTTGATAGTGCCACTACAGATTGTTTCTTACTCATCCAACTGACTGCACCTCCAAATAGGTTAAACACATACCCACTTGTAGATCTTCTCTGATCCAGATCTCCAGCACAGTCTTCATCAACAAAGCCATGAATATCCAACACTCTGTCCAATCCTGGTCTTCCTTGGTAGCACAAACCATAATCACTAGTGCCACAAAAATACCTAAAAACCTGCTTCACTGCTGTCCAGTGCTCCTTCCTAGGTTTTGACATAAACCTGCTCAATACTCCCACTGCATGTGCAATGTCTGGTCTAGTACAGACCATTGCATACATTAGGCTACCCACTGCACTTGCATATGGAACACGAGACATTTCCTCTTCCTCTTCTTTTGTCTTGGGACACTGTTCAGCAGATAACCTCACACCTACAGGAATAGGAACCTTCACTGGTTTACTATCCTGCATATTAAACCTCTGCAGTATTGTCTCGACATACTTCCTCTAGTTTAACCAGAGCTTCCTCTTTGCTCGATCTCTTTAACTTTCCATGCCCAAAATATAGTTTGCAGCACCAAGATCTTTCATGTCGAATTTGGAGGACAATTGGGTCTTCAAATCCTGGATAATTTCTTTGTCATTTCCAACCAGCAACTTATCATCCACATACAAGACCAGATAAATAACACGGTCACCAATTAATTTAAAATACACACAATGATCTGCTTTGCTTCTGGTGAAGCCAAGTCCCTGTATAAATGTATCAAATTTCTGATACCACATCCTTGGTGATTGTTTTAACCCATACAAAGACTTCTTTAACTTCCATACCAGTTCTTTCTTACCCTTCACCACAAAGCCTTCAGGTTGCTTCGTGTAGATTTCCTCTTCCAAATCCCCGTGAAGAAATGTTGTCTTCACATCCATCTGTTCTACCTCAAAATAAAAAGCAGCAGCAACAGATAAAAGTAATCTAATAGAACTTAGCTTGGCAACAGGAGAAAAAATATCACCAAAATCAATTCCCGGCACCTGGGAATAACCTTTTGCTACCAACCGAGCTTTGTATTTCTCCACCTTTCCTTCTGCATTTGTCTTCTTCTTGAACACCCATTTGCTGCCAATGGGTTTCCTTCCAGCCGACAACTCCACCAGATCCCAAGCTTCATTTTTGTGCAAAGATGCCATTTCATCAACCATGGCCTCTTTCCAGAGTTTTCCATCCTCTGAATCCACCGCTTCCTTCACAATTCTGGGATCACCATCAGTAACAGACAAAGAAAAATTTGAACAGAAAGCAAATGGACTATACCTTTCTGGCTGCCTTCTTGCTCGAACTGATCTTCTCATAGCCAGAGTTTGTGGCTCTTCATCTTCTTATTCCTCCTCTGCTACAGAGTCTGATTCTTCCTCCTTTAGTTCAAACTCTATCTTCACAGGTTCCTTTGGTTGGACTTCATGTTTAATAACATATTTCACCTCTCTGAACACCACATCTCAACTGTACACAACCTTCCGTGTGACTGGGTTCCAAAGCTTATAACCCTTTAAACCATCTTTATACCCAATAAAGATGCACTTTTCAGATTTAATATCCAACTTGGTTCGTTTCTCCTTTGGAACATGTACATATGCATCACATCCAAAGACCCTCAGATGTGAAAGAGAGGGTTTCTTACCAGTCCATACTTCTTGTGGAGTCTTATCCTCCAATGCTAATGAAGGTGACCTGTTGACCAGGTAACATGTAGTATCCACTGCCTCTGCCCAGAATTCCTGTCCGAACCCGGCACCACTGAGCATGCTTCTTGCCCTTTCCATCAATGTCTTGTTCATTCTTTCCGCGACTCCATTTTGCTGAGGTGTATATGGAGTAGTCTTCTGTCGTGTTATACCACACTTCTTACAGAATTCTTTAAATTCCTTGCTACAAAACTCTCCACCATTATCTGTCCTCAACACATTTATCTTCTTCTTTGTCTGATTTTCCACCAAAGCCTTAAATTCTTTAAACCTGTCAAAGACTTCATATTTCTTCTTAAGGAAATATATCCATGTATTCCTTGAGAAGTCATCTATAAATGATACATAGTACACAGACTTACCTAGTGATGGAACCTTCACAGGTCCAAACACATCACTGTGCACAAGCTCTAATATCTGTTTCGTCCTCTTACCACCAGAGCGGAAACTCACCCGATTCTTCTTCCCATATACACAATTTTCACAGAAATCAAAATCCAGAGAGCTATTATTCATACCTTCTACCATACCTTTACCATGAAGTATTCGAAGGCCCTTCTCTCCAATATGTCCAAGCCTTTGATGCCACAACATGGTCTTCTCTCCAGAGACCACTAGATTTTCTACTCCATTTTCAGGAACCATAGAACTATTGCACCCATCAACAAAAGTGCTACCTTGCAGCTTGTACAGAGTTCCAATCCGAACTCCCCGCATCAATATCAGTGCTCCTCAAACCATCTTGCAGGTATCTTTCTCGAACACTGTCTTTACACCTGCATATCCAACTTGCTTACAGAAATCCGATTTCCGGCCAATGTAGGAATATGCAGAACACCCGGAAGTGTTCTAGCCCTTCCACCTTGCAACTTCAACTTTACTTTTCTGCGACCAATGATTCTAGCCTTCCTATCATCTCCTAAGAAGACATCACCACCATCGTATTTATCATATTCGTAGAACCACTCTCTATGGGGAGTGAAGTGAAAGGATGCACCTAAGTCAATCAACCATGCCTCATGATCTACATGTGTACTTGAAGAAGCCAAGTACACATCCCCACCTTCATCTGAGGTGGTTTTCACCTCTGCAGAAGGAGCATCATCAGATCCCTTTCCTTTACCAGGAGCTTTAGATTTACAATCCCTTCTGAAGTGCCCTTCCTTTCCGCATTTCTAGCACACCACCTTTGTAGGTTTTCCTGGAGATTTAGATCTCCCTCTAGATTTAGATCTCCCACTCGATGACTTATTTTTGTTTCTGTTCAGGGACCGTCCTCGTATAGAAAGGGCATCACCATTCTATCTCTCCATATTTTTTCATCTCATCTCCTCCGTCAGCAAGGCTGAGACTATTTCATCAAACTGCAAAGCAGTTTCATTGCTACCTATTGCAATAACCAGACTATCCCACGAATCTGGTAGAGAACATAACAAACCGATGCACTTATCTTCATCTGAAATTTTAATCTCAACAGATGATAACTGACTTACCACAGTATTAAACGCATTCAGATGCTCTGTCACCGAGTCTCCATCTTTCATCCTCAGGTTATATAGCTTTTTCCGCAGGAACAGTTTATTCACCAGAGACTTAGATTGGTACAAAGTCCCTAATTTGTCCCACAAAGCCTTCGCCGTAGCTTCCCCTGATATATTTAGCAACACTGAATCTGAGACACACAATCGTATTGTGCTCTTTGCCTTTCGATCCAACTTCTTCCATTCTTCATCGGTCACTCCCGTTGGTTTAGTACCCGGATCTACCGCGATCCACTGATCTTTATCCACCAACAGATCCTCCATCTTGAGTTTCCACAACTCAAAACTCTGACCATTGAACTTCTCGCTCTCTATCTTTCCACTGCTCGCCATCTTCTTTCACCACCAGAATTGATCTCGCAGATCTCCCACTGAACAGGGTCTACCACAGGTCCGAGCAAAAAACCCCTCAGCAACAAAGGCGTCCCCTTGAAGCCAAAACAGCTTTGATACCAAATGTACCCTGTACAGAAATTACCTGCATACGAATTCTTAAACAAAGAAAATAAACAATGCGAGAGCATAACACATAAAACACATATGCATAGAGATTTTCCCCTGGATCCCGAAACCGAAACTACCAGCTTGATTTTTCATTATGTTCCTTTCAATGTTACAATACATATTTATACATGCCGAAGCATCCAATACCATGGACCGAAATCCATCGCGTCCAAAAATCATGTGCGAAAATCATGCACAGAACCATAGGTGGGTCCCCCAACCTAACATAGGGTCCAAAACCAAAATTTTCCGGGGCGCTGCCCCAGACCCCATAAAGAGGGGTTACGGGTGCCCTTCAAACCCCCTATTAACTATGTGGAAAGAATATAACACAACCCAACAACAAATGGAGCAATTCTTCTATCTCAATAATGTGCAAAACACACAAAAGGTACATATGGCAACTTTATATTTGGAAACAAATCAGTTTGTATGGTATCAATGGCTTTGCTCTCGTAAACAATTTATCACTTGGGCAATTTTTACGGAAGAATTGTTAGCACATTATGAGGATACAAAAAGCAACACTTTTTTTAGCCAATTGATAAGTCTCAAACAAAATGGTTCAATAATGGAGCACATTGAGGAGTTCCAAAAATTGAACATAAGGGTAAAAGATATTCCAGAGGAGCAGAGGATTGATGTGTTCATAGGGTCTTTAAAGGATAATATCCAACATGATGTTCGCCTTTGGGAACCTAATTCATTAGAGAAGGCATTCAGGTTAGCAAGAAAAATGGAAAGCAAAATTATGGCAACCAGGAAGCATACCACTCACAACTATAAAGACGGAAGTGTTGTTTCCCCTAGTCTTCCACAACCTATAAGGTTGACACCACAAAAATTGGAAGAAAAAAGAGCAAAAGGGCTTTGTTACAGTTGTGATAGCAAATACACTAAAGGTCATAAGTGTGCTGAGAAGAAATTATTCTACATAGATTGTGAAGAGGAAGAAGAAAAGGAGCAAGAAAGGTCAAAAGAAGAGGATATGCTCCAGGAACAAAGCCTAGATGAAGAAAAAATAAATCCGACCATATCTTGTAATGCATTGGTGAGAATTACCACTCCTCAAACCATCAATATAGAAGGACAAATAAAGAAGAAAAAGGTAATAGTGTTGATTGATTCAGGAAGCACCCATAATTGTATTCACTGTAGGGTAGCAAAAGAATTGAATTGCTTGTTATATCCAGCACCAGAGTGTCAAGTGATGATTGCAAATGGAGGAACAATAAATTGCTCTGGAAAGTGCCATAATATCAAGCTATCCATGGGAGAATATGTATTGACTAGCCCAATGCTTTCCATTCCAATGGGAGGTGCTGATGTTGTACTAGGAGTCCAATGGCTACAATCCTTGGGTACAATAGCTTTAAATTTTCAAGAACTTTTCATCAAATTTTCTACGGAAGGAAGGAAGTTGAATTAAGGGGTATTGCAGGGAAACCAGGAAAGATAATCAGCTCTAATGGTATGACAAAGCTTCTAAAAAAGGAGCAAAGAAGTGTAATTGCACAATTATGTTCGCTAGATGTTTCCACATCAGAATCATCTATTTCTCCAGATCTCCAAAAAGTCCTGGACAATCATTCCAAGGTATTTGAGACTCCCAAAGGTCTCCCACCTATGCGTGATCATGATCATGCTATTCATCTGATTCCAGGAAGTGTTCCTCCAAACATCAGGCCGTACAGATATCCCTATGTCCAAAAAAGTGAAATTGAACGTATGGTTGCAGAAATGCTAGAGGCTGGTATAATTCAACCAAGTCAAAGTTCTTTCTCTGCTCCAGTAGTATTGGTGCACAAGAAGGATGGATCATGGCGCATGTGTCCGGATTATAGGGAGCTCAACAAGCTCACTATTAAAGATAAGTTCCCCATTCCTGTCATTGATGAATTACTGGATGAATTGCATGGATCAATTTACTTCACCAGGTTGGATCTTCGTTCTAGATATCATTAAATCAGAATGAAGATTGAAGACATTCTGAAAACAACATTTAGAACTCATGAGGGTCATTATGAATTTTTGGTCATGCCTTTTGGCCTTACCAATGCACCTTCAACATTTCAAGGTTTGATGAATTCAATTTTCAAACCATTCCTTAGAAAATTTGTGTTAGTATTTTTTGATGATATACTTATCTACAACAAGTCTTGGAAGGATCATGTTGAACATGTTGACAGGGTGCTACACTTATTGGAGGAGAAACAATTATATGCAAAAAGATCCAAATGTTTCTTTGGAGTCCAGGAGGTGGAATATTTGGGTCATATTGTATCTCATGAAGGAGTTAAGGTAGACCATAGCAAAATTAAAGCCATTAAGGAATGGAAAATCCCCACATCCATAAAGCATCTGCGCGGATTTCTTGGGTTGACAGGGTATTATCGCAAGTTTGTTAAGAATTATGGGAGAATAGCAGCACCTCTAACGACATTATTGAAGAAAGATGCATTTTCATGGACTCTGGAAGCAACAAAGGCCTTTGAACATCTTAAAGAGGCAATGTGCCAAGCACCGATCTTAGCTACACCGGACTTCACAAAAACCTTTATTGTGGAATGTGATGCTTCAGGAAATGGAATTGGTGCTGTTCTAATGCAAGATGAAAGACCCATTGCTTTTGAAAGTCGTCCAATCAAGGGAAAGTTTTTAAGAAAGCTATTTATGAGAAGGAAATGTTGGCAATACTCCATGCACTTAAGAAATGGCGACCCTACCTAATGGGAAGACACTTCAAGGTAAAAACGGATCATGATAGCCTTAAATACTTTTTAGAACAAAGATTATCCTCTGAAGAGCAACAAAAGTGGGTCACAAAGATGTTGGGTTATGACTTTGAAATCATCTATAAAAAAGGGAAGCAAAATGTGGTGGTAGATGCACTCTCAAGAAAGGATGAGGATGTGGAAGCATTGTTGTGCGCCATTTCTATTATCCAACCAGATTGGATAAATGAAGCAAGGGAGGAATGGAAGAATGACGAAGAAGTGTGGGCACTTATTCGAAAGCTACAACAAGATTCCAGTACATCTGATACATTTAGCTAGAAAAATGATTCGTTATGGTACAAAGATCGCTTATACCTCTGTAAGAATTCCCAGCTAAAACAAAAGATTCTTATGGAATTGCACACTTATCCCTTAGGAGGGCACTCAGGATTTTTAAAAACTTACCACAGGGTTAAGAAGGAATTTTTTTGGATGGCCTTAAATCAGATATTCAAAAGTTTGTGGCGGAATGTTTGGTTTTCCAACAAAATAAAGTTGAAACAATTAAGACACCGGGTCTATTACAACCTTTATCCATTCCAAGCCAAAGTTGGGAGGAGGTTTCAATGGATTTTATCACAGGTTTACCCAAGTCTGAGGGAAAGAGTGTCATCATGGTGGTAGTTGATAGACTTACCAAGTATGCACACTTTTGTGCATTATCACATCCATTTAAAGCCAGTACAGTTTCTACTGCATTTATGGAAACAATTCAAAAGCTACATGGAAACCCAAAGATTATTGTAAGTGACAGAGATCCCATTTTCACTGGAAATTTTTGGACAAAATTATTTTCTTGTCTTGGTACTCAGTTAGCTCATAGCTCATCTTATCATCCTCAATCTGATGGGCAAACTGAGATAGTAAACAAATGTTTGGAAGGATATCTTTGTTGCTTTGTATCTGATAAACAGACACAATGGGTCAAATGGTTGCCTCTGGCTGAATGGTGGTATAACACTTCCTTCCATACAACAACAAAAAATGACCCCATTTATGGCACTTTATGGGTATCAACCACCATCCATCATATCATATTTAAGAGAAAAGTCTAAGGTTCAGGCAGTGGAACATCACATCGAACATCAACAACAAGTCCTCCAACTCTTAAAGGATAACCTCGTGTTGGCACAGAATAGAATGAAACAACAGGCAGATCAACATCACAGTGAAAGAAGTTTTGATGTAGGTGATTGGGTATTCCTACGGCTACAACCATATAAGCAAATGTCCCTCAAGCAAGCTAAGAAGGATAATAAATTATCACCAAAGTATTATGGTCCATACAAGGTGTTGCAAAAGATTGGTACTATGGCATACAAATTGGAGCTTCCTGCAGCTTCTCGATTGCACCTAGTTTTCCATGTTTCATGTTTAAAGAAGGTTATAGGCGACAAGCTCCCAGTTCAAACAATATTGCCAGAACTTGACGAGGAAGGAAAAATTATATTGGAACCGGAAGCAGTTATAGAAACAAGAACTCGACAGCTACGAAATCGATCAATTTCAGAGTATCTTATCAAGTGGAAGAACTTATCCACTGAAGATTCCACATGGGAGGATGAGAATTTTATGCAGAAGTATCCAGAACTACTCAAGCGTTGAGGACACAACTTTTTTGAAGGCGAGGGGCATGTTGGGTCCCTATAATACTAGTGATTACCCCATTACTATTGTAGTTATACCCCTTATTTATATTGTTGTGCCCCTATTGCCCCCATATTGTTATTAATGTGCCCCATAGAATCTCTCTATTGTTATTTTTGTGGCTTTATATTATTATTGTTAGGTCGGCTAGATTATATTGTGACTCCTTAGACTCCTATATATAGAAAGGAGGTTTTGTCATTTGAATCATCCAAGAATTGTTCATTTATGTAATGTAAAGGAGGTTGCCCCCTCGAAGAGGCTGAATTCTAAGGCATTGATCTATCTTTTCTATCTTTTCTTGAGCTGGTTTCATAACAAAATGATGCATGTGAAAGCTCAAAGCATCTCCTTATATAATTTTGGAGACATGATTTTATGAAAATCATTAAAGAGGAAGTAGTCCATTCTCCACGATTTTTTATCATGCATGAACCCATATGATAGGAGTTGTATTTTTATACTTTTTACCGCTTTTGATGAAAGTAATTTCAGGAATGAAAAGCAGTAAAAGTTGCATGCAATTCTCAATAGAGGACTTTTAGGGATATTTTATTGCTCTTTAAAAAATATAAACATCTTCGAGTTTTCATCATTGAACTCGTTAAATATGTATGACAATGGTCAGAGCACTTTTT
This sequence comes from Pinus tabuliformis, assembly GCA_031772625.1. NCBI lineage: Eukaryota > Viridiplantae > Streptophyta > Pinopsida > Pinales > Pinaceae > Pinus > Pinus tabuliformis. The sequence goes on from CM062809.1 coordinate 1,097,406,069, forward strand.
GTGATATTTTATTTCTCTTTAAAAAATATAAACATCTCTGAGTTTTCATCATTGTGCTTGTTAAATCCATATAATGAAGCTCTGAGCAACTCTTTTTTGATCTTTTTCCAGCTCATTAATAGAAAAATACCAAAGGAGCATTCTTTTTAGGCACTTTTTTCTTTCTCTTTAAACTGAAAAAATCTTGAGCTATGTCTTTCGGCTCGTTAAAATCGATAAAGATGACTTGAGCATTCTTTTAGGTACTTTTCTCGCTCGTTAAAACTGAAAAATCCTGAGTTTTTGTTACTGGGCTCATTAAAAATATACGGCAGCAGCAAGAGAACTTTTTTTTGGGACAATTTCTTGCTCTTAAATCGAAAAATCCCCGAGTTTTTCCCCTCCTTCGAGCTCGTAAAACTATGAAGAAGGGATGAGCCATTCTTTTCCCTCTTTTTCTCGCTCATTAAACTGAAAAAGATACCTTGAGTTTTCTTCATCTAACTTATTAAAAATTTTGATGAAGGTATTGAGTTTGCCGTCGTGTAACTCATTAAAAATTAACGACAAAACACAAGTTTATTCTGTCGCCTTGTACTCATAAAAAAATGAGGTCGACATCTAGAAAAAGGTTTCTCTTTATCTGGTTTCAATAGATTAAAAGACGGAAAAGTAACTGATCCGGGTATACTATTAACCTTTTGTCGCACTTGGTTAACAACTATGACAAAGGGACCGCCATGGAGTCTCGCTTTACTATCTTTTCAGACTCTCTAAACATGAAAATACCACCGAATTGTCTAGTCTAGACTCTTTAAATTCAATAGACAAGATATATAGTTTTTTTTTTTATGATACTTTTTCAGACTCTTAAAACATGAAAAAATAGACGAGTTTGCCTGTTTGGACTCATTAAACTAATCAGATAGGGCAAAGAGTTTTTCTTTTTTGCGATCCTTTTCAGACTCTTTAAACATGAAAAGATCGATGAGTTTACCTGTCTAGGCTCATTAAATTAATCAGACGGGGAAAGTGGACAATACAACTATAGTCCATATTTGAAAGTGTGGTTTGGTATCTGTTGTTCCCTTGAACATGGCACTCCCTCAGATAAACCTTCATTTTGATGGCCTCTCAATATGAACCCTACCAACCTATGAGTTTTAGCCTATATACCCTGATGTAATTGCATCTTTGTATCCTAACACTCTGTAGTGTTCATGCGTCTAGTGCTGTCTAGTTAAAACCATTGTCGTGCCTTCTATTGTTCAAGGGTTACCCATTTGTTTCCTCCATCAACCGATCATACATATCCTTTCATCATGCCCTCCATTGTTTAGACTCAAATGATCAAAAAGATTCCTCAAAAAGCAAAATCATTTTTGTGTGGTTTCGTGTCGATTGATGTAGGACACGTCATTGCCTACCTTTCTACAGGTTTCTTTCTATCGACTTCAACACTCTATCTAGGAAGATAACCCAGAATCACGTTTAGGGCCTTGGTACTTGCAAACATTAGTAGTAGGTTACATTTTGTTTGATAAGGGGTTTTCATTATTGGCTCCCATTTAAGAAATTCTATGGGTGTTTGACGACAAAGAAATATTTCACACTCACTAGTTTGCACTATGCATCTTGGAGACCATCACCATTATCAGTGTCCTTCCTCGCATCTGTTAACGGTCTCCATTATTGATTGGTAATTAGATGATTTCGTGCATGTTCGATGTCAAAACATCTTATCACATGTATCGATCTATGCTGTTCGGTGAAGCAGAAATAAAGACCTTGGGTAGTGGCTTGCATCATTCACCCTTGTTTCCTCTCCCAAGCCACAGATATTTTTTTTGGAGACAGTTGTTTCAGGATGATTCTATTATAACACTGGATCCATTTTGTGCTTATCAGTGTCTAGCATTATTATATCTCTTTAGAGAAAAATAGTCTGACATAGCTACTGAGCATGGGAATGCCCGACTCAGGACATGATTTTAGCAATTATATATATATGTGTGTTGTATCAGGTTTTCCTTGCTGCTCGAAGCTTCTCTCTCTCTAACAAATTTTGATAGAAAATTACATTTTTCGTAAAGTATTTTGGCCATCGTCTCTACCTCTGATCTCACACTTTAGGGGGCATCTGTTATACAACAAAATGACCTCCTCATCAACTTAGAGGTGAAAGACAGCATGACTAAAGCAAAGACCACAATTGCAAGCCTTGACTCCACACTAATGTTGGTTGTGCATTGCCAACCTGCTTTATAAAGCTTGTTACCAAGCCTAAGGGTGCATTAGTGACCCTGCTAACTCAAGTTGTTAGACCAAGGGCAGCGTTAGTGAAACTAAGGGATGTTTAGTGGGTCAAGCCAATGAATCTGCTCACAAATATCTAGATATTTATCCCTAAATTTGCTCAAGAAAAGCAGGGGAATTCCTAAAAATAAAACTATTTAGGGAAATTCCACTTTGAGGAAAAAGGAAAATGGGAAAAAACTGGAAAACAAGGCAGGTTCATTGCTTTTGCCCTAATGAACTCTATGAGGAGCTTGGCAACCCTAATTCAATTGCTACATAAGCAGTGAGAGGGCCATTGTAAAGGGGGTCAGAGCATTTGAAAGGATAACTTACTAAGCTGTTGAGCATTGACTCAAATATGAAGAAGTGAGCTAGAAGAGAGAGAGAGAGAGAAGAAGAAGGGGCAAGGGAAGACTGATACAACGGATGGTTGTAATCACTCTTCCGTTATTAATACAGAACTGCAGTTGTGTTCCCTACTCCATAGTGTCGGTAACATTGTTCATTGAGTTGTTCATTTCGATACTTGTTTAGATGAGTAGTTAAGCTATATACAAATATATGTTTATTGTGCATTCTTATATTAGTTTTCAAGAGTGTATGCTATGATTGTGTTTTCCTTTCCTTTGTGCAAGAATTGTCTTGGAGCCAGCTTTGAAGGAGTTCTTCTTAGTTGCATTGAGATCTCCAAACAAATCTAGAAGGAGACTTGAGGTAATCCTCTTTCCATACCTTGTCAATTGATGTTTGATAAATGAACATGTGTGTAACTCGGTAGCTTTTGTAGATAATCTTACAGCCTGTCAAAGGTCTCGAGAAGGCCTTTGAGGGTAGTTTTCATTCTCCACACACCGTGCATTTTACCCCATAGCAATCCTCTTTGGGAAAATTTCCTTTTTGGGATCATCGCAGGTATATGAGAAAACAGAACGATGCCATCGTGGGTCTGGTCTAGTGCAATAGGCGATCATCACATTTTTTAGCCTCATAAGAGTGATGATTCGAAAATTAGGGTTTAAGAGTTATTTCCTTCACGGGAATCTCAAGGAATTTTCCAATCAATGTCTTAGGAAGGATCTGGAATGAGTACACTACATTACGATCATGTTTCGGGCACTTTAGGGTATGTCACAGGGAAGTGAAGAAGGCATGACAAAATACTGTGTAACACCTTGTCATTGAAGTCCATGTGCTAGGCCGCACACTGTTAGTATCACACCTAGTCACAAGCATTATAGGGTATCTCTATCCTCAGATCTTCATTTGTCATGGTTATGGTTCATCCACAAACTCACACTTCATCTAAGTCCATTTTCTAGGTCACACACTATCAGTATCACAGTTGGTCACAAGCATTATAGGGTATCTCTACCCTTGGATCTTCGTTCATCACGATTATGGGTTAACCACACAAAATCCTTATCCTCAATGGCTCTTCATTTTCAACAAATGATTCTTAGGGGGAAATTCACACAATGGGGACCATTTTTTCTCAAGGAGGGAGGAATGATCGGAATGGAAATTGGCATCTACCCATGGTATTTATCTACTCATGGAATATACCCATGGTATTGTAAGTAGCATCTACTCATGGTATTCATCCACCCAAGGTATTTGTCCACCCATGGAATTTACCCATGGTATTGTAAGTGCCATCCATCCATGGTATTCGTTCACCCATGGTATTGTAAGTGAGATCCATCCATGGTATCTACCCACCCATAGAATTTACTTGTGGTCACAAGTCACATTTTGTAAAAATATAGATTGTCCAACACAATGCAGCTTTTACAATTATTCTCTATTTTAATAAAAGCGTTTTTTTTTGTGGTTTTGTTTACTGGGTGTTCTCCACTTTTCTTTTGGCATTTCAAATTTTTAGATCTTGGGGAGCCTCCCCCCAATATCCATTTCAATCTTTTAGATATTAGGGTCCTCCACACAAGATCTGGATCTTATCATCAATAAATAATAGATAGGTGATGACTAGATTTTGAACTATGAGAGAGCCGTGGAAAATACCTTGTTTCTTAGAATTGAATAGATGATGGCTCAAACCCTCCACCACCAAAAAACAAAAAATAGGAGAGAGAGGGAAACCCTCACGCAACCCCTTTTGTTCATAGAAAAAAGGAGAAGATGAACCATTTATTTGAACTACGAATGATACAATCTCTGTAAAGCTCATGACTTAGTTAATGAAAAATTTTTTGTTGCGCCTAACACCCTCCAAATTTTTTCCTTCACTCAAATTTTGGAGTCTCCTCATGGTCCCATGATCTGTTGTTCCTTGATTATCCTTAATCACTTCATGATCAATTGATGATTTTCGAAGTGTTTAAGTATTCTTCTGAGATAATAACTATCGAATTCCACTAGCTTAAACATGCTTAACCTTTGATTCATTCATAAGCATACCTTTTTCTAGCAAGCCTAATAGTTAACTTGTATCCTAGGAAGTCAAGCAATGCACAATCCTTGATGATAGTCATTGTGAAAATCCCAATAACAGTGATTACACAGTGCCTAAGGACAACAATCGCATAATTCCTTGTGGATTATCATTGTGCATTCCTAAAATATAGTGTCTGCATAGTCTCTGGTGAAAGTGATTGCGTAGTTCTTAGAGACAGAGACTACACAATCCATATGGATAGCCAATGCATAATTCCATTTGGTAGTCTCTCCCACTGTTAGTTGCAAGTGTACCATCAACCCAATGAGTTTTCTCAACATCACTTTTGCGGGCTTTTGCTTTCATAAGTGTTGTTTTCAGTTTCAAAATTGTCTCTTGTGCTTGCTTTCACTTTTGCAAGTGTCACTTTTTATTTCTATTCACTTTAGCATGTTTCACTTTAAATTTCTTTAGATTTTGCTAATATCTTTTTCACTTGTTATTACTATCGTAAGTGTTGCTTTTAACTGTTTGTACTCCTGCATGTTTTTCACCTTAATGCACCACTCAAGGTAGCTCCAGTGTACCCTTCTCCATTAGCTAATCATACATACTAGAAGAATATGTGCTAGACATCCTCCCACAACTTGTCACACTTTCTGGTTGTAGTCAACACTTGTGTCATAACTTGTATTCTAAGTGTTGCAAAGCTATTTTTCAGCTGTCGCACTTAGAAATAAGTATCACTTTGTTGTCGTTTCAAGGTATTCATGTTTATTTTTGGTACTGTACATTCTTTTGGCTTGCGTTGATGTTATCTGAATGTGAGATCACTATTTAAGGACTTGTTTGCATGTATTTCTCTCTCTTGTCTCACTAATCCCACACTTTTTCATTTTAGGAGCTTTCACTATCTTTGTAACTTGCTAACCTCTATCCCTCCTACAACTATGCATTGTGAAGTCTTATGTTATAGTGAAGCATCATTTTCCTCTTGGACCTGCGCACTGTGTAGTCCTAGAGGATACTCTCCCTCAACTATACACCGAGCAACCTTGAAATATGGACTATCACTTTAGCTTCTTATCCTTGCCAAATTCATAGCTCATAGTTCCTCCTGCCCTGGATTGTGCATTTCATAGTTGGAGTGGATAGTGGAGACTCCCTGTGTCACTAATTTTCCCAGTTACGCAGTCTCCCAAGCCTCATCTTCAGCTACTATGCATTGCCTAGTTACAATGTGAAAAGCTGCCTCCCTGTACCACTAACTTGCCCAAATGCACAATCTCTTCATGTAGTGGGCCTCCTACAACAAATTGTGTATTTATTGTTAGTAGTAGGTCACCTCAAAGTCACTAAAATCCTCAATTGTGCAATTCATTGAGCCTGTCCCTTAATCACCGTGCATTGCATAGTTACATTGGCTGGTCCTGTCCCTCTTGCTTACTGAAACCACTCACTATGAAATATCTTGTCCTAGCTTGCCTCCTACTACAAATTGTGCAGTGCTAGTGGTTAGTGGGGTTATCCCTTAGTCCCAGTGATGCTCAAATATTAAATCTCTGCCTCCTCTTCCTTGAGCATTGCACATTGAAGATTCTCAGTAAGAAATCCCATCACCTTGTCTCCTAGACTTCCCCACAATGCAAGACCTTGAATAAACTTCCATAATTGTGCATTTCGGAGTTCCAAAGGGAAACATAGCAATCCATGGATACCTATAGCCCTCAATTGTGAGATTATTATCCCATTGCTCTCAAAACCATTTCTTTTTGCCTCATCACATTTAACATATTCCATGAGAAAGAAAATATAGAATAGGTAGTTTCTAGACTAATATTGGCTTTTCATGAGTGGACTTCATTTGAAAGTGTTATCATTTCAACATGGAAAGGTTATACTCAATGAAGATCATCAAGGAGAGGCTACAAGAGAACACTTGCAAAGAAGATGCATTGGAAGAACCATCATGAAGACATGAATCCTAGACCATGAAAGAATGGTGGCATATCATACTGAATTGGAATCTTTCGATACTTATCCAGATCCTTTGGAGGATAAGGATGAAGAACAAGTAAATATCCATCATAGCAACAAGGAGAAGAGTTGGGTATCAATGAAATGAAGCATTATGTCGTTGTTGCCTTGTCATGGATTCTCTAAGAGTCATCTAAAAATTCATATGTGCCAATGTATTTTGCCACATCATTTATGGAATGTAATTATTGTACTTTAAAAAATGAGAAAATATAAAATGTGGGGAAGACCAAAGATCACACATGGAATGTCAAAAGTAACTAGAAAGTTCTAAAGTCATGTGTAGCTCAAATGTTACTTAGGAATTCAAAAATTCATGGTAGAATCTCAAGAGTCAGGAGAGAGCTCAAGTTTCAAATGGGAGATGGAGATTCACCTCCTTTGTTATAAATACACCCTCATAACTCAAACAAAGAGCTTGGGACTTTGGAGTTTTCACCTTGGCTTCTCTACTTTGACATATGAGAGAATATTTTTCTTTGGAGGAGGAAGTAGTGACTTAATGTTCCATTGGTGGGGCTAATGTGGCAACATTATAATTGTGTATCTTGAGAATTTCACTTAATATATGAAGCTTTCAGAGTTAGCGCACTTTCATTCATATATCATGAATGATTGTGAGACTATTCTTTCATTGTTTGCGGTATATGTTTTTTTAATGCATACTAATGAAAATGAAGTATTTCGTTGGATTTGGTATGCATTAGGGGAATTTTGAGGTATAAAATGGTCCTCGTAAGGAAATTATAAAATAATAGTGGAAAAAATAAAATAAGATTAGATTATATGATCAATTTTTAGAGGTAAAAAATAAAAAACTATTTTTTCAACTCGTATTTTTAACTTATCTCCTTATGGGTTTACTCAAATTTCAAGTGGCAACACTCATTGGATGAAAAATTTGATTCCTCATCCAAGAGTACCCATGTTGCATATTTTCGATGGACCCTACTACACGAAAAAAGATAAATACATGAAAAACATGATTGGAATCACATTTTTTCATGTATTTCTCATTTTTCGTGTAGCAGGGTTCGTCGAAAGTATGCAACATGGGTGCTCCTTGGATGAGGAATTAAATTGTACATCCAACGAGTACTCCCACTTGAAATTTGAGTAAAACCTTAGGGAGATAAGTTCAAAATATGAGTTGAAAAAATAGTTTTTTCTTTTTTGCCTCTAAAAATTGATCATGTAATCTAATCTTATTTTATTTTTTCCACAATTATTTTATAATTTCCTTACCAGGACCATTTATACCTCAAAATTCCCCTAATGCATACCAAATCCAATGAAATACTTCATTTTCATTAATATTTGTTAAAAAAGCATACACCGCAAACAACGAAAGAATAATCTCACAATCATTCATGATATATGAATGAAAGTGCACTGACTCCTCCCCCATGGTTGACATCATAATCTTGAATCCTATTAGTTCTTATAAATCTTATTTTGGTTGTACATTTTTCTTATGAGGCTCATTTTAGACCTCAAAATTCCCCTAATGCATCTTGTTGAATGTGCATTATTACTTGTTTTTATGATCATTGTTATCTTGTGAAATACTTTGCAGGTTAACTAAAAGTCCTACTTATGCTCTTGTGTGTCTCCTTTAGGATAGTACTATTACTGTTTCTTCTATAAGATTACTCTCTCTTCTCCCTTCCATGAAATTACCTTTTATACATTGTGATTGTATTCCTCATAGCGTCAACTTTCTTATTTCAAATATTGTTTATGTAATCCCTTATGTTGATAATTACAGCCAAGGAAAATTCCTAAGAATAATGACAGCTGGTCTTATTTCCTGGTTGGGGATCCTACTCCAAATGGTGTGAGGTCTAATTGGGATTTCATACTGGGGAGACTCCCTTGGTTGACAAATTTCTAGGACCGTCAACAATTGTAGCTAGAAGGAGGGCCAGATGACAAGATGAGCCCATTAAGTCTATTTTGAATCTCTTATCTTGAATGGCTCATTCCCAAATCATACTCTCCGGATTTTTTACTAATAGATCCAATATTAAACTTTCAATCCACCTGGAACATTTTTACAACTTGTCTCAATTAAGGTTTGATGGCAAGGGTGAAACATCCATAGCCGAACATACATCTCATTTTATCATGTTTTCTGAATATCATGAAATCAATTGTGAATATGTTGCTTGTAAATTATACATCCTCACTCTTGAAGGTCAAGTTAAACTATGGTGTCATACTTACCATATGCTTCTATTCATTCATTTGAGAAAATCTTCAAGGAGCTTCACCAAGCCTTTGGGAGTCATGATTACCAATATGTTTATAAAAGGATTAATCAACTTAGAATGAAGTCTGATGAATTAATAAAGGATTTTGCTAATATATTTCTTTACCTATGTTATGACTTTCCTAAAGAAGATATGGATTGGGATTTCTTCAAAGAAAATTTTCAGCGCTTGGTTCAAATTTCCTTTAAACAATCTAAATCTAAATCCTTGGTTAATATTGCTCTCCCAAATTTTATCAATCATGAGACACCTCCAATCTCAAAGGAGGAACCTACTGTTCCTTTTGTCCCTTGTCCTACTCCCTTTTCATTGCTTAATAAGGTTGTATTTAGTGCTATCATTGAAGTTGGGAAATTCGAAAATAAAATTGATGATATGTTTATCCCATCTACCTTTTATCTTCATGGTCGAAATTGTACATGGGAAAACTTGGAATGTCCTAATCAATACACCCAACCTAAGGTAAATATTGGTCCCTTAATTCTCAAAGATCATATTAATTCTTGGGTAGCGGAGGCCTCGTGTAACAGTTTTGGGGTTTAAAGCCTATAATTTAGGGTAATAATAGTGTAAAAATTTCGTGAAGTACACGTAGCACGAAATATAATAGGTCGAGTCAAAGGGTTGTCTGCCCGAAAATAATGTAAAATAGTAGAAAGTGAGTTGGCCTGCCCATGGTACGCGGACCATGGGAATGTATAAATAGAGCAAGGCTCTAAGGATAGAGGTAGCTTTTTGGAAGATCTGATGTATTATGGGTTTGTAAAAGCATTCATTGCTCCGAGTCTGTAAGTTAAAGTCATGGGTGTTAGTGGGTAGATAGAGGCTCCAGAGCTGTGTGTGTGGAGGCCTGGTAGAGTCCGTAGATGTGTGCATGGACCCCTGTATATGAGTGTGCAGGGTGGATCTGGTTGTACTGAATAGGATATAAATAAAGATAAGAGTTTCTATATCATTGTGTGTTTTATCACGAATCTATCTATTTGCTTGTGTTATGCATATTTATGATTACATGCACTGGTTGTTACTGTTAAATGTTTGCTTAAAGAACTTTAGGAATAGATCTCATATATAATACCCACAATAATACTAAGAAACGAAGAAGTGTATCATCACCAAGCTGCACGGTGGCCTGACAGCTGAGCAGAATAGAGCGAGCATGCAGATTGGTTCGCGACCCTTCTAGGTCTCATCAAGACATCCCTAGGGTGCGGAAACCTAGTTCCAGCACCCTCCCCTACTACCTCGGGTGAGACTTTAGTCCATGCTCTATGGATTGTTGTCGAAAGGGCTGGTAGTGTAGGATTTGTTTGGCTAAAACACTTCCGAACATGGGTCAGGCCCCAACAAGCAAACAAATGGTTCCATTGTTGTGACTAGGATTTGCCTAAGGGATGTATGGTGATGGAACGTTGGAAACCTACAAAGGAAGAGATTGAAGATTGGTTGGATCGGAAGCTGTACGAGCTTATAGTTGGCCTTAACCAGAAGTTTAACATGGTGAGTGTGATCAAGTTGCTTGTATTCAGAGGAGTAGGAAGCGAAGATCCAAATAAATTTTGGTTCATAGTAAGCACAGTGTGGGAAGCGCATGGATTTACGGATGATAACATTAAAAAGTATACTTTGGTAAGTGCGCTATAGGATCATGCATTGACATGGTGTATCAAGCACTCTAGCGATCACCCGAATGTGGGAATAATAGAGATCTGGGATGCATTGAACAAAGAATTTAGCCGGCCAAAATCAGAGATGCAGTCGATCATCGGGTTCAAGGAGATCGTGATGCTACCAATTGAAACCCCTTGGGATCTGGATCAAAGACTAAAAAGTATGATTCGTGAAGCTAACATGATGCTGACAGATGTGCAGCACCAAGCATGGTTGTGGCGTCTTTGGCTTCACATCTGAGGATGACGCTGTCACAACAGAAGATCTCAACCCAGGCTGAAGCATTAGAGATATTAATGAGGCTACATGAAACTCCAATACAAAACCCAGGGTTGGGAGTTCAGTAAATCCACATGCAGCTACAAAACCTATGTTTGGAGATGCAGAGTTTGAAATAGGAGAAGGTACCTCGGCTAGAAGCACGAGAAGAAGCGTGGTGCATAAAATGTAGAACCTAGGGCCACAATCAGGATCACTGTCCGGTATTTGCGAACTATTTGGCAGCGGGGGGACCAATGCCATTGCGACCAGAGCCACAGGAAGTGCCAAGTGTGGTGCCCTCGATTTGATGCGCGATCTGTCAAGTGGCAGGAAAGCACACCACAAACAACTGTCACCTACTGCAAAAGTTTACCTAGAGCCCCCAATAGCTATTTTGCAATTTTTGTAGATCGATGGGCCATGATGAACGTGACTACCATAGTTATGAATTGTTGATGGATTGAACACCTACCTATAGGATGATGCAGACTGAGGCACGAGGTTAGGACACAGCCGCAATAATAGTGCACGGTGGCTTCTAGGGGTGAGGACAAGGACATGGAGGAATGGGGCCAAGAAGGGGCTGCAGGAAGCTAATTTGTTATAATTGTGGAGGACCAGGGCATTATGCACATGATTGTACCAATACAACCAGAATATCGTGCCCCTACTGCGAGCAGTTTGATCATGAAATGATAGACTGCCCCACGCTGATAATGCAGATATGTGAGAAAAAGGCAGCACAACCTACATCGATGCAAAATGTCCAAATAATGAGGTCTGAATCACGCGAGGAAGACCCCCGCGTGAACATGATGCTCAGAAGTGGCGTGGCCATAGGGGAAGATATGGGGAAACTAATAGAGGAAGACCCAGGGGTTTGCAAGACGCCTACAAAGCAGCCTGAGTTTGACATGGAATGCGTGAAGAAGACATTTATGGAAGCTAAGAAGAGCTTCATGGAGGTCTCTACTTTAGGTACTAAGGATCAACCCGAGCTGGAAGTGGATCCCTTGATGCTAACTACCCTTTTAGAGACATGTATGAAATTACTACGAGACAATAAGGAAGTTAAAGGATTACAAGAGTTGATAACTAGGTGTGCAGGGTTAGGTGAACCTAGTGTAGTACGGAAACTAGGAAAACATGTTTTGCGCACTAGATGGGCAATGCGATTAACGACATAGATTGGTGACTATGAGATGAATCAGATCATTCTAGACTTAGGTTCAGATGCAAATGTGCTACCTAAAAAAACATGGGAATGCATGGGAAAGCCATCATTATAGTGGTCTCCTATTCAATTATGGATGGCGAACCAACAAAGATCTTACCCATGGGGAGATTGCAAGGAGTCACAGTGGATATATATGGCGCAAGCACACAAACAGAATTTGAGGTAATAGAAATTGTGGATGACAGTAACCCTTACCCCACATTATTAGGGATAGAATGGACCATGGATATGAATGGATTCATTAATTTAAAAAACCGGAAGATGATATTTGAGAAAAAGTCCCTACACATAGTTGTTCCACTAGACTCCGCTGAAGGAGCACGCTACACTAAACTCATACGCGATGATGAAATTGATGAGGACTTGGATCATATCTACAAGATAACTGTGTGAGATTAGGATTGGGTAAATCCAATTGTAGAAGGAAGAATATCATGGGAATACGTAGAGGCCTTCATTTCAGATTCATATGAAGAAGACGAACGATGGCATAATCGGTTGAATGGAGTAACAATGTTAAAATGAAACATGATGACTAGGTCAATGTATTGTGTAAAAGCTCAGGATCAAGAGCTACTGATGTATGATGGGCTGAGAGTGGTGGATGAATTCTTGACCAAGTTTGAGAGCGCGGTACTAGAAAAGCAGTGGTTTAATGCATTAAAATGGGCTTTGTGTGCGACACCTGCACGTTGGTGGGTAACACATGAAGGAACCTTTGAGGACTGGCGTGGCTATAGGTGGATAATGCAAATAAGGTTTGGGAAGCCAAAACAATGAATAACTAAGAAATATGATGGACGTGATGACCCGCGCATGCACCTCACCAGATGGAGCTAGGCCTATGGAGAAGAACCCCAGCTGGAGTGGGTATACTTATTTTATCATACCCTGGATGTCATACCAAGGAATTGGTATACTGAAATAGAACTCCGACATGGTACATGTGAATGGGATATCTTGCATGAAGCATTTTTATTAACATTCTTATTTGAGGACCAATGGATGGACACTGTTGACAATGTGTTGCAAGTTGTGAAGGCCGGCATTTTCAAATTACCACTGGAACCAGAAGAAATAGTGCAGCTAGATTGGTCGCATTAGTTGAGCCAGGCCCTAGAATGTTACAATTTGCAAGTAGAAGATGGTGAGGAAAACCCCAGAAACATCAATATTCTGGAAATAGAGGGGAGTCGCGAGGTTCACGGACCAGTGATTGAGGATCCCGATATCACCACGCCACTTAAAACGAAACAAGTGAACATTGGTATGGAGGAGGAGCCGAAGTATGAAACATTTGGGGACTATTGGGATGATGCCACGGTGGATAAGGTCGTCGAGTTACTTTGCGAATATCAATATTTATTCACAACCAAAATCACGGAGTTAAAAAGGGATCCTCGGTGACCTAGGAATGATAAAGATAATCCTGAAGCTAGACGTGAAGCTAGTCAAGTAGCAGCCTTATCGGTTGAATCCAAAATATAAGCAAAGGTCCATGAAGAGTTGGAAAAAATGCTTGCAGCAGGAATAATTGAACCAGTGGAGGAATCCGACTGGGTAAGTCCTATGGTTGTACAGGAGAAAAAACAGAAAGGTGAAATCCGTATCTGCATGGATCTTAGGAAGATCAACGATGCATGTGTTCATGATCCATTCCCGATGCCATTTATAGACGAAGTACTAGAAAATGTTGGTGGACACGAAGCCTACTCCTTCATGGATGGTTTCTTGGGGTACCACCTAATCAAGATTGCACTGGAGGATAGGAGTAAAACAACTTTCACAACCAAATGGGGTTGTTTTTAGTACACTGTGATGCCATTTGGACTGAAGAACACACTGGTGATATTATCACGTGTCGTGGTAGCTACATTCAAGGAATTTATACATAAGTTTTTGGAGGTATATCTTGATGACAGTACCGTATTTGGGTTAGGTAAGAACCATATAGCGAGCTTACGGTTGATGTTAGATAATTGTCGCTGACACTAGATTGCCCTAAATCTCAAGAAATGCACCTTCTTCATCCCCTTTGGACATTTGGTCAGCCATGTGGTCTATAGACAAGGATTGATGGTAGACCCGGTGAAGATTGCTATTATTCTCAATCAGGAAGTGCTGCGAAGTGTCAAACAACTATGCGCTATGCTAGGACACACTGGTTACTATTAAAAGTTCATTAAGAGCTATGCACAGATCACAGCACCAATGGAACAGTCATTGAAAAAGGACACTACTTATTGTTAGAATGAGGAATGTAAGAAAAGTCTGGAGACTCTCAAGGAAAAGATGGCATTAACTCCCATTCTAGTCTTTCCAAAATGGGATATCGAATTTCATGTGCATGTTGATGCATTATGTATCGCGTTGGGCGTTGTATTTACACAGGAAGGAGTGGAAGGAATTGATAACCTGATTACGTTCGCAAGTTTTTGATTGTCCAAAGCTAAAAAGAACTACTCCACTACTGAGCATGAGGGGTTGGTGATGGTATATGCGCACCAAAAATACCTCCACTATCTACTCAGAGGACACTTTAAGATGTATACTAATCACTTCGTGTTAAAATACTTAGTGAATAAGCCTGTGTTGGGGTGGCACATTTGTAGATGGCGGTTATTGTTTCAATAATATGATTTCAAAGTCATCGTAAAGCCGAGACGTCTAAATGCAGGCCCAGATCACTTGTCACGAATTGAGAATGATGAAGAGCCCACAAACTTAGAATAAGGACTACTTGATGCACAACTTTATGTAGCGCACGTCATGGATGGCCACTTTGAGGATATCATCCACTTCTTAACCATAGGGATCGTGCCACAGGGGTATTCAGTTCAGCAGAAGAAAGAGTTGGTGATACATGCAGCGGACTTTACTATTATTGTAGGGCACCTCTACAAAATGGGCAATGATGAAATCTTACAAAGGTATGTACCTGAATTTGAGTGAGGACAGATCCTTGCCGAAGCAAATAGGGGGGTTGTAGGAGGACAATATGTGGGATGTGCCACAGCACAAAAGATTCTTCGTGCTAGACTATGGTGGCCAACTCTACATCAAGCCTCAAAAGAGTATTGCCGGGCCTACGACATATGTCAACAGATTGGGAAACCATCACAGAGGGATGAAATGCCTCTCAAACCACAGATGACGCTGCAACCGTTCGAAAAATGGGCGATCGAATTTGTGGGGCCTACCACACCCTAAGGAAATATGGGTGCATGCTATATCATCACCGCGACAGAATACTTGACTAGATGGGTGGAAGCACAACCGGTGAAGGACTGCACGACCACTACAGATGCGAAATTTTTGTTTGAAAATGTGTTGACACAGTTTGGATGCCAAAAAATTTTAATGAGAGACCACGAAACATGTTATAGCCTAAATCTACCTCGGGCTGAGAGAGGCAGGTCTAGGGTAACATTAAACCACACTTAACCTCGTAGCTAGCCCTACTGGGTCGGGAGAGGGCTCTCTCCTTGTCAATCTCAGTGAAAATATGGCAAGTAATGCTTGAGATGACTGATAAGAATACTATTTTTAGGATAGGTATGTTTTCTTAGAGGATTTTGTTTGATTTTAATGGTTGATTGCTGGATCAGATGAGTAAGGCAGCTTTGGGTCCGGGAAATCAACTCAGATTTGCATAGGTTTCTGTGGGGCGAGGTAGGCAAGTGTTTTATCACTTTGAAATGAATGTGATGGTGAGTCTAAAGACTAATGAGGAGTTGGAGAGGGCATGCAAGTGTCATGAGTCCTCTACAAACAATAAAAATAATTTAAAACTAAATAAAACCCCAAGGCAGAGCACTGAAACATTAATGGATTCCACCCTTTAATCTTGATTCATTTAGTTATGTCGAAAAAGAGAGATGATGGCACATATCCACATAAAATAAACTAAATAATAGGGGAGAAAACAATGCTAGTTCACATTACCACAAGAATCCCACAAAATGCTGCAAAACCCTGGTTCATTTCCTTGCCAAACTACAGAAGTGATTTACAATAGTGCTCAATGCATCCACAAGAGTCCAACCTTGAAAAATGACAAAGAAAGTAAAAGATATAGGCATAAAACCACCTATTCTAGCCATCAAGGGTTGAATCCATGATTCAAGGAGATTTCTCAACAAGATCTAAACTAGGAACTGAAAAATAGGCAGTGGAACAGCTTGCTTCTAAAACTATGGAAATTGATTCGTTCATCCTTAAACCAACTCTATCTTGATGTATCTACCTGCTCAAGTCATATTTCATCATATTTACATCATCGTATATCGAGTTACATCATATTACATCATTAATTGACCAAGAGAGAAGAAAAATTCAAACTGATGGCAAACTAGGTGAAATTCTGAGCAAACAAGCAAAACTGGCAAATTTTTCTCCTATGCACAACACCACTGATCCTATGCGTAATCCTTTTTCTAGACCAGTTTTGGAAGGTTTCCTGAAGTCAAAATCAGGTTTTGAATAGCTCATTGGAAAGTTGGGTGAGTCTACTTTCTAGGACAACTTGAATTTTTTGATTTGGAGTCCATTTGCCCCTTCAAAAATGAAATCTCCCAAGTCTGCTTCCTGTGTGTCAAAAAAGTGGTAGAGAGGGCACTTTTTGCGTGTTTTTGGCCCTTCTGGGGGTCCAGAACTTGTCAAAATTTCTCAGTAATTTTTGAGGATGCATAATTTTTAATTCTGATTCCAAAAATGTAAACTTTTTTGCAAATGGAGCCCCCCATCAAAAGTGTAGCGCGAGTGGCGCTACACACCTATTGGAAAAACCTGCTTTTTACATAAAAATTTCAAAAATGACAAAAATTGCTCCAAATTTCTTGAAATTTGGCATGAGTGATCCTTTTTAGGTGTTTTATTGGGCCAATGATGCTTTAGCTAAGATCTTGAGTTTATTATGCTCTTTCTTTGCTCCTTAAGGCCTTCCATGGAACTGTCACTAAGGCTTTCTTCCTCCATTTCATACTCATTGTCTATCTCCATTGTTTTCCCTTGGTTTTGAAAAATGTGGTTGTATGTGGATGTATTATGGATAATAGTGTGGAAATAAGGTGAAGGAAAGAAGTGGGAAGAGTGTGTGTGAAAATGTATGCTGAATAGAGTTTATGGATGAGTAGGGTTTTAGGGAGAGTGGGTAGAGTTTGATGATGTGAGTAGGGCTTATAGGGTTTGGGAAATTATATGTGGAGAATGGGATTAAGGGGAAAATGTATGAGGGAAATGGGATTAAGGGGATAGTGTATACAACCACTAGTGTAATGAAGAAAACTAGGGTTTCACCCTAGAATCTAGGGTTTCAGTTTGAAGAACACAAAACACCAATCTTAGTAAACAAACCCTAACACACAAGATAGAATTCTTGTACTTACTTGTTTAGAGGGAGAAATTGAAGTTTTGTGGCAAAATGGTGAAATTTGAAACAATTTGTAGCCCAACTACCAGGTGCATAGCGCAGCCTCCCAGGTGTGTAGCACACTTTGTATGCGTAGCGCTCGAACAAAACTTAGTGTAAAACCTGCGCCAGGTGTGTAGCGCCAGCTGAAAGGTGCATAGAGATTTTTGCAGGACACTTTTGTGAGCCCTTCTTGTGTCCAAATTGGGTGTGTGATAGCTCGTTGGAAATATTGTTGAGTCTACTTTCCAGAAAATCTTGAATTTTCCAATTTGGAGGTAATTTTCCCTGTCAAAAGTCCATTCTCCCAACACTCGTCAAAATGGGAAAAATGAGGCTGCCTAAATGCAGAGTGTTGTTGCAGTCAACTTTTGAAGGTCTTCCTTAACTCCAAATTGAGCTCAGGATAGCTCATTGAAATGCTATCTCTGTCTATATATTATTTCACTCATCAGTCAAGTCATTTGGCTAACCAAGCTAGGAGAAACTTGATTTTCCTAACGCCACTCTAGAAGTGCAGCAACCCTCCTAAGGCAGCATTATTTTTGACATTTCTCTAAAACTATGACACCTATGTAAAAGGTGAAGGAGGTTTTTCTTCATTGGCCTATTGTAGACAAAAAATCTCTCATTTTCCCCAAATTTATTTTTTCTTGCTCTGAAACATCATTTGAGTAAAACCTATCCCAATGTATGGAATAGAGGATTTGTCAAAATGAAGCGAAATGAAGGGGATAAGGGGCTTCTAAATTTTTGAGGAAATTTTGGGAAGTAGGGAGGGATGTTAGGAAATAGGGAAAGTGAAATTTCAAAGATTGAGTAAGGGGAAGGGGTCCAAAAAGGAAAAACATAGGCTTAGCCTAGAAAATTGTCATATTGTAGCAAGAAACTAGGGTTTGTGGAAAAATGGGGAATTTGAGGGATATCAGTGATGGGAAGTGTTTAATAAGGTATATTAAGGATAGGGGAAGGCGTATGAACATCAAGACACAAGTTTTGTTGATGATTCGACCATCTAAGAGAAATTACCTTCAAAACCCTAGGAGAGGCAAATGAGCCTTACCCAAGTACAACTGAAACATGAACAAGGTGTAAAATGACCCATTGGAACCAAAAATGACGATGAAAACTCTTTGAATGATGGTACACTAATCTGAATGATGACATGGACTGACATTTGGAAAACTTTGAAAGAAGTGAAAACAAACCCTATACCTAATACCTAGAGACCAAATTTTACTTGAAGATTCTCTGAAATGACAAAATTTGACATTGACACCCTAAGACCACTTTGTAAGAGCATATTTGATCACTAGTGGAAGATTTCAAAGACTGACACTAACAGAACACACTTCCTGAATGAGGATATCAGCATGCTCATTGAGGAATTCTAGATATATCATCAACAAAGTACACCGTACCGTTCACAAGCAAATGGAACTGTTGAAGCTTTCAATAAGATTTTGGAGATTGCGTTGACCAAGGTATGTAATGCGCAGTGAAACGGTTGGGATTTGCGCATACCTGCTGTGCTATGGGCATACCGAACCACATGCAAGAAGTTGACAGGTCAGACACCTTTCAAGTCAGCCTATGGAATGGAAGCCATCATTCCAATGGAATACATTGTACTCAATTTGTGAATAGCAGTGATGACAAGCGTGGTAGACCAAGGGGCCTTGGAAGAGAGGCTCGTGTGACTGGAATAACTTGAGGAGGAACAATTTTTGGGAGGATTCCATTAGCAAGTACAAAAGCAGTGGGAAAAATCTTGGCATGATCGCCATATCAAGTTGCGCATGTTCAAAGAATATGATCTAGTCTTACTATACGATAGCAAGTTCGAGAAATTCCTTGGAAAGCTCCGAATGCATTGGTTGGGACCCTATGTTGTCAAGGAAGTCACAGATGGAGGCGCACTCTAGCTCGGTAAGCTTAATGGAGAACCATTCCCAAGCATAGTAAATGGTAGTCACCTGAAGCTCTACACGGGTGGGCTGATTACCTGACTAACTGACTGAAGTACAATCTCACTGCTCTAGACAGTTGAAAGAGAGCATGGGATGATAAAGCAGTCTGTGAGGGAGCTGCGCAACAACAAGTGTTTGCATAGAATCAGTATGTCACAAGGGTTGTGCTTGCATAGAAGGGGTTGCGCTATTGCGTGGATAAACTTGGAGGTGACCATTGCTATCACTGTTCTTGACAAGATGTTTGAGCTGCGACAAAAAGGAGTAGGCAGTGGGCAATTAAGATACAAAGTACGAGCCAGACCTGAGACGATCTACCGTAGATGTAATGGTAAAGCACTAGAAAAGGAGGAAACAACTGAATTTGAATTTAAACATGTCTATAAATCGAAGGGGGAAACTGCCAAATGATCTGTGGTATCGAGAGAAGTGAGCTAGAGTGCCTTCACACCGATATGGCACTGTTGATCATCGATGCTAAGGGAGTAAGCCCAGGAGTTGTAATATGGCCAATGGAGATGCAAGACCTTTTGGATAGTGTGATGTCAACGACCATGGATACTGTGCCAAGTCCAACACTGATGGTAGGGGATGTACCGGAAATTCTTAGACACGAAGTAGAATTGGTCCGGATGTCACTGCCTAAACCACGAGCTGGTCAGCGACCCACGAAAGACAAGGAAGAGACCGTGAATAATGAGAGAAATGATGAAATTGTAGTTAGCAGTTTGTCTCTGATGCACCTTGAAGATTGGGTTCTTGCGGACAAAAACATATTTCTTGCAAAATTGCAACACAAGTTGCAACAGACAATGCGTATAGTAGACCAGAAATTGGAGACTTGCTGCTTTGGCATGAAGAATTCCTGCAGGTGGCACCCCAACTTGAGCTAAAATCCTATGAGGGGGTGCTTTGCATTAACCGAGCAGAGCAGAATGAGCATCATCGGTTGCACGAATTAGTAGAGGCAATGGAGTAGGAGCTTGAAGAAGAGTTGCAGAAGACAAGGAGGAAGCAACTGAACATAGTGCATCACTCACGAGGATGGTGGACTGGGAAGCATTGGTAGTGCGTATCGCTCCATCGAAGAGTGACTCAGGACGAGTCACGATGATTTTGTTGGGGGCCTGTTAGGTAGCAGAGGCCCTGCATAATGGTTTTAGGGTTTAAAGCCTATAATATAGGGTAATAATAGTGTAAAAAGTCCGCAAAGTGCACAGAACGCGAAATGTAATAGGTCAAGTCAAAGGGTTGTCCACCTGAAAATAATGTAAAATAATAGAAAGTGAGTTGGCATAAATGGAGCAAGGCTCTAAGGATAGAGGTAGCTTTTTGGAAGATCTGATGTATTATGGGTTTGTAAAAGCATTAGTAGCTCTGAGTTTGTAAGTCTGAGTCGTGGGCGTTAGTGGGTAGATAGAGGCTCCATAGCTATGTGTGCGAAGGCCTAGTAGAGTCCGCAGCTGTGTGCATGGACCCTTGCAGCTGAGTGAGCAGGGCAGATCTGGTTGCACTGAAAAGAAGATAAATAAAGATAAGAGTTTCTGGATCATTGTGTGTTTTATCACGAAGCTATCTGTTTGCTTATGTTTTGCATATTTATGATTACGCACACTGGTTGTTACTGTTAAATGTTTGCTTAAAGACATTAAGTAATAGATCTGATCTATAATACCCATGATAATACTAAGAAACTAAGAAGTGTATCATCACCATGCTGCACAGAGGCTGGATAGCTGAGCAGAATAGAGCGAGTGTGCAGATCGATTCATGACCTTTCCAGGCCTCATCAAGACATCCCTAGGGTGTGGAAACCTGGTTCCAGCACCCTTCCCTACTACCTTGGGTGAGACTTTAGTCCGCACTGCACAGATTGTTGCCGAAAGGGCTAGTAGTGCGGGATTTGTTTAGTTAAAACACTTTCGAACCTCGGTCAGGCCCCAACAAGCCAATATTAATGTACATAACTGAAATCCTAAATCTAACATTATTAAAAGTTTTATTTCTTCAAGGGACACCTGTAATCCTCTATCACTTACATGTCATGACCCTTTGTACCTTGATCCACTTGATCAATCTGCTCAACCAACGAGTTCTTTAGATACTTTTGGTTTTCTATTTGTTGGTCCAAATTGTAATCAAGTACAAGGTGGCCACATTTCACAGCTAGAGGAATGCAAAGGTGAAGATTATTTTAATCTCTATTTCCTATTCCAAATTCCTCTATGTCAAGATGTTGTTTCTTCATTTTGTAATCTCAACAACCAGTCAAATGAAAGAAAAGCTCTTAACAAGGAGAAAACCTTGGGAAGTCATCATTTTAATGACCATGATCCCATTGATGAATTCTCAGGTATATCGACCAATCCTTTGATTCCTTAAGAATATATTCTTATAAGAACTTGTTGACAATTAGGGGATGCCCTTAATGTGAGGTCCCAATTCAACCTCACGCCATTTGGTGTAGGAGTCCCATCCGGTTGCATGATCTGGGCACCATTGCAAATGTTTCAAATATGTGCCTTGGTTACAACACATACAAAAGGGATCCCAAACACCTCTTTGGTGTAGCAAGTATGTAAGCTATGCATGACACCAAATGTAAGATTAAAATGGAAATTCCATGCCTAGTAAACGGCAATGAGCCCCTGGTTATGGAAGTAATAGTATTATCATAAGGGCCCGACCCAGGTTTAGAAGTGATTTAGCCAAACAAATCCTGAAACTACCAACCCTTTCGGCAATAGTCTGTGGAGCGCGGACTGAGGTCTCACCTGAGGTAGTATGGGAGGGTGCTGGAACCAGGTTTCCACACCCTAGGGATGTCTTGATGAGGTTTGGGAAGTTCACGAACCGATCCTGCGCGTTTGCGCTGCTTCGCGCAACTGCTTGACCTTCGTGTTGCTCTGATACTGAGCGCGAAGAGGTGTTGTCTAGATCCCTTACCCTTACTATGTTATTATTATATATGTGACTTAATTCAGTAGTCTTATCAATCATTCAACATTCATAGCAGGTGCACGCAATCATAAAATGTAAAGAGATGCATAAAGATATAACTGAGTATAAACAAACAGATCTATGAGTAGATGCACAATATCCTAGAATCAATTGTATCTTTTATTAAACTTTTGTTTTGTTACAATCCTAACTTCGCCCTGTGCACTCAGCTGCAGGGGTCCACACACACAACTGCAGACTCTACTAGGCCTCTGTGCACACAGCTATAGAGCCTCTTCTTACTACCAACCATGACTCGGACTTACAGACTCAGAGCAAAAAACCCATAATACTTAAGATCAAAACTAGCAGTAACTGACTTCTACCCTTAGAGCCTCACTCTTTTTATACATTCCCATGGTCCGTGGACCATGGGTAGGCCAACAAATTCTATATTAGATTAAAATATTTTAGGATAGACTACCCTAGACTCTTGTGCTCCGTGCCCACATTTTGCGGGGTCTTTACACTACATTGAACAAAAACTGGGCTTTAAGCCGCAAAAATCTGCTATGTGGGGGTCTGTTGCCCAACATGCCCCCAACACAATCATCATGACTCATCCTGAGTCACTCGGCTAGCGTGGAAATCCTTGTGCGAAGTCCATCCAGCTATGCCAGTGGAGGTCTACAACTTATCATGCTGCTGTTGTCTGGATCTGCTCCATTTCTGCTTCAGAATCATCTGCGTTGGACTTGATTCTCTACTTTGATGTCGGCTTCTAGTACCTGTTTTTATAGTCCTGCACCTCTGTCCAGCTCCTCAGGTCACGAAGACTATGCTTTGGGTAGTTAGTCAGACAACCGGCCCACCCGTGTAGGGCTTCAGGCGACTACCATTTACTCTTCCTAGGAAAGGCTCTCCATTCAGTTTAATGAGTTGGACCGCGCCTCTATCTGTGACCTCCTTTACCACATATCGTCCCAATCAATGCATTCAGAATTTTCCATGGAATTTTTCAAACTTGTTGTCATATAGCAACACTGAATCGTTTACCTTGAATGTGCATAACTTGATATGGCGATCGTGCCAAGCTTTCTCGTGTTGTTTCTATACCTACTGATGGAATCCCACTAGAAACCATTCTTCCTCAAGTTCTTCCAATTGCACGAGTGTCTCTTCCAAGGCTTTGCGGTCTGCCATGCCTGTCATTGCTGCGATCCACAAACTCGGTACAATGTATTCCATTGGCATGACTACTTCTGAGCCATAGACTAACCTAAAAGGTGTTTGACTCGTCAATTTCTTACACGTGGTTCGGTATGACCATAATACGACAAGATGCACAAGTCCCGGTCGTTTCACTACACGTTACATACTTTGGTTAATGTAGTCTCTAGAATCTTGTTGAATGCTTCTACTGTCCTATTAGCTTGTAGATGGTACGACGTACTTTTCTGATGATACACCTAGAACTCCGTAGTGAGTGCGTTGATAGTTTCATTGAGGAAGTGCATTTTGCGATCACTCATTAAAATTTTTGAGCATCCAAACCATGTCAACACGTTGTCGAATAAAAACTTTGTAGCTGTGGCAGCTGTGCAGTCCTTAACCGGCTGGGCTTCCACCCATCTGGTTAGGTACTCCGTCGCGGTGATGATGTAGCATGCACTCATCTTCCCCTGAGGTTTGATTGGTCCCACAAAGTCTATCGCCCATTTTTCAAATGGCTGGAGTGTCATCTGTGGATTGAGTGGCATCTCATCCCTTCGTGATAGTTTTCCAGCTCATTGACATACGTCACAGGCCCGACAATATTCTTTTGAATCTTGATGTAGGGTTGGCCACCATAGCCCAGCACGAAGAATCTTCTGTGTCATTTCCCAGCCCGTATCGTGTCCTCCTGCAACCCCCCCATGTGCTTCTGCAAGGATCTGTCCTCGTTCAAATTCAGGTACATATCGTCGTAATATCTCATCATTTCCCATTTTGTAGAG
Organism: Pinus tabuliformis; assembly: GCA_031772625.1. Taxonomy (NCBI): domain Eukaryota; kingdom Viridiplantae; phylum Streptophyta; class Pinopsida; order Pinales; family Pinaceae; genus Pinus; species Pinus tabuliformis. The sequence continues at coordinate 1,097,430,537 of CM062809.1, forward strand.
GTGCCCTGTGATGACATAAAAGTTTGCCACGCGTATCACCAATTCCTTCTTCTGTTGGACTGAATATTTCGGTGGCGTAGTCCCTGTGGTTAAAGAATGGATAATTTCTTCAAAGTGGCTATCCACTACATGCATTGCATAGAGCTATGCATCAAGTAGTCCTTCTTCCAAATTTTTTGGTTCCTTGTCGGTCTCAATTTGTGATAGGTGATCTGGTCCTGCATTTAGGTGTCCTGGCTCTATGATGAATTTGAATTCATATTCCTGAAACAATAACAACCATCTGCATATGCGCCCCCCCAAGATAGGCTTGTTCACCAAGTATTTCAACGCGGAATGATCGGTAGACATCTTGAAGTGCCCACCAAGTAGATAGTGGCGGTATTTCTGGAGTGCATATACCATTACCAATCCTTCGTTCTCAGTATTAGAATAACTCTTTTCGGCTTTGGATAGCTGTCGAATTGCGAACACGATTCGGTGATCCATGACTTCCGTGCCTTCCTGCGTAAGTATAGCACCCAGCATGATACACGACGTATCAACATGTACATGAAATTCGATGTCCCATTTTGGGAAGACCAAAATGGGAGCGGATACCATCTTTTCCTTAAGAAAATCCAAACTTTTCTTACAATCATCGTTCCAACAATATGTAGCCTCCTTTTTCAACAACTGTTCCATTGGTGCCATAATTTGTGCATAGCTCTTAATAAACATTCAATAGTAACCAGTGTGCCCCAATGTGGCGCGTAGTTTTTTGACACTTTGTGGCACTTCTGGATTGAGAATAACAACAATCTTCGTAGGGTCTGTTAGGATTCCAAGAAACTCTCCTAGGTTGTAGCTCGAAGATGCCTGGTAACATATAAATTCAACTATTGTTGTAGGTTAGATGGAAGGAATGATGGTTTGTTCAAGCAAGATAACCACTTCTACTTTGTTTCACTCCAGACATGCATGAACACCCCCAGACTACAAGGCTTTAGACCACCAAATGCTCACAGTTTAGATATTGGATGAATATGGAGAATACTAACCACACCAACAAATAGACAAGACCATGTGATGGCTAGCTGCAACTAGTAAAGAAATCTATAAATCTATTCTACTAATGCACAGATAGGATGACAACTCTCTGGCATCAGATAGAAAGAAACCTGAGTGACCTATTCAATGATGCATTTAACAATCTAACACAGATAAGATGACAGTTATCTAGTGCTAAACCTCAAAAGATCAAGAACACAACATATCAGGCACAAGCTTAGAACAGAGGAAAATGGAAAGTGAGCAGTTAACAGCAAAAGAACCTTGTATTAGCTGAAAATGAAGACAAGACGCTACAAGTGCCAAAATATCTACAGTCTCAAGAAGTTGAAAATTACATCAAAATGCCAACCAGGGAAAATTTTAAGAACCCCCCCTAAATTTATAAATATAATAAATGGCGAATCTCCATGGTATATAGGAAAAATGGAAGGCGATTTTATCAATAATATAATATGTATATATAATTTTTTGGCGAATCTCTCACCAGGCATGGCGAATATTTTACTCAATTATAAAATCTTGTAAGATCTTGGCGAGTCTTTCACTAAAAAATAAAACTTTGTAAAGTCCTAGTGAATCTTAGCATAGGCTACATGCTGGTTTAATTCCCCCATTTAAATAGGCTACATTCCAGGTGAATACCATGGGTCAATACCATGTGCCATTTTGGTGAATACCATGGGTCAATACCATGTGCCATTTTTATTTTTATTAATTCTAATATTAGGGTTAATAATGGTTTTTTGCATGGTATTAATAACAATCTAGTCCATGGTATTTGTCCCATAGTATTTTGGCCATAGGTTTCACCTAAATATAACCCATTTTTTGAGTGTTCGTAAATATAAGGTGACTTATGGAGTAAATATAAAAAAATGTTTTATTTGTTTACCATACCTCTCGTTTATTTATATTTTTATTAATTTACCATACCTCTTTTACAAATATGGTATTTGGCCCATAGGATTCACTTAAATAAAACCTCTTTCTTGAGCCTTCATAAATAGAACGAGGGTTATGGACTAAATATAAAAAGAGGTTTTATTTATTTACGATACATCTAGTTTATTTATATTTTTATTTATTTACCATACCTTTTGAGTAAGTATAAAAAGACGTTTTATTTATTTACCATACCTCCACTTTACTTATATTTTTATTTGTTTACACCCTTACATGTATATAAGGTGACTTAAGGAGTAAATATAAAAAATGTTTTATTTATTTACCATACCTCTCATTTATTTATATTTTTATTAATTTACCATACCTCTTTTATAAATATGGTATTTGGCCCATAGGATTCACTTAAATAAAACCTATTCTTGAAAATGGGCCAATGGAAGGTTGTAAGTCCTAATTTCAAGGGCTAAATTTACCTTTTTTACCCTCTCCCTTAAAATAAGGTGGGCTATTTGAGGTGATTTGTAAAAATGTACTATGATACAAAATATTCGCCCACTAAAAATTTAAAACCCCTTAATTTTGCCAAAGGGCGAACATTCGCCCCTAAAATTATCCTTGATGCCAACCACCAACCCTGGTCACATCTTGTTTCTGGGTATTTATTGATTTACATTACAAGGGCCCTTGGCCATTTAGGTGTGGAGGGGTCATAACTGACCACCAACTACATTTAACTAAATGGTGGAGTCTCTGACTATGTTTTCTTACTTCAGTGGATGAATTTGATCCTTTCAGGTGTTGTGCTATCCTCTTAGGCAGTTGGAGAGCTCATACCAGTGGGGTTCCATAACTGATGAATGCGGTTACAGGATCGTGCTCTATCCTTTTTTTCCTTGGCCATACTGGTTGTTAAACATGGTTGTTGGGATCTGTCAGTGACTAGTACTGTTAAGCTGATCATCTTCCTTCTTGGGTAAGCGGAGTGGTCAGAGGACGTGGAGTGCATGGGTGAATAGATGGTCAAGATGAGAGGAAAGGATAACCGTCAGATCGAGGAAATAGATGGCAGAGATGGCTCGATGGAGTCTGTCGGTCGAGGTGGGCATGGGGTGAACTTGGGCCGTCAAATCTTCAGCGGAAAAATTGAATAGTAATCGGGCTATGGAGCTGCGTGGTTTTTTAATGCGCGAGAGATTTGGTTGAGCGGTAATGGTATTGATTGCACCACTTTTGGGTCCTAAGAGATAAAAGGATGGGGTCACGTGATGCCATTTAGCGATTGACACATAGCGGTGGATGAGAGAGAAAAACCACTCATATTACGCACTAACGTTCGATCAAATTGCAGGCGCGATGAAAGCGAATGCTGTCGTATCTTCCTGGAAATGATTGGACGATTGGGAATGAGAGAGCGGGTCACTTTATCGGAGGTGACGGGAGCCATTGGATCGGTGGGGTAATCAACGGTGGAGATGAGGCGAGGGATTTATAAAGGCGCAAAGTCATATGGTTGAGGTTTTATGACAAGTTTAGGCTTTGCGCTCGGGGCTTAAAGGCAAAGGGGCTATTTTACTGGGTTTAGGAAGAAAATAGGGTAACAGAGGTGGTGGAGAATAAGTGGGGTGGAGGAAAAAGTAGAAGGTGACCATTGTGATCTCCTTTGAAGATTCCACCAAACGAAACAAGCCCTTTTCTGACCTTTAGAAAATCAACGTTAAACAATAGAGCTAATACTAGCTCCTTCTGGAGATGAGATCCTCCCTGTGAGGTCTCAAGAACTGTAGACCACTACCTTTCGTACAAAACAAGATCAGTAATAATCCCTAGTGTTCCATTGGGCATGGATTCTAATTAAGTCTAAACTAAAATTGTAAGAAGAACATATTTACAACATTAAGGCCTGAAGACCTTACACAACATAAATTTTCAAATATCACCCATTAATTGGGCCATAAAAAATTGCTTCCCCTTCCATACATTGTAGCTTGAAAGTGTTGTTCCCCTAGATCTGAGTGATAATAAAAGGTCTAGTCCATAGAGCATCGAACTTCCCATGGTTGCCTTTCTTCTGCTTCAGTGCATCCCACTTAAGAACCAGGTCTTCAACTTGAAAACTGTCTATCTTTTCCTTTCTATCAAAGGCTTCCTTGATTCTCTTTTGATGAGCTACAGCCTTTTCAACCAATTTATCTCTAATCTGATGTAATTTTTCCAAGTCACTGATCCTTTTTGCCATGTCATTTTCCTCATTCTGCTCTTCCTGCAAGAACTTAGCCACAGGGAGGGTTAACTAGATGAGAAATACAACCTCAATGCCATATACCAGCTTGAATGGAGAATTCCCTGTGGATTTCTTGGTGGTGACCTTGTCATCCCACAATGCATACTTCAGCTTGGAATCCCAGTTCATTATCTTCCAGTAGCTTTTTGATTATCCTTATCAAGCTCTTGTTGGAAGATTCTACTAGACCATTGCCTTGAGGGTAATATGAGGTGGAATGAACTAGCTTAATGCCCATTGAGTCACACATGTCCACCAACTCTTTTGCTTTGAAGGCTGCTGCATTTTTTGTAACAAATTTGTGTGGACAACCAAACCTGGTGAAAATATTCTCTGTGAAGAACTTCATAACCACTTGGTGATCAACTTTCCTAGTAGGGATGGCTTCAATTCACTTAGTGAAGTAGTTAGTGGCTACTAGGATCCATCTGTGCTAGCCACTGGAATGTGGATTAAGTTCCCCTATGAAATCCAAGCCCCATTGCTAGAAAGGGCCATTAGCATGTATTGGTTTCAAGGGCAATGACATCAATTGCTATTTTCCTTCAAACCTCTGGCACCTGTCACAAGATTTTACAAATGCAAAGACATCAGAAAACAACGTGGGCCAATAATACCCAGCTCTGATAATTTTGTGGGTTGTGGTTTTCCAATAGTGATGTCCTCCACAGATGCTGGAATGGAACTAATGCATGACCTCCATGGATTGTTCTTTGTCCAGACACCTTAAAAGGACCCCAAATGGATCTCTCCAGTACAAAAAGTCTTCATGAATACAATACTTGGCTTCTTTGAGCTTAATAGTTCTGGCTTGGCTTGAACTAAGGTCTAGAGGAACTTCTAGTTTCATCAAAAATTGAGCTATTGTCAAATACCATTCACAGGAAGCTATATTTTTAGGCAATGACTGGTCATGCCTTAGTTTAGTTGTTTCTTCTACCTATCCATCTTCTGAATTTGTGCTTATCAAATTCATGTTCAGCATGCTGCAATTTTCTTTAGCCATCAACTTGGTAAGGCCCTGACCTCTGACAAGCTTGGTGGGCTTTAATTTTATATTGAATTCAATCAACCTTGCAATCCATTTGGCCCTTCTTCCATCAACATCCGGCTGCACTAGGACATCCTTTACTGAAGTAGAGGGCGCATATGCAATTACCTTGGAATGCAGAATATATATTTTGAAAGCTTTTAAAGATTTGATAAGAGCATAAGCCTATTTTTCGATGATATCATACCTCAGTTCAACATCTCTTAAGGTTTTGCTAAAGAATTCCACTGGATGCTCTGAACCCTCATCATATTTTTGCAATAAAACTGTTGCAAGGATGTCACCTAAGGCAAATGAAAATATATGGAACTCCTTGCTATAGTCTGGGCTAATCAAAGTGGGAGCTTCCATAATAGCTCTTTTGATGGCTTCAAAAGATGTTCTTGCTGCATTAGTCCATTTGATCGCTGATCCCTTTTTCAGCATGGAGGTGATGTGTTTTACCAGTTCTGCAAAGTTAGGAATAAACCTCCTTACAAAATTTATTTTTCACAGAAAGGATTGGATGTCCTTTTTTGATCTTGGTACAGACAAGGCCTGTATTTCTCTCACTCTTTTTAGGTCGATTTTGACACCCGCAGCAGAAGCAATGTGTCCTAAAATCTTGTCCTCTTCTAGAGAAAACTGTGATTTCTTAGGATTCACTGATATCCCAAACCTTATGCACTTTACAAACACTTTCTTTAAATGCTACAAATGGTATTGATTGCTGCTGGAGTGTACTGTTATATCATCTAGGTAGACAAGGACAAACTTATCCTTCTCTCATACAAATGCTATATCCATAGCTCTCTGAAAGGTAGCTCCAGCATTCATCAGTCCAAAGGGAATTTTAGAGTACATAAAAGTGCCCCAAGGAGTGGTGAATGCAGTCTTTTCTTGGTCATCTAGATGTACAACAACTTGGTTATACCCTGAAAATCCATCCAGGGAGGACATCACTTTGGCTCTTGAGACTTTTTGCAGCAAATGCTCCATCTTTGGCATGGGATAATTATCTTTCTTAGAGAATTTGTTCAGATTCCTGAAATCAACACACAGCCAGATTTCTCTACTTTTCTTCTTCACCACTACCAAGTTGGCTACCCACTTTGAATATCTCAGGGGAACTATGATTTTGGCAGCCAACAACTTCTTGATTTCTTTTTCAATCAAAGGGAGGAGCAAAGGATTTATGGGTCTCAACTTCTGCTTGAAAGGAATAGTGTCTTTCTCTAAGGGGATCTTATGGTGGATGATCTTTTTGTCATAAGTTTTGAGGTCAATGTATTCCCAAGCAAAGACATTAGCAAATTGCTTCATCAAGGTGCAATATTCAGAACTTTAGGCAGCAGAGAAATTAGTGGACAAATTTATATACTTTGGATGATTTGGACTCCCTATGTTATGCCTATGGACTACAAACTGATCTTCTTTTTGGGCAATTTTATGAGGCACATCATTATGGTCAAACAGCTTTTCTAAAGGTACTAACTCTTTAGGTATATGATTGCTAGGCAACTGAACAATGTTGCCTCAGCCAATTCCGTTCTTTAGCTGGGACTGAGGGCTTTCTTCCAAGGCTTCATTCTCTTGATCGATTTGCATTTCATAGAATTCATCAATGACTTGCATAAACCTATTTACTTCATCATCATCCTCAAAGACTTTCCAGTGCTGGACATTATCAGGCAAGGATGGTCTATATTTGATTTGGACTTCATAAACTAGTTTAAGAGGCAGGGGAGGGATGAACATACTAGCAGACATAGCAAGGGAGTCAGCAAGTTGATTTTTTACTCTAGGGATGTATGAGATACAAAAACTACTAAAAGAATCTTTGAGTCTCCATACCTCATCTCTGTATGCTTTCAACCTTGGGTGCCTTTCCTGGAATTTTTTGTTCACTTGCTGAATGATGAGATCAACATCTCCAAACACCTTTATGTCTTTGATCCCTCTGTTTTGGCAGTGTTTAAGCCCAATATCAGAGCCTTATACTCTGCTATATTGTTAGTGACCTGAAAAGTCAGCTTGAAAGATAGATGCATGCTTTCTTATTTTGGAGACACCAGCACCACTCCTGCTCCTACAATTTCCCTTGAGCATGCTCCATCAAAGAACATATCCCAAGCTTGTGTTCCTTCCTCTTCCATGATCTGGCATACTGTTTTCTTGAGTTGCATCGGGGCTTTATGGGATTCTTTAATTTGGAGAATACATGGCCTGAAGTCAGTGTCCACAGCATAAATGGGATGATTAGTGGGATTCTTCTCATCACTGATGATATAGGCCAGCTGGGCTTCCCTATATAGTCTTTTTCTTTCTCCTCCAAAAATGGGGACAGTGGCATAAGATAAGTCATTTTGTAATGTCCCACCCAATCTCTTAATCCGCCCCCTGGACAGCAGCATACCAAACTTAGGGGGAACATCTGCTACCACGATATCCATCATCATGCTCTTCATGGGCAGCTGAGTTAAGGTGAGCCAAATCTTTTATTAACCCCAGACATTTTTCCTTTCCTGAATCAAAGGAGAACAAGTCATGATATGGTTGAGTGATATCAAGGCCTAACTCTTCCATGATGGCTTTGGGCATCAGATTATGGCTGGCACCAGTGTCCAATAGACAGTTGTGGAGGGTTTTATCATGAATAGTCAAGGAGACATAAAATGATGGAGAATTTTCATCTGCAGGTTCAATCATTGGGTTAAGCACGACTGTGGGTTTATCATCTTCAAGATTCACATAGTAAGTGGAGGCTTGTGTGGCTTTCAGCTCAAGGGCATCAAGGATAGGCTTCCTAAAGGCCTCACTCTTTACAAGTTCTACCAAAGGTATAGATATTTTTAGCTTCTGGACTTCTGATTCAAAATTGAAAGGGGAAGGGAACTTGTCAAGGCCTCTTACCCCTTGAGTTGGTGTTTTGAGGGTGATGTGATCAGCTGCTGGCCTTTTCTGTTTGCTGACCTGCTGCTTTGTGGGGACAAAAACTCTTTGGGCGGGATTCTCCTTGACATTACTTGTTCTTTACCTCAGGTTGTATCTTTGCTGGTCTTTAGTCTGTATAACAACTTCTCTGTCCCACTCATGACTATTCTGGTCTTGGATTAATGATTCTTCGTAGGCAACTAATGTCAAAAAGGCAGCACTGCCTTTGTCTTCCTTGCAGTAAATCTCATCCTCTTCATCTAGCTGCTCTTCCTCCATGACTACATTCTGGAAAGGATTCTCCTTGACATTACTTGTTTTTTTTTTTTTTGAATTAGACTAATTCTATTAATCAAAAATATGGTACAAGATGATACAATCAAGAGAGACAGAAAACCGGCAACCGGAAATGATAGGACTATCAACCTCGGTTCCAGAGAAGGAGTGAAACAAGCAAGAAACTACAACATATGGATGGAAGAAAAAAGACTGACTTCTACCTAGAATGGGTAGATGCCTCAACATGAAGCTTTTTCCCTTTCCTTTTTCTGACTTTGACCCAACTATCCCAGGGTGAATGAGCCATAACAGCTTGAAGATTGGGGATCTCCACTGGGGGGCCCTCCTTTTCTGAATCAGAGGAGGAGGTCAAATGGACGTGTTTCTAGGCGATGACTGTATCGGAGAAATGCGTCGGACCATCGGTGGAAGGGACCACGGAATGAGGGGCTTGATCCAAATTTGTATCGCTACCTTCATCTTCAGAGCTAGAGGAATCAGAATCCATGACTGGAGGTGGAGAGCAAGGATCCCATCGTTTGGACTTGGGCTTGGAGAGGTTATCCTTATTCTTTTTTACCGGGAGAGAGGGGCAGGTGTTCTGCAGATGCCCTGATTGGTGGCAATGGCGGCAACGGAATGCAGTATTTTCGTAATCCAATGTCTGGGTCCAAACATAGTCGTTTATCTTGAGATTGATTTGTTCTGGAAGTCCTTTGCTCAAATCTAACTCCGCACATATTCTGGCATATGTGTAGAGACCTTTATGTTCCCACCAGAAATCTCCCATAATGAAATTGCCCAAGGTGTTTCCTATGGCTTCAAAGATAGCACCATGCCATAATTGGGTAGGTAAGTTTGGAAGCCTGATCCATACAGGTGTCTTGGTAATGACAACAATTGCTGGATCAAAATCTGGGAACCAATGAGTCAAGAAGAGCCCTGCAGTTCCCATGAACCAAGGGCCCTCTTCTAAAGCCTTTTCATAATGCTTTGGGTCATAAAATAGAACAATGAAGTATCCTTTTGAACAGAAACTGATCTTGCAATGATGAGTCCAGTTTGCATGGATCCATGCATAGAGATCCTGAGATCGCGGCCACAGTCCGTTAAATCTGCAAATGATGGCTCTTTCTGCAAATTCTTGGAGCAGGTTTGCAGGACCTTCATTGGTGATTTCAACAGAGGGAACTTCCTCTATCTTTTCAACCAAAAAAGGCTTAGGTTTAAGACCTACTGGGGGTTTGGGATTCTCAGAGTGTACTGCATCTTTGTAAGAGAAAGGAGGAGCAGAGGATGATTGTCCCGCTGCACCTCCTCTCAAACGAAGGGATAACACCAAAGAGTTGTTTCTGGTAATGCTGTAAGAAGAGAGGGGAAGAAGGTCTTCAAGTTGTTTACCTTGAAAGAGAAGTCTCTGAAGGCCTGAAGGGATCCCAATCCACCGATCTAGATCCAGCTTGAGATCCAACACCAAATCTGAAGAACTGACCCATTGCAGGATGGTTCTGCCTGAAGGTAGAGAAATTTGGATCTGAAAGGAGTCAAAGAAGTGCCCAGACATAGTGCCAGGGCTTCTTGTGCGTCTGAGAGCAGATCTGCCATGGCGATGATAGGGAGAGGATTTCTCAGGGAACTAGATCTTGAATTCACCATATCTAACCCTGAGATTCTACTTTGAGCCGATTGCTCACCTTTAGACAGCTTATGCAGGGATTGGGCTTCAGATCTGGCCAACATGGGGGTCGAACTTCAGTATGCGGGTCTAAATCGAAGAGACCAGGGCTCGATCTATGCAACATACCCTGGATCAACGCATAAGTTTCCCAATCGGAGCTCATCAACAGCCTCTCAAATAGGTAGAAAATAAGATCTGCATCGTAGAGGTGCCTGATCCATGAGCATTTATGAAGCAAAGCCGCCTCTTTTAATACAAGCAAGAGAATCTTAGTTATATTCGCCGCCTGTATAAACTCAATATGCAGCAAATCCAGCCAGATTTTCTCCTCTGTGTTTCTAATAAACCCTAACGGTAGCGAATAACCTAAAACCCTTACTCTCGTTGGCGTGAAGATGACCAGTGCAAATCCTCCGATATCAGTCTTCTGGCCTGTGGTATCATTGTGAGCTTGGCAGACATGGGTAAGGCGAAGAGCCATTGCTGTTGCAGGGATCGAAACCAGATCCAAAAATCTCCCGAAAATGTAACATTCCTTGACATTACTTGTTATTGACCTCAGGTTGTATCTTTGCTGGTCTTCAGTCTATAAAATAGCTTCTCTATCCCACTCTTGACTATTCTAGTCCTGGAGTAATGATTATTCATAGGCAGCTAATGTCAAAAAGGCAGCACTACCTTTGTCTCCCATGCAGTAAATCTCATCCTCTTCATCTAGCTGTTCTTCCTCCATGACTACGTTCTAGAAAGGATCCTTAACTCTCTGTTCTTCACTGGCTTCTTTGCCCCTCTGAATGACCTGCAATTGCTCATTTGCTCTTCTGAATGGATTTGGATTTCTAGGAGCAAATGTATTAGGAAGCCTTGCTTTCCCAGCATTCTGCTCAATCTTCAGTTTGGATATTTCAGCAGCGAATGACTCTATCATTTTAGTCATATTATCTATTTTAGGCTCTGAAAATGAAGAAGAGGAGGAAGCCTCACTTCTCTGCCTCCTTCTATGAGCATGTCCTTTGAGTTTTTCTGCAGCCATGATATTGGATTCCACCTCTAAGGTTGCATCTTGCATTTCAACTAGAGTAGCACATCTTATTTCTCTTAATAGCAGGCAGAAATTAGAGTCAAATGCATTAGCATAGGTGAGTTTGGCAGAGGTGGGGGGAGGCTTTAATTTAGCTTGTATCTTGCTATACATATGATTGAATCTTTTATTAAAATCAGACAATGATTCCCCATTTTCCCTCTTGAGGTTGCCAAACTCAGTATGGTAATATAACAGGCCTTTCTTATCTCCCCAATGATTTAAAAACACATCATCTAATGGTTTAATGTCTACTATAGACCTAGGGGTCAACTCTCTGAACCACTTTCTAGCCTCTCCATTAAGGCTTTGGACAAATAATCTCATCCACACATCATCCTCACTGATATCTAGGTTATCAGCATAGCTATAAAAAGACTCAAGGTGCTCTTCAGCTGTTACTCCCTCTGTACTAGTGAACTTAGGTGTTATGAAACCAGCTCACAAAAAGATAGAAAAGAGAGATCCATGCCTTAGAATTCAGCCTCTTCGAGGGGGAAACCTCCTTTACATTACATAAATGAACAATTCTTGGATGATACAAATGACAAAACCTCCTTTCTATATATAGGAGTCTAAGGAGTCACAATATAATCCAGCCGACCTAACAATAATAATATAAAGCCACAAAAATAACAATAGAGGGATTCTATGGGGCACAGAAATAACAATATGGGGGTAATAGGGGCACAACAATATAAATAAGGGGTATAACTACAATAGTAATGGGGTAATCACTAGTATTATAGGGACCCAACATGCCCCTCTCCTTCAAAAAAGTGTTGTCCTCAACGCTTGAGTAGTTCTGGATACTTCTGCATAAAATTCTCATCCTCCCATGTGGAATCTTCAGCGGATAAGTTCTTCCACTTGATAAGATACTCTGAAATTGATCGATTTCGTAGCTGTCGAGTTCTTGTTTCTGTGACTGCTTCCGGTTCCAATATAATTTTTCCTTCCTCGTCAAGTTCTGGCAATATTGTTTGAATTGGGAGCTTGTCACCTATAACCTTCTTTAAACATGAAACATGGAAAACTGGGTGCAATCGAGAAGCTGCAGGAAGCTCCAATTTGTATGCCATAGTACCAATCTTTTGCAACACCTTGTACGGACCATAATACTTTGGTGATAATTTATTATCCTTCTTAGCTTGCTTTAGGGACATTTGCTTATATGGTTGTAGCCGTAGGAATACCCAATCACCTACATCAAAACTTCTTTCACTGCGATGTTGATCTGCCTGTTGTTTCATTCTATTTTGTGCCAACACGAGGTTATCCTTTAAGAGTTGGAGGACTTGTTGTTGATGTTCGATGTGATGTTCCACTGCCTGAACCTTAGAATTTTCTCTTAAATATGATGTGATGGATGGTGGTTGATACCCATAAAGTGCCATAAATGGGGTCATTTTTGTTGCTGTATGGAAGGAAGTGTTATACCACCATTCAGCCAGAGGCAACCATTTGACCCATTGTGTCTGTTTATCAGATACAAAGCAACGAAGATATCCTTCCAAACATTTGTTTACTATCTCAGTTTTCCCATCAGATTGAGGATGATAAGATGAGCTATGAGCTAACTGAGTACCAAGACAAGAAAATAATTCTGTCCAAAAATTTCCAGTGAAAATGGGATCTCTGTCACTTACAATAATCTTTGGGTTTCCATGTAGCTTTTGAATTGTTTCCATAAATGCAGTAGAAACTGTACTGGCTTTAAATGGATGTGATAATGCACAAAAGTGTGCATACTTGGTAAGTCTGTCAACTACCACCATGATGACACTCTTTCCCTCAGACTTGGGTAAACCTGTGATAAAATCCATTGAAACCTCCTCCCAACGTTGGCTTGGAATGGATAAAGGTTGTAATAGACCTGGTGTCTTAATTGTTTCAACTTTATTTTGCTGGCAAACCAAACATTCCGCCACAAACTTTTGAATATCTGATTTAAGGCCATCCCAAAAAAATTCCTTCTTAACCCTGTGGTAAGTTTTTAAAAATCCTGAGTGCCCTCCTAAGGGAGAAGTGTGCAATTCCATAAGAATCTTTTGTTTTAGCTGGGAATTCTTACAGAGGTATAAGCGATCTTTGTACCATAACGAATCATTTTTCCAGCTAAATGTATCAGAAGTACTGGAATCTTGTTGTAGCTTTCGAATAAGTGCCCACACTTCTTCGTCATTCTTCCATTCCTCCCTTGCTTCGTTTATCCAATCTGGTTGGATAATAGAAATGGCACACAACAATGCTTCCACATCCTCATCCTTTCTTGAGAGTGCATCTGCCACCACATTTTGCTTCCCTTTTTTGTAGATGATTTCAAAGTCATAACCCAACATCTTTGTGACCCACTTTTGTTGCTCTTCAGAGGATAATCTTTGTTCTAAAAAGTATTTAAGGCTATCATGATCCGTTTTTACCTTGAAGTGTCTTCCCATTAGGTAGGGTCGCCATTTCTTAAGTGCATGGAGTATTGCCAACATTTCCTTCTCATAAATAGCTTTGCTTAAAAACTTTCCCTTGATTGGACGACTTTCAAAAGCAATGGGTCTTTCATCTTGCATTAGAACAGCACCAATTCCATTTCCTGAAGCATCACATTCCACAATAAAGGTTTTTGTGAAGTCCGGTGTAGCTAAGACCGGTGCTTGGCACATTGCCTCTTTAAGATGTTCAAAGGCCTTTGTTGCTTCCGAAGTCCATGAAAATGAATCTTTCTTCAATAATGTTGTTAGAGGTGCTGCTATTCTCCCATAATTCTTAACAAACTTGCGATAATACCCTGTCAACCCAAGAAATCCTCGCAGATGCTTTATGGATGTGGGGATTTTCCATTCCTTAATGGCTTTAATTTTGCTAGGGTCTACCTTAACTCCTTCATGAGATACAATATGACCCAAATATTCCACCTCCTGGACTCCAAAGAAACATTTGGATCTTTTTGCATATAATTGTTTCTCCTCCAATAGTTGTAGCACCCTGTCAACATGTTCAACATGATCCTTCCAAGACTTGCTGTAGATTAGTATATCATCAAAAAATACTAACACAAATTTTCTAAGGAATGGTTTGAAAATTGAATTCATCAAACCTTGAAATGTTGAAGGTGCATTGGTAAGGCCAAAAGGCATGACCAAAAATTCATAATGACCCTCATGAGTTCTAAATGCCGTTTTCGGAATGTCTTCAATCTTCATTCTGATTTGATGATATCCCGAACGAAGATCCAACTTGGTGAAGTAAATTGATCCATGCAATTCATCCAGTAATTCATCAATAACAGGAATGGGGAACTTATCTTTAATAGTGAGCTTGTTGAGCTCCCTATAATCTGGACACATGCGCCATGATCCATCCTTCTTGTGCACCAATACTACTGGAGCTGAGAAAGAACTTTGACTCGGTTGAATTATACCAGCCTCTAGCATTTCTGCAACCATACGTTCAATTTCACTTTTTTGGACATATGGATATCTGTACGGCCTGATGTTTGGAGGAACACTTCCTGGAATCAGATGAATAGCATGATCATGATCACGCATAGGTGGGAGACCTTTGGGAGTCTCAAATACCTTGGAATGATTGTCCAACTTTTTGGAGATCTGGAGAAATAGATGATTCCAATGTGGAAACATCTAGCGAACATAATTGTGCAATTACACCTCTTTGCTCCTTTTTTAGAAGCTTTGTCATGCCATTAGAGCTGATTATCTTTCCTGGTTTCCCTGCAATACCCCTTAATTCAACTTCCTTTCCTTCCACAGAAAATTTCATGAAAAGTTCTTGAAAATTAAAAGCTATTGTACCCAAGGATTGTAGCCATTGGACTCCTAGTACAACATCAGCACCTCCCATTGGAATGGAAAGCATTGGGCTAGTCAATACATATTCTCCCATGGATAGCTTGATATTATGGCACTTTCCAGAACAATTTATTGTTCCTCCATTTGCAATCATCACTTGACACTCTGGTGCTGGATATAGGAAGCAATTCAATTCTTTTGCTACCCTACAATGAATAAAATTGTGGGTGCTTCCTGAATCAATCAACACTATTACCTTTTTCTTCTTGATTTGTCCTTCTATCTTGATGGTTTGAGGAGTGGTAATTCCCGCCAATGCATTACAAGATATGGTCGGATTTATTTTTTCTTCATCTAGGCTTTGTTCCTGGAATATATCCTCTTTTTTGACCTTTCTTGCTCCTTTTCTTCTTCCTCTTCACAATCTATGTAGAATAATTTCTTCTCAGCACACTTATGACCTTTTGTGTATTTGCTATCACAATTGTAACAAAGCCCTTTTGCTCTTTTTTCTTCCAATTTTTGTGGTGTCAACCTTGTAGGTTGTGGAAGACTATGGGCAACAACACTTTCGTCTTTATAGTTGTGAATGGTATGCTTCCTAGTTGCCATAATTTTGCTTTCCATTTTTCTTGCTAACCTGAATGCCTTCTCTAATGAATCAGGTTCCCAAAGGCGCACATCATGTTGGATATTATCCTTTAAAGACCCTATGAACACATCAATCCTATGCTCCTCTGGAATATCTTTTACCCTTATGTTCAATTTTTGGAACTCCTCAATGTGCTCCATTATTGAACCCTTTTGTTTGAGACTTATCAATTGGCTAAAAAAAGTGTTGCTTTTTGTATCCTCATAATGTGCTATCAATTCTTCCGTAAAAATTGCCCAAGTGATAAATTGTTTACGAGAACAAAGCCATTGATACCATACAAACTGATTTGGTTCCAAATATAAAGTTGCCATACGTACCTTTTGTGTGTTTTGCACATTATTGAGATCGAAGAATTGCTCCATCTGTAATATCCATGTGGCGGGATCCTTGCCATCAAACTTCCTCATATCGATTTTTGGAACATGGTGAGTCTTCGATCCAACATTAGAGTCTATGGAATCATGATTAACATTTCTTTTGTTCTCATCATGAGTTTCCTTTACTACCTTTTCACCATTAGTGACCCTTTCTTGTAGCAATTTCTTCAATTCTTCCATGTCTGTCTTCAAATCTATCTTCAAATTTGCCATTGAATCCTCCATCTTAGCTTCCATGCCCTTTATCTTAGATTCCACGCCATTTATCTTAGCTTCTGTTAGCTTTTGTGAGCGTGACATTTGTTGCACTTGTTCTTGTAATTTTGATATATCATGTAGCATTTCTTCCTCTTCTTCATGAGTCATGCTAGAGCTTTCAGGTTCCTTACTAGGTGTTTGCATTTTCTTTCCTCGGGGCATCAGTTACCGATAATAATGCTTTACTATGCCCTTTGAATTCCGTTAAACCAATCTTACACAAAAATTAAAAAAAAACTACACACCTTTTTTCACTTTATAGAAGCCTGATATTGAATCTGATGTATCTCTGTAATTTCAAATCATCCAATTCTGAAATTGCTACCTGTAGTAGCCTTCTGCGTCCTCTTTCCAATGCCACAAGTCTGAGCCAAATTGGATTCTCCAAGGAAGAGTTATGTGAAATCTCCCACAGTGACTTGCTTTTAGACTGGTTCAGTAGAGCGAACTTGTACGACGTGCCACGAGTCCCTGTTTCAACCTTTGAATCTGAAACACACATACAAGAAACTACAGTCTGTCCTCTTTCTGTACCTTCTTACAAAATTTCAATCTGATCCACAGAGAGAAAGTTATGATGATTTTCCCCAGGTCACCTATTTTGAATGTAATTCAGGAGTTTGCAAAAAGACCAACTTCCTCAGATCATATCTCCGCAAATATCGCGCAAAACGCTCTGAAATTAGGACCCAAGGTTCAGCGCGATTTCTTCTCAAATGGGTTTTTTTTTGCGACTTTTGAAATGTCACAGAAAAAAAGTTATAGCGAAAATGCCACGATGACCTGTTTGGAGCAGCAAAACCCTAGAATCCAAAGCTCTGATACCAAATGTTATGAAACCAGCTCACAAAAAGATAGAAAAGAGAGATCCACGCCTTAGAATTCAGCCTCTTCGAGGGGGAAACCTCCTTTACATTACATAAATGAACAATTCTTGGATGATACAAATGAAAAAACCTCCTTTCTATATATAGGAGTCTAAGGAGTCACAATATAATCCAGCCGACCTAACAATAATAATATAAAGCCACAAAAATAACAATAGAGGGATTCTATGGGGCACATAAATAACAATATGGGGGTAATAGGGGCACAACAATATAAATAGGGGGTATAGCTACAATAGTAATGGGGTAATCACTAGTATTATAGGGACCCAACATCATCTAATGATTTAAAAACACATCATCTAATGGTTTAATGTCTACTATAGACCTAGGGGTCAACTCTCTGAACCACTTTCTAGCCTCTCCATTAAGGCTTTGGACAAATAATCTCATCCACACATCATCCTCACTGATATCTAGGTTATCAGCATAACTATAAAAAGACTCAAGGTGCTCTTCAGCTGTTACTCCCTCTGTACTAGTGAACTTAGGCATGTATTTCTGATACTCTCCTGCAGGCATGGCATTCAAAGGAACAGGTAGAACCAGGGGTCCATACCTAGCAGCTATGATTCTTTCCATTTTGGTGGGTGCTTGTTGGCCTACCATGACTGGAGTAGATGGAAAAGTACTGGAAGTTTGAAAGGTGGGGAGCTAAGGAATGAATGACAGGGCTAAAGGAAAATGATGGACTATAGGGGAGGCTTTCTTTGGACCGAGATCCAAAGGGGAACTTATTGAACAAGGAGATTTCTGAATATTTGGGAGTATTTCTTCACTAATAGTGGTAGGCTCTATATTTTCAACATGTACATGCTCAGTTACAAGCCTTTCTTACAGAGATACGTACGATTGTTTAGGCTTACCTGATCCTGATGCTCCTTTCTGTGATGTTTTTCTCTGCTTGACAATCTTCTCAGGGTTAGGCACTAGGTCAGCTGGTGATTTCTGAGGATTTCTTAGAGTATGCCTCACAAACTGAGCCAGAACTGTGATGTGGAGTCGCCAAAAGGTTCTTCCTCCAGTAGAGTCGCCAGATAGATGATTACAACCAGAAATGTGTCTAGACTTTGTTTTTCATCAAAGATGGAACTGTGTCGTTCTCCTAGGGAAGCTGAGCTTCAATCTCCTCTCCCCAACAATGATGCCAATTATGTTAGGATTCCAAGAAAATCTCCTAGGTTGTAGCTAGAATATGCCTGGTAACATATAAATTCAACTATTGTTGTAGGTTAGATGGAAGGAATGATGGTTTGTTCAAGCCAGATAACCACTTCTACTTTGTTTCACTCCAAACATGCATGAACACCCCCATAATACAAGGCTTTAGACCTCCAAATGTTCACAGTTTAGATATTGAATGAATATGGAGAGTACTAACCACACCAGTAGATACACAAGACCATGTGATGGCCAACTGCAACTAGTAAAGAAACCTGTAAATCTATTCTACTAAAGCACAGATAGGATGACAACTCTCTGGCATCAGATAGAAAGAAACCTAAGTGACCTATGCAATCATGCATTCAATAATCTAACACAGATAAGATGACAATTATCTAGTGCTAAACCTCAAAAGATAAAGAACACAACATATCTGGCACAAGCTTAGAATAGAGGAAAATGGAAAGTGAGTAGTTAACAACAAAAGAAGCTTGTATTAGCTGAAAATGAAGACGAGGCGCTGCAAGTGACAAAATATCTACAGTCTCTAGAAGTTGAACCTTACATAAAAATGCCACCCACCAACCCTAATCACATCTTGTTTCTGGGTATTTATAGATTTACATTACAAGGGCCCTCGGCCATTTAGGTGTGGAGGGGTCATACTTGACCACCAACCGCAGACCCTTTTTAACCTCTATTTTTGGGTCATCATAGGTCATCAGTTATTCCACCCGTGAAGATGGCCAAGCTTGAACTAAGCCTAGCAACTTTGTTGCTCTATCCCTGTGTTTCACTCACAACGAGCTAATTTCGGTGAGTTTGTTTTAACAAATTGTCCAAGCTTCTGAGTGTAATAGCTTCATGGGCGGTCCTAGGGTTGGTTGTTGGATCAGATGAGCTCAGCTCTCTCCTTTGGGATGGTTGTTCCACCCTTTATGCAACCTCCCAAAGGGATAAGCTTTTTCTCCCATCTTTTATGGAGGCTCCTCCTATTATAAATACCTCCTTCATGGTTGAGATCTGCTATTTTGGGGTTTGGGAAGTAGCTTCTAATGTAACTTAGCTTGGGATAGTTTTGTGTGGATTTGGCTTGATTGGATGAGTGTTCTAGCATCATAATTTTTCCTTTTCGGTAGGAGAGAGAGTTATTCATCTTCTTGGGAGACAATTCATGAGTGAATGCTTGTGGAGACATGCTAATAGGACCCTTCAAGGAGAGCTACAATGTCAAGGCATGTTTGTAAGTTTTACTTCAGTTCATATTAATGAAAATCGACGGTTTATTTCCTATATCTTATGTCAGATTGCATATTGGTAGCTTGAATTTCCTTGACCATTTAAGTAGATCATTTTTGTCGTATTCTAGTATGTTTGTTGTTGTTCTCTGTATGTCGTTTCATGTACAAAAGTGATTAGAAGAGAGTTGGAGAAACACAATGAGAACTTCATCAAATGAGGATTTGAAGGTAGGCCTTCATGAAATTAACTAAGGGAATTTTCTTTGATATTGTTTTTCCTGTGACTAGACCCACTCTAGGGCTAGAGGGGTTGCCTCTGTCCGCAGAGGGAACTTGCCTACTTCCCAAGTTGGTGACCATACTAGGGACTTGTGTCTTTTCTCTCTTGATTTGATTTTGCTTTGCTTGTTTATTGTATTCCCTCTATCATAAGTGATATGTCTGGCCTTTCCTTAGCTAAATTTTTAAATTTTTCCTTTGACTTGGGGTCGTCGCCTTTTGGTTTATGACAGCCGTGATGATAGTCGTGTCTACTCTATTTAATTAGTTGTGCTTTCTACTGTTTGGCGCAATTAAATCACCTCACAGCCACGACGTGCTTTGAGTTACACTCGGCGTTGTTTCCTGGTGTACTTTTTTGATAACATCGCACAATGCCAGTTAAGAGGGTGTAATTTTTCATCGTCGGTGCAGGTTGTCAGTTTGATGCTCGTGAAAATTCCTGTAGGTTTTAATTTTGAAGTTGTGTTTGCTAATTGGCCAGTGTGTCCTATCCTTCTAAACTTGTCTTCTGCCTATTTATTGTGTGTCAAATTGTTGTTTGCTAGAATATTTGACTCTCGCTTTCATTCCCTTAAGATTTTTCCTTTTGAACTGTGTGACCTGTTCACCTTAGGGTTTCTTGAAGCATTAGCTTTTTCTTGGGTTGCTTGTTTGTTTGGACTTTTGAGCTATGTTTGAAGTGATCCCTTGATTTGTTTGAGGATTTTCCTTATTGATTATTCTTTCATCTTCCTGATTGGTATGTGATGTTTGGTTATCCAAACTTTCAAGTCTTGTTTGTTTGGTTTCCTTCCATCACTTTGGCATAGATCACATTTGCTTCCCAGTCAGTTAGAAAGATTTCAAGTTTTTGCAAAAAGGAAACATTTTCTTTGTTTTAAGTATTTGGTTAGTTTCTGTGTGGAATGTTTCTCTTTACTTATTGAATGATTTCATTTGGAAAGGACTTAAAACTAGCATTGTTTTGAGTTTTGCATTTGGTTTCTTGTCATCTATTCGAAAAATTACAAAAATATTGCATTAATTTTGAATTAGGGAATGAGAACAATCTTTTGCATTAGTAAATTCTTGACATTTAGAAGTTGAAAAGTGAAGGATGTATTTTTCATTTTCTTAATTAGATTGCTTGCAAGCTAGTGAAAGATAGAAGCATTTCTCTTTCCTCTTGATTGGTTTGCTTGAAAAATAATGAAAAGTACCAATATTGCATTTGCTTGATTATTTCTTTGATCACTTTGAAATGAACCTCTCACTTTTCTTTAGTTAGTTGTTCATTGAAAAGAAATGGTTTCTTTACTCATTTAATTGCATTTTAGGAGATTTTGAAGATACATTCGGTAGGGCCCTGAAACTGAGATGTAATTCAAGATAAACTACTAAAATTGATCGAATTAATCTAAAAATGCATTGGAACTTAACACTTATATATTTAATGGTCTAGGTTAGAGACGTGTTCTGGCGTCTTTAAACCTAGTAGATGTTGTTTTCACTAAGGTTGGGTGATTCATCCTTTTGTGATTCGATGAGTGCTAGTATGGACTTGTGCTCCCTGTATCGTTGCATATATGATGGGACACCCCGCTAGGTTTCAATCCTATTATCCATAGGAAGTCGAGTCTGTCACCTTGCAAATGTGATGCACCAAACACAACATTCGGGGAGATTTCCTACTCGTACTTCTTGGTTCCCTGGGCGGTAGCAGTTCATGGTTGCTTTGTGATCTTGTTTACCTAGATCATCGAGAGTAGTCATTTGATCTTTTTGACTCATTAAACTTAAAAGATATTTCGAGCACTTGTCCTTTCGAGCTCATGTCCAATTGAAAGTGATAGAGTCACCTTTTGTTTCAATGTCTTAGAATCGACTGCCCATGAAATATTCATGGTTAAAGTTATCTTCCTTAGTGATTCTTTAGGGTCGATTCCAATGGAAACATTTCCAAAGTCCACCAGTCAAGGGTTCCCCTCGGATGGGAATCCTGGTCCTTTTCCTTCTTTTGGAAATGATGGTGCTCATTATATGGCAACGTTGTCCCTCCTTGGGTTAACCATTGGTTTACCTGTCTGGTTATTTTCGACTTCAATGATCTTGAGTGTCCCAACCCTTGGCCCAACATCTTCTTCATTTGAATCATGTCATGGTGATTCTAAGGTTGACCTCTCACCTTCTTCCCCTATTTCTTCATATTTCCATTCTAATTCACGCGGTGAAAGATTGAAATCCAGTAACCAGGAGGCTAAGAAGAAGAAGACGAAGAAGAAAAAGTCTAATAAGCAAGAGGCAAACCATGCAGCTATTACTCCAAATGCACCCCACGTCGACAATCCTTCTGATCCTTCGTAGAAGGTAAAATTCCCTTGAAGGTTGTGTAAGGGTGACCATCTCCTTCAAGATTGTCCTGGCCTTCCCAGAGTCTTAGAGGTATGGTCTCAAGACCTGAACCAACCATCCCCGTCGACCTCTAGAGATCATGTCGATGCTATGCCTTCAGCTAATGATGGTAAGAAGAAGGGAAAGATTAGATTCCCCTGTAGGTTATGTGAAGGAGAACATCTTCTTCACCTTTGTCCCCTTATCCAAAGTTTTGGAAAACCTTGCAACCCCTCAACCCCAACTTCATGTTCGTTATTGTTGGCTTATATGGGCTTGGCCCAGGTTTGGAAGAGTTATTTAGCCAAACAAATCTCGTAGCTAAAGTCCCTTTCAGCAACAGACTGCGGAGCACAGACTGAGGTCTCACCCGAGGTGGCAGGGGAGGGTGTTGGAACCAGGTTTCCACACCCTTAGAATGTCTAGATGTGGTATGGGTGTTTCGCGCACCATTTTGTAGCCTTACACTGTTCTGCTTCCGTGCAGATCCAAGATAAGACTATTCCTTAATGAAAATTACTTAAGTAGTTCTTATAGATCAGATCTACTTGTGATGGTCTTTAAGCAAACATTTAATCAAGATAACCAGTGTGTGCATTTAATAGAGATAAAGATTTGCATTAACCCAGAACATAAGCATACGCATAAAGATTCAATAGCAATATCAATCATACATTATGCAGATCTGTAATAGCCCATATTAACATAGTGTTTCAAAATCAACTTATCCTTATTTCCACTTTATCACCGATACATCCATATCTACCTTGCGCACTCAGGTGCAGGGGTCTGTGAACACAGCTGCAGACTCTACCTAGCCTCTGCGCACACAGCTGTAGAGCCTCTATCCACTACCCAATACTCTCAAATCAGACTTACAGATGCTCCAAAACTTCTTAGCTCATGAACCTATTACACTTCAGATCATTCATCATCCAAAACTAACTAATTCTACCCATAGAGCCTCACTCTATTTATACATTTCCATGGACTACAATCCATGGGCAGGCCAACTCAACTTACATTTCTTTACATTATTTTTGGGAGGACTACCCTTTCACTTGACTTATTACAAATCGTGCTTCGCACATCCCATGGAGTCTTTACCCTATCTTTACCCAAAATTTCGGGCTTTTGTGCCCCATGACCATTACGTAGGGCTTTTGCTACCCAATAGTCCCCCAACACAATCATCATGACTCGTTCCAAGTCACTTTAGCTGGTGCGGTAATCTTCACATGGAGATCAATCAGCAACTTCTACACATCGCATGTTCCTTCAACAAATTCTACTGCGAGACGCTGTACCTGTTCCAAGCGAGCCACCAATGCATCTGTATCACTTGCAGTCACTTTCTCGGTATCACATACTGCCTGCATATGTGCTAACTTGCCTTCAATAGTTGTAGAAATTCCAAACGCTTCATCGAGCCAAGGTTGGATGCGTTCTTTAAGCACTACCTCCTGTTGCTGCACTGTGTCAACTTGGGCCTTGAGAGCCTAGGCCTCCTTCATTTTGGCCAACCGCTGTGTGATAGCAACTGTCTGTGCAGCCCCTCGAGCAGTTTCATAGGCCTACTGCAACTCGCGCACCTCGGTTTCCACTCACTGTATGGTCGGGTCCTCTTGGAGGGATGTGAGCATAAGGAGAGACTGATCTAGTAGTCTTGAGCCTTCATGAATAGTGCTCCTCATTGTTTCCAACCCTACTTGAATTTCACGTAATGCAATTCTCGATCTTCCAAAGGTTACTGTGCCTTGAGTCTGAGCTCTGAAATTTGTAAAGTAAGTTCCACCTAGGCTTTTGCAGCTGCCTCTTGGGTCGTACGGACTCTTGCGGCCATGTTATGAATCTTGGTAATTGTTGGAAGGTCCTCAAGGATAGCTAACTCCAGCATCGTGTTGCACACCTCCATAACAACTTGTTCTACTTCTTGATAGCGTCCGACCAAGTCATCGTGCTAGAGAGTGACCTGTTCTAACTGTGCCTTTTGCTCTGTCAAGGTGTGGATGGCGCAACCTTCCCTAGCACGAAGCTCATTAGTTACTCCCTCCTGCAGTTGGTAGAGTATTTCCCTGGGTAGGGCAGCCAGATTTAATCCCCAACTACGTTCGTCACTTATGACTTCAACTAGGATAGCACCTGCTGGCAACGGTAAAGTGTTTGGTGTGGGCGCACACACCATCTGCTCGCCTGCAGCTATGTCTTCTACTAGATGGAGGTTGACCCTACCCGGGGGTTGCACTTGTAATGCCTGCAACTACACTCGGATCTCACCCAACACAATTTTTTTCTCTATGATTAGTTCGGTCAATGCACTGGTGGGGACATTGCTCACTGGCTGGCTGTTGTCAATGAATTCGCTCTCCAGATCCTTCACTGTTTTGGACTTTTTCGTGTGGGCGGTGATTCCTGTTCACATGGCCGCTTGACCAGGTCTATGTGGTTTTGTGTGTCTGTTTCCTATTCCAAATCCATTTCCTGATCGGCTACGATCTCTTCTACCAGCGAGTTCTTGGGAGCCTCCTACTGCAAAGCGACCTGTTGTTTCTAACATGTCTTTTCTTCCAGTTGAATGAGGCACTGCTGGTGCTCCTTCTTCTGCTTTTGTGATGCCATCTTTTTGAGAACGGCCTTGTCTGGGGCATGCCATTCTGGAGGCTAGTCTGCTAATACTGCATAAATAGCATCATATTTGGCAATGAAAGAAAGTGTGATCCATGATCGCTTTAGGTCCTTTCGCACCCGGGTATACAAGTGATGCATGTCTACTTTGAACTAGGTCGTGCTTTAGAAATTGTTGTAGATCGTGGGGGACATTCGTGGTCTGCAAGCAATCTGTGTCTGTATATTCCCTTCCATGGAGGTCCAGAAAGCCTAGATTTCAGAAACCCTTGTTGCGTCCTTTGTAGCCCAGAGTGAAACATACCGCACTGCTTCGGGTAGGCTATCTTCAATGCTGGGAAACTGGCTCTCCTATGGCAGTTCTCCTATAACCAGAAGGATTGATAAGAGCAACCATGCATAATGAAATTTCTTACCTTTATCCTGTGCTTCTTGATAATTAGTCAGAAATTTTTCGCATAAAAACTATGCGCAGTTGAACTGAACCCCTTCGGCGCACTACCCTGCCAATGCAATAATAAGATTTGGCACCTCATCTGCATGACACTTCCACATGAGTTTGCTGGTTAGTATCTAAGTGGTGACTCATACTGCACGGTCATTGATGCTTGCTATGACATACCCACACTTTCCTTTTTCCATCTGGGGTTTGGCCTTCATTGTTTCAACAAGACCTACCTCGCTACTTATTCCTGCTATGTCTATAGGGTCATTTCCTTTAAGTGGCAGGTGTGTAATTCAATGGATTAAATTGACAGTGATCATAATCGGCTCTTCCAACTAGAGATACCCATCATGTATGAGGCAGAGTAGCTGTCGAATCACAAATATGGTGATGGTCACGTGGTGATAGTGAGGTATCCACCTTAGGTTGAGTAAGCCCGCCCTCTCCACACCTAGTAGCCACTGCCATGGTAGTAATTTGTCTTCGGCCAATTCAGGGAACTTCATGCTGTCTACAAGGTCTAAATCCTCAAACTTGATGCTTGGAATACGCCCCATCGGCAACCCTTTGAACCTTATTTCATCCAGAAGAAGTGGGGTCTGGAGTGTAGTTTTTGTAGCGTCCAAATCCTTCGGTATCTTAGTCATCCCATTCCACGTAAAGAGATATGAAGGTAGTGACAGGAGTTGGAATGCATTGTCTTCTTCCTTAGCCTGTGCATCGATCTAGTCAATCGGGGCTTGTAAATCTTCGTCATCCCCGGTGGGTTCTGTTATCACTCAGGTTTTCCCAGAAGTTGTAAAAAGGGGAAAGGAGGCCGAGGTAACCACAAACCAATCTTTTAGATACAGATTCTATCAAATCTACACCTAGAGAGGGCTCTCTCTTTATGATTGAGCTTTGTTTCAGAATATTTTAGGCTAGTTGTGAAGTTTGGGAGTTTTGTTTGAGTTTGGGTGGTGAGATTCAATCACAAAGGGGTAAGACTGAGTAGTTTAGGCCATTGGGCTAATGGAGTCAAGTAAGATGGCTTAACTGGACTTGGTTTCTTAGCAAAATATGGTTTTATTGAGCAAGAAGGTCAAACATGGAACAAACTAGGATTTGGAATAAATGGAATGGTTTCAAATGGGTAAATAGCAATTAAGAATCCTTCAACCTTTTGAAAAAGAGAACTTGAAATTGATTACCAATAAAGAGTAACTAAGTAATCTTTAAGTAATAATCAAAGTGAAAGAAATAGAAAACAAGAGCAGTCAAGATTTCCCTGTTAATTCTACTTCAGAAGAAAACATAGAGGATAATAGCTTTTGAAGACAAAGTGCAATCAAGCATATTCCGAATTACTCATTTTTGTTTATCATTCAGATATGAACATAGACGATATAAAAAACAAGGAAAAACTTTAAAACATAAGGTATAGGGGACTTATTGATCTGATGTTTGAGTCAAGAAATCTGTAGAAATTCCTTTGCCTCAATCCTTTATCTAGCAAGCCATACGAAAATTTGATCCAATCAGCACTTTATTCCAAAAAACCAATATTACAGCAATGTATGTGAATCCACACTCAATACTCCAATTGAGGGGGTATTTATACAAAATATTTTACACAAAATATCTCATAACAAAGTGAGATATATTCTAGTGATCACTAATCATATTTTACAATAAAATAGAGACAACTAGTCTTGGAAATAGGAGGAAGGGAAATTGATGTTGTGTTGTTCCTTTTATTGCTGAGTGTGCTAGAGACAGGTCCTAGAATTTGGCTTGCTGTTGTCTTGTATGGTAACTTTGTGCTCGCTGTCCTATTTTGACTGATACTCTTTATCTGCTCTGATACACTTCGACCTATTTGACCCTTATTCATCTCTATTTATCTCATCATGGTAAATAGCCCAAAATTCATATTTTACCAAAGGTAAATTTACAAAATTCTTAACTTGTCTTCCCACCATTTTTGCTCTGGCAATTTGTGCTTCTGAAGTTTCCTGAGAGTTTCATCAGTCTCTATATATCTGAAAAAGTTAGGTTGGATGGTGAATAGATGCTTTACCTCATGCTCAATGTAGAATAAGTTCTCTAAGATGTCATAGAGAACTCGGCCTGTGGGAAGTGCTTTCACTCCTGATGCACTTGATGATGAGCTAGCTTGATTGCCAGCATACTTATTCAATTTATCTACATAATCAATGTGTTTCATTAATCTATCATTAATGACCAAAGGACTTGGTAGCCCTTTACTTTGCAAAACTGTGAACTTCTCCATAAAAGAATTGATTTCCACTTGCATATCTTGGCATCTTCTCTCTAAGTTTTGCATCAAAGTTCTCTTGGTTAGAACTCTTTTGATTTCCAAAATGGTGTCTGTCCTGTCTCAGATTCCAAGTTTTTCCAGTTGTTCTCTGTTTCTGTTATTCAAAAAATGTATAATCCGATTGGCTTCCTCTAGCATTTTACCTAACTGTGCTCTTGTCTGCTGAATTGCTCCGTGGGCTATTTTTACTAAGTCGATCTACTCACAGATCACTTGAATAGATGGCCACATTTCATTTATAGATTGAGCTATATTATCCCAGAGGATTTTTCTGATCTCTGTCAAGGGCTTATCAAAAGTGAGCTCTTGTTCTAGTGTTTTGACTTTACATTCTAAGGCTTTAATCTCCTTAGTATTTTCCACAACACTTATTTTGGAGATATCATAATTTTTCTCTGCCTTAGCTAATTGCTCTTTCACCTGTTTCAACTCTATAACTTGTAATCTCAATTCTTCCATGGCCTTTATCAATTATTCTATGCTCATATTAGTACTACTGCCTGGGGTTGTTCCTGTTGTTGATGTACCTGTGACTACCTCTGCTGTGGCTGGTGGGACATTTGGAGCTAATGATGTTCCAAGTGTGGACGGGACTGCAGTTGAGACTATGGGGATTACCTCAGGAGGTTGGGAGGTCGACTCTCCCTACTTTTCCTTCAGTTCTTTTTCTAATGCCTGCTCTGTATCATTCAATATTTCATTATGTTTCAGGAGCAGGTCCATCATATCTTCTTTTGATTTCTGTTGTATAACTTCTGCAACCTGTGGATGCCTTGAAGGAGGTAGCTTCAGTTGTTTACTCAGGGCATCAATTTCCTCTTCCTGCCCTCTTCTTTCTTCATGATCAGAGCATGTATTCCTTTAGCATCTTTGGGATCATGTCCCAATCCAATGATGATTTCTTCTAATGATTTGATTCTATTATCCTTGGCCAGAGAGGAGGCTTTCTCCAAATGTAATTGAGTTGTTGTGTTGTCCAAGGAGTTTTGTAATTGGTGGGCTAGCATTGCTTTGTCAGCTAGTGTGGAATAGACCATTTCCCTAGTTTGCTTGTGAAGTTCAATTTGGTCCATAGGATGAATATCTTTAGCTAGGACCTCCAAGTTTGCTCTGATATAGTCTGCTGTTGACTGGGGTTGCTGTACCTTTATCTTAAAATAACTCATTAACATTTTGCCTTCTTTAATTTCATTGATTGTCATTAATCTCTGCTGATTTGTGGGGGCCATTTTCAAATATTGACTATAAATTTGAAGCCTTACTAGATCATTTCTAGCTTTTATCTCTGTGAATTCCTTCTTAATGTCTGAGGCTTGTTTGCTTTGTGGCCTGGTGGATGATACTTCTACACTGTGTTGTCCTTCTAGCTCTTGCCTTTGTGAGCTAGTTGAGGTTCCTCCCAATGGGGGAGTTTGTTGACTGGTTGTTCTTTCAGCTCTCAAACTATCTGTAGTTTCTTCAATGATTTCCTCTTCTGAAAGAGGATTCAGTCTTTGTCTCTTTGCTCTAGGTTGTTCTGTAGGTCCACTGATATGTGTGGTGGTTTCTCTATCCCTCTTTTTGTTTCTTTCCTCATTTAAAGAAGTCTGCAATGCTGGAATTTCTGCTGCTTTAGTTTGGGCTGGAGGAATTTGTACTTGACTCTGTTATTTGGACTTTCCAAGCTGATTGGTCATTGTAGGCTACTCTGTGTCCTCTATTTCTTTACCTCTGGAAGTTCTGGTAACTGGTATGCTGGTTTCCTGTGCAGGCTGCTGAGAAGTTCCAACAGAGGATGTGCCAATTTCTGATTGATGAGGTAGCTTGAATGATGCCTGTCCAAAAGAGTCCAGGTCAAGGGTTTTTTCAAGATCTTTCATAGCATTTTCCATCTTTTCCTGCTCACTAATATCTTCTATTAAGGTCCCTTCTACTCATTCATCTTGATTTGAAAACTATTCTATTTATGGGATCCTATGATGTATGTAAACTGATAGCCTATTTCTTGTCCTTCTATCACATATGAAACTATTTGGGTCATATGTCACCCACCAAAAACTCTTCTTCAATCTAAGGTGGTCTTCTAAAATCTTTTCAGCTTCTTTCCATGCATCCCTAGAATTGATGACAAAAGGTCTTAACTGGTTCTTGATTCTTAGTTGAGCCTTCTTCTTTGCATTACAAAAATGGACTAAGTCTGCATTGATGATCTGTCTAAAATACTCTAGTGCAAACAATCTCATGGGCACATATTTAGGCAACTTAAAAGGGCAAAGTTCACATCCATACATTCTGATTTCTGTGTGCTTTTGGTACAGGTACCAGTCACCTATCCTGTACTATTTAGAGAGTTGTAGAATCTTCTTCATGTCACCAGTGATTCTAGGAGGGGGAGCTCCTATCAATAGAGTGGATGCTGGATGTATAAACCAGTGAATGAATTCATTATAGGTATAAGGGCACTCATAGGTTTTATGAAAGATTGAATTCCAAAAGATCACAGACCTCTGATTTCCCTTTGAGTCCAATTTCCTGATGGGGAAAGGAAAGTTGTCTGGTTGATGATATAACAAAAGATGTGTATTTGAAAACTCCTTCTCTATCCAAATTCATGAATTGATCATGGATTTTGTTGGCAATGAAAGTGCCGTAGTCGTACCTGACAACAAGGGGCTATCCTAGAGTAAATATTGACAATAGAACTAGGGTGATATCATCAAAAAATTCACTGGAGTTAAATCCCATGATTGGGGATATCATGTCAACAATGAGTCTTCTAGTTTTAGTGAAACAAGTCTGCATATACGGAGGTGGACCTTGAGGCTGATACTTTGGTTTTATGAAGATCTGAGCAATACGGGTTCTCTCTGATTTGGGAAATTGAGAAGCTTTTTCAAGTAGATATCCCATGGAAAGGGGAGCAAGGGGATGAGTGGAGTGGAATTGTATCATTTCATTAATGGACTTAGCAGTTATGGGAAAAAGAACAGTTTGGGATGGGGACATAACTGCTCTATGGATAGGGTCATAGTTGGCACAGCATTGATGAATGATGTCTGGGAAAACATGGACTGAGGGAAGGAAATACATGGGAAGGTTAGATTCCCATAATTCAAAAATATCAGAGTTGTTTAGATAGTTATCCCTAACTTGGTAGAAGGCTTGAAGATGGTTCCTATCACTAGATAAATCTTTTATTTGAAAATCTTTGTCAGCCAAGGGTAGATAATCTAAGTCTTTATGAGGTGCATTCATGGGCGCGACATTCAGGGCTATGGGAGTTTCCATATTTGGTTCTTGTGTGTTCAAACTGGAATTCGGGCTTTCTGTGGAAAAAATGGACTAAATAGCAGTTTTGGGGTCTTTTATGGTAATTACAAACTATCTTTAACTTGAATTTTGGCTTTCTCAGGTAGAATTTTCAATAAAAACCGAAATTATAGGTTTGCAGAGTAAATTGGGTAAATACCTAGGTTAAAGAGGAAAATCGTGTAATTGCAGGTTGAATGACGGACTGTAGAGCGCGATGCTGGAGTTTCTTGGCTGGGTGGTGGACTGAATGCTTGGACAGTTGACTGGACATTATTTTGCATGGAGCACAGTTTGCAGAGTGTTATAGACATTTTTGGGCACTGCAACCCCAATCATAAATGTCAATAAACCAAGGGCTCTTAAGTCCCTAAAAGTGTTGTTCCGACCCCTAAAAGAACAAGGTCAACTGATTACATCTTCTCCCAGAAGTTCTCCATGAAAAATTACTCAAAACTGTTCAAAACTGGACCATTTCACCTGCTCCATAGGCAAAGTGCGTTGCATCCCACCTGAATACACACAGTAGGTGCAATGCATGTCAAAAAACCCTTCTATGGGGTGCGATGGGCGAGAATGGACAAATGGCAGGGTCAATCCGCAAGGTGGAGGAGCATGGAATCTTCCAGAAACTTCTCCTGTGACACTTGCCTCTCTGAATTCGACCAGGGATGAGTAAGAGATCATCAATCTCCAAGTGGAATCAAGAACTATTAGAGAGAAGACACTAATCAAATCTCAAAAGCTGACTCACCCCCCTTGCAAACATCTATATATGGATCCCTCATCCCAGAGATCCAGAGGCTGGAATTTTGTATCTTGTAAGGAAGTGTTGTTGGTTTCTTGGTGTCATATCATAGTGTTGGGTGATCTAAGCTTTTCATGAGGTGAAGAAGGGCTTCTTGCTGAGAGGATGATGCTGGGTCAGAACAATTGGTTGTAATTCTCTTGGCTCTTTCTTAATTATCAATAAAGCTATTCAAGTTTTCCTCCATACTCTTGTATGATTTATGTTTTATGCATTTGTATGGTCAATTTACATCTGATCCTATATTGTTTATGATAATAGATCTATGTTCTTGTATAGTGTTATGCTGCTTTGATTCTACAGGTGCTCTTTGAAGCTGGGTATACAAGAAAGCAAGTAGCAGAGGGCTATCAGAAGGGAGAGGAATCAAACAAGGAATCAAGTGCAAGATTGAAGTTGGTCTCCTTTATTCTTCTCTCATCCATTTCTCATAAAGGAAAACTAAAGTAGTTTTTAGTGTGTTTGTTTCTAAGGTAGCTATCACCCTCAGTGGGACTAGCAGTTCTGCATAGACACTAGTTTTCCCGATAACAAAATGATAACTCCGTTGGGGAGCGAATAGATTGTTTGTTTATCTGCATTTGTTTACTTTATAAACTTACAGACGGAGCCTGAAGTTGAGCCAGGTAGCCTTCGAACTGGCCTGAAGTTGAGCCAGGTAGCCTTCGAACTGCATTTGCATAGTAGATAAATGCCGCTTCAGTCTATCTCCGGGTTTTTTTTATGAATTAAACATTTGATTTACAAGCTCTCTAATTGCCCTTGTGGTGGCTCTAGTAACCTCTTTAGATCTACCCCTGTGATTGATTTATTAATTACCACTTGCTCGGCCTAAATCCCTGAACTGAACTGCAAACTGTGACCCGGAACCCAATCAAAGTCTCGTCCCTGGTCCAGCGCACTGTCTGTTCTGTGAATTTCAAATGCATCGCACTTCCCGAGTGTAGTAGGTGCGCTGCATTTCAGTTTCACTGTGTTACAGGTGCGCTGATCAGACAAGGCCTTGTTCCTAAATTTTGGTTTCTGTGTTCACTCTTTTCAGTTCTATTCAAGAGTTTTGCTGCCTGTAGTCAGTACACCTCTGTTTGAAACCCCTTTCCTTGCTGTTATTCCGCCTCCATTGTGCAAAGAACTGTAAATGTTTTTATGTATTTTGAGTCATTTTCAGTTCTCCTTTACAAAGAAGTAGTGTAATTGTACTTTCGTTTCTTGATTTGAAAGTGTCGCAAGTGTCGTTTTCAGTCATAGAAGAGAATCTGATTGTTCTTGATAGTCGATTACACTGTTACTCTTGTATTTGATCTGAATTAGTAGTTTTTCTAGTGTCGAAAACAAGTTTTCAATTTCAAATCACAAAGTGTTGTCATTGTCCTCATTTTGTCTTGAAAAGAAACTTGTTAGTAATTGTCGCTTTGAAAAATAATTCAGATTTGCGCATTAGCTTTCTTTTTATCATTCACATATTAAGAAGGCTGAAAGCAAATACATGCATGTGCATTTGAATTTAGACTGTTTGTTGGTTTGATTTAGGACAGTGCATATAATGTGTGCTCTTTGCTCTTCGTTGAGAGAATGCAATCTCTCTTTCGTTAGTAGCTAGGATTTTCATTTGCAAAAAGAAGATTAAACGATTGTTTATCATCTTAGATTGCATTTTAGGAATTGTACATCTACATCACGCGGTGAACCTGAAAGGCAAATTTCTTAGGCAAGATCAACTATAAAATAAATTCAATGAATCTAAAAACACTTTGGAAGCTAACGTACAACATCTAGAAGTCTAGGCTAGAGATGTATTCCGGCGTCGTAAAGCCTGGTATGTGTTGTTTTCACTGTTGGTTGGGTGATTCCTCCACTTTGAGACGATAAGTGCCAGTACGAACTTGTGCTCCCACATACCATCGAGTATATTTTGGGAGACCACAATAGGCTTAATCCTTTATCCATAGGAAACCGTGTCTACCGCCCTATCGATCGCAATGCACTGAACACAGCATTCGAGAAGATTGACTGCCGTACCGTAAAAAGTATTCTGCAGTTTTGCGATTGGTTTGGTAATCCCTCTGTCTAGATTTCTAGAGTAGTCCCTTTCACTCCTTTTTAGACTCCTTAACGGAAAAGGTCCATCTGAGCACTTGTCACTTCAGGCTCATTAAAAATCGAAGGCGACTAGAGTCATCTTTTGTTTTTTCTCGACTCTTAAAAATTGAAAAAACAAGTTGTGTCAAAGCATCTAAAATTTATTTTAAACGAAATAATTATCACCTTTCCTACGTTGGTCTTAGGTTGAGGAAGATGGAGTCCACCAACCAAGGAGTTCCCCTTGGAAGAAATCCTAGTCCCTTCTCCTCTTGGGGAGATGTTGGTGCACCCCATATGGCCACATTGTCGCTTCCAGGATTGACAATCGGCTTGCCCGTATGGCTCTTCTCAACCTCTGTCATTCAGAACACCGTGATTCCTGAACAATCGAGTCAGCAACTAGACGATTCCAGAGTTACCCCCCAACCCTCTACTTCGTCCAATTCTTCCTCTCCTCCTTCCTCTTCGCTTGATGAAGCTGGTAAAGCCAAAAATCAAGTACCTGAGAAGAAGGAAAAGAAGAAGAAAGAGAAGAAGAAGAAGAAGGAGCCAAAGGCGAAAAGGGGCAACCAAGCATCGTCTAGCGAAAATCCACACACTACACCGACCAGGCCTAAATCGCCATGTGTCATTTGCAAAGGAGACCACTATCATCGAGATTGTCCTTGCATCCCTCGGATCTTAAGGGACTGGTCTCCTCGTTTGCACAATCCGGTGTCGTCAACCTCTGATGATCATGTTGAAAGTACACCATCAACTAGTGAAAGTGAAGCCCCTGGACAAAAAGGAAAATGTAAATTTCCTTGTAAACTGTGTGAAGGCGATCACGCCGTCCACCGTTGTCCCTTCTTAGATGAGGCTAAAAGAGTTTTGGATGACCGTCTGGTTTCGCCGTTACGGTTTCCTCCTGGATATAAGAGACTCTTGTCGAGTTCGTCATTAGTTGAAAATCCGGCTGACACACCCTTGTGGTCGGCCGAAGCATCTATCATTGAAGATGAACCATCTGAATCGACACTAGACGAAAGTTAAAAGGTTGAGGCGGCAGTTGACCTGGTCTTGCCTTCAGAGGATCCATCTTCAGATGATACAGTCACCGAAGAGAATAAGGATGACACCGTCCAAATTCTCTTCATAAGCACAGACTCCGACGAACATGGGGGCAGTCTACCTGTTCCTTTACCGCAGGAAGGAAGTTCATCAGAGTCGTATCCGGCCGTCTATTCGGTCCCACCTCCAAGTAACCTGGTTGTTTCCTTTGACTGGAATCTACTAGGCAGACCTCGTTTACAAACTAGTGTACCATTTCGAATCATTGCTCAAATATATAGAATGGTCATGGCTGGTACCATCATAGATGAAGGGGCTTCTCTGAGTATCTTTTCCTCAACTGCTTGGAAAGCGCTTGGTTCGCCATCGCTTTTGCCTGAGATGAGAAATCTGACAGGCTTTAACAAAGGAACCAGTCGACCGTTAGGGATCCTTCCCAATGTGCCCATAACATTGAGAGGGAAAACCGTTCACATGAACGTAATGGTAGTCCAAGGACCCCTGGATTATAATCTACTCCTTGGACGAGACTATATTTATTGCATGGGAGCCCTTGTCTCCTCACTCTTTAGAGTAATGTGTTTTACTCACGAAGGAAGAGTGGTCAAGCTCGTAGACCAACTTTCATTTCCCGGTTCACACAGAGCAAATAGTCATATACTAACCCTGAATGGTCTTTTCACACAAGGAATGTCTCATCAATCCCCAGTCCATCCTCCTGATGAGCGCGAGTGATTCGGAGGATATGATTGAAACCCAGGGGGCATGCACCCTGGTCTGCTTCGGCAGGGAAACTTCAGTTATAGGGTAGGTTTCTGCAAAGGATATATGACTAGTCTGACACACCCGTCCGTTTAGGAAAATGGGATTAGACTGGAATAAGATTCCCTCGTCAAAGTTATGTGAGTGGAGGCGTCTGCGCCACTCACCTTTGTCTATTTTGGTAGACATCGCCGAAGAAGTGTTTTGTTTGTGGTACAGATAAAACAATCTTTGGTAACCTGAAAGAGGTAGGCCTTTCCCGATAGAACAAATGTTTCGTCTACAAATTGAGGGGTAACCTCGAAATTCTATTTTATACCTGGGGGCATGCAAACCTTTTGGCATGCAAGCGAAGAGCGACCATTTATTTTTTAAATTTGTAGGTCCTCTAACCCGTTAAACTCGTAGGATTGGTTGTTTCCTAACTTGCATAAAGAAAGGATGTGGGGCAAAGTTTTGAAATAATGTCGTTTTTAGATGAGACATTCTTATTATACGACTGGATCGAGTAGTTTTAGTGCATAGTTCAAGCTCGTTAAAAAATAAACATAAGTCATGAGCAAGTGTTTCTCCCCGCATTTAAGCTCATTAAAAAATGAACTGGTAAATAACCGTCGTGAATGTAGTACTTTAGACTTTAAAACCTTGGTCGTGTTCCCATCATCACCTCCACTCTATATTGGCCGATCATTCACTTCCACTTGATTGTTTACCCCTTTTGAGGAACAGCTGCAAAGATTGATCCTGTTAGCCATCCCTGTGACACCACCGTGATTGGAAAATTCCAAACCTTACCTGGAATCAGCTGCTACCCAAATTTATCACTCGTTCCTCAAAGACGAGTCTCCTTTAAGCTCTTTTCAACTGACTCGTAAAATATGAAAAGATTGCTGAGCCATTGGCCTCTCCAGCTCATTAAAGTGACTGGAAGTACTATCCCTCCTTTAGATTTTAATCTTTTTGGACCTGAGGGATTATTACACAAAAAGATCGAGCGCTTGTTTTGTTCGGCTCGTTAAAATTACCGAAAATTCATCCCTTTTGTATTGTTTTATACTTTTTCGGACTTAAGGGATTAGATGACGAAAAAGGATTTTTGGAGTTTCCTTTACGTCCCTTTTCAGACTCTCTAAAATTGAAAAGGACCGAGTTATCTTTGTCGTTAAACTCGTTAAAACCTAATAGCGACAAACTTGTCCATAACAGACAAGAACAAGTTTCACTATCGCTAGGCTCGTTAAAACGTAGGGATGGGTTTGCCCGAAGGGAAAACTATAGAACAAGCATATGTTATCCTCCTCAAGCTTGACAAAAATAAAGAGGTACTAGTCAGCAATGACTGGGGAAAAATTGGGAAGAAAACTTGAAGAAACTTTGTTGGTAGCAAGTCGCTCTTGAACATGACACTTTCGCTCCGCATCCGAGTCGGGTTGGGTTGTTCCATTCACTGGTCACATCACCATGGTTCCGTCACACCATCCACATTTGGGGTTAATGCTACCAATCCATCATGTCAGTGTCGCCGATATGTTCAAGAGAAGTCGCTTAGAGAATTCACCTGTGTCTCACCCACTGCAATACATTTACGCTCCATTCTTTCATGACCGCCACCCTGAACCTTATATCACCAGATCGTTTTCACCTCCATTAAAATCATTTGCTCCATTCCATGTCATTGATGTGGGATTCACTAAGGCCCTCCTATGACGGATCACTTCTTGTCGACATCAGCTCATTATCCAAGAAGTCGATCTAGGAACAACCCTTTCAGTACTTTGAAGCTTGCATGCCTCAATGGCAAGTTTCTCACTTCCGGCGACACGTTTACATCAATGACCTTCGACCGAAAGATTTTGTGTGGTGTTCGACGCCAAGTCCTTTATTCACACCACGTGAATTGTACTGTAGTACCTTGAGGGTCATCATCATTATTGGTGATTCCTCTTGCGCCTGTTAACAGCTTACATCATTGGCTGGTAATCAGGCGATGTCTTTCCATGTTCGACTCCAGAACATCTCTCACATGGATCGACTTGTACTTTGAGTGAAGATCGAACGAGTTTGAAGACCCCGGATCTAGTTTCATCCATCCGGGCTGCGATATATATTCAAGAAAATAAAGACATCAATTGTACATCATTGCTACACAGATAATCATCCAATCTAAGGGATGATGGCTCTACCAGAATCATCAGTCTACACTCAGACGATTGTCTGTCTCATGTACATGAAAATGAATTTATAAAACTGAGCATGGGAATGCCCGCCTCAGCTAGATCATGAAAATAGTATGAAGATAATGTATTGTATTGTATCTTATTACAGGTCTCCTTCAAGCTTGAAATAACTTCAGATCCTCATAATAAAGCATTTCACCCGACATCAACAAATTAACGACCTCATGCTTTAGGGGGCAACTGTTATAGACATTTTTGGGCACTGCAACCCCAATCATAAATGTCAATAAACCAAGGGCTCTTAAGTCCCTAAAAGTGTTGTTCCGACCCCTAAAAGAACAAGGTCAACTGATTACATCTTCTCCCAGAAGTTCTCCATGAAAAACTACTCAGAACTGGTCAAAACTGGACCATTTCACCTGCTCCATAGGCAAAGTGCGTTGCATCCCACCTGAATACACATAGTAGGTGCGATGCATGTCAAAAAACCCTTCTATGGGGTGCGATGGACGAGAATGGACAAATGGCAGGGTCAATCTGCAAGGTGGAGGAGCATGGAATCTTCCAGAAGCTTCTCCTGTGACACTTGCCTCTCTGAATTCGACCAGGGATGAGTAAGAGATCATCAATCTCCAAGTGGAATCAAGAACTATCAGAGAGAAGACACTAATCAAATCTCAAAAGATGACTCACCCCCCTTGCAAACATCTATATATGGATCCCTCATCCCATAGATCCAGAGGTTGGAATTTTGTATCTTGTAAGGAAGTGCTGTTGGTTTCTTGTTGTCATATCATAGTGTTGGGTGATCTAAGCTTTTCATGAGGTGAAGAAGGGCTTCTTGCTGAGAGGATGATGCTGGGTCAGAACAATTGGTTGTAATTCTCTTGGCTCTTTCTTAATTATCAATAAATCTATTCAAGTTTTCCTCCATACTCTTGTATGATTTATGTTTTATGCATTTGTATGGTCAATTTACATCTGATCCTATATTTTTTATGATAATAGATCTATGTTCTCGTATAGTGTTATGCTGCTTTGATTCTACAGGTGCTCTTTGAAGTTGGGTATACAAGAAAGCAAGTAGCAAAGGACTATCAGAAGGGAGAGGAATCAAACAAGGAATCAAGTGCAAGATTGAGGTTGGTCTCCTTTATTCTTCTCTCATCTATTTCTCATAAAGGAAAACTAAAGTAGTTTTTAGTGTGTTTGTTTCTAAGGTAGCTATCACCCTTAGTGGGACTAGCAGTTCTGCATAGACACTAGTTTTCCCGATAACACAGAGAATAATGGTGAAAATGACATTTTATTGTTTATTTAACGAAATTCAGTTTAGTGGGACATTTTGGCATTTATTGGGCAGATGATGTCAACATGATAGGACATTTTATCGTCAGGCGGAGGGTGGTAAGCGGTTTACCCCACATCTCTTTTGGGGCTGGGCGGTTTCGGGCCGGGGGCGAGCGAGCATATGGAACGGGCGACGCGTGGCTTTGGTACGGGTGGAAAACCGTCGGGTGATCGTGAGTTAAAGCGAGGTGGGAAGGGTGATCGTGATATCATCATAGAACGTCAGATGGGAAGACAGAGATCGGACGGCTGATGGGTGTTGGACATGGCAGGGAGTTAATTGTGGCGAGCCCGATGTGTTTATCGGTGTTTAATCGTATCGGGGCCGTTTCCATTGGTTAGGGGGTTGGTTATTAATTAACCCAAATGGTTAATTAATCCCATAATCACGCGACATGGAAAAGTTATTAATAAACTTCAGACAAGTTTATTAATCCTTTTTAACTATATAATGGTTATATACCATTGGGGTGGGATATATAAAAAGTCGGGGTTTAATATATTTACATAATACGGGAAGGGTTAAATTTTTTTCGGAATTTATATAATAATAGTTAGAAATTAATATGAAACAAAACGAAAATAAGCGCTAAACCAATGTTAAAAATTCACATAGAAACTTAGGTTAAAGTGGGAAAAGGGGTTTTTCAAGTGATATTATGCATTGTCTAAGTAAAATAGGTTTTTTTCACTTAGGCAACTTTATGAAATGAAATGAATGATGGATGGATGATTTTGAGTATTTAGGCTTTTTAGATCATTGGGCTGAGGGTCCAGTCCCTCTAGAAGTCAGAGAAATGCTCTGAGCCCCTTTGACTTTCAAAAACCTTAATACTTTAAGGGGAATTAGTGAATGATTAGGGAAAAATGTGAAGGGGAGTTAGTTATTTAACCTTGCTTTTCTTGCACTGCATCAAGTGTAATGTATGCCTTGCACTTTTGATAAAAGTAAAGATCAACACATTTAGAAGCATTTTTCATCACAAGTATCAGTCTGCAACACCATCTACCTACCTTACCTACTTTAACCTATCATTTTTTCTTCATTATTTGGGTGCACTTAGACTGGCAAACCCTTATCAATCTTCTTTTCTTTTACATGGCAAGCCTACCTAAGTCTGCACTTATTACATCCAAGGGCTCAAATTACAATATTGAGCTCCTTTTTATTTATTCTTCCTATCTAATCTGCCAAGATTACACTGTTTGGCCAAATATTTATTCTCTATCTCTAAGACATGATATTGAAAGATGAATAAGCCAAGTTTAAATAGTTTGACTCTTCATCAATTGTGGCATAAGTTTAACAAGCTGCACACAATTGCTTATTACAGAAAATGAAATAGTAGTGGCATTTAGACTTGCACACTTTCCTGGTCTTTCTTTGTTTGGGGTTCATTTCTTCTCATTTTTTTGACCATTTTATTCTTTTTACCCTTTGATTTTTCTTTTAGGGTATACCCTCTTTACATTTTTTAAACTTTTTGATTTTTTGACAATATGGAAAACTTGTGCAACAAGAAAAGGTATGAACATATTATAGAGCTCATCAAGTCAATCATGAAATATGACACCTATTGGTATAGGAGCATAACACTAGTTCCACTTGGGGATGGCTTTTCTTGGTGAAAAGTCAAGAACAACAGGTCAGATGGCCTTCTGGAAAATTTCGACTGTGCTTTGAAATCTCCTTCTACTGGTTGCTTTATTGTATGTATGACAGTGACACTTCTGAAGCTTAGGGCCTTCTCTTTGGGCTTCAACTCCAGCAAGTTACTATCCAATCCAAACTGTGACATTACCAAGGATATAGTATATACATGTTAAAATAAGAATACATCAAAAAGTTGGATCAAAGTAGTGTTTCAACATCCAACCATTAACTAGCCCTTCTTTTGTTTCTGTACCATCCAGGTTCTTCAGAAAGTAAGTATTGTTCCCTTGTAAGGCCTGGATAATAAAAGGTCCCTTCCATAGGAAGTCAAACTTCCCATGTTTTCCTTTGTCTTCTCTCCTGGAATCCCATCTTAAAACTTTGTCTCCAAGGTAGAAATCTTCTGCCTTGGTTCTCTTATCAAAAAATTTCTTAAGTTTCTCTTGTACTACTTGGGATCTTTGATACACTTCTTCTCTGGTCTGCTGCAAATGGATGGTTTGGTTAATTCTCCTTTGAATATCATTGGGCTCCACTTGAGCTTCCTGAAGTAGTTTCATTACAGGAACTCCTAAAGATGAAGGAAATATAGCCTCCATACCATAGACTAGTTCATAAGGACTAATTCCTATAGATTTCTTTATAGTAAGTCTGTCTGCCCATAATGCATTAGTAAGTTTCTTGTGCCAATTTTTCTTGTTCTCTTCCAATAATTTTTTAATGATGTTAATTAGGCTTTTATTGGAAGACTCTGCTAGACCATTACCTTGAGGGTAATAAGCTATGGAATGGCCTAAAGTGATATGGTATTTGTTACAGAAACTTATCATTTTCTTGGATTTAAAAGAAGCAGCATTATCAGTGATGATATTTTCAAGACAACCAAATCTAGACAATATGTTGGTTTCTAAGAATCCTATAATAACTGTGTCATTGGCTTGTCTGGAAGGAATGGATTCTATCCATTTGGTGAAATAGTCTGTGGCAATTAGAATCCATTTATGTTGGCCAGAAGAGGGAGGGTGAATCTATCCAATGAAGTCCAGACCCCATTGTTGGAAGGGATTTTCAGTGGAAATTGATTTCAGGGGTAAGGTAAAAGTTTCCTCTTGCCTTCAAAAATTTGACATTTGTGGCACGTAGTGACAAATTTCTTTACATCAACAAACAAAGTTGGCCAGTAAAATCCAGCTCTGAGGATTTTGTCTGCAGTTGATTTCCAATAAAGGTGTCCACCACAATCTCCTGCATGAAATTCTTTAGGAACCTTGTCAGCTTCTTCTTTTACTAAACAATTCAATAGAATACTTTCATGATTCTTCCAAAAGAGAGAATTATCTAAAATACAAAATTTTGAAGCTTTCATCTTTAAAAACCTTTTCTTTGTTCTTGATAACCCTGGAGGATCTTGCAGGTTTAATATTACATAAAGTATATCAGCATACCAAGGTGAGTCTAAGAAGGCCTGGCTGATTTGTGGAGTCACCATCTCCTATTCATTATCCAGTTCATTGATATCAAGAACTTGGAAATTTTGGATTGCAGGTTTCTGTGGAGTGGTTTTTGAGAGATTGGATTCGGATAATCATGAGTTTGGCCAATCCCTGTCCTTTTATAAGCTTTGTGGGTTTTATTTCAATATCATATTCCAAGATAGTAGCAATCCATTTACCTCATTTGCCTTCAATTCCATCCTGGGTCAAGATGGCTTTGACAACAACATTTGGTACATAGGCTATTACATGGGAGTACCATACGTAGACTCTAAAGTCTTTAATAGCTTTCACAAGTGAATGAGCTTGTTTTTCCATGATTTTGTATTTTAGAGGTGCATCTCTAAGTGCTTTGCTAAAAAAGGCTATGGATTTCTCACATCCTTGATCATCTTTTTGTAGCAAAACTGCAACAATGATGTGTTCTGATGCAAATGAAAATATTATAAAGTCCCTATCAAACTTTGGACTTGTCAGGACCAGTGTTCTAGTCAAAGCCATTTTAATTTCTTCAAATGCTTGTTTGGCTTCTACTGTCCATTTAACCTTTGAATCCTTTTTCAACATGTCATTAAGCAATCTAATTAATTCAGCTAAGTTAGATATAAACCTTCTTAAAAAGTCTATCTTTCCTAGGAAAGCTTGCAGTTCTTTGACATTTCTGGGGTGGGGTATCTACAGAATGGCTTCTATTCTAGTAGGATCAATTCTAATGCCATCTTTGGAGATGATATGGCCCAAGAGTTTTCCTTCTTCTAGACCAAACAGGGACTTTTTAGGATTTAGAGAAATGCCATATTGTCTGCATTTTAAAAATACTTGTTTCAGATGATCTAAATGTTGCTGATATGATTTAGAAAAAACAGTCAGGTCATCTAGATATATAACCAAGAAATCATGAATTTCTTTTGCAAAAGCTATGTCCATTGCTCGTTGGAAAGTTGCCCCTGCATTCTTAAGTCCAAATGGCATTTTAACATACTTGAATGTTCCCCATGGTGTTGTAAAAGTAGTTTTTCCCTGGTCATCAGGGTGAACCAGAATCTGATTATAGCCTGAGAACCTATCCAAAAGTGAAATTCTAGAGGCACCTACTACCCTTTGTAAAATGTGATCCATCTTAGGTAAAGGGTAATTGTCCTTCAAAGAAACCTTATTTACATTCCTTAA
The DNA here is from genome assembly GCA_031772625.1 of Pinus tabuliformis. Classification (NCBI taxonomy): domain Eukaryota; kingdom Viridiplantae; phylum Streptophyta; class Pinopsida; order Pinales; family Pinaceae; genus Pinus; species Pinus tabuliformis. The sequence continues at coordinate 1,097,474,043 of CM062809.1, forward strand.
ATCAACACATAATCTGATTTCTCCAGTTTTCTTCCTAGTAGGTACTAAATTAGACACCCACTCTGAAAACTTGATAGGAGAAATTATCCCTACTTCATACATTCGTTTGATTTCTTTTTCAATTAAAGGAAGTAGTACAGGGTTAATTATTCTAAGCTTTTGTTTGAATGGTTTTTTATTTTCCTTTAGAGGTATTGTATGTTGAATTATAGAGGTATCATAAGATTTTAGGTCTTCATAGCTCCAGGCAAAAACATCTTGAAATTCTCTCATTAATTCAACATATTTGAGTTTTTGATCAGGGGGCAAAGATTTGGATAATTTTACCATTTTCGGATTTTCTTCAGTTCCCAAGTTATAGTCTTCAATGTCAGCTTTTAGAGGTTCCATCTTGGGTTTCTTTGGGATATCATTGAAATCAAAGAGATCTTCCAAAGGAGTTAATCCTTTAGGCAACTGATTATCTTTCAAATTAATAACTTCAGATTCTCCTTCAATAATTTCATCAATGTCCATTTCTTTGAGATCATGCATTTCTTTATTGGTAAATTTTGTTGGATGTAGCATTTGAGTTGCACTTTCTGCTGAAATGTCTGTTTCTATCTGATTAGTTTGATCAAATTCCCTAGCAATATCTACATCTATATTAGTGCCAGAAAATTCTCCCTCTAGGGTTAAAAAATTGTTAATCTGATTATCATTGTCAAACACTTGCCAGTTCTTTACATTATTAGGTATGGCTGGCCTATGTCTAATCTCAGCTATGAACTGATGATTGGGCTCAAATGGTAATTTACAAGTGCTGGCAAACGTTTCCAGACTATGAGCATGCAAATTATGTTTTCTTGGGATTTTGGCAAGCTAAGTTTCTAAAAATGTGTTAAGAATCTCAATCACTGTTCCTCTGTAAGATCTTAATCTGGGATCATTTGTGAGAAAATTCCCTTTTATCTGTTGAATGATTAAATCAGAATCTACCATGACTGGTACCCTAATTGCACCTAAACTTTTGACCAGTTTAAGACCTAGCAATAGAGCCTCATATTCTTCCATATTATTGGTGCATCTAAAGCTTAATCTGTAGGCATGCCCTTTAGCATGATCATTTTCAAGATTATGCACCCAAATTCTTGCTCCTGCTCCTAATTTGTTTACTGAACCATCAAATTCTAAGTACCAAAGGATCTCATGTTCATAGTTAGTATCAGGAGTCTTAGGGATTTGTTTAATAGGAAGATCTGGTTTTTTAGTTTCATCTGGTTTCTCTTGAGTACCTGATGTATCATTTTCTTCAGAAATTTCTTGAATTTGAATGCTAGACTCTTCATTTGTAATTTCTTCTTTTTCGACTGCTAAAACCTTTACTTCAGTGGGAGGACCAATTTCAGCATTGTAGAGAATGAAAGAATCCATGTCAGAGTGAACGGAGTAGATAGGGAAACTCTAGGGTTTCTCCCAGCTACTTACCACATATTTCATTAGAGTTTCTCTATACAGTTTCTTAGGTTCACCAAACAATGAAATAGTAGCATAAGACATGTCCAGTTGTAGAGATCCTTGAAGATTTGCACCTCGAGATCTGGACAATAGCATGCCATACTTTGGTGGAATATCAGCAACTACTATGTCCATCAAGATGGTTTTGGTAGGGTATTGAACTAGTGATACACATAAGTCTTTGATCAATCCTAGACATCTAACCTGACTTGAATCAAAAGAAAATAGGTCTTTGTATGGCTTGGTGATGTCTAAGTCTAGTTTCTCCATTATAAATTTAGGCATTAAGTTATGAGAAGCACCAAAATCAAGCATGGCATTATGAAGTATTTTATCATGTATGTTAAAACTTACATAAAAAGGAGGAACTCCTCCATCTACTTATTTTCCATTCACCTCAGTGCCAAAAATCAATTCAGGCTGGTCATCAAAAATATTCAATGAATCTTCATTCATAGAAATTTGGAGTGATCTATTGATTTGACATCTGTAGACATCATGTTTAGCTAATTCTGATAGTGGAACAACTATTTTTAATTTGCCTACTTCAGTCTCAAGATTAAAAGGTTTTTCAATCCGATTTCTTGTATTTCGGACAGTGGGATTCTCTTTTTCTGTTGTGTTTTCTGTGTTTTTCTTCTTTTCAGGAGTGGGGTTATGGGTTGAAGTTGTTTCCAAATCAACTTTTGGAGGCTCTTCTATGTTTCCTTTGGGAGGAATAGAAGTGGAATATTGTCTGTTATGTGGTTGATTATCGGATACATCTTCAATAATTGGGTTATTTGGGTTAGGATTTGTCCTGGAAAGAATATGTACAAGGGTAGTATTGATCTTACCTTTGTTGGGATGTTTGGTATCTTTCTGTTTGTTGGTTTCAGGGAGATCTATTCTTCTGCTCCTTATATTTTATTGCTTGTGGACTTCATAAATGGTTGTATCATATCCCTCCCTAAAGTCAAATTATTCACTTGACTGAGTATGGAATTGTTTAAGCATGTGAGCTTCTTGATCCTCTTGGGTCAAGAAAACTTGTTGTTCATTATTGAGTCCCATCAAGTTAATTTGAATGTCTTCTGTTGGTTCATCAGAAGTTGAGGCTTCAGCATAATTTTCCTGGAATGGGGGCCTAATGTTTTGGTCAGGCCCAGTCTTGCCAGTATTAGGATTTTGGTTCTTCCTGAAATTTGGATTTCTCCCAGTATTGTTTGGTTGACCATCCCAAGGGGATTTCCTCTCAATGGTTTCTACTCTATCTCCAAGCCTATCCATTCCTTTAATAACAACATCTAATTTTTGTTCAAGGGTAGAAGGTTCCTCTTTGAAAGGTATCCTCCTTTCAGCTCTGGCTCTAGCTCGTTTAGATAACAGGTTGGCCTCAACACTGACGACTATACTTTGCATCTCTTCTAAGGTTCTAGGAGCTCTTTCCATAAGTTGGTATTCCATATCAGAATCAAATCCATTAGGGAACTTGATCAAGGCCAAATCTGGAGAAGGTCTTAGATTTTGACGAATAGCATTGTAAACATTATTGAACATGGTACAGTAATCTTGGATAGTTTCTTGGGTGCCTCTTTTCAAGCTTTCATATTCTGATAAAGTGTGGAGAGTATCTTTCTTCTTTTCCCATCTATTCAAGAATGTCTGGTAAAGATCTTGTAGGTCATTAATACTGTTTGCAGGGAGGGCTCTAAACCATGTCCTAACTTCTCCAGTCAAACTTTGAACAAATACTCTCATTCTAACATCATCAGCATCAACCTCATATATTTCAAAATAGTCAGTCATTTTCTTGGTATGCTGTTGAGCTGTGTAAGTGCCAGTGCCATCAAAAGGGGTTATTTTACTTTGAAATTCTTGGGGCATAGCCCTTGGATTCACAGGTAAGTGCAAGGGAGTGTATTTGTTTTCCATGGTTGCAGGAGTAGGTGTAACAACTGGTGTGGTTGGGATAACAATGGGATATGGGTAGTGGATGGAGGAGTGGAAGGGGTAGCTTGAGGTTGGGAAGTCTGAGGAGTTGATGATGGACTTGGAGGTGTAGTAGTGATCACAAAAATTTTTGGTGTTCCTTTAGAGGTAAGCTCTAATTTAATGGAGTTATGCAAATGTCTGTCAAGGTGTGAAGTAACAACTTCAAGTTGCAAATTTTCAATAAATATTGGATCATGAACTGTGTTGGCTAACCCAGATTCTGAAAAGGTTACAAATAAATGGGTTTCAAACCACTCATCAAAAGGTTCTTCTTCAAGGTAAATCCACTTCACAGGATAGGATGTTGATCTATATAGAGGCCGAGAACTAGCAGAACTATCTTGGCTCTCTTGCCTGTGAAGAATCCTAGGAATCAGATTAGGATTTTCGAACACAGGTGGTGGATTTGGATCAGGGTTAGATCTGGTGTAACGAGTCCTTTCTGAAGCCAGGTTTCTAGGTATATTTTTGGGTTTTTCTCTAAATGGGTTTGACAATACAACTTCAACAATTTCTTTAAGAGGTTTCAGATATGGGTTTTGAACTTTCTTAAAGACTTATTTGAAAAGAGGGACTGATCAATAATTTGAAACCAAATGTCTAATCTATAAGCTAGACCAGAGATAGACTGAAGCAACATTCATTTACTTCTGCAATTGCAAAGCAAAATCATTTCAAAGGCTACCTGGCTAACTTCAGGCTCTGTCTGTAGCTTAGAAAATAGACAATAGTAACAAACAAATTATTCAGGTCCCCAGTGGAGTCACCACTATGTTATCATTCAGGGTTTCCCAGAAGTTGTAAAAAGGGGAAAGGAGGCCGAGGTAACCACAAACCAATCTTTTAGATACATATTCTAGACAATCTGCACCCAAAGAGGGCTCTCTCTTTATGATTTAGCTTTTTTTTGGAATATTTTAGGCTGTGAAGTTTGGGAGTTTTTTTTGAGTTTGGGTGGTGAGATTCAATCGCAAAGGGGTAAGACTGAGTAGTTTAGGCCATTGGGCTAATGAAGTCAAGTAAGATGGCTTAACTAGACTTGGTTTCTTAGCAAAAGATGGTTTTACAGAGCAAGAAGGTCAAACAGGGAACAAACTAGGATTTGGAATAAATGGAATGGTTTCAAATGGGTAAAGAGCAATTAAGAATCCTTCAACCTTTTGAAAAAGAGAACTTGAAATTGATCACCAATAAAGAGCAGTTAATTATTCTTTAAGTAATAATCAAAGTGAAAGAAATAGAAAACAAGAGCAGTCAAGATTTCACTGTTTATTCTACTTCAAAAGAAAACATAGAGAATAATATCTTTTGAAGACAGAGTGCAATCAAGCATATTTTGAATTACTCATTTTTGTTTATCATTCAGATATGAACGTAGATGATATAAAAACAAGGAGAAAATTTAAAACATAAGGTATAGGGGACTTATTGATCCAATGTTTGAGTCAAGAAATCTATAGAAAGTCCTTTGCCTCAATCCTTTATCCAACAAGCCATACGAAAATTTGATCCAATCAACACTTTATTCCAAAAAACCAATATTACAGCAATGTATATGAATCCACACTCAATACTCCAATTGAGGGGGTATTTATACAAAATATTTTACACAAAATATCTCATAACAGAGTGAGATATATTCTAGTGATGACTAATCATATTTTACAATAAAATAGAGACAACTATTCTTGGAAATAGGAAGAAGGGAAACTGCTGTTGTGCTGTTCCTTTTATTTCTGAGTGTGTTGGAGGCAAGTCCTAGAATTTAGCTTGCTGCTGTCTTATATGGTAACTTTGTGCAAGCTATCCTGTTTTGACTGATACTCTTTATCTACTCTAATACACTTCGACCTGTTTGACCCTCATTCATCAATGTTTATCTCATCATGGTAAATAGCCCAAAATTCACATTTTACCAAAGGTAAATTTACAAAATTTCTAACATGTCTTCCCACCATTTCTGTTCTGGCCATTTGTGCTTCTGAATTTTCCTTAGAGTTTCATCAGTCTCTGTATATCTGAAAAATTTAGGCTGGATGGTGAATAGATGCTTTACCTCATGCTCAATGTAGAATAAGTTCTCTAAGCCGTCATAGAGAACTCAACCTGTGGGAAGTGCTTTCAATCCTGATGCACTTGATGATGAGCTAGCTTGATTGCCAACATACTTATTCAATTTATCTACATAATCAATGTGTTTCACTAATCTATCATTAATGACCAAAGGACTTGGTAGCCCTTTACTTTGCAAAACTATGAACTTCTCCATAAAAGAATTGATTTCCACTTGCATATCTTGGCATCTTCTCTCTAAGTTCTGCATCAAAGTTCTCTTGGTTAGAACTCTTTTGATTTCCAAAATGGTGTCTGTCCTGTCTGAGATGCCAAGTTTTTCCAGTTGTTCTCTATTTCTGTTATTCAAAAAATGTATAAGCCGATTGGCTTCCTCTGGCATTTTACCTAACTGTGCTCTTGTCTACTGAATTGCTCTGTGGGTTATTTTTACTAAGTCGATCTTCTCATAGATCACTTGAATAGATGGCCACATTTCATTTATAGATTGAATTATATTATCCCAGAGGATTTTTCTGATCTCTGTCAAGGGCTTATCAAAAACTAGCTCTTGTTCTAGTGTTTTGACTTTACTTTCTAAGGCTTTAATCTCCTTAGCCTTTTCCACAACATTTATTTTGGAGATATCATAATTTTTCTCTACCTTAGCTAATTCCTCTTTCACCTATTTCAACTCTATAACTTGTAATCTCAATTCTTCCATGGCCTTTATCAATTCTTCTGTGCTCATATTAGTACTGCTGCCTGGAGTTGTTCCTGTTGTTGATGTACCTGTGAATACCTCTGTTGTGGCTGGTGGGACATTTGGAGCTAATGTTGTTCCAAGTGTGGAGGGGACTGCAGTTGAGACTATGGGGATTACCTCAGGAGGCTGGGAGGTCGACTCTCCCTGCTTTTCCTTCAGTTCTTTTTCTAATGCCTACTCTGTATCATTCAATCTTTTATTAAGTTTCAGGAGCAGGTCCATCATATCTTCTTCTGATATTTGTTGTATAACTTCTACAGTCTATGGATGCATTGAAGGAGGTAGCTTCAACTGTTTCCTCAGGGTAGCAATGTCCTCTTCTTTCTTCTTGATCAAAGCCTGTATGCCTTTAGCATCTTTGGGATCATGTCCCAATCCAATAATGATTTCTTCTAATGATTTGATTCTGTTATCCTTGGCCAGAGAAGAGGCTTTCTCCAAATGTAATTGAGTTGTTGTGTTGTCCAAGGAGTTTTGTAATTGGTGGGCTAGCATTGCTTTGTCAGCCAGTGTGGAATAGACCATTTCCCCAATCTGCTTGTGAAGTTCAATTTGGTCCATAGGATGAATATCTTTAGCTAGGACCTCCAAGTTTGTTCTGATATAGTCTGCTGCTGATTGGGGTTGCTATACCTTTGGCTTAAAATAACTCATTAACATTTTTCCTTCTTTAATGTCATAGACTGTCATTAATCTATGCTGATTTATGGGGGCCATTTTCACATACTGACTATAAATTTGAAGCCTTACTAGATCATTTCTAACTTTTATCTCTGTGAATGTCTTCTTAATGTCTGAGGCTTGTTTACTTTGTGGCCTGGTGGATGATACTTCTACATTGTGTTGTCTTTCTAGCTCTTGCCTTTGTGAGCTAGTTGAGGTTCCTCCCAATGGGGGAGTTTGCTGACTGGTTGTTCTTTCAGCTCTCAAACTATCTGTAGTTTCTTCTATGATTTCTTGTTCTGAAAGAGGATTCGTTCTTTGTCTCTTTGATCTAGGTTGTTCTGTAGGTCTACTGATAGGTGTGGTCATTTCTCTGTCCCTCTTTTTGTTTCTTTCCTCATTTAGAGGAGTCTGCAATGCTGGAATTTCTGTTGCTTTAGTTTGGGCTGGAGGAATTTGTACTTGAATCTATTCTTTGGACTTTCCAGGTCGATTGGTCATTATAGGCTGCTCTGTGTCCTCTATTTCTTTGCCTCTAGAAGTTCTGGTAACTGGTATGTTGGTTTCCTATGCAGGCTGCTGAGAAGTTCCAGCAGAGGATGTGCCAATTTCTGATTGATGAGGTAGCTTGAATGGTACCTGTCCAAAAGAGTCCAGGTCAAGGGTTTTTCAAGATCTTCCATAGCATTTTCCATATTTTCTTGCTCACTAATCTCTTCTATTAAGGTCCCTTCTACCCATTCATCCTGATTTGCAAACTGTTCTATTTCTGGGATCCTATGATGTATATAAACTGATAGCCTGTTTCTTGTTGTTCTGTCACATATGAAACTGTTTGGGTCATATGGCACCCACCAAAAAATCTTCTTCAAGCTAAGGTGGTCTTCTAAAATCTTTTCAGCTTCTTGCCATGCATCCCTAGAATTGATGACAAAAGGGCCTAACTGGTTCTTGATTCTTAGTTGAGCCTTCTTCTTTGCATTACAAAAATGGACTAAGTCTGCATTGATGATCTGTCTAAAATACTCTAGTGCAAACAATCTCATGGGCACATATTTAGGAAACTTAAAAGGGCAAAGTTCACACCCATACATTCTGATTTCTGTGTGATTTTGGTACAGGTACCAGTCACCTATCCTATTTTGTTTAGAGAGCTGCAGCATATTCTTCATGTCACCAGTGATTCTAGCAAGGGGAAATCCTGTCAACAGAGTGGATGCTGGATGTACAAACCAGTGAATGAAATCATTATAGGTATAAGGGCACTCATAGGTTTTATGAAAGATTGAACTCCAAAAGATCACAGACCTCCAATTTCCCTTTGAGTCCAATTTCCTGATGGGGAAAGGAAAGTTGTCTAGCTGATGATATAACAAAAGATGGTATATAAAAGATGCGTATTTGAAAACTCCTTCTCTATCCAAATTCATGAATTGATCATGGATTTTATTGGCAATGAAACTGGCATAGTTGTACCTAACAGCAGGGGGCTGTCCTAGAGTAAATATTGACAATAGAACTAGGGTGATATCATCAAAAAATTCACTGGAGTTAAATCCCATGATTAGGGATATCATGTCAACAATGAGTCTTCTAGTTTCAGTGAAACAAGTCTGCAGATAGGGAGGTGGGCCTTGAGGTTGATACTTTGGTTTTATGAAGATCTGAGCAATACGGGTTATCTCTGATTTGGGCAATTGAGAAGCTTTTTCAAGTAGATATCCCATGGAAAGGGGAGCAAGGGGATGAGTGGAGTGGAATTGTATCATTTCATTAACGGACTTAGCAGTTATGGGAAAAATAATAGTTTGGGATGGGGACATAACTGCTTTATGGGCAGGGTCATAGTTGGCACAACATTGATGAATGATGTCTGGGAAAACATGGACTGAGGGAAGGAAATACATGGGAAGGTTAGATTACCATAATCCAAAAATATCAGAGTTGTTTAGATAGATATCCCTGACTTAGAAGAAGGCCTGAAGATGGTTCCTATCACCAAATAAATCTTTTATTTGAAAATCTTTGTCGGCCAAGGGTAGATAAACTAACTCTTTATGAGGTGCATTCATGGGTGCGACATTCAGGGTTATGGGAGTTTCCATATTTGGTTCTTGTGTGTTCGAACTGGAATTTGGGCTTTCTATGGAAAAAATGGACTAAACAGCAGTTTTGGGGTCTTTTATGGTAATTACAGACTGTCTTTAACTTGAATTTTGTCTTTCTCAGGTAGAATTTTTAGTAAAAACCGAAATTACAAGTTTGCAGAGTAAATTGGGTAAATACCTGGGTTAAAGAGGAAAACCATGTAATTTCAGGTTGAATGACGGACTACAGAGCGTGACGATGGAGTTTCCTGGCCGGGTGGTGGATTGAATGCTCGGATAGTCGACTGGACATTATTTTGCATCGAGCACAGTTTGTAGAGAATAATGGTGAAAATGACATTTTATCGTTTATTTAACGAAATTCAGTTTGGCAGGACTTTTTGACATTTATTAGGTGGATGATGTCAACATGATAGGACGTTTTGTCGTCACGCAGAGGGTGGTAAGTGGTTTATCCTGCACCACTTTTGGGGCTGGGCGGTTTCGGGCCAGGGGCGAGCGAGCATATGGAATGTGTGACATGTGGCTTGTTACGAACGGAAAACCGTCGGGCGATCACGAGTTAAAGCAAGGTGGGAAGGGTGATTGCGATATCACCATAGACCGTCGGATGGGAAGATGGAGATCGGACGGCTGACGGGTGTTGGAGATGGCGGGGAGTTAATTGTGGCAAGCCCAATGTGTTTATTAGTGTTTAATTGTATCAGGGTCGTTTCCATTGGTCAGGGGGTTGGTTATTAATTAACCCAAATGGTTAATTAATCCCATAATCGCGTGGTGAGGAAAAGTTATTAATAAAATTCGAACAAGTTTATTAATCCTTTTTAACTATAGAATGGTTATATACCATTGGGGCAAGATATATAAAAAGTCAAGGTTTAATATATTTACATAATATGGGAAGGGTTAATTTTTTTTTGGGATTTATATAATAATAGTTAGAAATTAATATGAAATAGAATGAAAATAAGCACTAAACCAATGTTAAAAATTCACATAGAAACTTAGGCTAAAGTGGGAAAAAGGGGTTTTTCAAGTGATATTATGCAATGTCTAAGTAAAATAGGTTTTTCCCACTTAGGCAACTTTATGAAACGAAATGAATGATGGATGGATGATTTTGAGTATTTAGGCTTTTTACATCATTGGGATGAGGGTCTGGTCCCTCCAGAGGTTAAAGAAATGCTCTGAGCCCCTTTGACCTTCAAAAACCTTAATACTTTTAGGGGAATCAGTGAATGATTAGGGAAAAATGTGAAGGGGAGTTAGTTATTTAACCTTGCCTTGCTTGCACTGCATCAAGTGTAATATATGCCTTGCACTTGTGATAAAAGTAAATATCAACACATTTAGAAGCATTTTTCATCACAAGTATCATTCTGCAACACCATCTACCTATCCTGCCTACTTTAACCTGGCATTTTTTCTTCTTTATTTGGGTGCACTTAGTCTGTCAAACCATTATCAATCTTCTTTTCTTTTACATGGCAAGCCTACCTAAGTCTACACTTATTACATCCAAGGGCTTAGATTATACTGTTGAGCTCCTTTTTATTTACTCTACCTATCTACTTATCTACCAAGATTACACTGTTTGGCCAGATATTTATTCTCTATCTCTAAGCCATGAAATTGAAAGATGAATAAGCCAAGTTTAAACAGTTTGACTCTTCATCAATTGTGGCATAAGTTTAACAAGTTGCACACAATTGCTTATTACAGAAAATGAAATAGTAGTGGCATTTAGACTTGCACACTTTCCTGGTCTTTCTTTGTTTTGGGTTCATTTCTTTTCATTTTTTTGACCATTTTATTCTTTTTACCCTTTCATTTTTATTTTAGAGTATACCCTCTTTACATTTTTTAAATTTTTTTATTTTTGACAATATGGAAAAACTGTACAACAAGAAAAGGTATGAACATATTACAGAGCTCATCAAGTCAATCATGAAATATGACACCTATTGGTATAGGAGCATAACAGGTTTGGTGGTGACTACTTTGCCCTTATCGACCACTGACCTTTTGTTGAATCTGAGTGATGCCGGGCTATCCCTATAGTCTTCTTGTTCTTCTTGGGTCGCAATGTGCATAGGGACTTTGGAACCTCAGGGACCTGAGTCATGTCCTCCATCTCTTCCTGATTTAAGTTGAGTTCCTCTGCGAACCGTGCTCAAGTTCTAGCCATGGTACTCATAGGGTGCTTGGAAGCCAAGTGCTCACCGCTCATCACTGGTTCAAGGCACCAATATTCCAGTGCCATCCATAGGTTATGAGATAATTATGTAACTTTTAAAAAATCCCTTCCCTCATTTTCCAGTTTATTAATATCACCTGGACGACAAATCTTTGCGTATCTAGTTGAGAACTTTCACCTTAATGTCCCGCTGCCCACTCCTTCCTGACATAACTTGACTTTCTTGTCATGAATAGTGTTGCTAACGGTCATCTCTTGACTCTTTTGCATGGTAGCGTAGTCCTTCGGGCAGAGCTGTGATCTAGTGGAGTGAGTGACATGGAAGAGGACCGTTTTGCCGCACCGACTTCCCGCAGACTTGTTTATAGTCCCACGCCTTCTTTCAACTGCTTGGGGCGCTGATACTATAGTTTCTACCACTAGTTAGGTGTTCGCACCTGTGGTGCGATTTCTCAATTTCCCTGCTAGCCCAGGCTGTGAGCACCCCTCGAGTGCCAGGGTAGCTACTCTTTCGTTATGTACCATTGTGGGGGGGGGTGTTCTTCTGTAGGTGTGGGCGCAGCCATGATAGCAGGGTCACAGCTTGTTCTTGTTCGGTGGTATACCCGATCGGGCTGGATCTCCTTATGTGCAGAGTGGCTCGGCTTCTGTGAGCATCACAGCGTGTCATTTTGCTGAACCTGTCCCCTCATAGTGCACTTTGGTTTCTCGGTCATGCCCATAGATTGCTGATGTCATGGGATCTGCGGCTACCCTACTTTTTTTGAGCTTCCTTCCATCTTCTATTACAGGCCCATCTAACCTGTGGTTTCTGCAACTTCCCCTTAGGTTGTTTTATTGGGCGAACGTTGTGTGTACTTTTCCTTGATTCCCTACTAACCTTGTCACCAGCCATTGGCAAATTGGTTTGCTGTGGTAGCTTTGGGCTACCAATTCTAAGCTGGTTGGGTGTCTGCACCACAGACACTGGTAGCCTATGATAGATGCTTACCCGTTTTTCTCTTCAGTTTGTGCGCATGCCTGCCTTCGACATCCACGCCACTTCCTTCACATCTTCGGGGCTACACCCTTTCTTGAAGCACTGGCTGCATGTGGTGCCTCTGTGGATACTTCCGGCGGGTTTGGTTTCAACTTCGTTGATTCGCACTGATTGACTAGTTCTTTTACTTTCACGACAATCTCATCAGCTAGCTACTCCTTTGCCCCTATTGTGACCATCCTGTTACAATTTAGTGTGGTTACTTCATGCAGTCAGTTCTACCATCGTTCAACCTCTTCATATGAGTCCGACGTGCAAGAACTATCATGGTCCCATGAGAGTCTACTATCCGCTGTTGGATTTACCCTATCCTGATCTTGCACTGTGATCTGGTAGATATAGTCCAATTCACCATCACTATCTTCGTCATGCACAGGTTCAGTATAGTGCACCCCTTCAGCTGGATCCAACAGAACCACTACGCGAAGAGATTTCTTTTCAAATATCATTTTTCGTTTCTTGAGGTTGATGACTCCATTCATATCCATTGCCTAATCTATCCCTAACAATGGCGGATATGGGTTACTATCATCCAAAATTTCTATGACCTCAAAATCGGTTTGCGTGCTAGTGCCGTTGATGTCCATAGTCACCCCTTGCAGTCTTCCCATAGGCAGGATATTTTGTTGGTTAGCCATCCACAATTGGATCGGGGACCATTGCAGGGTAGGCCTGCCCATGCGCTCCTAAGTTTGTTTTGGTAGGTGTTGAAGCCCCAAAAAATCGGGTCTACAACAAGGGGGATACCCACCTGGTCTTGATCTTGAAAGCAACTCCTTTTCTTTTTGGGATGGTGGTTCCGACTAGGGATAATGGGACCAGTTTCCCAATTTATGTGTGATGATAAGAGTTGATGTTTACCTTTCTAAAGATTTCTAAATAAAATGATTTTAATCTAAGTCTAATTTAAAACATGCAATTATATTCTAATAAACAGAATCATTTAATTCTAAAACTAACCCAGGAATTAACCTTTCACTTATGCAATCTAAAATAGTTTCTAACAACAATTAGTAATAAAGATCATTCAATCACTACAAGAAAAGAATTCATTAAAAATGAATTGTTTCGTATAAAAAATTAGCCGAAACAATTGTGAGAAGCATATTGCATAACAAGTTATTCATACATTTAAGCATAAACAGAATACTCATCACTGTACAAAAGTGCCAAATGATAACTCGAACATTTAAGCTTTCGTATATAAACAATTGAACATAAAATATTACTTTGACACATAAGCAGAAATCATTAAGAGATAAAAGTACCATTGATAACAAGTCCTACTCATGAGCTTCAACAATATAGATTTATCTTCTCCTAATTCAATATCTACTAAGAGTACAAAAATGCATTTCAGAAGTAGACATTAAACACAGATATCAATAAATCGTGTTCCATTCATTCATCAAAACCTCCTTTAAGGGTGTAGAAGTCCATGTTCTGGGGAAATTTTTTTGACAAATTTTTGGATTCCTCTCTAAATGCATGAGAGGGGTTAAAATACTACTAACTAAATACTAAAATTAGTTTATTACAAAAATATAAGAGGAGGTTTAAATGACCGTCCTCATCTAAAGAAAAAATAAATCAAAAATAAAACTAAAACTGTATATGGAAATTAACTATCTATGCATCTATTCTCTGAGATCACAAGCATTCAGCATCGACCTAAGGAGCATCAGTTGGCCAACCTCCGATTTTAGTTGTCCTGCGAAAACAGAAACGGCAAGTGCTGGCGCTATCTTCTCGGCAGAATTTGTAAGGCACTTGAGAGTCATGCATTGACTATGTGGTTTAACCAAGTACTGCCAGTAAGTGTCCCGATTCAACTTGGTTAAATTCTTAATGGACTCTGCCTTTTCCAAAGTTTTCTATCTCCAGCTTGTCTGTAGTTGCTGTGCCTTTGGGAGAAATCCCAGAGTGGTTTTTGATATCAGGTTTTCTCTATGCAGATTTTCATTGACATAGAAAATGACATTGTTAGCGGTCATCGCTGCTTCTTCCACTGCCTGTTCTACCTTTTTAATCTATGCATCCCACTTATTGAATAACATTTCTTTGTGGCCTTCATTTATTTTGAGCAAGGCTTCTTTCTTTCCTTCCTCCAATTCCTGCCAAATAAAATAATCAGAAATCAAATCTTATCAAGTAAATCATAATCGAGTCTCAAGTCCATGACTTGATTTGTAATTTTATCACTCATCTCGCAATGGGAACTCCATTGTGATATTATTTGGCAGAGTGCCTCTTGTTGTTGCAAGAGTTGGTCATTCAAGGAAAGGGCTTATGAGACAAACTCTGTGATTTTGGGGTCATCTTTATGCATTTCTAGCATAGCCTGTAATTGATGTTCCTTTTCAACCAAATTGCTCTGATACCCCAGCTGCATCTATTGAAAATCCTATTGTATTTTTTCTAATTTCTCCTCTGCTTCTCGGTTGGCACTGGCCTATTGTAGTTGTTGCTGCAAAACTAGGATTTGTTCCTCTCTATCCTTAAGTAATAGTTGTACCTCAGATGCTTTATCGATAGTAGTAGAAGCATAGGCTCCTGCAATCTAAGATAACTTAGTCAAATTTTCAGTATGGTCAGTGGTAGGGTCTCGCCAAAGTACATCTAGCTGCTCTGCCTTAGGTGAGAACATGCTATTCAACTTCCATTTCTTTCTTTGTCTTCTTACCACTGCCTTGTGCTGTGGACTATAAAATACATCTAGAGGAGAAATCTCCTCTATCTTCAGCATGATTTCAAATGATGGGGTTATGGGAATATGCTCCATTTCTGGAGGGTTGTTGACTGTTTCAATGACCATATATGTCATTGTTTTCATTGTATTCTCAGGTGTCTTCATGTTTTGCTCTTCAATATTAATCAATTCATTAAATGTTTCCAACTCTTTATCCAGCTCAGTTCTCATTGGCTTTGGTGGCTGGATGAGGGGAGGGGAAACCTTCACCTGGGGTGTCATCAAAACTTGTTTCTCTGGGTGCTCTTTAGATTGGGCAATATCTCTGACTGACACTTCACTTTTATTATAGTCACTCTCGGGCCATTTAGGGTGTTCTGGTGATTCTTTCCCAGACTTAGACCTAGACTTGTCTGTGCCTGAGCTTCCACTTAAATTGACATTGGGAGTTGGGTCCCTTATTGGTTCTAAGTGCAACTTATCCAAGGGGATGTTTGCTAGTCTCCTATCTCTGTAAAGTTTGAATTCTTGGAATTCTGCTAGGGGAAATTGAATGTGAGCCATATGCAAAATGTCTTTCAGTGTGCTTTTCTGCTGGAAGATATCATCAAAGAGATCATCTTCTTTGGTGAATACCTTTATCTTGACAGCCGTAGTAAAATTCTTAATTACATCATAGGGATCGAATTGTCTCCCTGGAAATTTAAATAGTCGTAGACTTAGCATGTTGTCTACTTCTATGAATGTATGACCTAGATTGAAAAGGCCCCACAGGCCACAGGAAATTGTAGCCAAATGGCCTTCTTCCTATCTTTCAACTTTTTTACTCATTCCTCCAATCCCACAGGTTTGGTAGGCAATTTCACGGGCCAATAACTTATCAGGAATATACAAGGGTAGCACATGAGGGGAAGCAATGCTTCCAAATACTCTGACATAAGTGAAAAACTCTTCTCCAAACCATCTTCCGACAAGGAGAATATCAACTTCCGCTTCGGGGGAAAATCTTGGGGCGTCCTTATTATACAACATTCTATGAAGAGGTAACATAACTCCATGACAAATTCTGTAAAAATATGGGATAAACTTGGAATCCCACAATTCCTTATGGTAAATGTGAATGGGCAAGGGATTCTGTATAGTCCACTTCCAACCCATTAAAGGAAATCTAGAAACATAACATATTGCATCCATAACATAAGTAGCTAGAAAGAAAGGAGGATAAATTCTCTGAGAGGGAGTTATTTTAGACCGATAGTTCTAAATAGCCGAGGCTAAATTATCAAATAATATCTGGGCCTAATCCATAATATGGTGTTAGTGGTCGCATCTAATAGGGGTAGCCACTCGGATGAAAACTTGTTGATGTCAGGCCTTCCAAATAGCCTACATAGCATAGCAGCAGCAAAACAATAGGGGGAGGAGAGGGAACTAGTACTGTACATACCATGTTTGTCCTTTTTCAATGGCTCTTCCTTTGACGACCAGTTCTTGGTGCACTCCACCAAATCTTCATTTTCTTTGGCTAACTTCTCCATGAACTGCTTGTTGTAGCTTGCATTCAGCTCTGGTAGATGATACATAAGTCTTAAATCATGTGGGGTGAATGACCCAATGAGCTCCTAGCTCCTTGACTTGAATTGTCTATCTGTTATATTAGCGTTCTCCAATACCCACTTGATCATGTTTGTATATGGAAGTATCTTAGGCCTTGCCACTATTTGGTGTAGGAATGAACATGCAAGTTCAGTAATTGATGCTTCAGATGACCTGCGTGAGTCTGTTGTCACTGTAACTTCCATAACTCTAGGGTTTTCTTCTTCAAGCAAACTATACATGCCTTCCCAAGTGGATATTCTAGCCTCTCTGGTACAGCTGGTGTCTATGAATAAGAGTGTCATCTCTATTTTCTCAGCAACCAGAGCTTTTCCCTTCTTTCCCATTACATTCTGCACACTGCTATGTATATTATTCTGCTTTCTGCTCCTGCAAGTTTACAAGTAAGGAAAGAATAATGGTAAGTGATAAGGTGATAGGAAAGCTCTTAATTCTGAAATCATATCAAATATATCACCCTACGTGAAACAACCTTTTGATCAGATCTAAATATTATCTCATAAATGACCATCAATAAACCATTAAGTTGACATTAATGCCCATAACTCGGTATCAAATTACGAGAAATATTTCATTGAACAATGAGCCCTGTTGATCTGCGCTAAAGTGATTTTGCGATTTGCTTCGCAATATCACAAATCGCAATATCGCTAATCTTTTTCGTTAACAATCATTTATTTCTTTATGTGACTACGAGATGCAATTTCCAATATGTTTTATTGCATATCGCAGGATAGGGATGTTTTATCTTAGATAGTACTTGCGGCATATGAAAGCTGCAATGTGCAATGAGTCTTTAAGGCACGCGATCTCGTATCATCACGTTTTCAAAATTTCGAAAGTTTGTTTATATGATTTCCTCCATTACCTTTTGTGCGATGTGATGTTTTATTGTTAAGAGAACATTTTTATTTGAAACTTATCATAAAACTTATGTTTTTTTGGTTTTGCGGGTGTTTTCCTAAGTTTATGATAGTGTGTTTTATTCAAAGGGAATTATAAGTGCTAGTAATTCTTTTTTATAAGGTCCCCCATTTATTTAGTTTTATTACTAAGACTAAATAAAAAGGGGGGTTGTTGCTGGCCACAACAATTGGTGATTCACTAGGAAGAACCAGTTATCTCTGATTATCTTTTGATTTTTCTAAAACTTCCAAAATAGAAAAGTATTCTAGAAGATCAAACTTTAATATAGAAATATAAAGTGCATCATGGTCTTAGCCATTAATGCTATTTTGTTTCTTCTGTGCTAACTTTGATTATTTTCTTCCCAAAGTTAGTCATTGTATTTACATCAGCCGCTACTTGGTTTATAAAGATTAAAAAAAGACATCTCTGTAGATCAGTTTTAAGTATGCTCATTCATCGTAAGTAGAGCCTCTGCTGCCAGTAGGAATTCATAGCCTCGACAAGGTTACCTATTACCCATCAATGATCCTGTATCCTACTTGGAGAAATATACAATTTTCAAAGATAAATCTAGATCCACACTTATTGCTTTTGTTTTCTTTTAATTTTTAAAGAACAATGTCTTGGTTTGGTAGCCAAACTATGATAGTGCCATTCACTTGATTTATAACTTTGCTGAACAAGCTAGCTTGTGATGATACCCCTTGTCTTTTGATTTCAACAATCTTAAGTCATTGCCCTGTTTTGGTATGCAGTTTTGGTGATGTCAACAAGTTATAATATCTATGATCATGATAAGTCGGCTTGTCATTGCGCTCTTTTGTTTAGAACTAGGTTGTGGAGGATCGAGTTGATATCTACTTCTAGTACTGACTAGTGTTGAGATTGCAACAAGATGATGGAGCTTAGTGAAATGAAGTCGCCTTCACTAAGTGGGCCCACAGGCTATTTTTGGCGCAAGTCTATTTTTAGACTATGTCTATTTTTAGACATATGGATCATGTCTATGGATTGCAGGTTGCTGTTTATGGATGATTGGTCAAGTTGGGAAAAATAGATGGACTTCTATTTTTAGATCACAGCGGAGTGACTGCTCAGTCTAAATATAGAACAGTCAAATATTATTGTCTCATAATAATATTTAGACTATAAACTTAATCTTATTCTTTTGGAGCACTTCAGGATGAGCTACGGATGTGGTACACGCAGATCCCAAAAGGAAATACGTAGTTACCTATGGGATGACTGATCTTTACATGCAGGACTTCAGTTA
The DNA here is from genome assembly GCA_031772625.1 of Pinus tabuliformis. Taxonomy (NCBI): domain Eukaryota; kingdom Viridiplantae; phylum Streptophyta; class Pinopsida; order Pinales; family Pinaceae; genus Pinus; species Pinus tabuliformis. The sequence goes on from CM062809.1 coordinate 1,097,492,827, forward strand.
GAACTCAAGTGAGTTGAGTTTAGTGGACTGGAGGTGCAGTTGATGGAGTTGTGTTCAGTTTAGCTTTGTTAAACTAGTTGTATTTAGTCTAACTGGCAAATAGACTAGAGATGAGTTGGGTGAATTAGTTATTAATTGATTCACAAGTTATTAACTCATAATGCAACTGAAGAATACATCAGTTAACTCAGTTGCATGTCAGTGCATGTTCAGTTCAGCAGGGACAGGTGTTAGAGGATCAGATTGCTATCAGTTGTGACTATAATTGTGCATGATGATTTGCACAATCAAAGGGATTGAGTATGCCAATGAATTGGCCAATACCAAGCAATTGTAGCCTGTGCTCACGTCTTCCATAGTGTGAGTGATTCTTTGCAGGTAAAATACGAGTTTGGTAAACCATTCTCATCAATTCTTGAGCAGGTATTGAGCTGTGGAGGCAGGCAAGCAGTGGAATAGATTTGGAGATCAGATCTGAGCTGTATTGTGTGTAACAGGTGGAGCTGGTACTGGATTGCTTGTGATAAGCATTGTACTTTGTAATGTTACATGTTCTCAATCATTAATATACAGATAGTGTGTGGTTTATAGCGAGATGCTTTCCCCGGGTTACATACTGTGTTAATGTGTGAATGTTCTTGATGTTTTATTGTTATTAATGCTGCTATATTGATGATCAACGTAGAGGAGCTTATGTATTGTGTATGTATTATGTAATAGTACATGATCATGATAATCTCCATTGAATATGTGTTTATTATTCAAAATTTCTACCTGGTATCAGAGGTGTTGATCATCTGATCTACTATTCAGGAAGTGCTTACATTCTATTTCTTCAGGCAGAGTCTATAATCGGGCCAGGTAGCCTCTGGATTCATCCTTCTTTTGGAAGGTGAGATATCCGGTGAATGCCCATACAGTCGATCTATGTACGAGAAAAATTGTGTTCTCACGAATCTTAGATCCAAGGCGGTTGAGTTGGTTGCTGGTGGAATTAGAATTTGCAACAATGTTTTCTTGGTGGCAACGCAGCAATGTCTTTCAACGGATTGCGGTTGGAGTATGCTCTTGAGGGTAGCTCAAACTATATTGCATGGAAGGACAGGATGGAGGCAGTATTGGATGATAACAAGCTGAAGGAGTTCATAGAGACGGATGTCCCAAATCCTATTGATGCTACTCAAGCTGATGCTTGGCAAAAGAAGACCGCAAAATGTCGAAGAATTCTGTTGGAGGGCATGAGGGATCACATTGTGTCCAGCCTCCATGGAAAGGCTACTCCATATTTGATGTGGAAATCATTAACAGAATTATTCCAAAGCAAGAGCGAACAGAGGAAGCTGGCGCTCAAATATAAACTTAGAAACATCAAATGCGAGAAGGGTGACAGTATGCCCAAGTATCTCACGAGGTTCACTCAGTGTCAAGATGAGCTGGGACGTGTGGGGGTTACTGTCAATGATGAGGACTTGGTGATCTTGGCTCTCCTTGGTCTTCCGAAGAGTTGGCATTCCTATCAGGACTCTGTCAATGGTCGGGAGAAATTGCCAGGATGGGAAAGACTGTGGTCAGATCTTGTGCAGGAGGAGATTAGGCGGAGTACCAGGGACAGATCTTCGTCAAAGGGAACTGATGAAGAAAATTGCATTTTGGCTGCCAAAGCAAAGAAAGGGAAGAGCAAGAAAGCTTCTCAGTCTAGTGTGAAAGGAAAGAAGCAGGACATGTCCAAGGTGAAGTGTTTTCACTGTCACCAGCACGGACACTATGCCACTAATTGTCCGCAGAAGAAGAAGAACAAGCAGGCTGCTGGATCTTCAGCAGGAGAGGCTCTAGCCTCATAGTTTGAGCTTGATTTTTCATTGATCGCATGCTTGGTTTCAAGTGTGATGGGATCGGTGTGGTTCTTGGACAGTGGTGCATCTTTTCACATGACGGGAGATAAAGATTTGTTTTCTGATCTGGAGGACAAAGATCTTGGAGTGCACATCGAGATGGGTGATGATGGTAGATACAGTGCGACCGGTATCGATACCATTTCCTTTGAGAGGGAGTCTGGTAAACCGTTCATATTGAAGGAATTCATGCATGTTCCAGGATTGAAGAAGAATCTCATCTCTGTGGCGATGTTAGAAGACAAGGGGTATGATGTTGTTTTCAGCGAGGGAAAATCTTTCTTGCGCAGCAAGACAACTGGTGAGACCCGGAAGATAGGGGTTCGAGTAAGGAACCTTTATCAGTTGCATGTAGATGGATGCGCAGCAATGGTAGGAAAGGCAGAAGGATTGGTGAGCCAGGATGATGGTGAGTTGTGGCACAGAAGATTAGGTCACCTTCACCATGGAGCCTTGAAGATACTGCAGCAAATCACTATAGGGCTTCCTAAAGGCACTCTTGCACAGTCAGATCAGTGCAAGGGGTGTACTTTGGGGAAGTTTGTGAAAGCCACCTTTCACGAGAAGGATAGTCACGCCATGACGATCCTTGAGAGAATTCACACAGACGTGTGTGGACCTTTCTCAGTTCCTTCGACAGCAAAACACAGGTATTATGTGATTTTTGTTGATGATTTCTCTCGTAAGTGTTGGATCTTCTTCATGCAGAAGAAGAGCGAAACATATTCAAAGTTCTGTGAATTCAAAGCACTAGTTGAGAAGGAGTCGGGGAAGAAGGTGAAGGCTCTTAGGAGCGATAATGGTGGTGAATACATCTCGGACGAGTTCAAGGATTTCTGCAAGGAAGAAGGGATTCATAGAGAGCTCATAGCTCCCCATAACCCACAGCAGAACGGGGTAGCTGAGCGAAAGAACAGAACGATCGTGGGTGCTACACGGGCGATGTTGCATGATTAGGGTCTACCCCTTCACTTGTGGGCGGAAGCATGCAATACAACAGTTTATGTGCAGAACCGTTGTCCTCATAGGATACTTGGCATGAGTACACCCGAGGAGGTTTATTCTGGTAAGAAGCCTGATCTTTCTCATTTGAGGATTTTTGGTGCTAACGTTTACATGCATGTGACGAAGGATGCCAGGAAGAAGTTGGAGCCGACCGCAGAGGTTGGTATATTTGTGGGGTACACTGATACACCCCATAACTATCGTGTGTATTTTCCATACAGTGGTAAAACTGTTGTGCGACGGGATATAAAATTTCAGGAGGAGAAAGCCATGAAGTGTTCGCTTGAGAGGGAGCTACACTTGCATGCAGATGAGGAGATATTAGTTCCTAAGGATGAGCTTCAGGACGTGGATCAACCACAGGACGAGGTTCATGGAGTGGAAGAGTCCACTCATGCAGTGCCAACCATCAGAGGGCGAAAGCGCTTGACAGAAGCTAAGCGACTGGCTCAAAATGCAGAGAAAGTTGTGGGACCACCTACAGCCCAACACAGGCAGAGACAGTCACCTGATCGGTACACTAGATACATGGCTCTTATGAGCAAGTGTGTTGTGACTGAGCCATCCTCTTTCAAGGAAGCTGTGGAGGATCCCGCATGGGTAGACGCCATGGTGGAAGAGTATGATTCTATTGTCAGAAACAGTGCATGGGAGATTGTTCCTAGACCGGAAGGGAAATCAGTGGTGGGTTCGAGATGGATCTACAAAGTTAAGTAGGCAGCTGACGGGAGTGTGGAGAAGTACAAGGCAAGATTTGTTGCCTGAGGCTTTTCACAGATAGAGGGGATCAATTATGAGGAGACCTTTGCACCTGTCGCAAGGTATTCTTCCATACGGACGATTCTTGCTCTCTCAGTGCAAATGGGATGGCACATTCATCAGATGGATGTGAAGACTGCGTTCCTCAATGGAGTCATTGAGGAGGAGGTGTACATTGAGCAGCCCAAAGGCTTTGAGGTCTTCAGCAGCGAGTCGCATGTGTGCAGGCTCAAGAGAGCGTTGTATGGGATGAAGCAAGCACCACGTGCTTGGTACACACAGATAGACAGCTATTTCATAGGACTTGGATTCTCCAAGAGCGACGCGGATCCGAACCTATACCAGATTGTGGTGGAGGGTAAGTTGCTTATCATTGTACTGTATGTTGATGATTTGATTCTAATGGGTGATGAGCTGTTGATACTGTCATGCAAGAAGGATCTTGCTATAGAGTTTGAGATGAAGGACTTGGGCCTCCTTCACTATTTCCTAGGATTGGAAATATGGCAGCGCAGTGGTGGACTGTTTGTTTCTCAGGGCAAGTATGCTCAGGAGATACTGGAGAAGTTCAACATGCATGGCTGCAAGCCTGTTGATACTCCTCTTCCTGGAGGTTGGAGGAAGGAGAATGCCACTTCGAGAGAAGAAGTGGTTGCCACTGTTTATCGACAGTTGGTGGGGTCGCTGATGTATTTGGTCAATACACGACCCGATATATGCTATGCAGTTAACCAACTTTCACAAGCTATGGTTAAGCCTAGCAAGCTCTTCTGGAAGGCGGGCAAGCATGTATTGCGCTACTTGAGAGGCACATCGGGATATGGATTGTGGTACAGACAGGAGGATGAGGTGAAGCTATGTGGCTTCACGGATGCAGATTGGGCAAGTAGCCCAACGGACAGAAAGAGCACATCAGGAGGGGTCTTCAGTATTGGATCGATAGCAGTTTCTTGGTAAAGTAGGAAGCAGAGATCCGTGGCACTGAGTTCAGTAGAGGCCAAGTATATGGCAACAAGTTTGGCTGCATGCGAGGCTATATGGATGAGGAAGATCCTGGTTGGTTTGTTCGATTCTCATTTGGATCCTACTGTGATTTACTGTGATAACCAGAGTTGCATAAAACTCTCAGCTAATCCTGTATTTCATGATAGATCTAAGCATATTAACATCAGGTACCATCATATCAGAGATTGTGTGCAGCGGAGGATCATGTTACTTTCATACATTCCAACGAAGGATCAGGATGCTGGTATTCTGACGAAGGCTCTCACCAGGAGCAAATTCGAATACCACCGAGGTAGGATAGGGGTTGCTGATAATCCATATCTTGTCGAGAGGGAGTGGTGAGATTGCAACAAGATGATGGAGCTTAGTGAAATGAAGTTGGCTTCACTAAGTGGGCCTGCAGGCTATTTTTGGCGCAAGTCTATTTTTAGACTATGTCTATTTTTAGACATATGGATCATGTCTATGGATTGCAGGTTGCTGTTTATGGATGATTGGTAAAGTTGGGAAAAATAGATGGACTTCTATTTTTAGATCACAGCGGAGTGACTGCTCAGTCTAAATATAGAACAGTCAAATATTATTATCTCATAATAATATTTGGACTATAAACTTAATCTTATTCTCTTGGAGCACTTTAGGATGAGCTACGAATGTGGTACATGAAGATCCCAAAAGGAAATACGTGGTTACCTATGGGATGACTGATCTTTACATGCAGGACATCAGTTAGAACTCAAGTGAGTTGAGTTTAGTGGACTGGAGGTGTAGTTGATGGAGTTGTGTTCAGTTTAGCTTTGTTAAACTGGTTGTATTTAGTCTAACTGGAAAATAGACTAGAGATGAGTTGGGTGAATTAGTTATTAATTGATTCACAAGTTATTAACTCATAATGCAACTGAAGAATACATCAGTTAACTCAGTTTCATGTCAGTGCATGTTCAGTTCAGCAGGGACAGGTGTTAGAGGATCAGATTGCTATCAGTTGTGACTATAGTTGTGCATGATGATTTGCACAATCAAAGGGATTGAGTATGCCAATGAATTGGCCAATACCAAGCAATTGTAGCCTGTGCTCACGTCTTCCATAGTGTGAGTGATTCTTTGCAGGTAAAATACGAGTTTGGTAAACCATTCTCATCAATTCTTGAGCAGGTATTGAGCTGTGGAGGCAGGCAAGCAGTGGAATAGATTTGGAGATCAGATATGAGCTGTATTGTGTGTAACAGGTGGAGCTGGTACTGGATTGCTTGTGATAAGCATTGTACTTTGTAATGTTACATGTTCTCAATCATTAATATACAGATAGTGTGGGGTTTTTAGCGAGATGCTTTCCTCGGGTTACATACTGTGTTAATGTGTGAATGCTATTGATGTTTTATTGTTATTGATGCTACTATATTGATGATCAACGTAGAGGAGCTTATGTATTGTGTATGTATTTCGCAATAGTACATGATCAGGATAATCTCCATTGAATATGTGTTTATTATTCAAAATTTCTACAACTAGTGATGCCTCGTGATCCTCTTCATCTAGAAGAATGAAGTCCCACATTCCCTGTAGCTCTACAACTTCATCTTCATCAATAGGTTCTTCATTAGAAACTTCTGTTGGGTTGTGTTATATTCTTTCCACGGCTAACCCAAGTAGTTAACTGGGGTTTAGAGGGGGGGAGGTCACAAGGGGTTTGAGTGGTACCCGTAACCCCACTTTATGGGCCCTATGTTAGGTTGGGCAGACCCACCTATGGTTTTGTGCATGATTTTTTCACACATTTTTTTGGATGCGATGGTTTTCGGTCCATGGTTTTGGATGCGATGGTTTCCGGTCCATGGTATTGGATGCTTCAGCATTTATAAATATGTATTGTAACATTGAAAGGAATATAATGAAAAATCAAGCTGGTAGTCCCGGTTTTGGGATCCAGGGGAAAATCTCTGTGCATATGTGTTTGATGTGTTATGCTCTCGCATTGTTTATTTTCTTTGTTTAAGAATTCGTACGTAGGTAATTTCTGTACAGGGTTAAAACCTACATTTGGTATCAGAGCTGTTTTGGCTTCAAGGGGATGCCTTTGTTGCTGAGGGGTTTCGCTTGGGCCTGTGGTAGACCCTGTTCAGTTGGAGATCTGCGAGATCGGTTCTGGTGGTGAAATAAGATGGCGAGTAGTGGAAAGATATAGATTGAGAAGTTCAATGGTCAGAGTTTTGAGTTGTGGAAACTCAAGATGGAGGATCTGTTGGTGGATAAAGATCAGTGGATCGCTGTAGATCCGTGTACTAAACCAACGGGAGTGACCGATGAAGAATGGAATAAGTTGGATCGGAAGGCAAAGAGCACAATACGATTGTGTGTCTCAGATTCAGTATTGCTGAATGTAATAGGGGAAGCTACGACGAAGGCTTTGTGGGACAAGTTAGGGACTTTGTACCAATCTAAATCTCTCGTGAATAAATTGTTCCTGCGGAAAAAGCTGTATAACCTAAGGATGAAAGATGGAGACTCGGTGACAGAGCATTTGAAGCGTTTAATACTGTGGTAAGTCAGTTATCATCCGTTGATATTAAAATTTCAGATGAAGATAAGTGCATCAGTCTGTTGTGTTCTCTACCAGATTCGTGGGATAGTCTGGTTATTGCAATAGGTAGCAATGCAACTGCTTTGCAGTTTGATGAAATAGTCTCAGCCTTGCTGACGGAGGAGATGAGACGGAAAAATATGGACAACCAGAATGGTGATGCCTTGTCTGTACGAGGACGGTCCCAGAACAGAAAAAAAAAAATTCATCGAGTGGGAGATCTAAATCTAGAGGGAGATCTAAATCTCCAGGAAAACCTATAAAGGTGGTGTGCTGGAAATGCGAAAAGGAAGGGCACTTCAAAAGGGATTGTAAATCTAAAGCTCCTGATAAAGGAAAGGGATCTGATGATGCTCCTTCTGCAGAGGCTAAAACCACCTCAGATGAAGGTGGGGATGTGTACTTGGCTTCTTCAAGTACACATGTATATCATGAGGCATGGTTGATTGACTCAGGTGCATCCTTTCACTTCACTCCCCATAGAGAGTGGTTCTGCGAGTATGAGAAATACAATGGTGGTGATGTCTTCTTAGGAGATGATAGGAAGGCTAGAATAATTGGCCACAGAAAAGTAAAGTTGAAGTTGCAAGGTGGAAGGGTTAGAACACTTCCGGGCGTTCTGCATATTCCTGCATTGGCCAGAAATCTGATTTCTGTAAGCAAGTTGGATGATGCAGGTGTAAAGACAGTGTTCGAGAAAGATACCTGCAAGATGGTTCGAGGAGCACTGATATTGATGCGGGGAGTTCGTTGGAACTCTGTACAAGCTGCAAGGTAGCACTGTTGTTGATGGGTGCAATAGTCCTATGGTTCTTGAAAATGGAGTAGAAAATCTAGTGGTCTCTAGAGAGAAGACCATGTTGTGGCATCAAAGGCTTGGACATATTGGAGAGAAGGGCCTTCGAATGCTTCATGGTAAAGGTATGGTAGAGGGTATGAATAATAGCTCTCTGGATTTTGATTTCTGTGAAAATTGTGTATATGGGAAGCAGAATCGGGTGAGTTTCCCCTCTAGTGGTAAGAGGACGAAACAAATATTAGAGCTTCTGCACAGTGATGTGTTTAGACCTGTGAAGGTTCCATCACTGGGTAAGTCTTTGTACTATGTATCATTTATAGATGACTTCTAAAGGAATACATGGATATATTTCCTTAAGAAGAAATATGAAGTCTTTGACAAGTTTAAAGAATTTAAGGCTTTGGTGGAAAATCAGGCAGAGAAGAAGATAAAGGTGCTGAGGATAGATAATGGTGGAGAGTTTTGTAGCAAGGAATTTGAAGAATTCTGTAAGAAGTGTGGTATAGCACGGCAGAAGACCTCAGCAAAATGGAGTCGCAGAAAGAATGAACAAGACGTTGATGGAAAGGGCAAGAAGTATGCTCAGTGGTGTCGGGTTAGGACAGGAATTCTGGGCAGAGGCAGTGGATACTGCATGTTACCTGATCAACAGGTCGCCTTCATCAGTGTTGGAGGATAAGACTCCACAAGAATTATGGACTGGTAAGAAACCCTCTCTTTCACATTTGAGGGTCTTTGGGTGTGATGCATATGTACATGTTCCAAAGGAGAAACGAACCAAGTTGGATAGTAAATCTGAAAAGTGCATCTTTATTGGGTATAAAGATGGTTTAAAGGGTTATAAGCTTTGGAACCCAGTCACACAGAAGGTTGTGTACAATCGAGATGTGGTGTTCAGAGATGTGAAAGATGTTATTAAACATGAAGTCCAACCAAAGGAACCTGTGAAGATAGAGTTTGAACTAAAGGAGGAAGAATCAGACTCTGTAACAGAGGAGTAATCAGAAGATGAAGAGCCACAAACTCCGGCTATGAGAAGATCAGTTCGAGAAAGAAGGTAGCCAGAAAGGTATAGCCCATCTGCTTTCTATTCAAATTTTTCTTTGTCTGTTACTGATGATGATCCCAGAACTGTGAAGGAAGCAGTGGATTCAGAGGATGGAAAACTCTGGAAAGAGGCCATGGTTGATGAAATGGCATCTTTGCACAAAAATGAGGCTTGGGATCTGGTGGAGTTGCCGGCCGGAAGGAAACCCATTGGCAGCAAATGGGTGTTCAAGAAGAAGACAAATGCAAAAGGAAAGGTGGAGAAATACAAAGCTCGGTTGGTAGCAAAAGGTTATTCCCAGGTGTTGGGAATTGATTTTGGTGATATTTTTTCTCCTGTTGCCAAGGTAACTTCTATAAGATTACTTTTATCTGTTGCTGCTGCTTTTGATTTTGAGGTAGAACAGATGGATGTGAAGACAACATTTCTTCACGGGGATTTGGAAGAGGAAATCTACATGAAGCAACCTGAAGGCTTTGTGGTGAAGGGTAAGAAATAACTGGTATGCAAGTTAAAGAAGTCTCTGTATGGGTTAAAACAGTCACCAAGGATGTGGTATCAGAAATTTGATACATTTATATGGGGACTTGGCTTCACCAGAAGCAAAGCAGATCATTGTGTGTATTCTAAATTAATTGGTGACCGTGTTATTTATCTGGTCTTGTATGTGGATGATATGTTGCTGGTTGGAAATGACAAAGAAATTATCTAGGATTTGAAGACCCAATTGTCCTCCAAATTCGACATGAAAGATCTTGGTGCTGCAAACTATATTTTGGGCATGGAAATTAAAAGAGATCGGGCAAAGAGGAAGCTTTGGTTAAACCAGAGGAAGTATGTCGAGACAATACTGCAGAGGTTTAATATGCAGGATAGTAAACCGGTGAAGGTTCCTATTCCTGTAGGTGTGAGGTTATCTGCTGAACAGTGTTCCAAGACACAAGAAGAGGAAGAGGACATGTCCCGTGTTCCATATGCAAGTGCAGTTGGTAGCCTGATGTATGCAATGGTCTGTACTAGACCAAACATTGCACATGCAGTGGGAGTATTGACCAGGTTTATGTCAAAATCTGGGAAGGAGCATTGGACAGTAGTGAAGCGGGTTTTCAGGTATTTGCGTGGCACTAGTGATTATGGTTTGTGCTACCAAGGAAGACCAGGATTGGACAGAGTGTTGGATATTCATGGCTTTGTTGATGCAGACTGGGCTGGAGATCTGGATCAGAGAAGATCTACAAGTGGGTATGTGTTTAACCTATTTGGAGGTTCAGTCAGTTGGATGAGTAAGAAACAATCTGTAGTGGCACTATCAACTACAGAGGTAGAATACATGGCAGCCACTCATGCAAGCAAGGAAGCAGTTTGGTTGCAGAGATTGTGTTCAAGTATGGGGTTAGTACAGGGAGCTATAAGAATAGACTGTGACAGCCAAAGTGCAATTTTCTTGGCAAAGAACCCTGCTTATCATTCAAAGACAAAGCACATTGATGTTCAGTATCACTTTGTGAGGGATATGATAGAAGACAAAAAGGTGTTGCTGGTAAAGGTGGACACTTTGAAGAATACTGCAGATGCATTGACAAAATCTGTGAGCTCTGAGAAGTTCTCTTGGTGTAGAGAAACAATGGGCATCTCAGGGCTAGAAAAATGACTAAGCTCTCTTGTGGCCCCCTGTGGAAAGAAAATAACAAGTGGGAGATTGTTGGGTTGTGTTATATTCTTTCCACGACTAACCCACGTAGTTAACTGGGGTTTAGAGGGGGGGAGGTCACAAGGTGTTTGAGTGGTACCCGTAACCCCACTTTGTGGGGTCGGGGGCAACGCCCCGGAAAATTTTGGTTTTGGACCCTATGTTAGGTTGGGCAGACCCACCTATGGTTTTGTGCATGATTTTTGCACATGTTTTTTTGGATGTGATGGTTTTCGGTCCATGGTTTTGGATGCGATGGTTTTCGGTCCATGGTATTGGATGCTTCGGCATGTATAAATATGTATTGTAACATTGAAAGGAATATAATGAAAAATCAAGCTGGTGGTCCCGATTTTGGGATCCAAGGGAAAATCTCTGTGCATATGTGTTTGATGTGTTATGCTCTCGCATTGTTTATTTTCTTTGTTTAAGAATTCGTATGCAGGTAATTTCTGTACAAGGTTAAAACCTACAACTTCCTCTTCTTTTTCTTCAGATTCTGCATTTGTTATAGCATTGGGAGGCTTTGAATTAGTTGAAGGATTTTTTCTATAAGGCTTGTAGGGTTTCTTAGAAGAAGTCTCTGCTACTTGTCTTTTAATGTCAACCATTTCACTAGACATGGTTTTTAGGACTTTCTGCAATCCTTCTAAATCAAATGGGTCTTTGGATTGCTTTTTCTTAGGATCATATCTAAAAGTGACCTTCTTAGATTTTCTTTCATTGACATCATTTTTATTTTCTAAAGCTAAGATACGCTTTTCTACTGTTATCGCTTCCTTCATGTTTTCGGCCAATGTTGTCGTGGAAGCCCTATCAACAAAGATCGCTATGTTCGATGGTAAAAAGGATATGTACCATTCACTTCATACTTCTTCGCTAGCCTTGGAAGCGGTCAAGATTTTATTCAAAAGCTTTTTGAAATGCGAGTTAAAATATTTGATAGGTTCTCTTGATTTAGTCTTTAGATTCAATAGATCATTGATCAATGTTGCCGTAGATCTATCATCGCCAAACCTAGTCAAAAATTGCTCTTGGAAAATGTTCCAACTAGTAATGGACCCTGATGGTAATGAAAAATACCAGGATCCAGTTGCTGCTTGTAAAGTATAAGGAAAAAGTCTAACAATAGCATCTTCATTCATAACTCCATTTAAATTTATTGATAACATAAAGTTGTTTATGTGTTGTTCTTCTAGCATGCCTACTTCGGGATTAAACTTGGGCAGCCATTTTTCAGGATGGGCCGGTAATTTACCCAAGGGTGTAGGAATTGAGACTACCCTTGGATTATTCCATGGGTTTTGAGCCATCGTTTAACTACTAACAGAGGAAAGTGCAGATGAAGTTCCTTGTGGTAGAGATGAGGATGTTAAAGTTCCAGTACTCTGATGGACAACAACTTGAAGTGGAGGGGTCGATGGTTGACGTTGCAATGCAGAAGTCGGAATGGATGTTGATGATGAAAGAGTCTCACTATCAGACCCTTGAGGTGACTTCCTTGCTCTTTTCCTTTTAGGTAGAGGTAATTCAGTTGGTTCAATACCAAACTTTTCACTCTATAATCTGGTAAGAGGATGAGAAGGATTGTATTGTGAAGTCACACTACCTTAAGATATTTCAGACTTTTGTGGTGATATTGAAAATCCTTGAAGTTTATGAATCAAAGACTCAAATTCAAGAGGTTTGATAGTAGATTTCTCTGAAATGTTTGGGTTTGTGGTAGTGGTTGTTGTTTTCTCAACTTCTCGCTTAAGATTTAAAGACTCAGAATGCGATGGAGAAGTCGGGGGAGATGTTGAGGGTGATTTACTCTTCGAATGGTATTTAGATTTAGATTTACTAGCCATTCACAGTTCAAGGCCCTCCTTCTAGCGTCAAATACATTGAAGCCCCAAAAAATCGGGTCTACAACAAGGGGGATACCCACTCGGTCCGGACCTTGAAAGCAGCTACTTTTCTGTTTGGGATGGTGGGTCCAACTGGCGATAATGGGACTAGTTTCCCAATTTATGTGTGATGATAAGAGTTGATGTTTCCCTTTCTAAATATTTCTAAATAAAATGATTTTATTCTAAGTCTAGTTTAAAACATGCAATTATATTCTAATAAACAGAAACATCTAATTCTAAAACTAACATGGGAATTAAATTTTCACTTATGCAATCTAAAATAGTTTCTAACAGCAATTGCTAATAAAGATCATTCAATCGCTACAAGAAAAGAATTCATTAAAAATGAATTGTTTCGTATAAAAAATTAGTCGAAACAACTGTGAGAAGCATATCACATAACAAGTTATTCATACATTTAAGCATAAATAGAATAGTCATCACTGTACAAAAGTGCCAAATGATAACTCAAACATTCAAGCTTTCGTATATAAACAACTGAACATAAAATATTACTTTGACACATAAGTAGAAATCATTAAAAGATAAAAGTACCATTGATAATAAGTCCTACTCATGAGCTTCAGCAATATAGATTTATCTTCTCCTAATTTAATATCTACTAAGAGTATAGAAATGCATTTCATTAGGGGACATTAAACACAGATATAAATAAATCTCATTCCATTCATTCATCAAAACCTCCTTTGAGGGTGAAAAATTACATGTTCTGAGGAAATGTTTTTGACAAATTTCTTGACCCCTCTCTAAATGCATGAGAGGGGTTAAAATACTACTAAATAAATACTAAAAATAGTTTATTACAAAAATATAGGAGGAGGTTTAAATGATCGTCCTCATCTAAGGCAAAAATAAATCAAAAATAAAACTAAAGCTGTATCTGGAAAATAACTATCTATGCATCTATACTCTGAGATCACAAGCATTCAGCATCGGCTTGAGGAGCATTGGTTGGTTGACCTTCGATTTTAATTGTCTTGCAAAAATAGAATCAACAAGTGTTGGCACTATCTTCTTGGCAAAATTTGTAATGCACTTGAGAGTCATGCATTGACTGTGCGGTTTAACCAAGTACTGCTAGTAAGTGTCCCAATTCAACTTGGTTAACTTCTTGATGGACTCTTCCTTTTCCACAGCTTTTTGTCTCCAACTTGTCTGTAGTTGTTGTGCCTTTGGGAGAAATCCTGGAGAGGTTTCTGATATCAAGTTTCCTCTATGCAGATCTTCATTGACACAGTCAATGACGTTGTTAGTGGCTGTCACTGCTTCTTCCTCTGCCTGTTCTGACTTTTTAATCTATGCATCCCACTTATGGAATAACATTTCTTTGTGGCCTTCATTAATTTTGAGCAAGCTTGCTTTTTTCCCTTCCTTCGATTCCTGTTGAATCAAATAATCAGAAATTAAATCTTATCAATTAAATCATAATCAAGTCACAAGTCCATGACTTGATTTGTAATTTTATTGCTCATCTCACGATGGGAACTCCATTGAGATATTCTTTGGCAGAGTGCCTCTTGTTGTTGCAAGAGTTGGTCATTCAAGGCAAGGGCTTCTGAGACAAAATCTGTGATTTTGGGGTCATCTTTGTGCATTTCTAGCATAGCATGTAATTGATGTTCCTTTTCAGCCAAATTGCTCTGATACCCCAGCTGCATTTGCTGAAAAGCCTATTGTAATTTTTCTAATTTCTCCTTTGCTTCTTGGTTGGCACTGGCCTACTATAGCTATTGCTGCAAAACTAGGATTTGTTCCTCTCTATCCTTAAGTAATAGTTGTACCTAGGATACTTTATCGATAGTAGCAGAAGCGTAGGCTCCTACGATCTGAGATAACTTAGTCAAATTTTCAGTAGGGTCTGTGATAGGGTCTCGCCAAAGGACATCTAGTTGCTCTGCCTCAGGTGACAGCACGCTGTCCAACTTCCATTTCTTTCTTTGTCTTCTTACCACTTCTTGTGCTGCGGACTATAAAATACATCTAGAGGAGGAACCTCCTCTATCTTCAACATGATTTCAGATGATGGGGTTATGGGAATATGCTCCATTTCTGGAGCGTTGTTGATTGTTTCAATGACCATATCTACCATTGTCTGCACTGTATTCTCAGGTGTCTTCATGTTCTACTCTTCAGTATTAATCAATTCATTAAATGTTTCCCACTCTTTATCTAGCTTAGTTCTCACTGGCTTTGGTAGTTGGATGAGGGTAGGGGGAACCTTCACCTATGGTGTCATCAAAACTTGTTGCTCTGGGTGCTCTTTAGATTGGGTAGTATCTCTGACTGACCCTTCACTTTTATTATAGTCACTCTCATACCACTTAGGGCATTCTGGGGATTCTTTCCCAAACTTAGACCTAGAATTGTTTGTGCCCGAGCTTCCACTTAAACTGACCCTGGGATTTGGCTCCCTTATTGGTTATAAGCACAACTTATCGAAGGGGATGTTTGCTACTCTCCTATCTCTGTCAAGTTTGAATTCTTGGAATTCCGCTGGGGGAAATTGATTTTGAGCAATATGAAAAATGTCTTTTAGTGTGCTTTTCTGCTGGAAGATATCATCAAAGAGATCATCTTCTTTGGTGAATACCTTTATCTTGACAGCCGTAGTAAAATTCTTAATTACATCATAGGGATCGAATTGTCTCCCTGGAAATTTAAATAGTCATAGACTTAGCATGTTGTCTACTTCTCTAAATGCATGACCTATATCAAATAGTGAAAAGGCCCCACAAGCCATAAGAAATTGCGGCCAGACGGCCTTCTTCTTGTCTTTCAACTCTTTACTCATTCTCCAATCCCGCAAGTTTGGTAGGCAATTTCACAGGCCAATAACTTATCAGGAACATACAAGGGTAGTACATGAGGGGAAGTAATGCTTTCAAATACTCTAACGTAAGTGAAAAACTCTTCTCCAAACCATCTTCTGACAAGGAGAATATCAACTTTCACTTTGAGGGAAAATCTTGGGGCGTCCTTATTATACAACATTCTGTGAAGAGGTAACATAACTCCATGACAAATTCTGTAAAAATACGGGATAAACTTGGAATCCCACAATTCAATATGGTAAATGTGAATGGGCAAGGGATACTATATAGTCCACTTCCAACCCATTAAAGGAAATCTGGAAACATAACAAATTGCATCCATAACATAAGCAGCTAGAAAGAAAGGAGGATAAATCCTCTGAGAGGGAGCTCTTTTAGACCAGTAGTTCCAAATAGCCGAGCTAAATTATCAAATAATATCTGGGCCCAATCCATAATATGGTGTTAGTGGCCGCATCTAATAGGGGTAGCCACTCGGATGAAGACTTGTTGATGTCAGGCCTTCCAAATAGCCTACATAGCATAGCAGCAGCAAAACAATAGGGGGAGGAAAGGGAACTAGTACTGTACATACCATGTTTGTCCTTTTTCAATGGCTCTTCCTTTGACGACCAGTTCTTGGTGCACTCCACCAAATATTCATTTTATTTGGTGAACTTCTCCATGAAATGTTTGTTGTAGCTTGCCTGTGGCTCTGGTAGATGATACATAAGTCTTAAATCCTGTGGGGTGAATGACCCAATGAGCTCCTGGCTCCTTGAATTAAATTGTCTGTTTGTTATATCAGCGTTGTCCAATACCCACTTGACCATGTCTGTATATGGAAGCATCTTAGTCTTTGCCGCTATTTGGTGCAGGAATGAACATGCAAGTTCAATAATTGATGCTTCGGATGACCGGCGTGAGTCTACTGTCATTGTAACTTCCATAACTCTGGGGTTTTCTTATTCTATCAAACTGTACATGCCTTCCCAAGTGGATATGCCGGCCTCTTTGGTATAGGTGGTGTCTGTGAATAAGGGCATCATCTCTGTTTTCTCAAAAGCCAGAGCTTTTCCCTTCTTTCCCATTACGTTCTGCACACTACTCTGTATATTATTCTACTTGTCACTCCTGCAATTTTACAAGTAAGGAAAGAATAATGGTAAGTGATAAGGTGACGAGAAAGCTCTTAATTCCAAAATCATATCAAATATATCACCCTACGTGAAACAACCTTTTGATCAGATCTAAATCTTATCTCATAAATGACCATCAATAAACCATTAAGTTGACATTAATGCCCATAACTCGGTATTGAATTACGAGAAATATTTCATTGAACAATGAGCCCTGTTGATCTACGATAAAGCGATTTTGCGATTTGCTTTGCAATATCGCTAATCTTTTTCGTTAACAATCATTTATTTCTTTATGTGACTACGAGATGTGATTTGCGATATGTTTTATTGCATATCGGAGGATAGGGATGTTCTATCTTAGGTGGTACTTGCGGCATATGAAAGCTGCGATGTGCGATGAGTCTTTATGGCACGCGATCTCGTATCGTCGCATTTTCACAATTTCGAAAGTTTGTTTATATGATGTCCTCCATTACCTTTTGTGCAATGTGATGTTTTATTGTTAAGAGAATGTTTTTATTCGAAACTTATCATAAAACTTAAGTTTTTTGGGTTTTGCAGGTGTTTTCCTAAGTTTATGTTAATGTGTTTTATTCAAAGGGAATTATAAGTGCTAGTTTGTCTTTTTTAGAAGGTCCCCCATTTATTTAGTTTTATTACTAATACTAAATAAAAAAGAGGGTTGTTGCTGGCCACAATAGTAGGACATTTGCGTCGGACCCCAAATCCAAAACAACCTGATCCATCTCATAATCTCCAATCTGGACAGTCAGTGGCATTTCCTGCCTAGTGTGTAAAGCATGTTTTCCTAACTTCTGGACCATTCGCAGTTCATTCGCTCCTGCGCATCTAGTTATCAGTTCATATAGTCCTTTCACCACTTTAGCATCCCTGAGTAACTTCATGCATGTCTCTAAGAAGGTGGTTATCAGAGAAGTATCCTGTTCTGGTCCCAGTTGATCCTTGTTGCCCGAAGTAGATGCTTCTGTGAAATCCTTCTTAGCTTCCATAAAGGTTTCCCTCACATGCTCCAAATAAAACTCCGGTTGTTTTGAGGGGACCTTACAGACCCACGTATCCACCTTCAGCTTCTTCCCCTTATCTTCCCCTATAGTTGCGCCACTTTTGAGCATCATATTTACATTGGGGTTATCCAGAAGCACCCCCTTTTCTCACATCTAAGCAATTAGCATGGGGAAATCGACTGCTTTGTGATCAAATTCGTAACAGTATGGGCAACAAGATTTAGTTGGGTTCATGCAGTCCTGCGTGTAATGCCCTGGTCCTCCACAATTATAGCAAATTAATTGCCATCATCCCCATCCATGTCCCATTCCCCCGCGGCCCCTCTGTGTCCTTGGAATCCCCCTCATGCAAGTGGTGCAACGGGATCCTACCCATGCGCCTCCATCTGCATCCTATAAGAAGGTTTTCGATCCATAAACATCTCGTAACTACGACAATTTCTTTCATCGTGGCCCACCGTCCTACAGAAGTTACAAAATAATTATTGAGGGGAGGGTTGTCTTAGGTTCTGCAATAGGTGACAATGGTTCATGGCATGCCTTCCTCCCACCTGATAGATTGTGCACCAGAGTGCGGGCATCGTGCTCAGCCCAGCTTGTACCTCTGGTCGCAACGGTATTGGTCCCACCGCTACTCCATAGGTCATGAAGATCGGATAGTGGTACTTATCATGGCCCTGGCCCTTACATTTGATACACCACACCTCTTCCCATACTTCTGGACAAGGCGCCTGCCCTTGTTTCAGACTACGCATTTCTAGACATAGGTTTTGTATTTGCACTTGGATTTGCTGGACTCCCAACCCTGGATCCTGTATTGGGGTTTCGTGCAACCTCATTGTTGTCTCCAATGCTTCAGCTTGGGTTGAGATCTTTTATTGTGATAGAGCCATCCTCAAATGTGGTGTTAATGATGTGACAAACCAAGCGCAGTGCTGCGCATCTGACAGTGTCATGTTCGCCTTGCGGATGGTTCTTTTCAACCTCTAATCTAGATCCCGTGGAATTTCACTAGGCAACATTGCAATTTCCTTAAACCCATTAACTGACCGTGCTTCTGACTTTGGTCAACCAAATTCCTTGTTTAGCGCCTCTTGGATTGCTACTATTCCCTCATTTGGATGATCACCTGAGTATTTCATGTACCAGGTCAACGTGCAGTCCTGTAGCATGCTAACTAAGGTAGCCTTCTTGATGTTATCATCCGTGATTCCCTAAGTGTCCCATACAGATATTATCACAAACCAGAACCAGCTTGGTTCCTCATTTCCTACACCTTTAAATATCGGCAGCTGGACTGCGCTCGCCATCCCAAATTTTAGTGGTGGGGGGGTGGGGGTGGTATCTATGTGGATGGGTTTGATGTAGGTGATGCGGGTGGTGGCACGGATGGAGGTGGTATCAGTGGAAAGCACTCCTTAATAAACTAAACTACACTTCTTGGTGAGAACCTCGCAAGCTCCTCCTCACTCTCCCCTAAGATAGAAATCAGAGGGTTGTTCTCTACCCTTCCCATTCCTCAGTAACCCCTTCCACTTCGCGTTACTCCAGACATCAAAAGACGCCCAATCTATTTTTCACACAACAACATCTTAATCCAAGTATTCAGTGATTTGATATACTTACCCCACGGTCCTTGGAGAAATCACCTTTCTTCTTCACCATAACTCACGGTTGTATCTATCATGAACTCAGTGATAAATCCTCCTATTACCCGATCTAGCCAATGATCTATTGCACATGCGATTTTATCTTCAGTGGCTTCTAGCCTGTGCACCAATTCTGGGGTCCACACAGTAAGCTAATCTAGTCTGCACCTTCCCACGCTGTCAGCTAACCTTGTGATCCACTCGTACAATTCTATCAGAAATGTCACAAAGAATATCTCGTGGATATCTGTATATATATAATGGTCCAACCAATCTTCCTTTGATATCTGTGGGTTTTTGTTTTCCTAAATCGTGAACTCGTGGAGCTTCAGATCCCACCACTCTTCAAGCTCTTTCCTTGTAGGGTTCCAGTGTTCCCACATCAAACACCCCTTAGGCAGATCTTGGTCCCGGCAATGGAACCATTTGTTGGCTTATATGGGCTTGACCCAGGTTCGAAAGAGTTATTTAGCCAAACAAATCCCACAGCTATCGGCCCTTTCAGCAATAGCACGCAGAGCGCAGACTGAGGTCTCACCCAAGGTAGCAGGGGAGGGTGCTGGAACCAGGTTTCCACACCCTTGGGATGTCTAGATGTGGTCTGGGTGTTTCACGCACCGTTTTGCAACCTCGCATTGTTCTTCTTCCACGCAGATCCAAGACAGGGCTATTCCTTAATGCAAATTACTTAAGGAGTTCTTATAGATCATATCTACTTGTGACGGTCTTTAAGTAAACATTTAATCAAGATAACGAGTGCATGCATTTAACAGAGATACAGATTTGCATTAACCCAGAACATAAGCATACGCAGAAAGATTTAATAGCAATATCAATCATACATTAACCAGATCCGCAATAGCTCAGATCAACATAGTGTTTCAAAATCAACTTATCTTCATTTCCACTTTATCACTGATACATCCAGATCTACCCTACGCACTCAGCTGCAGGGGTCTGTGCACACAATTCAGGCTCTACCAGGCCTCTGCACACAGAGTTGCAGAGCCTCTATCCACTACCCAATACTCTTGACTCAGACTTACAGATGCTCCAAAACTTCTTAGCTCATGAACCCATTACACTTCAGATCATTCATCATCCAAAACTAACTACTTCTACCCATAGAGCCTCACTCTATTTATACATTTCCATGGACTGCGATCCATGGATGGGCCGGCTCAACTTACATTTCTTTACATTATTTTTGAGCGGACTACCCTTTGACTTGATTGATTACAAATCACGCTCCGTGCATCCTGTGGAGTCTTTACCCTATCTTTACCCAAAATTTCGAGCTTTTTGCGCCATGACCGTTATGCAGGGCTTCTGCTAGCCAACGGTTATCAAAGGCTTTCTTCTGACCCTCTCCTGGTTGGTGAAGAGATTGACTTGGATTCATCTCTTTCCCATCCTGCTCTTCATGAGCATGACTCTCTATTGTCTGTTCCCAGCCAACCATTGGTCAAAAAGAGTGTCGACTTGGCCCCACTACCAGTGTCTCACTCTGTTCTAGAAGAGTGTAGTGATCATACTATTCATGTTCTTCTTGTCTCATCAGATTCTCATGAATTGAAGAGTGACCCTCCCATCCCAGTTGTTCAGGAGAGTCCTTCTTCTACTCCTGCAAAGCATGGGGGCAATCATATGATACCCCCACCAAGTAGTTTTGTTGTCTCTTTCGATTAGGGTCCATTGACTACTTTCTGCCTCTCATCTTCTATGCCTTTCCATATCACAGTACAAGCCTTTAATATGGTAGTACATGGAACTATATTAGATGAAGGTGCGTCTGTTAGCATCATGTCTTCTACTACTTGGAAAGCTTTGGGTTCCCCACAGCTTGTGCCTGTCACCCAAAATCTATTGGCTTTCAATGGAGGAATCAGTCAACCATTAAGGGTCCTTCTGAAGTTCCCTATTACTTTGGAGGAAAGTCCATCTATATAGATGTGATGGTAGTCCAAGGTCCCTTATATTTCAATCTCCTCCTTGGATGTGACTATGTTTATGTCATGGGAGCTCTTGTTTCTTCACTTTTCCATGTGGTTTGTTTTCTGCACAGTAGAATTGTGACTATTGATCAATTGTCGTTCATTGGTCACCAGGCGCCTCCTTTGCAACCTTCATCCCCTATTGGGTCTTGTTTACAAGTAGTACCTTCCCTACCACAGGTCAATTATGTGGCTACCCATTCCATCTCTGCATCTACTAATGATCATACAAATGGTATAATACATTATGTATTGGGGTCATTGGAACCTGATCTGTCTTTGGTACCAAATGACTTGTATTCCTCCCAGAGCATGGTTCTTCCATCTAGTGAAGACCTCTTGGGAGCCATGTTCTTGTATGTTCCATGATCATAGGATGAGGATAGTTCGTTTTCTTGTGTCAACCTCGTTAAAAAATGAAACAAGGAGTCATGAGGTTAGTTCCTAGTCTTGTGTTAACCTCGTTAAAAAATGAAACAGCAGACGAGGATAGTTCCTGGTCTTGTGTCAACCTCGTTAAAAAATGAAACAAAGGGTGTGAGGATAGTTCTTAGTCTTGCGTCAACCTCATTAGAAAATGAAACAAGGGTCATGAGGATTGTTCTTTTTCTATGTCAACCTCATTAAAAAAGGAAACAAAGGATGTGAGCATAAGTTCTTTGTCTTGTGTCAAGCTTGTTTAAAAATGAATCAAGATGTCCAAGGATAGTTTTTTCTTGTATCAACCTCATTTCAAAATGAAACAAACATCCTATTTCAAGCTCGTTAAAAAATGAATCAAGGTGTCCGAGGATATTTCTTTTCTGTATAAAACTCATTAAAAAATGAAACCAATCTCAAGGATAGTTCTTTTATTGTGTCAACCTCATTAAAAAATGAACCATCTGCCATTTCCAAATTGAGTCTTTGATTAAGATCTCGTAAAATACCAGTCGAGACTTTTTAAGATCTCATATGTGAACCTTCATTCCATCCAGCTGGTTGATTGAAATGAAGTTTGGGGGGCATGTACCTCGATTGAGTCATTATGTTGGGGGCATGTGAACTTATAACAAGCATAGTTTTTTGTTTCAAGCTTGTGTGAACATGAAACCGAATCCAAGAAGAGTTCTCCATGGTTCAAGATTGTGTAAAAATGAACCCATGCCAAATTTACATCTCGTGATTACCATTTTTGTCAGTTGATTTCTGCTAGATGGGCCTTGGTTGTTTCATTCCATCGCCACCATCTTTTTGGCCGATCATATTCTTTCACTTAGTTGTTTTTCATTTCCTAAGGGACCACAGTGATGAGTGGTTTTATTAGCTAGCCTCTTGACCATTACAAGTTTTGAGTAGTTCCACCATTGTTGGAACTAGTTGCTACCCTTTATACCACTCATTCCTCTAGGCCGAGTCATGTTTCAACTCTTTTCTTGACTCGTTAAACTCATATGAAAATATTTCCGAGTATTTTTTTTCCTTTTGACTCAATAAAAAGAATAAAAATGGGGAGGCATCTTTAAGCTCTTTTCTAACTCTCGAGACATGAAAATATTGTTGAGCTCTTATCGCTTTAAACTCGTTAAAGGTTGCGAAGCATCATCTACCTAGTATAAGTTTACCCCTTTTATGGACTGGGATAGATTATTTACGAAAAAGGTATACATTGATCTATCATGGTCAATAGGTTCCCTTGGGTATTGATTTCTACCTTTTCGGATTCAAGGGACAAATTCATGAAAAGGGACCTTTGGAGTTTTCTTTTCCATGTCTTTTTCAAACTCTCTAAATATGAAAAAGACTCTGAGTTTTACCTATGTCGGACTCGTTAAACCCTGCCGACATTGGACTTGTCATGATGACAAGACCAAGATTCCCCTTCCTACGGCTCATTAAAATTTACTAGGTCGGATTTTTCTGAAGGACAAACTTATATTACAATCATATTTTATCCCCTTCAATATTGTGTTTCAAAAATAATTGGGGTACTCGCCAAAAATGGTGGGGGAAAATTTGGAAGTATTCCATCGGTTGTATTAATTATTACGGTAGCTCGTCGCTCTTGAACATCGACACTCTTTCTACTTCGTATTGGGTTGGGATATCCTAACTTTATCGTTGTCCTTTCAGGTTTTAGGTTATCCATTTTGTCTCATTCCATCTGATACTTGTTGCATCATCATGACCTTTGATCCCTTGGTACCAAAATGTTGCCAAACTCCGAAGTTGTTTCGTTGATATGTTTAAGAGCTTAATCCTTCTACATTTTGCATCATTAAACACCTTCCTCAGATTCTCTGTCTCATCCACATTCATTTTGTTCCTTTGTCTCGTGTCGATGACGTGGGAAACATTATGGCCCTCCTTCGACCGATCGCTTCGTGTCAATTTTAGCTCATTATCTGGGAAGTTGATCTAGAGACTCCTTTCTGGTATGGTCTTGGAGCTTGCATGCCTTAATGGCAAGTTCTTCGCATTCGATGACAAGCTTTCATTATTGGTCTTCGATCAAGTGATTTCACGGGTGTTCAACTTCAGATAATTCTTCACACTTGGTGGATTGTACTAGCAGTACCTTGAGAACCATTGACATTACTGATGGTCTTTCTCGCGCTTGTTAACGGTTTACATCATTAACCAGTAATCAAGTGATTTTCTAGTATGCTCGACTTCAGCACATCTATTTGCATATTAGAATTTGTACCTTGATCAGGTTGGGATTCAAGACCCTAGGCTCAGGTTATATAAGTCCAATTTGTGCGGATTGGTTCATGATTGTATAAATGACTCTTTTGATTGGATGGCTGCGACAATACCTGAATCTTTTATATGGTCCTTCTAATTGGATGGTTGCATCCATACCACAAATCATTTATGTTTATCTTCTAGATGGTTATGCCCATGCCTTATGCACATGTATTTCCATTCACTATGTACTTATGTATCAGAGATATCAGTTGTACTTGCGTTTGCAGGTTCTTCATGATGGTGTTTTGTTTCAATTATGGATTCGTAAAGCATTTCACCCCTCCCACTCTCTCGACCTTCATGCTTTAGGGGGCATCTATTACACAGTATTTTGTCATTGACCCTACATTCCCTGATCCCAAACACTGCCGGTCCATGTTATTGACATCTAATTTGTGTCATGTTGCAAAATATGTGTCAGTGTCTTCCTTGTCATATCAGGAAGGATACCTCAGTTCATTACTCCTAGAGTAGACCCTTTTTAACCTTTGTTTTTGGGTCGTCGCAGGTCATCAGTTATTCTACCCATGAAGATGGCCAAGATTGAACTAAGCATATCAACGTCGTCTCTCTGTCCTTGTGTTTCACTCGCGACGAGTTAATTTTGGCAAGTTTGTTTTAACAAATTGTCGAAGCTTCTGAGTGTACTAGCTTCATGGGCAGTCCTAGGGTTGGTTGTTGGATCAGATGAGCTTGGCTCTCTCCTTTGGGATGGTTGTTCCATCCTATGTGCAACCTCCCAAAGGGATAAGCTCTTTCTCCCATCTTTTATGGAGGCTCCTCCTATTATAAATACCTCCTTCATGGGTAAGCTTTGCTAGTTTGGGGTTTGGGAAGTAGCTTCTAATGTAACTTAGCCT
Source organism: Pinus tabuliformis (assembly GCA_031772625.1). Taxonomy (NCBI): domain Eukaryota; kingdom Viridiplantae; phylum Streptophyta; class Pinopsida; order Pinales; family Pinaceae; genus Pinus; species Pinus tabuliformis. Next base: position 1,097,517,729 of record CM062809.1, read on the forward strand.
AGGATAGTTTTGTGTGGATTTGGCTAGATTGGATGAGTGTTCTAGCATCATAATTTTTCCTTTTGGGTAGGAGAGAGAGTTATTCATCCTCTTGGGAGACAATTCATGAGTGAATACTTACAGAGACATGCTGACAGGACCCTTCAAGGAGACCTACAATGTCAAGGCATGGTTGTAAGTTTTCTTCAGTTCATATTAATACAAATCAACGGTTTATTTGCTATATCTTATGTCAAATTGCATATTGATAGCTTGAAGTTCCTTGACCCTTTATGTATATCATTTTTGTCGTATTATAGTATGTTTGTTGTTGTTCTCTGTATGTTGTTTCAGGTACACAAGTTATTAGAAGAGAGTTGGAGCAACACAACGAGAACTTCATCAAATGAGGATTTGAAGGTAGGCCTTCATGACATTAACTATCTAAGGAAATTTGCTTTGATATTGCTTTTGCTGTGACTAGACCCACTCTATGGATAGAGGGGTTTCCTCTATCTAAAGAGGGAACTTGATTGCTTCACAGTTAGAAGAATTTTTTTATCTTTGAACAAAAATGTTAATCTTAAATATAAGTTGCATGATTATGATAACAAGGATCATGCTGGTATTGTATCTAACCAATATTGTGAAGGTCTTGAAGCTGAGGTCGTCTCTCTAATAGAAGATATTGAAAAAATAGATAAGTAGAATAAAGAACTACTTCAAGCAATTGAAGAACAAGAAAATGGGTTGAAAGAAGAGATTCTCAAATTAAAACAACAAATGGAGGAAGGAAGAAAGGTTAAAGAAATTATGAAGAAGAAGTATCTAGAAAAGGAAAATAAATATCAGGTTGAGGTAAATATCCTAAAAGGTAAATTAGAAGAAAAAGATAAACATTTGCGATTTCAAGATAGTACTAAGATTTTGGATAATATTTTTAATAGTCAAAGGTATCCTGCCATCAAATCTAGTCTTGGTTTTCATGAAACTGTTAAAGGTGAATCTAGTTCACAAGCTGAGGCAAGGAATTCTAATCCAAAATCTGAAATACTCAACAAAGATATAAGAAGTCAACCTCATCAACAACCAAGGAAAGAAAATATTCAAAGGAAATCATTTACTCCTAACTATAAAAGCGTTAATCAATTTTCTCCTCTGATCAACAATGTTGAATGTTCTATATGTCATAATTATGGACATGTTAAAGCCAATTGTAGAAGTAGAATGTTTCAAGATAATAAACATCTCACAGAAATAGCATCAGCGTCTAGGTACTTTAAGGGATATTGTTTTCCTTGAAATATGTTTGGTCACAATACCATTGATTGCAATAGAAGTAATATGAAACATATCATATGCTATTCTTGTAACAAGTTTGGGCATGTAGAAAAGGAATGCAGGAACAAGTCTATGGATCACTGCAGACAACATGGTAAGAAACCAGATAAGAACATTAATATCATAAGACTTGAAAAATATGGATCCACCAACATTTCTGATAATCAGTAGGAAAAAGAAGAACAAATAAGGTGTGGTCTTTCTCTCTGTTAATTTGAAGATGAAGATGAATGGTACATAGATAGTGGATGCTCTCATCACATGACTGGAGATAACAGTAAAATGGAGTCTCTCAGGAAAAACAAACATGGTAATTTTATTCTTGGAACTAATGTTTCAACAAATGTTCTAGGACAAGGTAAAGCCAAAATTAATCAAACTAGAGGAGCAGTTGATGTTTTAAGAAAAATATCCTAAGTGTAGCTCAAATGGAAGATAAGGGAAATATAATTGCGTTTACATCAACAAAATGTAAGGATATGAATGAAGTAACTAGAAAAGTCATAGCAAGAGGATATAGAAATCTAGACAAATTATGTGTGTTTGAAGAACAAAATTCTCATAGATATGAGAAAGATTTGGACTTATAGTAAAAGAATATGGAGCATACTGCAGTCCATTATTCTTAAATGAATACTTATAACAGTGACTATATAAGTGGTGAGAGGTACTTGACCTCATTAAAACAAAATATGATTATCAAGTCCTCGTGATCAATGATGTGTAATCTCAGGGGGAGCAATACATATGTTTCTTGATGATGATTCCCATGGTTATTTTTTATCTTCATGTTGCTTATACTACTGACAGTGCCTCTACTATAGTAACAGTAAATAGGTACAGACATAATAGACTCAGGGGGATTTGAAGGTGAAAATTTTCAAGATTTCACTTTCTGTATGTAGATCCTATAAAGAAAAGTCGTGTGTATATGTGAGTTATGAACTAAATAGTCATGTATATCTTGTTATGATGAAGAAACAGTAAGATAGACTCAAGAAAAGGGTCTGATATGATTTAGTCAATTATTGATTGACAGTCATGTTCAGATGGTTGATGATAACAATCTGTTGTTGATATTTAGAAGTGGTTTTGGTCTTTATAAGTTGTTTATACCTTGATGGATGATTGGTTGATGAAGAGACTTTGATGATTCTTACTAATATATGAGATGATATGATTAGATCTGATAGTGAACAATTGGCACAGGTTCAGGGGGAGCATTTTCTATGCTTCTAATAATGCATTTTTGGCATTATGTTTGCTTGATACATAATGATGTTTATCAATAGGTTGATAATATTGAAGCTACATTGTCTTATCGTGCAAATTGACAATGGAAAAATACAGGTTGTTGTTCTTGGTGTTGTTGAAAAATGCTTATGGTGAAAATCATATATGGTGTATGACAGTTGCTAATGACTGTCATGGTCTTATTAAGGTCTTTGTCTTGGTTACAAATGTAATATCTATCACTTAATGTAAAGGTCATGTAAATAACTATGATATAATCATTGTAAAATATAGTCATGTATGGACTATTGTGGTCAAGTCTTTTTGGATGTGTGATGTAATTTCTAACCCCATAGTGCTTGGGAAGTTGATGTAATAATGATGTCAAATATGTAAACCCACTATGATTGGGTGATTGATGTAATTTTGAGTCATTGGTGATTGGACAAGTCATATGAGTCATAGATTCATGTACTTCATTGTACATCCTTTTGAAATTTCAACATGTGCTCAAGGGGAGCATGGTCAGTGTTCATACTTAGTAGTTCAGATCTTCAACGACCTTCTTACAACATTAGTTAGCCCTTTTCCCTTGATGTCAAAGGGGTAGAGTAAGGTTGGTGTTTGAAATGGTGTTTTTAAATCTTGGTGCATGGCTTGATGTTTTTTACAGGTATCTATAGTTTGTGGTGACCAAACACCAAAGTGGTTGCCATCAAGTCCAAAGGGGGAGATTGTTGGCATTATGAATTATGTGTTTTCCTTGATGGAAACCTATTTGATGAGTTGTCCTTTGATGGAAGCCAACTTGATGAAGACATAAATAGCATGTTTCTACATGTGACAGAGAATTTGATCAAAGGCACAGAAGTTCAGACGCAAAGGAATGACAAAGTTGAAATTTCAAGAAGTATATGTGAGTTTTGTTAAGCAAATTCGCGTACACACGCGAGTATGAAGAAGAAAATGTGTGTACATTTTCTGCACCATGGTACTATAAATACCAAGGGTCCTTACCATGGTATTTCCTTGTGGTATTAAGCCCAGTAACGAATGTTTTGATCCCATCTAAGAAAACAATCAGTTGGAGTATGATTTTGACTTGTGGTATTGGATAAGGGCTAAGCTATATAAGAAGAAGAAGATCAAAGTGTTAAAGATGTGCAAGAGATTAATATCTTATGAATAGTTATATCTGAAGAAAATATGCATGTAATGGGATATTGATGTTTTTATTAATCTAATGATGGATCAAATCCAATGGATATGAGATGAAAATATTGATTATGAGGTGATTTGATCTGTGTTGATAGTACCTTGATGCATGATTTTTTGTGTATGCCAAGATCTAGTATGTTTGAAGTTATATGTTGCAAAGAAGGTTTGATTCTGAAATTCCAAATCTATACGTAGGTTTTATAGCCTGCAAGGCACGTACACACGTGGTGTGTGATACTAGTAAGTTATGTATATGTGAATTTGTTTCCTGAAAAGTGTGTATAAATGTGGATATTCTTTGAGGAAAGCATGTACATAAAGTAGGGTTTTGATGAAAAGAATGCCTGATCAGTCTTGATGTGTTTCTGTTGTCTATCAATGAAGTATTCTTGATTATTTGGGCTTAAACAGTGATGTTTTGATTAAGGATAGATTGATTGAAGAATGATGATGATACTTGATGTTTGTGATTGAAGTTCAATGAAGATTTTGTAGTTGTTTCAAAATGATGCAGTAGATTTGAGTATTATTCAATATTTATTTTGGAATGAAAGTGGTTCAGTTTTCAGAAATTAATGATTTAAGATTTTTAGCTTGATGGGCCCTAACCTAGGTTTAGCGTTAAGCAACCAAGCAAATCTCTACACTACTGGTCCTTTCGAAATCAATCCGTGGAATGCAGATTGAAGTCTCACTCAAAGCCATATGGGGGGATGCAAGAACCAGGTTTCTGCACCCTGAGATGGTTGTGATTTTGGTTACCCTAACCTTCCTTCACACAGGTTGATAAGCCCTTTAGGGCTTATCAAAGTACTTTTCTTATTCGTCCTTGAAGCCTCTGCGAAAGTCTCTAATCATCCTTTGTGAGCCCTAAATAGATAGATCAGGCACTTATGCACCCCCATAATTACTCTTACTTCTGTATCTACCCAAATTCACTTAAGTATTGGTTACTTTAACATGCATTTATGGTTATATTCATGTAAACATATATCTCTACTTGCGGCCATATAAAACAAAGAAACATATAGATTCACGCATCAGAGTAACAATAAAACATAAACCCAGTAGTCAACATAACATAATCACATGCAATGAACAGAAGTAAAATACACAAGTAATTTCATAATACTCCTCTTTATTATTAATCCAAATATCCAGTACAGACTCTAACTACCCTACACACACAGCTGCAGGGGTCCGCGCACTCAGCTGTGGACTTCTACCCTAGGCCTCTACACCCTCAACTATAGAGCCTTTTCCTAGGCTAAGACTCTTCACTCTTAGCTCTCATTGACCCATTCATAAAACAAACAAGACTCAACTATATCTGAACTCCCTTAGACTCCTCTAAGACCTCTTTTTTATACAATTCCATGGTACGCGGGCCATGGGTAGATCTCTAAAGCTGACATGCTTTTACACAAAATAAGGGCGGAAACCCTTTATTGACTCTTGACATCTTCACGCTCTGCAACCACAAAATGTGGAGACTTTACAAAAAACTTTGGCTTTTAGCCCCAAAACTTGGGATTTTAACCCCAAAATTGACCCCAAGGGACCCGTTCCCAACATGCCCCCAACACAAATCTAGTGACTCGCCCTTGATTCACTCTGCTGGCATGGAGATCTTGTCACAAAGACCTCCCAGCTCCACCTGCATGACTGCAACTTCAGTGGTGCACTATGTTGCCACCTCCTTCATCTATTCGACTAGCTGCTCTGTCGCTAGCCCTGTGCCATCTGCCTGTACCTTATGCTATGTTCCCTATAGACTAGCCAGTTCTCCTTCGATGGTGGTTGTGAGAACATAAGCTTCATCAAGCCAAGGCCCTATTCTGGCCCTGAGGATGCTCTCTTTGTGCTGCACTACATCCACCTGCTCCATTAGCACCTTTGCCTCCTACAGTTTTCTAGCCTCTGCATAAGGGCAACAGTGCATGTCATTGCTTTAACTTCATCTTATCTTTGTTGCAGCTCTTGGGCCTCCGTTTCCAACCTTTACAAGGTGGGATCCTCTTGCAAATTGGTAACCACTTCGAGCGCCTGCTTGAAGAGCGTTGTGCACTCCTTCACTACGTTATCTAGAGTGGATACTACATCTTTGACAGTAGCCTCGCGCTGCTCCTTTAACTCTGGTGGAGTCAAGGGATGGTCCCTCAACACAAGTTCTGTGACCTTAAGGTTTAATTTCAACTGAGCCTTGGCTAGCTCTGATCTCACTTCGTGCACTCCGGTAGTGAGCTTCTGAATTCATTTGTCCACTCGCGCATCTTCAGGAATATCCAGCTCAGGGATAGACCTGCATGCCTTAGCCACTACCTTGGTAGTGTGCTCATTCTTCATGGTGATAGCCTTAAAGAGCTCGATGGTAGAAGTCTTCTCGGTAAACATTTGGGCATCTTTCATCTTCTTCTCACTGATGATGTTCAATGCTCATTGTTCCTGAGCTCGAAGTTCTGTGATCACACCATCATGCAGGGTGTGAAGGGCTTCTCTTGGAAGCACAGCCAAGTCTAGCCTAACCTTTTGGAGGGTGTGGACAGTAGCTTGATCATCTTCTACTTTCATGGTCATTTCTCCATTTTTGAGCACGATAAACCGGGGGTCCAAGGGGCGAACCATTTCTGCTGCTTCAACTGTGCCAAGAGCCAAGCTGGTTGATGTCGCACTACTATGACCCACACTATTCTGCACTTGTGACACCTGGATCTGCAGCTCACACAGACCCGTCTGAATGGTGCCCAAGGCTTGCTTCTGCTGCTACTCGAACTGTTGTATCAGTTCCATGGTGGCATCCCTCACCGTATTATCGATGTCATTCAAAACACCTTTTGTCAAGGTGATCGGGTTGAGGGAAGTCTTGTTGGCCTTGGACTTCTTCCGCAGCCCTACTTTCTATGGTTCCCTCTTACGCTTAATCCAGAACGACGTAGTCTCTCGGTCCACTCCTCCTTTCCCTCTCTACTTAGTCCTCCTCCTCTTACTTTTCTGGGGAAGGCAACTTCTGACTCCTATCAAATTCATGCTCCTATTCTTCCTCTGTCTGTTTTTTGGCTGTGCATTCTGCCCTGGATTTGTCATCAACCTCCTTCTTCCTCTTTTTTGCTAGTTGTTCCATCTTCCATTTGGCCTCTTCTTTCTTTCACTGTGTTGCGAACTTGCTCGACCAAGCTGTCAAGTATGAAGCGATGCGCTAATATATCGAGCAACGGTCAAGGACTATTGTGATTGCATCATCCGTGGCTAGGTATGGAAGGTCATACCACTTTTTCTCATGATCCTTCCACACACGCATGGAGATCCAATGGAATTTTGCCTTGAACTCCACATACTTTGTCATCTGAAAAAAACGGTCAGCAACAACTGTGATTTGTGATTAATTTCCATGTGAATATTCATCTCCATCAAGATTCAAAAGACCTCGCTATCCCTAACCCTTTGGGAGTTCTTCGTAGCCCATAGTGAAGCAAACTTCACCACCTTCAGTAGGTCCTGCACAACTCGAGGAAACTGACTATCCTCTAGTAACTCCCACACGACCAACACTATTGATAGCAGCAGCCATGTGTAGTGAAACGTCTTGCTTTGATCCTGCGCCTCTCTGCAGTTATCAAGAAACTCACTACAGAGGTAGCAAACCCAATTGAATTACATGACCTCTGCACACTGGGCCACTAAAGACACTACTAGTGTCGGCACTTCATATGCATGACACTTCCACATAATCTTGCCTACCAGGATCTGAGCGGCTACCTTAACCGCAGGGTTGGTTATGCTAGTGTTGGAGTAGCCATGCGACTTAGTTGTGAGCTTAAATTTATCCTTCATTTCTTTGGTGAGGTCACGCTCACCTGCCTTTCCTCCAAATGCCATGGCCGGATTTTCTCCTACATATGGAAGCCGAGTGATCCTATGGATCAGCATGTTAGTGATCGGTATTGTTGGTCGGATAAATCGATCTTGCAGACAAGGCCAATCTCCCTAGTATTAGAAGATAGTCTAGCAACAAACAGACAAATAAATCTATATTTCTCTAGACATATGCGATTTATAAATAAATACTATAGAGGTGTTAAGACCCTACCTTAGATCCAACACTTGTTCGTAGTAGCCATCCTTCAATCATTCTAAAGAGTTACCTTTGAGGACCTACAATCACAAACAAGCAAACATTAAATAGCACCAGCATAGAAAATATCATAAATCATGTCTATTATGGTGATCAAGGAATCCATAAAATAAACCATGAACCAACAGCTTATTGAGAAAAACAAACTTATTTGTATTAACTTTGAAGTAGAACAACCTTACAACCTTTTCAGCCTTGATGTTGAACAAGCTCTTCCTGGGGTCCAAAATAGGAATTTCCTTTACTTTGACAAGCCTTGCAGTCTTCCAAATGAAATCATAGAGGTATGTAATCTCTCCTCATAAAAACTCAACTAAGAAGACTAAGTTCCAACAACATTTCACCTAAAAAATATTTAGCTTCTAACCTCTCCAGCAACCAGCCCAATGCTTCATTTTATAGTGCAAGGGAGGAGGTTACAGGTCCACCTATGAAAGGATAGAATCCTCCTTCAAAGGGATAAGCTCCTCACATCAAGGGGTTAGCTCCTTAAGGTATGGGATGCATGAACCTTAAGAGAGCGAACTTGCCACCTCAAGATTCCTTCCAGAAGCTTCTAGAAATGACTGAAAGTGAGTTTTTAGAATATACTTGTGCCTTTTTAATTTTTACAGGGGTCCGCACCCATAACACAGAGACAGAGCGGTCAGGTGCACAGGAGACATGACCATTAGGTGCGAGACCGCAGGTAATGCAAAGAGAATGTGAGGAACCAAATTTTTAGAGACTTTTGAGGGCTTTCTCTTATTTTCAAGGTTTAATATGAGGAACTGAGGCTCAAGACTTGCAAAGGAGGAAAGTATGAGTGATAATGGACTCACACAGATTGCAGAATGTCAAGGTGACAATTCTGAGTGCAACAGATTGCCCCCTAAAGTGCGAAGTCTGTAATAGATGAAGATAGAGTCTGCCATTTATTAAGAGTGAAGTACTTTATCATGTCAAGGATCATCCTGTGGATACCCCAATCGAGACCTGTAAAAGCATTCAATGCAATATATATATATATATATATATATTGACATATCATCGCTGAGGTAGGCATTTCCATACTCAAATCAAAACTGACTAGAAAACTTACTAAATTGTTCTGATACAGGAATGATTTTGTAATACATCAAGAGTATACACATGTGTAGACACAGTATGGGTGCAGCCATCTATTTATGAATAGTCCACTGTATAATGAATAACAAAATTCCTCATAGCCTAGATGGTAGAAACTAGATCCAGGGTCTTGATTTCTACTTCCCGAACTAGTATGATTCTATCCATGTGAATGAATGTGTCAAAGTCAAACATGGTAGAAACCACTTGATTACCAGTCAATGATGTGAATTGTTAACAAGTGTGAGAGAAACCACCAGTAATGTCAATGGATCTCAAAGTACTCAGTACAATCCATAAAATGTGAATAAATGAGTCGAAATCGAACATGTCATAGAATCTTTTGATCGAAGGACAATGATGCAACCTATCATCGAAGGCGAGAAATCTACCATTAGGGCATGTATATTTCAAGGTACAGACGATTTCTAGATAAACTTCCTAGATAATGAGCTGATGTCGATAGAAAGTGCTCCGTCATAGGCAAGCCCACAACATGAAATCATAGACAAGTTTAAAAGAAATATATCGACAAGGACTGACTCAGGGATGGTCAAAATGGATGACAGATATTTTGCAGATGAATGGCTTGTTTGAACTGATCCCTTGAACACATAATGACACTGCAGATGGCTTGGTGACAATTGACCCAAAGCTAATTCCCAGAAACCAGCTGAAGACTTTCAATATGGTTTGATTAACTATTAGGCAAAGGATTTCCCAACCTAGGTGAACAAAAAGTGTCGTGTTCAAGAGTGGTTAATGGCTTTTCCAAAAAACAAAGTGTAACAAACAGGTTCATTTTTCTCTCTTTTCCCCCACCATTTCTAACAAGTACATCTTTATTTTTGACAAGCTCGAGGAGGATAGCATTTGCTTGTTTATAGGCTCATCCTTCGGATGAGTGCAACTTAGTTTAAATTCAAACCCTAAGAAGGAGTGTTTCATTCCTATTTAAAATTGAACAGGTCCTTCACTGTTAAATTTTAACAAGTCCAGTATAGGAAAACTCGATGTATTTCAATTTTAGGGAGTCAAAAGAAAAACTTAAGAAAAATCCATGGGGGTCCTTTTTCGTAAATTTGTGTCCGTCGAGCCCAAAAAGGTATAAAATGATACTCGAGAGAACTGCTTAACCATTACGATCAAGGAGTACTATTCATAATTAGTGGCCCTGATCCAAAAAAGTAAAAAAGTGATTGAAGACACGTCATTTTATAACCAGTATTGAACTTGACACGACAAAAGTTCGGCGATCCTTTCATGTTTATACGGTCAGAAAAGAGTTATAAGTGGACCACCCTTTTAATTCTGTTTAACGAGTTAAAAAGGGAAAAACTCGGCAATCTTTTAATATTTACGACTTAGAAAACAACTTAAAGAGGACTCCAATGTTTCGCTTTTTCGTAAATGTTGAAAGAGTCCGAAAAAGTGATAAAAGTATGCTCTTTGTTGAAAAATGATCAATTTTCCCCAAAAATCCAATATTCTGCACAAAAACTCAAAACATTACTCATACCTGTTTAAGATAAATAAAAATGTATTAAAAAATTTACGTTTTTAAAGTGAAAAATAAATAAATTAAAAATTCATTTATTCGAAAAAAATTATAAAAAGGGCTTTTCTAACTTCATTTTTACCATTTGAGTTCGGAGTGAGAAGTGAGAGCTTTTGGGTAAGAAAGTTCCTGTGAAGATTATGGAAAATCCGTCTGTTGGAATTGAAAACCGCCAGCTCCAGGTAATCCACATCCTCCTTATCTTGCATTTCATTTTTAGGCTTTAAATTTTATTTTTGGAGGAGAAATTGATTTAGAAAATCGCTCGCGGGGGTCCGCAGGTGCAACATGCGGCCCCTGCTGACCCCGACTTTTTCCTACAAAGAAAAAAGTTGTTGGTCCGCACCTGTTGCTTACAACGTGTGCGGAACTATGCACTATTTCTAAGTAGCGAGTGCAGACCCCACAAAATGGATTTTAAAAGCTTAAATTTCTCCATTCTTGCCCAAAATGTTTCGAGCTAAATTGTTCTAATACATATTTTTTGCATTATAGGACACTCAAAATGCTTATTTTGTGAGAACGCGAGCATGAGGATGTGGATCTTGTCGTAATAAATCATCTACCCACATTGCAGGCATTGAGAGCATGGAAACTGTTTAAGTTCTGGGCCATACCAGGCATGAGGGCCCAAGTAGACCTCTTGCAATGGCTGGTAGACAGATGGAATATACAGGACCAGTGTTTCGTGATTGGTGGCCACCGGCTCGAAATCAAGCTAGAGGACATATATTTTTTGACTGGTTTGCCCAAGGGAGTTGAACAATTATCTCTTTTCGGGACTAGGCCAAGTGGCCAGTTGTGATGCAGGAAAGTGTTCCCTATGCAGGCAAAGGCAACCCCTCTAGCCCTAGAGTGGATCTAGTCACAACAAAGACATATCAACAATTGATTTCCTTAAACAGTCATTGTTGGAGGCCTACCTCAACTGGTGGTCAATGAAGTTCCATTGCACTTCTCCAGCTTTCGCTTCCTTTTCCTCAACAAGTGATTAACCTGAAACAACACAAAGGTAAAACAACAAATCATGTAACCGGGAAACAACAATGATTAATAATGAATCAAGAGCAAGTTCAAACCAAGTCTTGACATCGTAAGCTTTCTTAGAGGGCCCAGCCAGTATGTTTCTCAAGCATTTACTCTTCAAGGATGAATCTCCCAACATACAACGTATCTCTCTCTCACTCATAAGCTTTAACACAAAGTTAAGTGCACTACACAACTTTCCACAAGCTATCAACAATCCCACACTTGTCACGCCCACACCAGCTATCTATCAAACTCAAAAGCACTAGTAGCACTGCACAACCAAAATAACTAGCAGATCATAACAAAGGTGAGTGCTTTAATAGGAGGAGTCTCCATGAAATGTGGAAGGAGGAGCTCATCCTCAAGGAAGGTAGCACAAATGACAGAACTACCATACCAGGAGGGGAAAGGCAACCCAACCTATGCCAACAACCAGGTCTGGAGGCATCCAGAAGGCCGACCGTTGAAACAAATTCGCCTAATTTGGATCGTCATAGGCTACAAACCAATTATTTGTGATGACATCGCGAGGATACTATGCATGTGGACCCACCGTCACTAGATACAACTCATAACTTTGCGTCGAGTCTAGAAATCTGATCATCGTGGGAAACATATGTACACCTGTGATGGAGTCATGAGGAGACCATTATGGACATGGTAACGTCATGTATATTAAGGCTTTACTCATGACGAGGCAGAAACTTAGGGAATGAGGGTCAATTTGAATAACAAAGAGCATTTGCTTAATATCCTTATATCAGTGGGAGGATATGAACATGTTATTTGACTCATGACACAGTAGAGGGATTGAGATGAGGACAGTGACAAATTACTATGTAATAGATTCCCCATAAAGAATGAAGCCCGAGAGAGTGAGAGGGGTGAAATTCTTTACGAAACTGTCTAAACTGGGACACCACCTTGAAGAACCTACAGGTGCAAGTACAACTGATATAGTAAAATACATATAGTCTAGGCATGGGCGCAGCCATCCATAGGACATATAAAATTGGGTCTGTGGTATGGATGCAGCCACCCATCTGATAAGACCACAATAATGACAAAGGTATGGTCACAGCCATCCATGAAGACTCAGGCATGGTCGCAGCCATCCATCAAGGAGTCACATATGTAATCACGAACCAATCCACGCAACCCGAACATATGCAATCTCAGTTCGGGGTCTTGAAACCCAACCGATCAAAGTACAAATCCTACCATGTGAACAGATGTTCTGGAGTCGAACATGATAGAAAGTCTCTTGATTACCAATCAATGATGAAAACCATTAACAAGCGTGATAGAAACCATCAATAATGCCAATGGCTCTCAAGGTACTATCCAGTACAATCCACTAAGTGTGAAAAATGAGCTGAAGTCGAACACTTGTGGAATCACCCAATCGAAGACCAATGAGGAAAGTCTGTCATCAGGCACAAAGAACTTGCCATTGAGGCATGCAAGTTCCAAGGTACCGAAAGGGATCTCCAGATCAATCTCCTAGATAAGGAGCTGGTGTCGACAAGAGACGATCCATCGCAGGAGGGCCATAATTTTTCCCCAATCAATGACACGAGATATGGAATAGGTGGTAGATGGCGAAACAGAATATCAGAAGAGGAGGTAAGGTTGTAAACTGCAGAAATATTAGACTCTTGAACATAACGATGACATGACTCCGAAATGCGGCAACATTTTGGTACCAAGGGATCAGAGGCTTGATGGAAGCAACATGGATCAGATGGAATGAGGCAAAATGACAACCCAGACCTGCAGAAGGCCAAATGACGATGTATGGATACCCCAACCCGACAAGAAGCAAAAGTGTCAATGTTCAAGAGTGACTAGCTGCCATAGATAACCAATGATGATTTCAAAAAAATTTCCCCACCATTACTGGCGAGTACCCCAATTATTTTCAAAAACAAGCTTGAAGGGGACAACATATGCTTGTAATATAAGTTCGACCTTCGGTCGAATCCAACCTAATAATAGTTTAACGAGCCCTAGGGAGGAAAAGCTTGAGTCTCGTCATGGTGACGAGTCCAATGTTGTCAGGGTTTAACGAGTCCAACATAGGTAAAACTCGGAGTCTTTTTCATGTTTAGAGAGTTTGAAAAAGACACAGAAAAGAAAACTCCAGGGGGGTCCTTTTTCGTAGATTTGTATCCCTCAAGCTCGAAAAAGCATAAAATAATACTTGAGAGAACCGCTTGACCATTACGATCAAGGTGTACTTTTCTTAATTAGTGGCCTCGATCCAAAGAGGTAGAAAAGCAATCGATGACACGACGTTTCGTAACCAATATCGAAATTGAAACGACAAAAGCTTGGCAATCTTTTCATGTTTATATAGTCAGAAAAGAGCTGAAAGTGGACCGCCTTTTTTATTTCATTTAACGAGTCAAAAGGAATAACTCGGCAATCTTTTCATCTTTAAACGGTCGGAAAAGAGCTGAAAGCAGACCTCCATTTTTATTCTCTTTAACGAGTCAATAAGGGAAAAATACTCGGCAATCTTTTCATCTTTTACGAGTCAGAAAAGAGCTTAAAGGTGACTCGTCCTAGAGGAACAAGTGGTATAAAGGGTAGCAACTAGTTCCAGCAATGGTGGAATTGCTCAAAACATGTAATGGTCAAGAGGCTGGCTAATAAAACCACTCATTGTTGTGGTTCCTCAGGAAAGGAAAAACAACCAAGTGAAAGCATATGATCGGCCAAAGAGATGGTGGCGATGGAATGAAACAACCAAGGCTCATCTAGCAGAAATTAGTGGATAAAAACGACAATCACAAGGTGTAAATCGGATATGGGTTCACTTTTTACACAATGTTGAACCATGGAGAACTTTGCTTGGATTTGGTTTCATGTTTACACAAGCTTGAAACGAAAAACTATGCTTGTTATAAGTTCACATGCCCCCAGCATTTTAACGCAAATCGAGGTACATGCCCCCAAGCTTCATTGCATCCAACGGAGTGGATGGAATGAAGGTTCACTTTCTATTGACTCGGATTATACGAGATCTGAATCAAAGACTCAATTTGGAAAAGGGATTTGTTTCATTTTTTAATGAGGTTGATACAGTAAAAGAACTATCCTGATAACCCTTGTTTCATTTTTTAACGAGCTAGACACAACACAAGGAACTATGCTCGATGATCCTTGTTTCATTTTTTAACGAGGTTGACACAAGATCAAACTATCCTCGGTGATCCTTATTCATGGGCCTTATGAGAACATGGATCCCAAGAGGTCTTCGCAGGATGGAAGAACCGCACTCTGGGAGGAATACATATTATGAGACACCAATGATAGATTAGGTTCCAATGCCCTCAATACATGATGTATGAGACCATCTGCATTGTCGTCAGGAGATGTTGAGATGGAACGAGTAGCCACATAATTTACCTGTGGTTGGGATGGTACTGCTTGCAAGCAAGAACCGATAGGGGATGATAGCTACACAGGAGGCACTGGGGGACTAAAGAATGATAATTGATCTATGGTCACCATTCTTCCATCATGTGGAAAACAAACCACACAGAAAAGTGAAGAGACAAGGGCTCCCATGGCATAAATATAGTCACGGCCAAGGAGAAGACTGAACTCTAAAGCACCTTGGACAACCATTACATCTATATAGATGGTTTTGCCTCCCAAAGTAATAGGGAACTTTGGAAGGATCCCTAAAGGGTGACTGGTTCCTCTGTCAAACGCCAACAGATTCTGTACGATCGGCACAAGCTGCAGGGAGCTCAAAGCTTTCCAAGTAGTGAAAGGCATGAGGCTAATTCATGCACCTTCATCCAAGACAGTGCCAAGTACTGCCTTATCATAGGCATGTACGGTAATCTGGAAAGGCACGTAGGATGGAAGGTGAAATGCATTCAAATGACTCCTGTCGAAGGAAACGACTGAACTACTTGGTGGGGAACCGAAGAAGGATGCTCCTGATCAGCAAGGATATGAGGGTCATTCTCAAACTTAGGAGAATCTGACTAGATGAGAAGAACATGAGCAGTGTGATCATGACGCTCTTCCAAAATAGAGTGATCAACAGGTGGTGAATCCAAGTCGACACTCTCTCCAACAAATGGTCAGTCTGGAATGGGCTTAGAATAGTCAGGTTTGGAAAGAGGAGGTCGGATAAGAGAAGAATCTAAGTTAATCTCTTTGTCAACTGGGAGAGGGTTTGAAGAGATCCTCTGATAACCAATTGGAAGTGCAGGCGAAGAAGCTGTAAGACTTTCCAAAACAGCTGAAGCTTTATCCATGAGCGGACAAAGGTGAAGGGGATGGTTGCCTTCACATAGTCTACATGGGAATCAAATCTTCCCTTTATTCTTACCGCTACTAGTTGATAGGGTAGCATCATCATGAGCTTCAGAGGATGATGAGGGATGAGCCAGATCGCAAGACCAAACTTCTAATATCCTCAGAATAGCAGGACAGTCACGAAGAAGATGGTCATCCTTGCACAATTTACAAGGAAACTTAACCTTCTACAGAGGAGCAGAAGGTGTTCCACCTTGAGATGTACCTGGAGCAATAGTTGCACAGGTGGCCTCATGTTTATCAAACTTCTTCTTATTCTTCTTAGTCTCTTGGTTACTAGATGTGAAACTTTCAACAGGGGAAGGAGGAGATGAAGGTGAGGAAATAGGGGAAGAAGGTGAAGGCACAACCTTGGAATCAACATGTTGGGGTTCAGACGAAGGATATGGTGGAACATGAGTCATGATGTTGGAGACATCGAGGTTGAAAACAACCAAATGGGTAGACCAACTTTTAACCCAAGCAAAGACAATGTTGCCATGTACGGAGCACCGACATTTCCAAAAGAAGAAAATGGACCAAGGTTCCCATCTAGGGGAAGACATTGGCTGGTAGACTCAGGAAAAGTTTCCATCAGGAACGAGCCTAAAAAACGCTCGAACTATAATGAAGAACTCTAACTGTTACCAGGAATATTTTGTGGGTAGTAAATTTTATGACATGGGAACAAAACTTGACTAATCTGATAGTCACCCTATGAGTGCCATCAGCTAAAGATTTATTAAACAAAAGGTATTATAGACTCATGTGTTGGTGTGCGTTCTGTGTTATTTAAGCAATGGATCGATCAGATTGCCAATACACAGACATTTAAAGGGAAATATAGCAGAGAAACACAGTAAGCAACACAAAGACACAAATAGTTTTTAATAAGGAGTTCACCCTATTCTCCAGAGCTACATCTCCGGTCCAGCTTTCAGTGGTGGCCTTGTTTTATTGTTTCTTTACACAGAGAATTACAATACAGGGACTCAATGTGAGTTCTCCTAAAGTATATTTTGCTTGGTAGGGTGGTTCTTGGATTCCTCAAGCCACTCTGAGTTCACAGACTTTTTTCTGCCTACCAGCTCTGTGACCCTTGGTCTACAGTGGAAAGAGTCGAATGTGATGCTCAATCCAGACAGATTCCTCTATGGGAAGGCTTGAATCTTCAAGCTCTCTGGTGCTCGATGTTGCCTGTGGTCAACTCGGCCCTCTGTCTCCTCTACTTGGCTTTACTATTCTCTGTGTTCAGTCCTCCTTTCAGGGTTCACTGTTCACTCTCTCTATTGGTCACTTGGACTCCTCCCTCAATCATGTATTTGACTACCTCTGTTCATGGCTTTAGCTATTCAGTGCCTATGCATGTTCAGTTTCTCTCCCGCCTGCGTTGATTCTCCTTCCGCCTGCGTGCTTGGAATTCTTGTTCGGTGTCAGACGAACGCTCAGGAAGTAGCCACGTGTCTTCATCTGACTAGTGCCAGCATGCTTCATCGACTCGCTTCCTCCATTACGTCGGGTATGATTCTTTCTCCACCGTGGTGGTCAGACAGATTTCAAATCCCCTTAAATTGTGGCTTAATTCCCCGTAGATTCTGCTTCTTCCATCGGGTGCAATTTCAGTCGTCCGATCCAGGCTCCTTCAGATCCAACGTCATATGCACGTCAAGCGCGGTTGACTTGCTCGACCGATAACATGCGATCGCGGCGGTTTTTCTCTCACCTCCGCTTCCACTCGTCGATCACTGAGTGTGATCGCTCCGTTTTCTCCAAAACCACTTACCATTCAAGGGCACCCTGATCAATACCACAGGTTTCCAGGGTGTGGGTCTCGCCTTTGTACTTTAGCGCCTTTACCTTTTCCACACACAGTCCTCTGTTTCCCCCACGTGACTGAGTGCTCAAGGCTCCCCCTCTTCGACCCTGTTTGCCCAGCGATGCGCGTTAGTGCTAAGCACTAATGCACATCGAAAATCAGCTCCTTTTCCTGATCCAGGGCTCCCAGGGGCTATTTTGACCTCCTGCGCAGTCTCCATGGGCCTCGGTCAGCGCAATTTGACCAAGGTCCTCGTCGTTCCATGCCAGCTACCATGACCACTAGTTCAGGGTGTCTTCGATTGTTGTTTTGGATTTTATTAGAGATTTGTTCGACCTGATTTAGTCATGGTTCTTTGAGAGTCATTTATGGATCCGATTCAGATCACGACCTCCTTACTGAAAAGCTTTTGGACCACCAAAAGTTGGTTTTTCTTCAAGCATCGACTAAGTGAGGAAACTGTTGTCTCACTTGTTCAATCTCAATCCACTTCTCACTGCTTGGCTTCAAACCCTTAAGTCTAATCCTGAGGTACTCCACCTGTCCACTGCACGTTGTCCTTACCTTCCTGTCCAACACTGTGTCTTCCTGTAACTCATTAAGATATTCAGGTAGTAAATCATCAACAGAAGGTAATTGACTCTACTCATCAGGGTCCTCAATCGTTGAAGGTTCAAACAATCTCAAGCAATCTACATTCACGACTGAGTAGATGTGCATGTAAGCTGGCAGATCAAGGCGAAAAGCATTTTCACCAATTTTCTCAAGTATCCTGAAGGGTCCATACCTGATAGGTTTTAGCTTTTTACCTTCACCTTGCATTCTGTCCTTGCTGATATATAGCCAGACTTGGTCTCCAACTTGAAAACTATGCTCCATCCGATGCTTATCATGCCTAGCCTTGTACTTGGCCTGGCTCTTTTCCAGCTATTCCTGTACTGCCTGATGGATCTCCTAGATCTGTTCAATGAACCTAGTTGCCTTGTCCACATCACTGTGTTTATCAACCATGGTATCTTTACCAAAGACAAAATCCAAAGGAGACCTTGGTATGAAACCAAAACAGGTCTCAAAGGGATATCTCTGTGTAGAAGAGTGTTTGGCTCTATTGTAAGCATGTTGCACATAGCACAAGTTCTTATCCCAAATCTAAGGATGTTTGCTACAATATCCTGTCAGTAACTAGATCACTGTCATGTTAACTACTTCTATCTGGCCATCTGTTTGTGGATGAAAAGCTGTGCTTTTCTTTAGCTTGGTGTCCATCAGTTCCCATAGACTCGACCAAAACTTCCCCACAAATCGGGTGTCTCGATTAGATACAATAGAAGTGGGTAATCCAAAATGAACCCATACATGTTCAAAAAAAAAAATTGCAGTTTGTTTAGCTGTAATCTGTTTACTACAGGGTATCAAAATACACATTTTGCTGAACCTAACCACAACAACATATAGATAATCATGACCTTTCCTAGATTTAGGTAATCCTCCGACAAAATCCGTGGAAATACTTTCCCAAGGGTGAGAAGGAACTGGCAATGGAGTGTATAAGCCTAGTTTTCTGTTGCTGGGCTTGCTTTTAGCACACATAGCACACCCCTTTACATATCTAGAAACTGTCTCACTCATTTTCTGCCAATAGTAGAATCTTTGCAACTGTGCAACTGTTTTACTTACCCCAAAGTGACCTGATATCAGAGAAGTGTGTGCTTCCCTAATTATCTTTGCTCTCTCAGTTTGTGGAATGCAGAGTTTCCCATAATGATATAAGAGTCGGTCCTTCACATGATAGTCCAATTCTTCTACTCTTTTGCCTTGACTCAAAGTTGCATATACATCCTTAAATTCCATGTCCTGAGCATACTGTTCTATGTAGCTTTCATGCAACACTCATAGTTATGCTTAAGTATGGTAGATGCATTTATAATGGGTCTAGATAACATGTCTGCAACCTTGTTATGTATGCCCTTTTTATATCTGATGACTAAATGAAACTATTGTAGAAAACCCATCCATCTGTAGTGTCTTTATAGCTACAACTTATTCTGAGAGTGTAGGTATTGAAGTGGTTGATGGTCAGTATGTATTATTGTCTCTTTGCCCATTAGGTAATGTTTCCACTTTTTTACACTCTGAACTAATGCATACAATTCTTTATCATAGGTAGGATAGTTAACTACTGCAGGATTAAAAGTCTCAGAATGATAACATATGGGTTTACCGTGTTGTGTCAACACTGCTCCCATGGCATAGTCACTGGAATCAGTTTGAATCTCAAATGGTCTTTGTAGATCTGGTAGTGCTAGTACAGGTGTTGTACTAATTTTTTCTTTCAAGGTGTCGAAGGCTTTCTACTGGTTGCCTCCCCACTGAAACACCTTGTTCAATCCTATCAAAGCATGTAAGGGAGCTACAATTGAGGAGAAATTTGAAATGAACTTCCTCCAATACTATGCTGCTCCTAAGAAGCTTCTCACTTCTGTAGCAGACTTGGGTTTAGGCCAATTTATGATGACTGCCACTTTAGAGGGATCTATTTTCAATTCACCTCCCCCTACTATATGACCCAAATATTTTAGAGAGGTTTTGCCAAATTCGCATTTGGAGAGTTTAACATAAAGTTTTTCTCTTTTCAAAACATATAATGTCTGCTTAACATGCTTTAAATGTTCTTCCCACGTTTTACTAAAAATTAGAATGTCATCCAGATACACAATAACGAAATCATCAAGAAAAGGTCTAAGTACATCATTCATTAATCTCATGAAAGTAGCAGGGGCATTGGTCAAGCCAAAAGGCATAACCAACCATTCATACAATCCCTGCTTTGTTTTGAAAGCAGTCTTCCATGCATCTTGCTCTGCAACTCTGACCTGATGGTATCCACTGTGCAAATCCATCTTGGTGAAATAAATAGCTTCCTTCAATCGATCTAAAAGATCATCTATGCAAGCAGGGGGATAATGATTTTTTATTGTTATCTTATTCAGTTCTCGGTAATCAATGCACATTCTCCACGAGCCATCCTTATTTCTCACCAAAATGATTGGTGACCCACATGGTGATGTGTTAGGCCTGATGAACCCTTTCTCGAGCAACTCCTGCACCTGCTTCTTGATTTCAACATTCTCTAAAGCATATAACTTGTACATCCCAATGTTAGGCAAAGGAACATCTTGCTGCAAATTAATATCATGTACTATTCCCTTTTTGGGTGGCATACCTTGAGGTTCTTGAAACAAGACATCGTAATCTGAAACAATATTTTCTATATCAGCTTTCTGATCAGAATTACAGCCCTCAAATACATCAGTTTTATCAGATTTCTTTTCCTTTACAACCATTAGTAAGAACTATTTGCATGAATTTATCATTCTTTTCATCTATCCTGAGTTTATGAGAGTATAATTATTCTGGAGCTTATGAGCTCTTACAAAGTATTCGATTCCCTCTTTAACAAGTAGATACTTGTTCTTAGCTCTATAGAAAATAGCCTTTCTATCATACAAGTAAGGACTTCCTAAAGAAATTCCACATATATCCAAAGGAATTATATCTAACTCAACCTCATCTACAAATGCTGACCCAAAAGAAAACTTGAGTTTGCACTGTCTAGTCACTTGTAGTTGTGCTTTATCATTCAACCATCCTAATGGGTATGGTTTCTTATGAGGTGTAGTTGTTAATCCCAATTTCTTTACAATTGCTTCAGAAATTAGATTTATTGGTGAGCCACTATCAAACAAAGTATCAATCTTTTGATTTTTGGAAACAACTCAAATATGGAAAAGCTCATGTCTTTTTCTCTCATGTTCTTCTTCAATAACAGATTGAGCATAATTAATAATAGATGCTTCAGAATTCTTACCTTTCATACCTGTGGCCGCAATGATTGTCACATCTCTCGAGTCTGACCCCAAATCTTTCTGAATAGCTGTAGCAATCTTCTTCTTCTTACCCTCGGAATTCTTAGGTCTCAGCTCTGGATGCATAATCCAACAGTTCTCATCATCATGCCCCTCCTTGTTACAGTGAGTGCAAGAAGCTTTGCCTTTTTGTGTAGTGTTAGCCTTCCTTGCCTTCCACTTCTACTTTCTTTTCTCCTTTCTCTTGCTTACAGTGGGTTGGGATGGTCCCCCAACTTCTGGATTTCCATTCTTTCCTCTAGCCTATAGATGAGTAGCTTGTACAGATACTTCATCTATACTAGTGGGATTAAACATGAGGATGGTATGCCTCATGTAGCTGTGTAGACCACCAATGTACTTCAAAAGAGTTTCTGGTGAGTCTAATGAAATACCAAACATCAATGCTCTCTTTCTAAACTCTTGAGTATACCCTTTCACACTTTGCCCTTTCAACTATTGAAGAGTTTTCCAACTCATCATGGCTTGTTGCATGTAGGTCAATGGATAGAACTGCCTTTTGATTGCAGCAACAAACTCACTCCAGACAGAGATGGTCTTACCATGTCTCTTCATATCAGCTTGGGTTCTACCTTCCCACCAAACCAAGGTAGTGCCTCCTAGGCGTAGGCTTGCCAGTTGAATCTTACTCTTGTCTGAGTCTATGTTCTGTACTTTGAAATACACATTAATTTGTCTAATCCAATTGTCCAACTTTTCATCATTTAGCTCTCCATCATATATAGAAAAATAAAATTTAACATCTAGTTTAATCAAAGATGCTTTCTTATTATGCACGGGGCTATTAGGAGGTGTAGGGAAGCTTTCTTCTTTCCCCTTTCCTTTTGAGTGGTCATGGCAATGAGACTCACCTTCTTATTTATCATGTTTAGAGCCTAATGAATCTTCATCCTTATGATTTCTAAAGTCCCTATTCATTTCTTCTACCATAGACTTTATAGCTAGGAAACTTTCTATGAATTGAGGGTCTGGCCCTACAGAACCTTCTTCTGACATTGTCTTCCGAGAATAGACTCTCCCAATTTTAGGATTAGTTTCCCCCAACTCTCCTTCTTCTAATTTGAGCTTTGATCTTGTGATCATTCACAGCTAAACCAACACAAGATTTTCTAACCTTGCAGCCTAAAGCTCTGATACCACTTGATCTGATAGTCACCCTATGAGTGCCATCAGCTAAAGATTTATTAAACAAAAGGTATTACAGACTCATGTGCTGGTGTGTGTTTTGTGTTATTTAAGCAACAGATCGATCAGATTGCCAATACATGGACATTTAAAGGGAAAGATAGTAGAGAAACACAGTAAGCAACACAAAGACACAAACAGTTTTTAATAAGGAGTTCACCCTATTCTCCAGGGCTACGTCTTTGGTCCATATTTCAGTGGTGGCCTTGTTTTATTGTGTCTTTACACAGAGAATTACAATACAGGGACTCAATGTGAGTTCTCCTGAAGCAGATTTTGCTTGGTAGGGTGGTTCTTGGATTCCCCAAGCCACTTTGAGTTCACAGACTCTTTTCTACCTACCAGCTCTGTGACCCTTGGTCTATAGTGGAAGGAGCTGAATGTGATGCTCAATCAAGACAAATTCCTCTATGGGAAGGCTTGAATCTTCAAGCTCTCTGGTGCTCGATGCTGCCTATGGTCAGCTCGGCCCTCTATCTCCTCTGCTTGGCTTTACTGTTCTCTGTGTTCAGTCCTTCTTTTAGGGTTCACTATTCACTATCTCTCTTGGTCCCTTGGACTCCTCCTTTAATCGTGTATTCGACTGCCTCTGTTCATGGCTTTAGCCATTCGGTCCCTATGCCTGTTTAGTTTCTCTCCCGCCTACATCGATTCTCCTTTTGCCTGTGTGCTTGGAATTCATGTTCGGCGTTAGCATGAATGCTCAGGAAGTAGCCATGTGTCTTCATCTGACTGGTGCTATCATGCTTTGTCGGCTCGCTTCCTTCGTTACATCGGGTATGCGTTATTTCCCCACTGTGGTGGTCAGACGGATTCCAAATCCCCTTAAATCGTGGCTTAATTCCTCGTCAATTCCGCTTCTTCCATTGAGTGCAATCTAAGTCATCTGATCTGGGCTCCTCCAAATCCAACGTCATATGCACGTCGAGCACGGTTGACTTGCTCGACCGATAATGCGTGATCGTGGTGGCTTTTCTCTCACCTCTGGTGCCACGCGTCAATCGCTGAGTGTGATCGCTCCATTTTCTCCAAAACCACTTACCGTTCAAGGGCGCCCCGATCAATACCGTCGGTTTCTAGGGTGCAGGTCCCGCCTTTGTACTTTAGTGCCTTTACCTTTTCCGCCCATGGTCCTCTGGTTCCCCCATGCGACCGAGTGCTTAAGGCTCCCCCTCTTCAGCCCTATTTACCCAGCGATGTGCGTTAAGCACTAACAGGCATCGAAAATCATCTCCTTTTCTCGATCTGGGTCTCCCAGTGGCTATTTTGACCTCCTGCGCAGTCTCCATGGGACTCAGTCAGCGTGCTTTGACCAAGGTCCTCATTGTTCCACGCCGGCTGCCATGGCCACTAGTTCAGGGTGTCTTCGATTGTTATTTTGGATTTTATTAGAGATTTTTTCAACCTGAATTATTCATGGTTCTTTTATAGTCGTTTATGGATCTGATTCAGATCATTGACCTTTTCATGTTTCAAGAGTCGAGAAAAGGACGAAAATATGACTCTATCTCTTTTGAGGTTTAATGAGCTTGAAAGGACAAGTGCTCAAATGGACCTTTTCTTTTAAGGAGTCTGAAAAAAGAATGAAAGTGACTACTCTGGAGAACTAGGAAAAAGGTTTACCAAACATCCCGTAAAACTGCATATACACCTTGGCAATCATATGAAAACCAAGGACTTTCCGTACGGTAGTCAGTCTTCCCAAATGTTGTGTTCAGTGCATTACAGTTTGCAAGGTGGCAGACACGACTTCCTAAGGATAAAGGATGATAACCTAGTGGGGTCTCCCAACATATACTTGACGATACTAGGGGCGCAAGTCCGTGCTAGCAGCTATTGGACCACAGAAGGAGGAATCACCCAACCTTAAGTGAAAGCAATAGTGACTAGGTTTAATGACACCGGAGCATGTCTCTAGCCTAGACCTCTAAATAATGTGCGTTACGTTCCAATGCATTGTTAGGTTTATTTAGTTCATTTTAGAGTTGATCTTGAATTATGTTTCAATTTTCAGGCCTTACCGTATGTATATTAAAACCTAGGATGCAACTAGAATGAAGAAAGAATCTTTTACTTTGATGAACTCTTGCTTACAGAAGGGTAGAGAGATCATTCCCAAACCAAGACAAAACCAAGACAAGCAAGCGTGAAACTGATTGATCCAAACAATTGTAATCTATGTCTAGTAGTGAAACAATCGAATCAATATGGGAATTGGTTCAATAAATAACACTAAACATCAATCAGCAAGAACAAGCGATGGAAAAAACCTCAAGAAAACCACTAGGAAGGTTGCAGATGAATCTTTTGAATAGGCAAGTAACCAAGCCAAATAATTCAAAACTTGAACAATCAGGTCACAAAGCCAAAAATACAAGATTCACTTCAACGAAACCGAAAAGTAAGCACCTTAACTAAAGGCAATTAAAACAGACTAATGGATAAGAGAAAAACAACAAGGGGTTAACCAGACTAATGAATTCAGGAGGCAGAATTGAAATAAACAATTCTACAGGAATTGTCGCGGGTATAACACAAGCAACAAGTGTCGATCAGACACTAACCATAGCAATAGAGCGACGTAGTCGCTAAAGTACGTGTATTTCACGTGACAGACCAATTTCAGGAATCATCATGACTGTGTGAGAGGATTCAGCGATGCACAGACTTCCAAGACTGAGATAGTGCGATGTCGACGTGACTGTTTAGATTTTTCCAGCGATGAACTCAAAAACAATAAAAGGCAAATGAAAAATCCCAAACAAAAACCAGTCTATCCTTACAGGTAATAAAGGGATTTCCCAGATTGACCTAGGTAACCCAAAAGACTGATGGTTCAATCCTAAGATCCAAAAGAGACTAACTCAAAATCAAGCAAAAGCAAACAAGAGAAAAACATAGGACAGACTCCCCAGCAGAGTCGCCAACTTGTGATGTAGGAAAGTGTTCCCTCTATGGGCAGAGGCAACCCCTCTAGCCCTAGAGTGGGTCTAGTCACAACAAAGACTGATCAATATTGATTTCCTTAAACAGTCATCGTTGGAGGCCTACCTCAACCAGTGGTCAATGAAGTTCCATTGCACTACTCTAGCTTCTGCTTCCTTTTCCTCAACGAGTGATTAACCTGAAATAACACAAAGGAAAAACAACAAAGCACGTAAACGAGAAACAAAAATGATCTATTTACTCATAAATTCAAGAAGTCATGAGCTATCAACAATCCCACACTTGTCACACCCACACCAGCTATCTATCAAACTCAAAAGCACTAGCAGCACTGCACAACCAAAAAAATTAACATATCATAGAAAAGGTGAGTGCTTTAATAGGAGAAGGAGTCTCCATGAAATGTGGAAGGAGGAGCTCATCCTCAAGGAAGGTAGCACAAATGACGTGTAGAAATTTTGAATAATATGACATATATTCACAGAGATTATCCTGATTATACACTTATTTGCAGAACATGCATAATACATAACCTCCTCTACGTTGATCATCAATTTTGCGGAAACAAAACAATCACATGCGCACATAGAAGCATTAATCACACATATCAACACAGTATGTATCCAGGGAAAGCATAAAGCTGAAAACCCCCTGCTATCTGTATATTATATTGATTGATAACATGTAACATTACACAGTACAATACTCCTCGTAAGTAATCAGTACTAGCTCCACCTGTTACACACAAAACTAGTTCAGATCCGAACAAGTCACAGGTTCAAATCTCCTCTGCAGCTTTGCTTGCCTCTATTGCACAATCCCAAGTGAAACTCACGTGAGCACAAGCTATATTTCACTAGGTATGTACTGCGCAATCCTCATGGGCATACTCAATCCATGATTGTGCAAATCTCATGCACAACTGATAGTAGCAACTCACCCTTTCACTTATCTCTAACACTTGTCTCCACTGAACTGTGCATGCATTGAGTTAACTGATGTATTCTTTAGTTGCTTTATGAGATAATAATTAGTGAATTAATTAATAACTAATTCACACAACTCATCACTTAGTCTATTTGCCAGTTAGACTAAATACAACTAGTTCAACCAAGTTAAACTGAACACGACTCCATCAACTCCACATCCAGTGCACTAAACTCAATCACTTGAGTTCTAACTGAGGTCCTGCATGCAATAGCTCAGTCAACCCATAGGTAACCACGTGATTCCTTCTGGCAGCTGCATGTGCCACATCTGTAGCTCCAACTGAAGTGCTCCAAGAGAATAAGATAATGTTTATAGTCCAAATATTATTAAGGGCTAATAATATTCGACTGTTCTATATTTAGACTGACAATATCACCGTTGTTGTCTAAAAATAGAAGTCCATCTATTTTTTCCAACTTGACCAATCATCCATAAACAGCATCCTACAACTCATAGACCATGATCCATATGTCTAAAAATAGACATAGTCTAAAAATAGACTTTGCGCAAAAATTTTCCTGCGGGCCCACTTAGTGAAGGCGACTTCTTTTCACTAAGCTCCATCATCTTGTTGCATTCTCAACACTCCCTCTCAACAAGACATGGATTATCTGCAACCCCTATCCTGTTTCTGTGGTATTTGAATTTGCTCCTGGTGAGCGCCTTCGTCAAGATATCAACATCCTGATCCTCAGTTGGAATGTATGAAAGTAACATGCTTCTCTGCTACACACAATCTCTGATATGATGGTACCTGATGTTAATATGTTTGGATCTATCATGAAATACTGGATTAGCCGAGAGTTTAATGCAACTCTGGTTATCACAATAAATCATAGTAGGCTCCAAATGAGAACCGAACAACCCGACCAGAATCTTCCTCGTCCATATAGCCTCGCAAGCAGCCAAACTTGTTGCCATATACTCGGCCTCTTCTGAACTGAGTGCCACGGATCTCTGCTTCCTGCTGTACCAAGGAACTGCTATTGACTCGATACGAAGATCCCTCCAGATGTGCTCTTTTTGTCTGTTGGGCTCCCTGCCCAATCTGCATCCATGAAGCCACATAGTTTCACCTCATCCTCCTATCTGTACCACAATCCATATCCCGATGTGCCTCTCATATAACACAATACATGCTTTCCCGCCTTCCAGAAGAGCTTGGTTGGCTTAACCATAGCTTGTGAAAGTTGGTTAACTGCATAGCATATATCGGGTCATGTATTGACCAGATACATAAGCGAACCCACCAACTGTCGAAAAATAGTGGCATCCACTACTTCCGCTGAAGTAGCATCCTCCTTCCTCCAACCTTTAGGAAGAGGAGTATCAACAAGCTTGCAGCCATGCATGTTGAACTTCTCCAGTATCTCCCGAGCATACTTACCCTGAGAAACAAATAGTCCACCATTATGCTGCCAAATTTTCAATCCCAGGAAATAACGAAGGATGCTGAAGTCCTTCATCTCAAACTTCCTCGCAAGATCCTCCTTGCATGAAAGTATCAACAACTCATCTCCTGTTAGAATCAAATCATCTACATAAAGTATAATGATAAGCAACTTACCCTCCACCACAATCTGGTATAGGTTAGGATCCACCTCACTCTTGGAGAATCCAAGTCTAGTGAAATAGTTGTCTATCTATGTATACCAAGCACGAGGTGCTTGTTTCTACCCATACAGTGCTCTCTTGAGCCTGCACACATGCGACTTGCTGCTGAAGATCTCGAAACCTTCGGGCTGCTCTATATATACTTCCTCCTCAATGACTCCATTAAGGAACGCAGTCTTCACATCCATCTGATGAACGTGCCACCCCATCTGCACTGAGAGAGAAAGAATTGTCCATATGGAAGAATACCTTGTGACAGGTGCAAAGGTTTCCTCATAATTGATCCCGTCTATCTATGAGAAGCCTCGGGCAACAAATCTTGCCTTGTACTTCTCCACACTCTCATCAGCTGCCTGCTTCACTTTGTAGATCCATCTCGAACCCACCACTGATTTCTCTTCCGCTCTTGGGACAATCTCCCATGCGCTATTTCTGACAATCGAATCATACTCTTCCACCATGGCATCTACCCATGCGGGTTCCTCCACAGCTTCTTCGAAAGAGGATGGCTCAGTCACGACACATTTGCTCACAAGAGCCATGTATCAAGTGTACCGATCAGGTGACTGTCTCTGCCTGCGCTCTGCTGTAGGTGGTCCTACAACCTTCTCTGCATCTCGATCCAGTCGCTCAGCTTCTGTAGTGCGCTTTCGCCCTCTGATGGTTGGCACTGCATGAGTGGTCTCTTCCACTCCACTGAGGAACTAATAGCTCCTCATCTGCATGCAAGTGTGGCTCCCTCTCAAGCGAACACTTCATGGCTTTCTCCTCTTGAAATTTTATATCCCTTCACAAAACAGTCTCGTGACTATCTGGAAAATACATACGATAGTTATGGGGTGTATCAGTGTACCCCACAAATATCCCAACCTCTGCAATCGGCTCCAGCTTCTTCCTAGCATCCTTCGTCACATGCATGTAAACAGGAGAACCAAAAATCCTCAAATGGGAAATATCAGGCCTCTTACCAGAATAAGCCTCCTCGGGTGTACTCATGCCAAGTACCTTGTGAGGACAACAGTTCTGCACATATACTACAGTATTGCATGCCTCCACCCACAAGTGAAGGGGTAGGCCCTGATCATGCAACATCGCCCATGCAGCACCCATGATCGTTTTGTTCTTCCACTCAGCAACCCCGTTCTGTTGTGGGTTGTGGGGAGCTATGAGCTCTCTTCAAATCCATTTTGCGCTGCAGAAGTCCTTGAACTCGCCAGAGATGAATTCACCACCATTATTGCTCCTAAGATCCTTCACCTTCTTCCCCGATTCCTTCTCGACCAGTGCTTTGAACTCACAGAACTTTGAGTATGTCTTGCTCTTCTTCTACATGAAGAAGATCCAGCACTTTCAACATAAATCATCAACAAAGATCACGTAGTACATGTGCTTTGCTGTTGAAGCAACTGAGAAAGGTCCACACACATCTATGTGAATTCTCTCAAGGATCGTCGTGGCACGACTATCCTTCTCGTGAAAGGTGGCTTTCACAAACTTTCCCAAAATACACCCCTTGCACTGATCTGATTGCGCAAGAGTGCCTTTAGGAAGCCCAGTAGAAATCTGTTGCATTATCTTCAAGGTTCCATGGTGAAGGTGGCCCAATCTCCTGTGCCACAGCTCGCCCTCAACCCGACTCACCACTGCTTCTGCCTTGCATGCCATTGTTGCGCAGCCATCTACATGCAACTGATAAAGGTTCTTGACTCGAAACATTATCTTTCGGGTTTCTCCAGTTGTCTTACAACACAGGAAAGCCTTTCCCTCGCTGAAAACAACATCACATCCCGTGTCTTCTAACATCGCCACCGATATAAGATTCTTCTTCAATCCTGGAACATGCATCACTTCCTTCAATATGAAGGGTTTACCAGACTCCTTCTCAAAGGAAATGGTACCGATACCGGTCACACTGTATCTACCATCATCGCCCATCTCGATGTGCACTCCAAGATCTTTCTCGTCCAGATCAGAAAACAAATCTCGATCTCCTGTCATGTGAAAAGACGCACCAATATCCAAGAACCATACTGATCCCATCACACTTAATACCAAGCATGCGATCAATGAAAAATCAAACTCAAACTGCAAGGCTAAGGCCTCTCCTGCTGCAGATCCAGCAACTTGCTTATTCATCTTCTTCTGCGGACAATTTGTGGCATAGTGTCTGTGCTGGTGACAGTGAAAGCACTTCACCTTGGACATGTCCTGCTTCTTGCCTTTCGCACCAGAATGAGAAGCCTTCTTGTTCTTCCCCTTCTTTTCTTTGGCAGCCAAAGTGCAATTTTCTTCATCAGTTTCCTTTGATGAAGATCCGTCCCTGGTATTCCACCTGATCTCCTCTTGCACAAGATCCGACCAAAGTCTCTCCCATCCTGGCAATTTCTCCCATCCATTGACAATGTCCTGATAGGAATTCCAACTCTTCGGAAGACCAAGTAGATCCGAGCTCACCAAGTCCTCATCATCGACAGTCACCCCCACACTTCCAAGCTCATCCCGACACTGGGTGAACTTCATGAGATACTTGGGCATACTGTCGCCTTTCTCACACTTGATGTTTATGAGTTGATCCTTGAGCGCCAACTTCCTCTGGTCGCTCTTGCTTTGGAATAATTCTGTCAACATTTTCCACATAAAATATGGAGAAGCCTTTCCATGTAGGCTGGACACAATGTGATCCTTCATGCCCTCCAACAGAATCCTTCAACACTTTGCTGTCTTCTTTTGCCAATCCCCGACTTGAGAAACATCAGCAGGTTTTGGGACATCCGCATCTATGAACACTTTCAAACCATTATCATCTAACACCACCTCCATCCTGTCCTTCCATGCAATATAGTTTGGGCTGCCCTCAAGGGCATACTCCAATCGCAATCCATTGAAAGACATTTCAACTTTGACACCAAGAAAACACCACTACAAATTCGAATTCCACCAGCACAAGACTCAACTTCTTCCGATCTCAAATTTGTGAGAGCAAAGTATTTCTTGTATATATATTGATTGTACAAGCATTCACCAGATATCTCACCTTCCAAAAGAAGGATGAATCCAGAGGCTACCTGGCCCGATCACAGACTCTACCTGAAGAAATAAAATGTAAACACTTCCTGAATAATAGATCTGATGATCAACCTGGCTCTGATACCATGTAGAAATTTTGAATAATATGACACATATTGACAAAGATTATCCTGATTATACACTTATTTGTGGAACATGCATAATACATAACCTCCTCTACGTTGATCATCAATTTTGCGGAAACAAAACAATCACATGCGCACATAGAAGCATCAATCACACATATCAACACAGTATGTATCCGGGGAAAGCATAAAGCTAAAAAGCCCCTGCTATCTGTATATTATATTGATTGAGAACATGTAACATTACACAATACAATACTCCTCGCAAGTAATCAGTACTAGCTCCACCTGTTACACACAAAACTAGCTCAGATCCGAATAAGTCACAGGTTCAAATCTCCTCTGCAGATTTGCCTGCCTCTATTGCACAATCCCAAGTGAAAATCACGTGAGAACAAGCTATATTTCACTGGTTATGTACTGCGCAATCCTCATGGGCATACTCAATCCATGATTGTGCAAATCTCATGCACAACTGATAGTAGCAACTCACCCTTTCACTTATCTCTAACACTTGTCTCCACTGAACTGTGCATGCACTGAGTTAACTGATGTATTCTTCAGTTGCTTTATGAGTTAATAATTAGTGAATTAATTAATGACCAATTCAAACATCTCATCACTTACTCTATTTGCCAATTAGACTAAATACAACTAGTTCAACCAAGTTAAACTGAACACAACTCCATCAACTCCACATCTAGTCCACTAAACTCATCACTTGAGTTCTAACTGACGGCCTGCATGCAATAGCTCAGTCAACCCATAGGTAACCATGTGATTCCTTCTAGCAGCTGCATGTGCCACATTTGTAGCTCCAACTGAAGTGCTCCAAGGGAATAAGATAATGTTTATAGTCCAAATATTATTAAGGGCTAATAATATTCAACTGTTCTATATTTAGACTGACAATATCACCGTTGTTGTCTAAAAATAGAAGTCCATCTATTTTTTCCAACTTGACCAATCATCCATAAATAGCATCCTACAACTCATAGACCATGATCCATATGTCTAAAAATAGACATATTCTAAAAATAGACTTTGCGCCAAAATTTTCCTGCGGGCCCACTTAGTGAAGGTGACTTCTTTTCACTAAGCTCCATCATCATGTTGCATTCTCAACACTCCCTCTCAACAAGACATGGATTATCTGCAACCCCTATCCTGTTTCTGTGGTATTTGAATTTGCTCCTGGTGAGCGCCTTCGTCAAGATATCAGCATCCTGATCCTCAGTTGGAATGTATGAAAGTAACATGATTCTCTGCTACACACAATCTCTGATATGATGGTACCTGATGTCAATGTGTTTGGATCTATCATGAAATACTGGATTAGCCGAGAGTTTAATGCAACTTTAGTTATCATAATAAATCATAGTAGGCTCCAAATGAGAACTGAACAACCCGACCAGAATTTTCGCCATCCATATAGCCTCGCAAGCAGCCAAACTTGTTTCCATATACTCAGCCTCTGTTGAACTGAGTGCCACGAATCTCTGCTTCCTGTTGTACCAAGAAACTACTGTCGACCCGATACTGAAGATCCCTCTAGATGTGCTCTTTCTGTCCGTTGGGCTCCCTACCCAATCTGCATCCGTGAAGCCACATAGCTTCATCTCATCCTCTTTTTTGTACCACAATCCATATCCCGATGTGCCTCTAATATAACGCAATACATGCTTGCCCGCCTTCCAGAAGAGCTTGGTTGGCTTAACCATAGCTTGTGAAAGTTGGTTAACTGCATAGAATATATTGGGTCATGTATTGACAAGATACATAAGTGACCCCACCAACTGTCGAAAAACAGTGGCATCCACTACTTCCGCTGAAGTAGCATCCTCCTTCCTCCAACCTCCAGGAAGAGGAGTATCAACAGGCTTGCAGCCATGCATGTTGAACTTCTCCAATATCTCCCGAGCATACTTACCCTGAGAAACAAATAGTCCACCACTGTGCTGCCAAATTTCCAATCCTAGGAAATAATGAAGGAGGCCGAAGTCCTTCATCTCAAACTTCCTCGCAAGATCCTCCTTGCATGAAAGTATCAACAGCTCATCTCTCGTTATAATCAAATCATCTACATAAAGTATAATGATAAGCAACTTACGCTCCACCACAATCTGGTATAGGTTAGGATCTGCCTCACTCTTGGAGAATCCAAGTCCGGTGAAATAGTTGTCTATCCGTGTATACCAAGCACGAGGTGCTTGTTTCAACCCATACAGTGCTTTCTTGAGCCTGCACACATGCGACTCGTTGCTGAAGATCTCGAAACCTTCGGGTTGCTCTATATACACTTCCTCCTCAATGACTCCATTGAGGAACGTAGTCTTCACATCCATCTGATGAATGTGCCACCCCATCTGCACTGAGAGAGCAGGAATCGTCCGCATGGAAAAATACCTTGCGACGGGTGCAAAGGTTTCCTCATAATCAATCCCTTCTCTCTATGAGAAGCCTCGGGCAAAAAATATTTCCTTGTACTTCTCCACACTCCTGTCAGCTACCTGCTTCACTTTGTAGATCCATCTCGAACCCACCACTGATTTGCCTTCTTCTTTTGGGACAATCTCCCATGCACTGTTTCTGACAATCGAATCATACTCTTCCACCATGGCATCTACCCATGCGGGTTCCTCCACAGCTTCCTCGAAATAGGATGGCTCAGTCATGACACATTTGCTCACAAGAGCCATGTATCCAGTGTACCGATCAGGTGACTATCTCTGCCTGCGCTCTGCTGTTGGTGGTCCTACAACCTTCTCTGCATCTCGAGCTAGTCGCTCAGCTTTTGTAGTGCGCTTTTGCCCTCTGATGGTTGGCGCTGCATGAGTGGTCTCTTCCACTCCATGAACTTCATCTTGTGGCTGATCCACATCCTGAAGCTCATCCTTAGGAACTAATAGCTCCTCATCTGCATGCAAGTGTGGCTCCCTCTCAAGTGAACACTTCATGGCTTTCTCCTCATGAAATTTTATATCCCGTCGCACAATAGTCTTGAGACTATATGGAAAATACACACGATAGTTATGGGGCATATCAGTGTACCCCACAAATATCCCAACCTCTGTAGTCAACTCCAGCTTCTTCCTGGCATCCTTCGTCACATGCATGTAAACAGGAGAACCAAAAATCCTCAAATGGGAAATATCAGGCCTCTTACTTAGAATAAGCCTCCTCGAGTGTACTCATGCCAAGTACCTTGTGAGAAAAACGGTTCTACACATATACTGCAGTATTGCATGCCTTCGCCCACAAGTGAAGGGGTAGGCCCTGATCATGCAACATCGCCCGTGCAACACCCACGATCATTTTGTTCTTCTGCTCAGAAACCTTGTTCTATTGTGGGTTATGGGGAGCTGTGAGCTCTCTTTGAATCCCTCCTGTGCTGCAAAAGTCCTTGAACTCACCAGAGATGAATTCACCACCATTATCTCTCCTAAGAGCCTTCACCTTATTCCCCGATTCCTTCTCGACCAGTGCCTTGAACTCACAGAAATTTGAGTATGTCTCGCTCTTCTTCTGAATGAAAAAGATCCAGCACTTTCGAGAGAAATCATCAACAAAGATCACGTAGTACCTGTGCTTTGTTGTTGAAGCAACTGAGAAAGGTCCACACACGTCTGTGTGAATTCTCTCAAGGATCGTCGTGGCACGACTATCCTTCTTGTGAAAGGTGGCTTTCACAACCTTTCCCAAAATACACCCCTTGCACTGATCTGATTGTGCAAGAGTGCCTTTAGGAAGCCCAATAGAAATCTTCTACAGTATATTCAAGGCTCCATGGTGAAGGTGGCCCAATCTCCTATGCCACAGATCGCCCTCATCCCGGCTCACCACTGCTTCTGCCTTGCATGCCATTGTTGCGCAGCCATCTACATGCAACTGATAAAGGTTCTTGACTCGAACCCCTATCTTCCAAGTTTCTCCAGTTGTCTTAATGCACAGGAAAGCCTTTCCCTCGCTGAAAACAACATCATATCCCCTGTCTTCTAACATCGCCACAGAGATAAGATTCTTCTTCAATCCTGGAACATGCATCACTTCCTTCAGTACGAAGGGTTTACCAGAATCCCTCTCAAAGGAAATGGTACCGATACCGATCGCACTGTATCTACCATCATCACCCATCTCGATGTGCACTCCAAGATCTTTCTCGTCTAGATCAAAAAACAAATCTCAATCTCCTGTCATCTGAAAAGGCACACCACTGTCCAAGAAACATACTGATCCCATCACACTTGATACCAAGCATGCGATCAATGAAAAATCAAGCTCAAACTGCGAGGCTAAGGCCTCTCCCACTGCAGATCCAACAGCTTGCTTATTCTTCTTCTTCTGTAGACAATTAGTGGCATAGTATCCGTGTTGGTGACAGTGAAAGTACTTCACCTTGGACATGTCCTGCTTCTTGCCTTTTGCACTGGAATGAGAAGCCTTCTTGTTCTTCCCCTTCTTTTCTTTGGCATCCAAAGTGCAATTTTCTTCATCAGTTGCCTTTGATGAAGATCCGTCCCTGGTATTCCACCTGATCTCCTCTTGCACAAGATCCAACAAAAGTCTCTCCCATCCTGGCAATTTCTCTCGTCCATTAACAGAGTCCTGATAGGAATGCCAACTCTTTGGAAGACCAAGTAGAGCCAAGCTCACCAAGTCCTCATCATCAACATTCAACCCCACACTTCCCAGCTCATCCCAACACTGGGTGAACTTCGTGAGATACTTGGGCATACTGTCACCTTTCTCACACTTGATGTTTCTGAGTTTATCCTTGAGTGCCAACTTCCTCTGGTCACTCTTGCTTCAGAATAATTCTGTCAACATTTTCCACATCAAATATGGAGAAGCCTTTCCATGGAGGCTGGACACAATGTGATCCTTCACGCCCTCCAACAGAATCCTTCAACACTTTCCTGTCTTCTTTTGCCAATCCCTGACTTGAGAAGCATCAGTAGGTTTTAGGACATCTGCATTTATGAACTCCTTCAACCCATTATCATCTAACACCACCTTCCATCATGTCCTTGCATGCAATATAGTTCGAGCTGCCCTCAAGGGCATACTCCAATCGCAATCCATTGAAACACATTTCAACTTTGACACCAAGAAAACACTGCTGCAAATTCGAATTCCACCAGCACAAAACTCAACCGCTTCCGATCTAAAATTTGTGAGAACAAAGTATTTCTTGTATAGAGATTGACTTTATGGGAATTCACTGGATATCTCACCTTCCAAAAGAAGGATGAATCCAGAGGCTACCTGGCTCGATCACAGACTCTGCCTGAAGAAATAAAATGTAAACACTTCCTGCATAATAGATCTGATGATCAACCTCGCTCTGATACCATGTAGAAATTTTGAATAATATGACACATATTCACAAAGATTATCCTGATTATACACTTATTTGCGGAACATGCATAATACATAACCTCCTCTACGTTGATCATCAATTTTGCGGAAACAAAACAATCACATGCGCACATAGAAGCATCAATCACACATATCAACACCGTATGTATCCGGCGAAAGCATAAAGCTGAAAACCCCCTGCTATCTAAATATAATATTGATTGAGAACATGTAACATTACACAGTACAATACTCCCCACAAGTAATCAGTATTAGCTCCACCTATTACACCCAAAACTAGTTCAGATCCGAACAAGTCACAGGTTCAAATCTCCTCCGCAACTTTGCCTGCCTCTGTTGCACAATCCCAAGTGAAAATCACATGAGAACAAGCTATATTTCACTGGGTATGTACTACCCAATCCTCATGGGCATACTCAATCCATGATTGTGCAAATCTCATGCACAACTGATAGTAGCAACTCACCCTTTCACTTATCTCTAACACTTGTCTCCACTGAACTGTGCATGCACTGAGTTAATAGATGTATTCTTTAGTTGCTTGATTAGTTAATAATTAGTGAATTAATTAATAACTAATTCACACAACTCATCACTTAGTCTATCTGCTAGTTAGACTAAATACAACTAGTTCAACCAAGTTAAACTGAACACAACTCCATCAACTCCACATCTAGTCCACTAAACTCAATCACTTGAGTTCTAACTGAAGTCCAGCATGCAATAGCTCAGTCAACCCATAGGTAACCATGTGATTCCTTCTGGCAGCTGCATGTGCCACATCTGTAGCTCCAATTGAAGTGCTCCAAGAGAATAAGATAATGTTTATAGTCCAAATATTATTAAGGGCTAATAATATTCGATTGTTCTATATTTAGACTAACAGTATCACCGTTGTTGTCTAAAAATAGAAGTCCATCTATTTTTACCAACTTGACCAATCATCCATAAACAACATCCTACAACTCATAGACCATGATCCATATGTCTAAAAATAGACTTTGCGCCAAAATTTTCCTGTGGGCCCACTTAGTGAAGGCGACTTCTTTTCACTAAGCTCCATCATCTTGTTGCATTTTGAACATGACGGAACTACCATATCAGGAGGGGAAAGGCGACCCAACCTATGCCAACAACTAGGTCTGGAGGCATCCAAAAGGCCGACTGTTGAAACGAATTTTCCCAATCTGGATCGTCGCGGGCAACAAACCAATTATTTGCGACGACATTGCGAGGATACTATGCATGTGGACCCACCATTGCTGGATACAACTTATAACTTCGTGCCACGTCTATAAATCCAACTGTCATGGGAAATAGATGTACACCTACGACGGAGTCACAATAAGACCGTTATGGACATGGTAACGTCATGTATATTAAGGCTTTACTCGCGACGAGGCAGAAACTTAGGGAATGAGGGTCAATTTGAGCAGCAGAGAGCATTTGATTAATCTCCTTATATCAATGGGAGGATATGAACATGTTTATTTGATGCATGACACAGTAGAGGGACTGAGATGAGGAAAGTGACAAATTATTGTGTAACACCAATCTGTCACTAGTCTCCGATTGGAGTTTTGCAATGATCAAACAAAAGACAAACGGATTGATATTAAAACTATCGACCGTCCTAAACTTAAGGTTATTACATTCATTGTTACCAGGCTATGCGGGAGTGCAGAATTGCATGTGGCTACTGGATCCCAGATGCAGATGGTTGTAGACTGTTATCGAGGCACCATATTCAACTGGTGCGAGGCTATGTTGGTAAATGTGAAAGGCCAACTAACCAGAGCAAAGAATGGATAGTTGAAAAACTTTGGATACGGTTTTATCATTGTCAGCTTTGCTCTAGAGAGGATCCCCATGTTAGCCCTGCAGCATATTCCTGTTGATGTTGGTCTTCCTCGAGAGCCTAGGATAATGCATTGGATTGCTTTGATGGCCTGTCACCCTGATGAGGGCTCAGAGGTTGCTCAATTTCCACCTGAGTATTTTCGTTGGTTGAACAACCAACTTTTTGTGATTCAATATTTTCCATATGTCAGGATGGATTATCGTGGTGGCCTAG
Source organism: Pinus tabuliformis (assembly GCA_031772625.1). Classification (NCBI taxonomy): domain Eukaryota; kingdom Viridiplantae; phylum Streptophyta; class Pinopsida; order Pinales; family Pinaceae; genus Pinus; species Pinus tabuliformis. The sequence goes on from CM062809.1 coordinate 1,097,556,728, forward strand.
ACATGACTCTTCCACCAGGAGAGCAATGGGATGATTCAGGTAAAAATCATTTTCAACACTTTCTAAGTTTTAATTAATTTTTTTATTTTAAATCGTCCCAAACTGACAATCAAAAGTTTTAAATGCAGATGTGGGTCCATGATGACTAGCCACTCTCCAGCCTTATGAGAGGAGACACCCATTTGTAGTAGTACTGGCCCCATAGGACCAATCAGCAGAGATCCTAACCAACTTGGAGCATCATCTAGAGCAATGGTTTCTTATCGTGATCATCACCAGGGATAGGATGATCGATTTTGTAGACTCACATGACATTTTTGTCCTTTTTCTATTATCATTTTTGCCGATCATAAGGTGTTTTTCAACCTATGATCGAAGACGATGTATAATTTGACACACTTCTTCTATGCTATGATATATCATTATTACCAGATATCTTGTGTAACATGTTATTAAAAGTTTTTAAATTTACTGTTTTGATTATTGCAAATCTCTATTTATCATACCGGAAGCAACTGCATCTGCTAATGTATTTAAATGTCTTGGAATATGTTGATATTCAATGTAATATAATTCACGTTCCAAGAGACGAACTCTCAAAAATAATCTTAATAACACTAGATTTCTAATGGCATAAACCCTTTTAAGTTGTAATACAACGAGTTTAGAATCCAACCTAACAATCAAACTCCGAATCCCAAATGAGATGGATTCAGATAATAACTCAATCACTACACTATACTCTACAATGTTATTCATTTTTTGACTGAGGCTTACCCCATGCATAGATACTAACTCATCAGAGGGTGAATAGATAACTCAAGCTGTGGAAGAAATGTTCTGTGTATTATGACAAGCACCATCAGCAAAACCAATGTATGTTTGAAGAGACGTCGACATCTGCAATATCAAGAGTAAAATCAATATAAGCAGGAATAATGATAAGAGCACTCTCTAAACTAGGCACACTTTTCTAATCTAAAACACACCAGCTATAAAGAAACTAATCTAACAAAAAATCTCCACCCAAAAGTTAAGCATAATATCTCTTCAGATAAAGTCCATTTCTGGGTTTACCCAAAGAGACATCGTCAAAATCTATCAATTCATAAGCCCCTTTTGCCAGCTTTCGCTTAACAATATAAGGACCATGCCACATAGGTACAAATTTTCCAACCCCTAGCTTATCATTTGCTTTATTATATAGTAAAACTAGGTCTCCTTCTAAAAAATTACGACGTGTAACATTTCGGTTGTACTGAGCTTTTATTCGTTTTTCATGAGTCTCGTTTGCTATTGCAGCAATGCGTTGATTCTCATCTAGATGAGATAAGTACAAAAAATATTTCTCCTCTTCAGAAGTAGCTGGGAGTAATTCTATGGCTAATTGTAATGACGAAATTTCGCATTCAATAGGTAGCACTACTTCCCAACTATAGACCAGTTGAAAAGGAGTGAAACCCGTTGATGTTTTTACTGAGTTCCTCTATGCCCAAAGTGCTGAAAATAGCATGGTATGTCAATTTGACTTATGAATACCAATGATTCGTTGGATCATAGTGACTAAAAATTTATTGATAGCTTCAACCAAACCATTAGCCCGTGGCTAATATGGAGTAGAACTATCGTGGCACAAGCCAATTTGATCTGTCAGTTCAGTCATCATGGTATTTCGAAAGTGACTTCCATGATTAGTAATAATAGCTTGAGGAACACTGAATCTAGCAATTATATGATTGAATACGAAAGTTGCAGCAGTTTTTCCGTCTGCCAAAAATGTAGCCATCGCCTTGGCCCACTTAGTAAAATAATCTACCGCTAGGATGATATATGCATGCCCCCCACCCGAGTGAGGGTTACATGTAATAAATTCAATACCCCACTTTGTGAAAGGACTGACAACAATTATAGGGTGGAGTGGAGTGGGTGGAGCATGCATCTTACAATAAAAAATTTGACAATTGTGGCATTTCCAGACTGCATAGATACAATCTTTGAATAAGGATGGCCAGAAATAACTAGCGCGCAATATCTTTTGGGATGTGGCATACCCAGACGTATGACCGCCACATGCTCCAGATTAATAGTCATTGAGAACCTTCTCATCTTCTTCATGAGTTAGACAACGTCGGAAAACAGAATCTGCCCCTTGACGATAGAGTGTATCACCAATAATATTGTATTGTTGGGATTGGAAACGTATTTCCTGTCTTTGAGATCACGAGATTTCAGGCCGAAAAGATTGGGTTTGGAGATAAACAATAATATATCCACACCAAGGATCAAGAGTACTGATAAGAAACAAGGATTCATCCGTAATGGGCTGCTCTGCCACTATTTCAGTATTAGTACGCAGGAAATCACACATTAGTTCGGCAAAAACCAAAGGTTTCTTTGCTTTGGATTTTTCAAATTCCAAGTCAAATTCCTACAGGATAACTATCTATTTGGAATACTTGACCCCTAGCAATTGTTTGGTCAAGACATACATCATAGGGTTACAGTCATAAATTACCATGGTTTTGCATAATAAGATGTACTAATGAAATCATTGGACAGCTTGGATAGCTACCAAGGCCAATTTCTCCACATGTGAATATATAAGCTCAGTCAGATGCAGAGTTCTACTAAGATAGTAAATCACATGTTCGTTGTTGAATTCATCTTCCTGAACTAAAACCATGCCAATGGTGGAATGAGAAGCAGTGAGATACAAAAAGTAATCCTGGCTGTAATTGGGAGGATGTAGTAATGGTGCATGGGTTAACATGTGTTTAAGTGCATCAAAAGATTTGTCAGCAATCTCATCCCAAAAGAATGGAGTATTCTGTTTCAGCAATCTGGTAAAACCTTTCATTATCTCGGCATAGTTAGGAATGAAACGACGCAAAAAAAAATTCTTTCCCTTGCAAACTTTGGAGTTGGCGACGAGTTGAAGGAGGAGGTAGATTGACGATAGCTTCAAACTTTGAGGGATCGACATGAATGACAGCTTTTGAAATGACAAATCCTAGTGAATGACCTGTTTCTACACAGAATACACATTTGTGTGGGTTCAGCCGAATTCAATAATGTCTACATCTCATAAAGATAGCTCGTAAATGAGTGAGATGATCAGCTCTATGCAATAAATGGGTAGGTAAATCATCAAGATAAGGCTGCACAATGTGCTTGATGTCATGAAATGCGTAAGACATAGCCCTTTGAAAAGTTGCTATAGCGTTCTTCAATCCAAAGGGTAATTTGCAATAAGCAAATGTCCCCATGGACAAATGAAAGTTGTTTTAGGTTGATCAACAAGGAGTTACTATCTTGATTTGATTGTAACTGGAAAAACCATCCATAAAGGAGAACATTTCACTGTCGGCACAGTCATCAATAATTTGATCGATATAGGGGGTTGGATGATTGTCTTTAGGACAAGCTCGATTAATATCCCTATAGTCAATACATATTCTTATCATTCCTTATTTTTTATTAACAGGAACAATATTTGATACCCAATCTGTTAAAGGAATTGGATAAATGAAACCTGCATGAAGTAATTTCTCAACTTCAGCTTTGATAGTAGCAGCTTTTCTTGGATGTATCTGTCGTATACATTGTTAGACAGGTTTAGCATCTGGGTATATTTTAATTTCATGGAAAACAATTGATCGATCGATTCCTGGCATTTCTTCACATCACCAGGCAAACACGTCACGTAATTCTTGAAATAGGGCTTTATAAATTTGGATTTCATTGTCCGTACAGGAAGCCCCTATATGAATGTTTTCAATAATTATGGGCTTAACTGAAATTTCAATAGGAACCGTTCGAGAGATATTTCCCAAATTTAACTCAGAATAAAAATGTTGCAATGGATTATGTGGTTCTTTGACATAGTCAGTAGTAAAAATAGATGAAAAATCATTTTCAAAATGATCAAACTCAGGTAAAAACGAAGAGCGATGATGAAGATCTTCCCATGGTAGATCATCAATAGACAAAATTTCATGAATCTTCTCATCAGTACGAACAAGGTCAAAAGTGTTGTTGTAGTTGAGGTTGACATCGAAAGTGATTCCCCATGGACCACATTCATTGGATCAATTTCAGTTGAACAAGAGTTAGAAAATGACTGTATAGCCTGATATGCAATTTCAAAGGGACTCAAAGGCATCGCACCATCAAATTAATCCACATCAGAATCGGAAGGTACGATCCAAGGATCATCAAAAGCAATAGTGCTCAATGAAATCATATGAATAGTTGCAATAGAAGGCAATGCGTTAGGAGGAGGGAAGGAAAAATTTCCTAGCAAACCAGAATCTTTAATCAAACCTACTCCAACATCCTTGTAAGGGATAGTTGTTTTACCGGCGTGTTGAATACTATCTGAAGAGGCTGGGTCGAATGAGAAATAAGTTAGCTAGTCTATCGTAATGATCTTTTCGTTATGAGGAGACTTGATAAGCCGAAATACTAATGAAACAATAGCAGCCATAGCATAAGACCAACTGCAACCCAGGAGAAGGTTGTAATCTAGAGGGGCATCAACCACTTCCACATCTAGATTTACGATTTTGCCTTCGACCCCTATAGGTGTTACACTAAAAAATGTCACCTTAACTACTTACAGTTAGTATGGCTCAAATCAACAGTCATGCTACCCTTTTTAGGCAAGTCTTATGCCTCTGTTATTCATCTCAAACTCAAAGAAGAGAGAAAGTCTTGTAAAAACTATGTTTATCTCTGGGGTCGCAGGTTCTCTCTAGCCTTACCTGCGGGGACGCTGACCATGTTCACAAAAGCTGTGTCCATGGACGCTCTGTATGTTAAAGGACAGGTGCGTCCTTCTGTAAAAGGCAAAATGCGCGAGTTTTATCTTGAAAAAGTTACTTGTGGTTACTTCTAGAACATTCTAGAGATCGGTTTGATGAAATGGATGCGCCTCCAGTTGGTTCATGTATCTCTATTAAGAGGGAACTTATCCCATCAATAAGGGAGCTATCCCACCCATAGAGGGGAATGATCCCATTGATGGTGGACCTGAATAACCTCTTTACAGCACTATAAATAAAGACATTGAGCCAGAAGGAGAAGAGGTTGGAGCTATACATTTTCTTTGGGTAAATGCTGCAGGATTTAGGTCTTCCATTAGAACCTTTGTGAGGAGATATTGTCTTTACATGATTCTACTTGGAAGTGGGTGAGCTTTGTCAAAGTAGAGGAAAACACTTGATGGACCCTGGGAGGAACTTGTACAACACCAAGGCCAGGTTGTAAGAGTTTCTTTGTTTCGTTATTAATACAAACTGGTTTATTTTTCTCAATAGCTTATGTTAATGAGTTATTTCATGTGTTCCTTGGTCTGCATGTTGAATGTATGTTTTATTATATGAAATACAAGTGCTTGGTAATTGTTTGATTGTTTGTGGTTGCAGGAATTGACTTGAAGGAGGAGCTCATCCGGATCGCCAAGGACGGACTACAACAACAGCGTTTTGGAATAAGGTAAGCCTAAACACTTGTAGTTTTCATGTTGTAAAAGGTATATTTAGAGAAAGATTACTCCATTTTGTCTTGTTTGTCGCTAGAGAGTTTAGACTCCTAGGGAGGTCAGTTGTGTCAGCCCAAATGACTTTTTCCGCCACGACAAATTGGCGACTCCACTGGGGAATCCATTAATGAGAGAGTCTTTTCCTTTATATGAACTTTGCTTTGAGAAAATCATTTTTATTTTCTGGTTTTTGACTGTGAGAATTAGTATTTGGGTGGCTTAGCTTTAGATTTAGTTAGATTTGGTTTTTCTTCCTTTTTCCAGAAGGACACACCCTCTGAGTACTGCACAGTGTGTCTTTGGACGCGCTGTTGCCGTTTGCACAGAGCGGGCCCGCACCTGTGACAACGGGTGGCCTGCGTCTTCCTGTAAACTTTAAGAAAATTCCATTTTTGCTTTAAATTGCTTTTAGATTTTGATTTTCCTTAGTGTTTTCTGCCCAGATCCTTTAGTACCCTATCAAAAATTTTCACCTAAACTTGTTTTGTGAGCTTTGAGTGTTTTAGTGGATTTCAACGAAGTTTAGACCTAGGGTTTGATTTTTGGATAGGTTCTGTAGTGACTTTGATAGTAGAAAGTTGTCCAGCCTTAGATCTCTCTGGTTAGTCAACCTTCTTAGAAGTCGGGCCTGTCGTAAAGTCTCCTTGTTTGAGCAGCTTGCCATTTAAGTTGTTTTGGGTCAAATTTCGAATTGCTTGTTTATAAAGTGTTGATTTCCATTTTACAAAAAGAACAAAAAGATTAGAGTTTTGTTTTGGCTAGTTTTTGGTTCTGCAATAAGCTAGTCCTTGATTTGATTGTGATCAAGTAAAACACCTTAGAATAATCATTGTTAGTTTTGGCCTCGTTAAAATTGCTTAGAATAAATTTGCCTTTAGTTTGCTTATGAGTGGATTTTCATAGATTTTAATAGTCGTTAAGATTGATTTTTGGTTATATTAGATTTGTTTGCTTTATTAAAAGAAAAATACAAAAACATCTTCTTTAAAAGTCTTGTTTCAAGTAGCTTTTTGTTTTTTGAAAGAAGAAAAGAGTTTTTTCGTGCATGTAAAGAGAAGTTATGTTTTTATGCTTGGAAATGAAAATCGAATTGTTTCTTTGATTGTCTTCAATTAAGAAGTTGCTTTTATAAAGATTGCATTCTCTCAACTTTTTAGTTAAAACAATTCATCGAAAAAGCAAAGTAGTGGATAAATCATCCTAGGTGCATTTTGTAGTGGTTTCGAGTCGAGTCAACACACCACTAGTTTCACTTCCATCACCTTTTGACTTAAGAAACAACCTTAAAAGTAACGCTTAAATTAAAATTGAACTAGTAACTTTTATTTTCTAGGGCTCTGAAGCACCAACATAGCTTAGGCTAGGGTCTTGGAGTAGGTGAGTACTTAACTCTCCAAGACTACAAACAAATCCAATTGTTTCAGTTACATTCTGGGAAAGCTCCTCTTAAAGGAGAAGCACGAGCTCGTGTCCGAACCAGTGAGGGGATCATTCCTCCCTCGTTGGGAACGACGCCAGACAGTACGTATTACAAACGGTAAACCTCGGATTAACCATTGTCGAGGAGCCAGGGGTCACTTATCGGTAAACCTTGGATTACTGTCAAGGAGCCGGTAAGGGGATTGAGCTTGTTACTCTGCCCTTGCGTGCTGTCGGAGTTTAGACTGTTCCCCCAGGTGTAATTGTTGTGATTGGTAACCTTAGTGGCCATAATATCTAGGATTCTACCCAAGGTGACGGTGGAGGGAAGGTCCCACTGTACCTGGAGCAGACGTCGGCTATACTCACTTGGATTTTCTGGGGGGTTCGCTTCACTTCGAGACGGTTAAAGTGGAGGAACTTGGTCCAGTCTATTCATTAAGCAGGTTGTCGGCGTAACTGTTCCACCCGCCATTTCTGTACTGAATCCTGCGAGGTTGGACCTAATCACCAACTAGCGCTTTTGGTCCGGAAGATACTGTTTGTGTGTGCTTTGACGCTCTAGATTCTTTAGGCGTGTGCTTCAAATTTGTTTGGTTCTTTAGAAGACTTTAGGTGGTTTGATTTGAAATTTTTTGCTTTGTTTTCGTGTGTTGTAGTTAAAAATCATTAATTGTGGCGGAATTACCGAGACGGTCCCGTCGAATTGCGGGCCAGTCTCCTGAAGTTGTTTCTATGGCCGAATTGTTGAGAAGATCCCGTGAACTTAGGGGTTCACCTCCTCGAGATGACCCCAGTAATTTAGAAGGTTTAAAGGTCCTTGTAACTCCTCCTAGTGGCAGTAGAGTAGGTTCACCTGAAGAAGGAGAATCTTCCTTGGTAGTCCATCCAGATTACCAAAGTTTAGAAACAGGTTACAATCCCGAAGCTGTTACAGTTTCCGAGCTTGCTGGTAGTTTTTCATCTGCCAGTGAAACAGGCGAAGAACCTGAAATTTCCGAACCTGTTACTCCAACTCCTAGTGTTCCTGATTCACCAAGAATAGAAAGAATTATCACCGAAAATCTTCCTGTTGGATTAATTGCTATAGAAAAACTTGTTCCAGAGGAAGAAATAGGCGTTTCTGATTCTGAAGATCTAATTACCCTTGATCTAAGGGAGCGTGAATCCATCTTTTACAGTCCTCCTAGAAGTGAACCTTGGTACCTTGCTTTAACCAATTTTTTAGACAACTCAGTAGGTTTTTCTACACCTCGTACTCCTTTTCCACCTGGAGGAATTCATACTCCTGTAAATATGTCTGGTCAGTCATCTGTGTTTACACAAAGTCCTGAATCATTTTTACATGGCGGTCCTTCTGTTCCTACTGGGTATCAATCACTTTCTGGTACCTTTGCGGGAGCATCTCCTCAACCCATTGATCATGGGTTATTAGTTGGAAACAGTGGTAATGTACCATTGAGTATAGGTGATGTTTATATGATGTCAGGTTCAACTCCCGTTAACCAACCTCAAGGTGGCCAATTACCGCCTGGGGGGCAACCTTCGTTAATGCCTGGGGGGCAACCTCAAGGTACTTCATTCGTGTCTGGGGGGCAACCTCAAGGGTATCAACCCCAAGGGTATCAACCCCAGCCTCAATATGTACCCCAAAGTCAACCTCAGTATCAATATCAACCTCAAGGATGGCAACCTCAAGGATGGCAACCTCAAGGGTATCAACCCCAAGGGTATCAACCCCAAGAGTATCAACCTCAAGGATACCAACCTCAAGGTCAAGGTCAACCCCAGTACTCGTATTTACCTCAAGGTTATCAACCTACGGGTCAATACCCTGGTCAAAGTTATCAACCACCTCAAGGGCAATCATATGGGACTGCACCTTACAGTTATCAACCCTATCCTCAATACGGCTATGGATCTCAGTATCCTCAACCTGTTACGAGTCAATACCCTGGAATGTTAACATGGGATCCGTCACAGGGTCAACAGATGTTGCAACCAAGTATACAGTCGGTACCTCAAGCAGGACAACCTGTAGTTCCTGGTCCACCCCAGCAACCGCAACCTGTCCAGTCAAGTGTTCAGACCCCTGTAACTTCGGTAGTTACTCAGCCGCCAATTGCACCTGGTACTCCACCTCACACGGCTGCAGCAACTACCGCTACATCTACCATGCTTACTTCTGGAGTATCGGCAGCTCCGGTTTCTACTGTCCCTGTAACCACTCCTCAGACATCTGTACCGTTGTCTGGATCTACGGTTCAAACCACAGTCCAGATGCCTGTAGGCCAACCTGGTACAAGTACGGTTGTTACTACTCAACCTCAATTTGTTCAACCTCCGTACCAGGGACAGTATCAACCTGGGCAAGCTGCCCAACAACCGGTTTACCAGTATCAACCGTATCCTGGGTACACTTATCAACAACCTCAGCAACCCCAGTACGGTCCGGTTAATCCTGGTTTTCCAGGAGGATATAATATCCCAAATGCGACTCCTGTTCCTAGTTATCCTGGATATCCTCCTCCTGGGGCTGGTATTGTGACTCAGAATTTTAGAGATCCTAACCGGCAGTTACCGTTTATTGCAACTTTAGATTTACCCGACTTGACGCGCCTAACGAACGATCCAATTCAATATCTTCAGTTCTGGCCGCCAATGCCAAATAAGTTGCCCAGCGATATACCCAAGTTCGAAGGTAAGTCTGGAGAGGATCCGTCCAATCACGTGATGACTTACCACCTCTGGTGTGCATCAAATTCCATCTCAGATGATTCCATCCGCTTACGTCTTTTCCAGCGTACACTCATTGGTCTCGCGGCCAAGTGGTACATTGAGTTGCCACGGGCCTCTTTTTACAACTTTAGCCAGTTAGCTACCTCGTTCTTAACTCATTTTCAGTTACCAGTCAGATACGATAATGGTACAGAATTATTAACTTCGCTAAAACAATCGACATCCACGTACATTTCTGATCACATTCATGAGTGGAGACGTCGAAGGAGATTAGTGAAAGTTTTTATCCCGGACCAAATCTTAGCTGAATGGTTTGTCAAATCATTATTACCAAGAATTACTGAAGATGTAGCTAAGGCCGGAGTAGTTACTGAGGAGCAAGTCATTGCTCAAGCACAATACCTTGACTTAGTTTACACTCAGTCGGGTACGTTACACGAGAAAATTCCGGATCTTCCCAAGTCAAACCAAATCGCTGCTGCTCCTTCGGGATCTCATGCCGCTGATGGTATGATTGGTATCGTGACTACGAAGAGCAAGAAGAAGTCTTCCAAGGCTTCAACTACTCCAATTATCACTTTGCCTGATTCTCCGACAGGAGAGTCTTCTCCTGAACTCACCGCCGACATTCACGCCGTAGAGTCATCTACGGCCAAACCAAAAAACGGTGGAAAGAAGAAAGGAAAGAAGAAGGCCAAAGCAGACAAGGCTCCAAAGGAGAAAACCGAAAAGTCGGAAACCAATGACGAAAAGCGCAAACCTCGCTATCCTTGTCTCATTTGTGAAGAAGATCATTTTACGAGAGACTGCCCTCATCGGGCCGAGGTAGTGAAAATAGTCAAAGGTTCTCCCACTCCTGCTGTGTTAAAGAATCCATTTCCAGAGCAGGAAAATAAGATGATAGGTTCTTCTTCGAATGCCAGTGAAGAACCCATTTTGATGATGTCTCATGTCAGGATTGCGACTCGATCGCAAGATTATGGTAGTAAGGCTCCTGTTGATGGTAAAGAAGCAGAATCTTCTCACTCTAACCCATCAACCTCAGCTCCTGGTTCCGATCCACTACAGATCGAAAAACCTAACCCAGACTTAGTGATTAAGCCGCCCGCCAAGGGTGTACTTCGAAGGTCTGCTTTCAATCCACATGCGAGAGCAGCCCAGAATTACAACATTGTTGAAGACTTAGCTGTTTCACCTTCAGCAATGTCGGCACTCGAAGTGCTGCAATCATGTCCAGCACAACGAAAATTGCTTTTGTCGGCTATTGGAGCTGTCGATGTTCAGGACCCGAACCTAATGATCTTTGATCTAGAAAATAGTACACCACGTCTCCCCCATCAAATGGCTTTCCAAATCCCAGTGATAGTCAAAAACAGGCCTATTCATCGGACTGTGATTGATGAGGGAGCTTCTACGTGTATTATGTCGATTCAATGTTGGAGATCGCTTGGTTCTCCTTCGTTGAACCAATCCCCCACCATCCTTAAGGCCTTTGATGGCCGTGGGTTCCGTCCGTTTGGTATTCTACAAGAATTGCCTATAGGGGTCGAAGGTAAAACCGTTAGTCTGGATGTGGAAGTGGTTGATGCCCCTCTAGACTACAACCTTCTTTTGGGTCGAAGTTGGTCATATGCTATGACAGCGGTCGTTTCATCGGTCTTCAGAATAATTAAGTTCCCACATAACGGTAAGATCGTGACTATTGATCAGCTGACATACTTTTCATCCGACCCATCCTCTTCAGAAACTATCCAACATGTTGGTAAGACGACAATCCCTTATAGGGACATTGGTGTAGGTTTAGTTAAGGATTCCGGTTTACTGGGAACTTTTCCTCTCCCTCCACTCAACGTAGACCCTTCATTTGCAACGATTCATATGATCACGTCAGAAAACATTATTCATGATGATCCTTGGTATGTTCCCTCTGACTCTGAGCTAGATTCACTCGGTGATGTTATGCCGTTGAGTCCGTATGAAATTGCTTATGAAGCTCTTATGTCTTTTACCGATTTTCATTCAACCGAAACCGACCAAATGAATGTGGTCAGTGAAGAGTCACTTTTCACCTCACCTTTAGAACGGATAACGTTTCCCGAAGACGTGTCATCTGACGAACGACTTCGCGAAATCCTAAGTGTAGATGATCTACCATGGGAAGATCTCCATCACAGATCTTCGTTTTTACCTAAGGACGATGCATTTGAAAATGATTTTTCATCTATCTTTACCGCTGAATATGTCAAAGACGCTCAGGATCCAACGAAACATTCTGATTCGGAGTTGAATTTAGGGAATATTTCTCGTACTATTCCCATTGATATATCAGTGAAACCCGGAATTGAGGAGAACATTCATATAGGTGCCGCATGTACTGAAGAAGAAATCCAAACTTACAAGGCCCTATTCCAAGAATTCCGCGACGTGTTTGCCTGGTCTTACGAGGAAATGCCAGGAATCGATCCTGCCATTGTTGTTCATGAAATCAAAACCTACCCGGATGCTAAACCCATTCGGCAACGGTTGCGTCAGATTCACCCTCGAAAAGCAGCTGCAATTAAAGCAGAAGTCGAAAAGCTGTTGAAAGCAGGTTTCATTTATCCGATCCCGTTAACGGATTGGGTATCGAATATTGTTCCCGTCAATAAAAAACAAGGAACAATAAGAATCTGTATCGACTATAGGGATATCAATCGAGCTTGTCCAAAAGACAACTATCCTACGCCTTATATCGATCAAATTATTGATGATTGTGCCGGAAGTGAGATGTTTTCCTTCATGGATGGTTTCTCAGGCTATAATCAAATCAATATTCTACCTGCCGACCAACCAAAAACGGCATTCATTTGTCCATGGGGGACATTTGCTTATTGCAAATTACCTTTTGGGCTTAAGAATGCCGGCGCTACTTTTCAACGGGCGATGTCTTATGCATTTCATGACATCAAGCACATTGTGCAACCCTATCTCGATGATTTGCCTGCTCATTCTTTACATCGAGCTGATCACCTTGTCCATTTACGAGCAATCTTTATGAGGTGTAGGCATTATCGAATTCGGTTGAATCCCCACAAGTGTGTTTTCTGTATAGAAACAGGTCGATTGCTGGGATTTGTTGTTTCCAAAGCCGGCATTCGCGTCGATCCCTCGAAAGTCGAGGCTATCATCCAATTGCCTCCTCCTTCGAGTTTGCGCCAACTCCAAAGTTTGCAAGGGAAAGCGAACTTTTTACGCCGATTCATCCCAAACTACGCCGAGGTCACTAAAGGTTTTACACGGTTGTTGAAACAGAACGTACAATTCTTTTGGGACGAGATTGCCCAACAATCTTTTGATGCACTAAAACACGCGTTGACCCATGCACCGTTATTGCATCCTCCCAACTACAACCAGGACTACTTCTTATACCTCGCAGCTTCGCATTCCACCATTGGAATGGTGTTAGTTCAAGAAGATGAATTCAAAGCAGAGCATGTGATATATTATCTTAGTAGAACCTTAAATCCCACTGAGTTAAAATATTCGCATGTGGAGAAATTGGCCCTGGCAGCCGTTCAAGCTGTCCAGCGTTTTCGTCACTACATTCTTCTCCGCAAAACTACGGTTATTTCGGATTGCAACCCTATGATTTATATCTTGACAAAAAAACTGCTAGGGGGCAAGTACTCTAAATGGATTGTCATCCTGCAAGAGTTCGACTTGGAGTTTGAGAAGTCCAAGTCTAAGAAATCTTTAGTCTTCGCGGAATTGATGTGTGATTTCCCGAGTGCTGACACAGAGACTGTGGCAGAAGAGTCCATTGCGGACGAATCTTTGTTTCTTATTAGCACTGTAGATCCGTGGTATGGGGATATAATCATCTATCTCCAAACCCAAACCTTTCGGCCTGAAGCTTCCAAGGAAGACCGTCGAAAAATTCGGTTTCAATCCCAGCAATACAGAATTATTGGAGATACACTTTATCGCCTGGGGGCAGACTTAGTTTTTTGACGTTGTTTAACTCACGACGAGGCTGAGAGAGTTTTGAATGATTGTCACTCTGGAGCATGTGGCGGTCATATGTCTGGGTATGCCACAGCTCAGAAAGTGTTGCGCGCTGGCTATTTCTGGCCGTCTATGTTTAAAGATTGTATCCTTGCCGTCAGAAAATGCCACAACTGTCAAGTGTTTGATCGAAAGATGCGCGCTCCACCTGCTCCTCTCCACCCTATAATTGCCGCTGGTCCATTCGCCAAATGGGGTATTGACTTTATTACTTGTAACCCTCACTCGGCCGGGGGGCATGCGTATATCATCCTCGCGGTTGATTATTTTACTAAATGGGCCGAGGCGATGCCTACATTCGACGCAAGCGGCAAGACAGCTGCAGTTTTCGTATTCAATCATATCATAACTAGGTTTGGTGTCCCACAAGCAATCATTACTGACCATGGAAGCCATTTTCGAAACATCATGATGACTGAGCTTACAAGCCAGCTTGGTTTGCGCCACGATAGCTCTACTCCTTATTATCCGCAAGCCAACGGTTTGGTTGAGTCAATCAACAAAGTTCTAGTCATCATGATTCGACGGATCATTGGTATCCATCGAACGAATTGGCATAACATGTTATTTTCGGCGCTATGGGCATATCGAACTTCAGTGAAAAATTCAACAGGTTTCACCCCTTTCCAGCTAGTTTATGGCTTAGAAGCTGTGTTACCTATTGAATGCGAAATCCCATCACTTCAAATGGCTGTCGAATTACTTCCAGCTACTTCCGAAGAGGAGAAACGGTTGTTATACTTGGCTAAATTAGATGAGACTCGACGTGACGCTACTTTAGCTATCGAGACTCACGCAAAACGAATGAAAGCTCAGTACGATAAAAATGTAACTCCTCGAAGTTTTTCGGAAGGAGACCTAGTACTATTATATGATCAAGCTAACGATAAGCTAGGTGCCGGAAAATTCGTTCCCATGTGGCATGGGCCCTACATTGTAAAGCGAAAGCTAGCAAAAGGGGCTTATGAGCTAGTTGATTTTGATGGGGACTCTTTGGGCAAACCCAGAAATGGACTTTACCTAAAGAGGTATTATGCTTAAAATGATGGGTATGGAGAAATTTTTAGATAGGTTAGATTTTCTTTCTAGCTAGCAAGTGTGTTAGTTTAGTCAGTGTGCTTAGCTTAGCGAGTGTGGTTTTTCGTCATTATTCTGGCTTATCTTGGTTTTACTCTTGATATTGTAGATGTCGACGCCTCTCCAAACATAAATTGGATTTGCTGATGGTGCTTGTCGTAGTACACGGAATATCTCTTCCGCAGCTTGGGTTATCTATTCACCCTCTGACGAGTTAGTTTCTATGCATGGGGTAAGCCTCGGTCAAACAACGAATAACATTGCAGAATACAGTGCAGTGGTTGAATTATTATCCGAATCTATTTCATTTGGAATTCGACGTTTGATAGTGAGGTTAGATTCTGAACTTGTTGTATTACAGCTTAATAGAGTTTATGCCATTAGAAATCCTGTGTTATTAAGGTTGTTTTTGAGAGTGCGTCTCTTGGAACGTGAATTTGATTACATTGAATATCAACATATTCCAAGGTCCCTGAATACATTAGCAGATGCAATTGCTTCTCGAGTGTTGGACAGACATTTATAAAAATCATGCAAGTAAATTTAAAAACATTTCATCATACATGTTAAACAAGATAAGCCGGTAATAGTGATATATATAGATAGGAGTGTGTCAAAAATATATACATCGTCTTCGATCATAGGTTGAAAACACCTTATGATCGGCAAAATGATAGTACAAAAAGTCAAAAATGTCACATGTGACTACAAAAAGTGACTAGTCAATCACTGGTGGTGCTCTCTGTATGACACCACTGCGCGGGCTACCTTACGCAAAAATCTCCTAAACGGTCCAGGGACCGCGACTACAAAACGCTGAAGCCTGATAGGAATGTCGTCCATAGTAGTCTCAGGTATGTCTGCCGTGAGACGCTCTAGATCATGCTCCAACTCAGCTAGTACGTCTGCAGCCGCGTCCTGTGGGGCCGGTACCGGTGCAGCTGGATGTAGTCTATCATAAGGCCAGAGGTTGGCTGGACGCTGTGGACCAACATCTGCATTTTGAAAATTTTACTGTTAGTTTGAGACGATATATATGAAAAATAAAAAAATACATAGTTAGAAAACTTGTGAAAATAAAAGTACCTCTGTCGTCCCATTGTTCTCCCTGTGGAAGAACCATGTCCGGATCACCTCTGAAATCCATTCCGGCATACGGAAAGTCCTGTATCACAAAAAGCTGGCCCTCTAACCAGTCAAAGTAACTGTCTGAGAATCGAACCACTACCGCACCCTCGTCAGGATGCCGGGCCATCACCGCAACCCATCGTATCAGCTTTGGCTCCCGAGGACCCAAGTCATCAACAGTGAGTTGCTGAGGGATCAGCATTGGAACTCTCTCCAAGGCAAAGCTCACGACTATAGGCCCATATCCAAAAGTCTTTAGTCGTCCGTTCTTTGCCTTGGTCAGTTGGCTCTTCATATGAGCCGACACAGCTTCACACCAGTTGAAAATGGTGCCTTGGTAACAGTCAATTGCCATCCGCATTTGGGATCCGGAAGCAATGTGCAAAGCAGCCGCGCCGCAAATTCTGGTGACCGTGAACGCAATGACTTTGAGTTCAGGCAGAGTGATGTGCTTTATCTCTATGCCTTTTGAATGGCGAGTCCCAGGTCTGCACCAATCCTCACGGAGACTATCAAGGGATTGGCCACCCGGCCTAGTCCCCGCAAGATTGAGTTGCTCACCTCTGTTTGGCAAGCCAGTGAGAAAGTATACATCCGAGGGCTCTATCTCGAGCTGGTGCCCTCCTATGTAAAAGCATTGTTCTTGAACATTCCATCGCTCAACCAGCCATTCCAAGAATCTTACCTGGCCCCTCATGCCCGGTATGGTCCAATATTTGTATAACCCGCATGTTCTTAGGGCATCCAGAGAAGGTTGGTGGTTTATTGCAGCTTCATCTTCCTCTACATGCTCTCTCTCTCTCCAGTCTAACATGATTAATGCCCTGCATATCAAAAAAGACAATTAGAAATTGATTTGAGGATTTTTGGTGGTTTTTTGAGGGAGTTGGGGTTTTGAAATGCGCACTTCTCGGAAGACGCACCCCAGCTTTGTAGCACAGGGCGTCCGGACGCAGCTGGCCTGAAGGCGGGCTGCCTCCCCCGACCGTTTTCCCGTATGAGAAAAAGTCGGGGGACGCAGGTCACCCGAAGGGCACCTGCGTCCGCCGAGAGGCGCATTATAAAACCAAAACCCCCCCAAAAAATGAAACTAAGACCTAAAACTTAATTCTAAATGGATAGAAATGCAGAGTAGGATGTGTAAAATACCTGGATAAAGCGGCGTTCGATTCCGACGGTCAGATTTTCCGCAGCAACCACGGGAAGTTTCTTGTCAAAAGCTCCTTTTTCAACCTCCAAAGTCAAACGGTAAAAATGACATGGTAAAAGGTCTTTTTATAGGTTTTTTGGGTGAATGAGTTCATTTTTTACCATGAAAAGATGTTTTTCGACGTATTTTTGCCTATTTTAAACAGGTATGAGTAATGTGTCGCTTTTGTGCAGGACAAAGGGATTTCGAGGGAAATTGTAATTTTCACAAATAAAAATATCAGAGTCATCTTTTAAGCCCTTTTCTGACTCCTAAAACATGAAAAGATCGCCGAGTGTTTCTTTTTCACTCGTTAAAATGGAATTAAAAGACGGTCCCCTTTTAGCTCTTTCTGACCGTAAAATCAGGAAAAGATTGCCGGGTTTTTGTCGTTTCAAACTCGATAAGGAAATAAAACGACGTGTCCTTGATCGCTTTTTACTTTTCAGGTCGACGACACTATTATGAAAGTACTCCTTGGTCGCAAGATCAAGCGGTTCCCCCAGGTATTATTTTATACTTTTTCGGGCTTGAGGGACACAAATTTACGAAAAAGTTCAACGTGGAGTTTCCTTAAGTTTTTCAAACTCTCTAAAATTGAAAAACGCCGAGTTTTTCCTATACTGGGCTCGTTAAACTTTTACAGTAAAGGACCTGTTCAATTACAAACAGGAACGAACCACTCCTTCCTAGGGTTCGAATTTAAACTAGGTTGGACTCGTCCGAAGGATGAGCTTATAACCAAGCATATGTTATCCTCCTCAAGCTTGTTAAAAATAAAGAGGTACTTGCTAGAAATGGTGGGGGAAAAGAGAGAAGAATGAACCTATTTGTCACCTTTTGTCTCAAACGAAACTTTATTACCACTCTTGAACACGACACTTTTGCATTCACCTGGGTTGGGAAATCTTTTACCTCACAGTTGACCAAATCACTTTGAAAATCTTTAATCGGGTTCCAGGGATTAACTTTGAGTTATTCGTCACCAAACCATCTGTCATGTCGTTATGTGTTCAAGAGGTCTGCAAGCAAAACTTTCATCTGCAAAATACTTATTATCCATTTGACCATCCCTGAGTCAATCCTTACAGCGACATTTCTTCAACTTGAACAATGATTTCGTGTTGCAGGCTTGCCTGCAACGAGTCGCTTTCTATCGACATCGACACATTATCTAGAAAGATGACTTAGGAATCGACAGTACCTTGAAGTCTGCATGCATCAATGGCAGGTTTCTCGCCTTTGACGACAGTTTACATCATTGACTTTCGATCAAAGGATTCCGTGAAGTGTTCGACATCAAAACATCTATTCACAATTCACGGGTTGTGCTTGGTACTTTGAGAACCATTGACATTACTGGTGGTCTCTCTCACGCTTGTTAATAGTTTACATCATCGACTGGTAATCAAGTGGTTTCTAACATGTTCGACATCAAATCATTTAATCACATGGTTAGAATCGTACCAATTCGGGAAGTAGAAGTGAAGACCCTGGATCTAGTTTCTACCATCCAGGTTGCGAGGAGTTTTGTATTCATTATCTATGTAGACTAATCATAAACAGATGGCTGCGTCCATACTGTGTCTACAAAAGTCTATAAAAATGATGTACTGCAAGATCATTCCTGTATCAGAATAGTTAGTCCATTAGTTAAAGTTTTGAATCTGAGTATGGGAATGCCTACCTCAGTGATGATATAATCTTATACATGTATTTTGTGTTGAAAATTGCAGGTTCCAACCGGGTCATCCACAAGTCAATCCTTGAAATGATAAAGCGCTTCACCCGTCCTAGAATTACAAAACCCTAATCTATTCCAGGCTTCGCACTTTAGGGGGCAATCTGTTACACTAAAAAATGTCACCTTAACTACTTACAGTTAGTATGGCTCAAATCAACAGTCATGCTACCCTTTTTAGGCAAGTCTTATGCCTCTGTTATTCATCTCAAACTCAAAGAAGAGAGAAAGTCTTGTAAAAACTATGTTTATCTCTGGGGTCGCAGGTTCTCTCTAACCTTACCTGCGGGGACGCTGACCATGTTCACAAAAGCTGTGTCCATGGACGCTCTGTATGTTAAAGGACAGGTGCGTCCTTCTGTAAAAGGCAAAATGCGCGAGTTTTATCTTGAAAAAGTTACTTGTGGTTACTTCTAGAACATTCTAGAGGTCGGTTTGATGAAATGGATGCGCCTCCAGTTGGTTCATGTATCTCTATTAAGAGGGAACTTATCCCATCAATAAGGGAGCTATCCCACCCATAGAGGGGAATGATCCCATTGATGGTGGACCTGAATAACCTCTTTACAGCACTATAAATAAAGACATTGAGCCAGAAGGAGAAGAGGTTGGAGCTATACATTTTCTTTGGGTAAATGCTGCAGGATTTAGGTCTTCCATTAGAACCTTTTTGAGGAGAGATTGTCTTTACATGATTCTACTTGGAAGTGGGTGAGCTTTGTCAAAGTAGAGGAAAACACTTGATGGACCCTGGGAGGAACTTGCACAACACCAAGGCCAGGTTGTAAGAGTTTCTTTGTTTCGTTATTAATACAAACTGGTTTATTTTTCTCAATAGCTTATGTTAATGAGTTATTTCATGTGTTCCTTGGTCTGCATGTTGAATGTATGTTTTATTATATGAAATACAAGTGCTTGGTAATTGTTTGATTGTTTGTGGTTGCAGGAATTGACTTGAAGGAGGAGCTCATCCGGATCGCCAAGGACGGACTACAACAACAGCGTTTTGGAATAAGGTAAGCCTAAACACTTGTAGTTTTCATGTTGTAAAAGGTATATTTAGAGAAAGATTACTCCATTTTGTCTTGTTTGTCGCTAGAGAGTTTAGACTCCTAGGGAGGTCAGTTGTGTCAGCCCAAATGACTTTTTCCGCCACGACAATAGGTAAATCCTGAAAAATACCAAAAGGATGGAACCCTCAGCCATAAAAATCCTTTAGAATCATCGAAGACTGATTGAGTGTGAGAGAACCAAGTGATCTCCAACACTATATCGACATAATACACGTAGAAGCTCCTTCATCAATCACAGTCTGAAAGCAAGGTCTGTTTTTTACTAACACTGGAATTTGGAAGGCCATTTGATGAGATAGGAGGGGTGTACTATTCTCTAAATCAAAGATTATTAGGTTCAAATCTTGAATATCAACAGCCTCTATTGTAGACAATAGTAATTTATGTTGTGTTGGGCACGATTGCAGCACTTCCAAAGCCGACATTGCTGAATGGGAAATAGCTAAGTCTTCAACAATGTTATAATTTTGAGCAGCTCTCGCATGTGGATTGAAATCTGATTTACGAAGTATACCTTTAGTAGGCGGTTTTATTACTAAGTCAAAGTTGGGTTTCTTGATATGTAGTGGATCAAAACCAAGAGGAGTTGTAGTTGATGTGTTTGAATTAGAAGATTCTGCTTCTTTACCACCAATAGGATTTTTACTACCATAATCTTGCGATCGCGTCGCAATCCTGACATGAGACATCATCATAATGGGTTCTTCTGAGGCATTCAAGGAAGAACCAACCATCTTACTATCTTGAGTAGGAAAAGGATCCTTCAAGACAACAGGCGTTTGAGAACCTTTAATGATTTTCGAAACCTCTACTCGATGTGGGTAGTCTTTGGTAAAATGATCCTTGTCGCAAATGAAACAAGGATAGTGAGGTTTACGTTTTTCGTCAGTAGATTCATTTTTATCCGTTTTCTCTTTTGAATTTTGTTTTTTTTTCTTCTTCCCCTTCTTTTTACTACTGGATTTTGATTTGGCCGTAGATGATTCTACGACATGGATATCGGCAGGAATTTCAGCGGAAGAATCTCCTATTGGGGAATCAGGTAAAGTTATAATAGGAGAAGAATTATTTGAATATTTCTTCTTACTTTTAGTACTAACTAAACCAATCATACCATCAGTGGCATGAGACCCTGAAGGAGATGTAGTTATTTGACCGTGTTTTGGAAGATCAGGGATTTTTTCATGTAAACTACCTAACTACGTATAGATGAGGTCAAGGTACTGAGCCTAAGAAATGACTTGCTCTTCAGTGACAACTCCTTGTTTAGCTACATCTTTAGTGATTTTAGGTAACAATGATTTTGTTGGCATTATGATTTAGGTGTTGTCCTTGATGGCAACCCATTCAGGTGGTAGATCACTATTCTTGATGATCAGCTCTCTATTTTTTTTTTAAGGACGCAGGCAATCTGTTCAGAAAGTGCGTCCCCGCGGGTATACCATGCAGAACCCGCGTCCAGGGACGCAGGCCAGCCATTCAGGGGGTGCGTCCACCCAGTGCACACATTTCAAGGCAGAGAAAAGCACGTGGGGGTTTCTTGTGTGGTATCTAGCCGACGGTTTTGTGTTTCTATGGTGTCGGCTCGTGGTATTGTTCCATGTTTTGGGGAGGAGCTTGCCTATATAAAGCAAAGGAGTTCATTTGGATTTAGTATGGTCTTTGGTTGAATATCTTTTGGTGAGATCTAGTCCAGATCTATGAGGGCGAATCTTCTAATGGACTGTGATCTCTATGGAGCATGATCAGATCTGTAGATCTGACTGTTTGGGTTAGTTCTGAAGTCTTCATATCTTTTATATCTGAAGGGACGCAGGTTCAGTGAAGGGAAAGTGCGCCGAGACGCAGTACAGTAGAGCGAGACCTGCGTGGGGACGCAGGGCAGACCGGGCTCGGGTGCGTCTCTGAAGCGAAAGACGCGGTGCGATAGTGTTATTGGATGCGCCTCTGAAGTGAAAGACGCGGCGCGATAGTGTTATTGGATGCGCCTCTGAAGCGAAAGACGCGGCGCGATAGTATTGTTGGGTGCGCCGGTACGCAGAGCAGTTTAAAGGAACAGTGCGTCGGCACGCAGAGCAGCAGAAGGTAAACTGCGTCCAGTCGCAGGCCACAGAAAGAAAAATTGCGTCCCTGTCTTAAGATGATCTGTTGACTGTATTTTTCTGTTCATAAGGTGTTCTGGGTTAGTTCTGTGATTACTGATCTGATAACTGTAGTGGACTGTAACTGTTGTATACCTGTTGATCATTTGATTCTTCATGAAAAGAAGTAGGGGGTTGTAGCTCCCTTCCAGGAGAGACTGGAAAACGAGAGAGAGTTGTAGCTCTCTGCAGGTTGCAGCCTGCGTACTGGTAAAGGACTGCACCAGTACAAAATCATTGTAAAAGAATTTCTAAATTGAAAGAAGATAGAGACATATTGCAGCAGGTGGTTTTCTCCCACATTGGGTTTCCACCTTACATCTTGTGTTCTTTGGTGTGACTGTCTATTTTCTTTGTTCATGCTCATTATTTTATGGTACTGATATGCAAGAATAATTCAAAAGATCAAATAAGGAAGATTTGTTAAGATCCTAGATAATACTGATTCACCCCCCCTCTCAGTATTATTTCCAACAGATTTAACGAACCATTCTGCTAAAATTTGATCTGGAATGAAAACTTTCACTAAACGCCTTCTATGTTGCCATTCATGAATATGATCAGAAATATATGTGGACGTGGATTGTTTTAATGAAGTTAACAGTTTCGTGCCATTGTCGTGTCTGACACTCAACTGAAAATGAGTTAAGAAAGAAGTGGCTAACTGACTAAAATTATAAAAAGAGCCTTGTGGTAACTCAATGTACCATTTGGCGGCAAGACCAATAAGAGTTCGTTGAAAAAGACATAATCGAATGAATCATCAATGATTGAATTAGATGCACACGAGAGGTGATAAGTCATAACATGATTTTATGGATCCTCTCCTGACTTACCCTCGAATTTCGGGATATCACTAGGCAACTTACTAGGAATTGGCGGCCAATACGGAAGATAGTAAATTGGATCGTTTGTAAGGCGCGACAAATCAGGTAAATCCATAGTTGCAATAAATGGTAATTGATGGTTAGGGTTGCGAAAACCTTGAGTTACAAGACCAGCCCTAGGAGGAGGATATCCAAGATAACCTGGAAATGGATTTGCATTAGGAATGTTATAACTTCCTAGGAAACCAAGATTAACCAGACCAAACTGGGGTTGTTGAGGCTATTGATAAGTATAGCCAAGATACGGTTGACACTGATAAACTGGGTTTTGTATAGTAGGACCGAATTGATATTATCCCTGGTACGGTTGATAAGTGAATTGCGGTTGACTTGTGACAATCGTACTTGGACCAACTTGTCCTGTAGGCATCTAGACCAAAGTCTGAACTGTAGGTCCTGACTGTGGTACAGAGACTTGAGGAGTTTGCACTGATGTAGGGATAGTAGAAACCAGAGCTACAGATACTCCAGAAATAGGTGTGGTAGGTTGAACAAAAGTTGCAGCAATTGCAGCAGCAGTTCGAGGCGGAGTTTGAGGTGAGCTAGGCCCAGGCTGCTGAACTAAACTAGGTGCAGAGGTTTGAACAATAGGTTGGACAAGTTTTTGGGTTGGACCAAAAACCAAAGGTTGTCTAGGTTGACTTGATAACTACACATTAGGTTTCATAGTCTGTTGAGTTTGAGATGGATCCCACACCATATTCATTCTGAGGTATGGACCCATAAAAGGTTGTGCATATGGAGGACCATAACTTGGTTGAATGTAGGGCTGATAATTAAGTGGTATATTTCCAGCTCCTTGTAAAAATGATTGACCAGAAGGTGGTTGGAAACCTTGAGTTGGGTATTGACATTGAGGTTGATAACCTTGAGGCACGTATTGAAATTGGGGTTGACCTTGAGGTATGTATTGAAACTGGGGTGACCTTGAGGTATGTACTGAGTCTGGGGTTAACCTTGAGGTATGTACTGTCCTGAAGGTATCTATTATCCTTGAGGTTGGCCCCCAAGTGGTAACTGACTACCTTGAGGTTGCCCTCCAGGCGATAACTGACTACCTTGGGGTTGCCCCCCAGGCGGTAACTGACTACCTTGGGGTTGCCCCCCAGGCGGTAACTCACTACCTTGAGGTTACCCCCCAAATGGTAACTGAATACCTTGAGGTTGAGGATTTGGAATACTACCAGACATCATAAAGATTTCTTTTGCATTCAACGCTTGAGTTCCATTATTACAAGTTGATAACTCATGTTCAATTGGTTGAGGAGATGCTCCTGAAAATGTACCAATGAGTGACTAGTACCCCGAAGGAATAGAAGGACCAAAATGTTTTCGATGATTGGGAAAACATAGATGACTGTCTTGACATGATCGATGGAGGATAATAACCTCTTGGTCTAGGATGAAAAGGAATTCGAGGTGGTGAAAAACTAAGACTTGGGTTTTCTAAAAAATTTGTCAATGATACATACCAAGCGTCACTCCTAAAAGGACTATAGAATAGTGATTCACACTCCCTAAGATTTAAATTTGGTTGGTTTTCAAGAAGAGTTACGTCTTTGTCTGGACTAACAAGTTCTTCAATAGAAATGAGACCAGAAGGAAGATTTTGAGTAATGATATTTCCTACTCTAGGTGAACCAGGACCACTAGAAGTTGGAGAAGCAAATCCTGAAGTTCGAGTAGCAGCAGGTTCAGTTTCAGGCTCAGAAATTTCAGGTTCTTCAGCTAATTCATTGGAAGGAGAAATACTACCAGTAACTTCGGAAAATGAAATTGGCTCTTGAATATACTTTGTTGTTTGTATTTGATAATCAAGATGAACAATTAAAGATGACTCTACAGCTTCTGGTGATCCAACTCTACTGTCACTAGGTGATACAAGAGCTCGTAGCCCTTCAAGCTGACTTGGTGTGTACTCAGGAGGTTTCCCCTGAAGTCTACAAGATTGTCTCGGTAATTCAACCAAGATTAAATATTTAATTAATCACACGCAAACAAAGAAAATTTCAATAAAACCACCTAAAGTCTCTAAAGAAACAAACAACTGAATCACATGCCTAAAAAAATCTAAGAGTTCAAACCACACACAAACAGTAACTTCCTGTACTAAAAACACTAGTTGGTGATGAAATCCAATGAAGTGGAATCTTAATACAGAAAGGGCGGTTGGAACAGTTACCCCGACAACCTGCTTAATGAAACAGACTGGCACAAGTTTTTTCACAAACCCATCTCGAGTAGAGAGAACCCCCCAGAGAATCCAAGTGAGTCTAGTCGACGTCTGCTCCAGGTATAGTGAGACATGTCCTTCACCGTCACCTTAGGAAATAATCTTAAGTTCATGGACACTAAGGTTACCAATAGCAAAAACTACAACTAGGGGAACAGTCTACGATCTTATCTATGCGCAAGGGTAGAGTAACAAAGCTCAATCCCCTTGAAGGCTCCTCAACATGATCAATCCTAGGTTTACCAACAAGTGACCCCAGGCTCCTTGACAATGGTTAATCCAAGGTTTACCGTTTATAATACATGCAAATCTTCTATCTTTCCCAATGAAACAAACTTGATTGTCTCAAAGGTTCGGACATGATCTCGTGATTGACTCCTTTAAGAGAAGCTTCCCAGAATGTATCAATTACAATTGGATTTATTTCCTACCACAACATGTATCTACTTGTTTGTTTTAACTATCTATTACTCCCTACTCCAAGATACTAGCCTAAGCTATATTGGTGATAAGAGCCCTAGAAATAGAAAATATTACTAGATCAATTTTAATTAAGCGTTGCTTTTATGGGTCGTTCTTTAAGTCAATAGGTATGGAAATAAAACTTTGATGGTGTGAAGACTCGACTCCAAAAATACTAAAAAATGCACCTAAATTGATAAGCAATTTGTTTTTCTTTCAATGAAATTATAACTAAAAGAAAGAGTTCGAGAATGAAATTCTTTAAGAAACAATTCTTTCTTTCAACATGGAAATAAAAATAAAATATTTTTGTCTTTTTCAATAATAACTCAAAACGAGACTACTAATTAATGCTCACAAAAAATCCCTTTCTCTTTTCAAAACTCGAAACTACAAAAAACAATTTGCTTCAAAATATATCTACAAGTTCTAGAAAACACTCAAAACTACAAAAACTAATCTCGAGATCTAAAAACTTTTAAAAACCTAAATTGAATAAAAATCTTCAATTCTTTTTTAGGACGTTTTACTTAGTTGTTCAGTAAACTAAGGATTCATTTGTTCAGAATAAAAAATCAACCAAAAACATCCAAATATGTTTTCTTTTTTAAAAATGAAATTAAAAACTTATAACAAAGCTTGTTCAAAGATTTGCAAGGAGAAAACTAAATCTATTTCTCACAAGGGACAGATTTCAAAACCAAGTCATACTCATCAAGAAGACAAAAAGACACCAAGGTGATCTAAGGTTTCTCAAGCTTCTACTCTTTGAGTCACTACAAGACCTAGTGAAAACCACTCCATGCATGCAAAACTTCTAGAAAATCATCTAAAACAAAAATACCATTGGAACTCACTCACAAGAGATTTTTGACAGAAAGAATGCAGATCTGGGTAGACACTAAAAACCCTAAATGAAACCTAAACTTAACTGGAAGAAAATATTCTAGGTTTTTCAAAAAAAATTACAGGGTCCGTAGGCTTCCAGAAGAACCAGGTGTGGTCCCGCTCTTTTTACTAAAGGAAAAGTGCAGAGATGCCTGCATTGTTTGTAAAGAGAAAGTGCGGTCCCCTGGAAACTTCGAAAAAACAAAAAATAATCTAGATTCTAAAAACTACCCAAGCCAACATACATCAATCAAAAACCAGAAACGAAAACAAGTTTCTCAAGTCAAAGACAAAGGAAAACCAAAAACCAAATTCAGTTCCCCAGCGGAGTCACCAATTTGTTGGCTGGATAAATCGATCTTGTGAACAAGACCGATCTCCCTAGTATCAGAAGATAATCTAGCAAATAACAGACAAACAAATCTATCTTTCTCTAGACATATGAGATTTATAAATAAATACTATAGAGGTGTTAAGACCCTACCTTAGATCCAACGCTTGTTCGTAGTATCCATCCTTCAATCGTTCAAAAGAGTTACCTTTGAGGACCTGCAATCACAAACAAGCAAACATTAAATAGTACCTGCATAGAAAATATCATAAATCATGTCTATTATGGTGATCAAGGAATCCATAAAATAAACCATGAACCAACAGCTTATTGAGAAAAACAAACTTATTTGTATTAACTTTGAAGTATAAGAACCTTACAACCTTTTCAGCCTTGATGTTGAACAAGCTCTTCCTAGGGTCCGAAACAAGAATTTCCTTTATTTTGACAAGCCTTGCACTCTTCCAAATGAGATCATAGAGGTATGTAATCTCTCCTCATAAAAACTCAACTAAGAAGATTAAGTTCCAACAGCATTTCACCTCAAAAATATTCATCTTCTAACCTCTCCAGTAACTATCCCAATGCTTCATTTTATAGTGCAAGGGAGGAGGTTACAGGTCCACCTATGAAAGGATAGAATCCTCCTTCAAAGGCATAATCTCCTCACATCATGGGGTTAGCTCCTTAAGGTATCAGATGCATGAACCTTAAGAGAGCAAACTTGCCACCTCAAGATTCCTTCCAAAATCTTCTAGAAATGATTGAAAGTGAGTTTTTAGAATGTTGCGCCTTGTTAACTTTTACAAGGGTCCGCACCCATAACACAGAGACAGTGTGGTCAGGTGCGCAGGAGACATGACCATTTGGTGCGAGACCATAGGTAAAGCAAAGAGAAAGTGCAGAACCAGAGTTTTAGAGACTTTTGAGGGCTTTCTCTTATTTTCAAGGCTTAATATGAGGAACTGAGGCTAAAGACTTGCAAAGGAGGAAAGTATGAGTGGTAATGAACTCACACAGATTGCAGAATGTTAAGGTGACAATTTTGAGTGCAACAGGTATCGACTCCTCTAGCCACACGCACCCATCGTGCACTAATCATATTAGCTGCTTGATCACTATCATGGTTATGGGTGTGCAGTTGTAATGCAGTATCCACACCATGTTTAATAGACCAGCCTTATCCACCCCTTTTACCCACTTTCTTGGCTCAAGCATGGTCACACCAAAGTCTTTGTAGAAGAAACCGTGCATGAGTTGATATGTGGCTAAGTGGGGAAAGCACTTTATATCAGCCAAATCCTAATCGTCTAATTTTAATAAGGGGATGCACCCTAGGTGCGGTCCTTCAAAGGCAATTTTGTCTTCTAGCAAGGGTGTATGTAGCACGACCTTATTTTCATCAATGTCCTTTGTAACCTTTGTCTTACCTCTATGCAGAGGAATGTACTCTAGTAGCTTAGAGATAGGGTCAGACCCCTCAACATCAACATCCTCCGCCCCCATGTCAATGTATTCTTCATCCATAGGGATCTCCTCAAAATCCTCTTCAAGTTCAAGGTCAATTAGCTTTCCCTTCTCCTGCATGGTGGGCTTTTCCTTCTGCGGGTGCCTTTTGGGTGATGTGCGCACTGGCTGTGGCACTTTCTGCTTATCTTTCTTTGATTTTGGACCCTCTTTTTTCGGCGTAGGCCTTGGCCTAGGCATCCTTAGTGATTTAGGCACTTCTGCAGGTACTTCAACGCTCTCAACCTTCGGCGCAGCGTCCTCAGCTACCATTGCTACTTCAGGGGTTGTTCCCTCAACTGCCATTGCTTCTCTTTCCCTCACTGTTTCTGTCAACACCAACATAATACAGGACAACTACTCCTGTGTCTCTTTTGGCATCCTCTCAAACACCGAACTCACTATCAAATCTTCAAAGCTCTCATGGTTCATGCACGCCTAAGAGCTCAACACCTCAATTCTCAAAATGCCAAGTGTTTTTCATTGGGCAACAACCTATAATTTATAGGCATTTTCAAAATCAAATCCGATTGTTCCCCTCAAAATTTATTCATAAATGCTAGATTGGTGGCATATTTTCACAAATCTTTCCCTCAAATTCCAACTTAAATGCCCCCCCCCGCTCCATTTAATCGTTGTCCCACTATCAAGTCATGAACAATGACCATAACGGTCACTTTCCAGCTGCCCTACATGGTCCATTCTTGGATAGTGCAGCTCCCTGCACCTTTCCACTAACACTGTGACATTCCTTCATTCCATGTAGTTCCCTAATCGCACAACTCCCTAAACTAGGAAGTGTAGTTTATAGTCCTGCACCTCCTTTCAGCTACCTGGAGCACTAAGACAGTGCTTCCACCATGTAGTCATCTAGTCGGATCATGGTGTATGGCTTCAATTAGCTACCATTCACCCACCCTACGAATGGTTCCCCATTCAACTTTACTACTCCAACATCAGTAATCTCATTAATAACATAGGGCGCTAGCCAATCCATCTGAAATTTCCCTTGAAATTTATCAAACTTGATGTCATATAATAGAACTAAAACTTGATGTCATTAGAAACTGAACTACTCCACCATCGGTAATCTCATTAATAACATAGGGCGCTAGCCAATCCATCCGAAATTTCCCTTGAAATTTATCAAACTTGATGTCATATAATAGAACTAAATCATTTACCTTGAAGGTGCGTAGTTTGATGTGTGTTGGGTCCCTATAATACTAGTGATTACCCCATTACTATTGTAGTTATACCCCTTATTTATATTGTTGCGCCCCTATTACTCCCATATTGTTATTTATGTGCCCCCATAGAATCCCTCTATTGTTATTTTTGTGGCTTTATATTATTATTGTTAGGTTGGTTGGATTATATTGTGATTCCTTAGACTCCTATATATAGAAAGGAGGTTTTGTCATTTGAATCATCGAAGAATTGTTCATTTATGTAGGTAAAGGAGGTTTCCCCCTCGAAGAGGCTGAATTCTAAGGCGTTGATCTATCTTTTCTATCTTTTCTTGAGCTGGTTTCATAACATTTGGTATCAGAGCTTTGGATTCTAGGGTTTTGCTGCTCCAAACAGGTCATCGTGGAATTTTCGCTATAACTTTTTTCTATGATGTTTCAGAAGTCGCAAAAAAAACCCATTTGAGAAGAAATCAAGCTGAACCTTGGGTTCGAATTTCATAGCTTTTCGCAAGATATTTGTGGAGATATGATCTGAGAAATTTAGTCTTTTTGCAGACTCCTGAATTACATTCAAAACAGGTGACTTGGGGAAAATCGTCATAACTTTCTCTCTGGGGATTGGATTGAAATTTCGTTAGAAGGTACAGAAAGAGGAAGGACTGTATTTTCTTGCATGCATTTTTCAGATCCACAAGTTGAAACAGTGACTCATGGCACGTCGTACAAGTTTGCGCTACTGAACTAGTCTATAATCAAGTCACTGTGGGAGATTTCGCATAACTCCTCCTTGGAGAAACCAATTTGGGTCAGACTTGTGGCATTGGAAAGAGGATGCAAAAGGCTACTACAGGTTGAAATTTCAGAACTGGATGATCTGAATTACAGAGATACATCAGATTCAATATCAGGCTTCTACAAAGTGAAAAAAGGTGTGTAGTTTTTATTTTATTTTTGCATAAGCTTGGTTTGAAGGAATTCAAAGGGCATAGTAAAGCATTATTATTGGTAACTGATTCCCCGAGGAAAGAAAATGCAAACACCTAGGAAGAAACCTGAAAGCTCTAGCATGACTCATGAAGAAGAGGAAGAAATGCTACATGATATATCAAAATTACAAGAACAAGTGCAACAAATGTCACGCTCACAAAAGCTAATAGAAGCTAAGATAAATGGCGTGGAATCTAAGATAAATGGCATGGAATCTAAGATAAAGGGTGTGGAAGCTAAGATTGGAAGACAGATTTGAAGACAAACATGGAAGAATTGAAGATAGATTTGAACACAAACTTGAAGACAGGCATGACAGATATGAAGACAGATTTGACAAATTTTCTACAAGAAATACTTACTAATGGTGAAAAGGCAGTAAAGGAAACTCATGATGTGAACAAAAGAAATGTTAATCATGATATCATAGAATCTAATGTTGGATCTAAGACCCACCATATTCCAAAATTCGATATGAGGAAGTTTGATGGCAAGGATCTCGCAACATGGATATTACAAATGGAGCAATTTTTCGATCTCAATAATGTGCAAAACACACAAAAGGTACGTACGACAACTTTATATTTGGAACCAAATCAATTTGTATGGTATCAATGGCTTTTCTCTCATAAACAATTTATCACTTGGGCAATTTTTACGGAAGAATTGATAGCACATTATGAGGATACAAAAAGCAACACTATTTTTAGCCAATTGATAAGTCTCAAACAAAAGGGTTCAGTAATGGAGCACATTGAGGAGTTCCAAAAATTGAACATAAGGGTAAAAGATATTCCAGAGGAGCATAGGATTGATGTGTTCATAGGGTCTTTAAAGGATAATATCCAACATGATGTTCGCCTTTGGGAACCTGATTCATTAGAGAAGGCATTCAGGTTAGCAAGAAAAATGGAAAGCAAAATTATGGCAACCAGGAAACATACCACTCACAACTATAAAGACGGAAGTGTTATTGCCCCTAGTCTTCCACAACCTATAAGGTTGACACCACAACAATTGGAAGAAAAAAGAGCAAAAGGGCTTTGTTACAGTTGTGATAGCAAATACACTAAAGGTCATAAGTGTGCTGAGAAGAAATTATTCTACATAGATTGTGAAGAGGAAGAAGAAAAGGAGCAAGAAAGGTCAAAGGAAGAGGATATAATCCAGCAACCAAGCCTAGATGAAGAAGCAATAAATCCAACCATATCTTGTAATGCATTGGCGGGAATTACCACTCCTCAAACCATCAAGATAGAAGGACAAATCAAGAAGAAAAAGGTAATAGTGTTGATTGATTCAGGAAGCACCCACAATTTTATTCATTGTAGGGTAGCAAAAGAATTGAATTGCTTCCTATATCCAGCACCAGAGTGTCAAGTGATGATTGCAAATGGAGGAACAATAAATTGCTCTCGAAAGTGCCATAATATCAAGCTATCGATGGGAGAATATGTATTGACTAGCCCAATGCTTTCCATTCCAATGGGAGGTGCTGATGTTGTACTAGGAGTCCAATGGCTACAATCCTTGGGTACAATAGCTTTTAATTTTCAAGAAATTTTCATCAAATTTTTTGTGGAAGGAAAGGAAGTTGAATTAAGGGGTGTTGCGGGGAAACCAGGAAAGATAATCAGCTCTAATGGTATGACAAAGCTTCTAAAAAAAGGAAAAAAGAGGTGTAATTGCACAATTATGTTCGCTAGATGTTTCCACATTGAAATCATCTATTTCTCCAGATCTCCAAAAAGTCTTGGACAATCATTCCAAGGTATTTGAGACTCCCAAAGGTCTCCCACCTATGCGTGATCATGATCATGCTATTCATCTGATTCCAGGAAGTGTTCCTCCAAACATCAGGCTGTACAGATATCCCTATGTCCAAAAGAGTGAAATTGAACGTATGGTTGCAAAAATGCTAGAGGCTGGTATAATTCAACGGAGTCAAAGTTCTTTCTCTGCTCCAGTAGTATTGGTGCACAAGAAGGATGGATCATGGCGCATGTGTCCGGATTATAGGGAGCTCAACAAGCTCACTATTAAAGATAAGTTCCCCATTCCTATCATTGATGAATTACTGGATGAATTGCATGCATGGAAAATTTTATAATGTTCGCCCAGTGGCTAATTTTCCATGATTTTTCCACAAAAAGATTCGCCAATTTCCAATTTTATAGACGATTAGATTTTACCAATCGCCAACATTATAGAGAGATTATAAATTTGATTAATTTTACATATCAATAAACATTTATAATTTGCATATTGATTAGTGAGATTCGCCAATGTTTTAAACTTCAAGAAAATTTTCCATCCTTAAATTTTCCATGGATCAATTTACTTCACCAAGTTGGATCTTCGTTCAGGATATCATCAAATCAGAATGAAGATTGAAGACATTCCGAAAATAGCATTTAGAACTCATGAGGGTCATTATGAATTTTTGGTCATGCCTTTTGGCCTTACCAATGCACCTTCAACATTTCAAGGTTTGATGAATTCAATTTTCAAACCATTCCTTAGAAAATTTGTGTTAGTATTTTTTGATGATATACTAATCTACAGCAAGTCTTGGAAGGATCATGTTGAACATGTTGACAGGGTGCTACAACTATTGGAGGAGAAAAAATTATATGCAAAAAGATCCAAATGTTTCTTTGGAGTCTAGGAGGTGGAATATTTGGGTCATATTGTATCTCATGAAGGAGTTAAGGTAGACCCTAGCAAAATTAAAGCCATTAAGGAATGGAAAATCCCCACATCCATAAAGCATCTGCGAGGATTTCTTGGGTTGACAGGGTATTATCGCAAGTTTGTTAAGAATTATGGGAGAATAGCAGCACCTCTAACAACATTATTGAAGAAAGATGCATTTTCATGGACTCCAGAAGCAACAAAGGCCTTTGAACATCTTAAAGAGGCAATGTGCCAAGCACCGGTCTTAGCTACACCGGACTTCACAAAAACCTTTATTGTGGAATGTGATGCTTCAGGAAATGGAATTGGTGTTGTTCTAATGCAAGATGAAAGACCCATTGCTTTTGAAAGTCGTCCAATCAAGGGAAATTTTTAAGCAAAGCTATTTATGAGAAGGAAATGTTGGCAATACTCCATGCACTTAAGAAATGGCGACCCTACCTAATGGGAAGACACTTCAAGGTAAAAACGGATCATGATAGCCTTAAATACTTTTTAGAACAAAGATTATCCTCTGAAGAGCAACAAAAGTGGGTCACAAAGATGTTGGGTTATGACTTTGAAATCATCTACAAAAAAGGGAAGCAAAATGTGGTGGCAGATGCACTCTCAAGAAAGGATGAGGATGTGGAAGCATTGTTGTGCGCCATTTCTATTATCCAACCAGATTGGATAAACGAAGCAAGGGAGGAATGGAAGAATGAAGAAGAAGTGTGGGCACTTATTCGAAAGCTACAACAAGATTCCAGTATGTCTGATACATTTAGCTGGAAAAATGATTCGTTATGGTACAAAGATCGCTTATACCTCTGTAAGAATTCCCAGCTAAAACAAAAGATTCTTATGGAATTGCACACTTCTCCCTTAGGAGGGCACTCAGGATTTTTAAAAACTTACCACAGGGTTAAGAAGGAATTTTTTTGGGATGGCCTTAAATCAGATATTCAAAAGTTTGTGGCGGAATGTTTGGTTTGCCAACAAAATAAGTTGAAACAATTAAGACACCGGGTCTATTACAACCTTTATCCATTCCAAGCCAACGTTGGGAGGAGGTTTCAATGGATTTTATCACAGGTTTACCCAAGTCTGAGGGAAAGAGTGTCATCATGGTGGTAGTTGACAGACTTACCAAGTATGCACACTTTTGTGCATTATCACATCCATTTAAAGCCAGTACAGTTTCTACTGCATTTATGGAAACAATTCAAAAGCTACATGGAAACCCAAAGATTATTGTAAGTGACAGAGATCCCATTTTCACTGGAAATTTTTGGACAGAATTATTTTCTTGTCTTGGTACTCAGTTAGCTCATAGCTCATCTTATCATCCTCAATCTGATGGGCAAACTGAGATAGTAAACAAATGTTTGGAAGGATATCTTCGTTGCTTTGTTTCTGATAAACAGACACAATGGGTCAAATGGTTGCCTCTGGCTGAATGGTGGTATAACACTTCCTTCCATACAGCAACAAAAATGACCCCATTTATGGCACTTTATGGGTATCAACCACCATCCATCACATCATATTTAAGAGAAAATTCTAAGGTTCAGGCAGTGGAACATCACATCGAACATCAACAACAAGTCCTCCAACTCTTAAAGGATAACCTCGTGTTGGCACAAAATAGAATGAAACAACAGGCAGATCAACATCGCAGTGAAAGAAGTTTTGATGTAGGTGATTGGGTATTCCTACGGCTACAACCATATAAGCAAATGTCCCTCAAGCAAGCTAAGAAGGATAATAAATTATCACCAAAGTATTATGGTCCGTACAAGGTGTTGCAAAAGATTGGTACTATGGCATACAAATTGGAGCTTCCTGCAGCTTCTCGATTGCACCCAGTTTTCCATGTTTCATGTTTAAAGAAGGTTATAGGCGACAAGCTCCCAGTTCAAACAATATTGCCAGAACTTGATGAAGAAGGAAAAATTATATTGGAACCCGAAGCAGTCACAGAAACAAGAACTCGACAGCTACGAAATCGATCAATTTCAGAGTATCTTATCAAGTGGAAGAACTTATCCGCTGAAGATTCCACATGGGAGGATGAGAATTTTATGCAGAAGTATCCAAAACTACTCAAGCGTTGAGGACAACACTTTTTTGAAGGAGAGGGCATGTTGGGTCCCTATAATACTAGTGATTACCCCATTACTATTGTAGTTATACCCCTTATTTATATTGTTGTGCCCCTATTACCCCCATATTGTTATTTCTGTGCCCCATAGAATCCCTCTATTGTTATTTTTGTGGCTTTATATTATTATTGTTAGGTCGGATGGATTATATTGTGACTCCTTAGACTCCTATATATAGAAAGGAGGTTTTGTCATTTGAATCATCGAAGAATTGTTCATTTATGTAATGTAAAGGAGGTTGCCCCCTCGAAGAGGCTGAATTCTAAGACGTTGATCTATCTTTTCTATCTTTTCTTGAGTTGGTTTCATAACAATGTGTCGAACGTGCCATGCCTTTTCGCACTCCTTTTGCACCTATTGATGGAATCCAACTAGAAATCTATCTTCTTCAAGCTCTGTTAGCTACGCGAGCCTCTCCTCCAAGGCTCTATGATCCGCCATTCCTATGAATGCCGCTATGCACATACTAGGTACAATGTACTGCATCGACATCACAGCTTCGATGCCATAAACCAATTTGAACGACATTTGTCCAGTCAACTTATTGCAAGTCGTTATATAAGCCCATAGCATCATGAGCACGTGAACATCCCAGTATTTTCTTTGAGCACTGTAAACCTATGAAAAGCACGCTCTCCAATATTTTATTAAACTCTTCGACCATCACATTAGCCTGTGGATGACAGGGTGTTCTCTTCTAATGGTAAACCTAAAACTCTTTCATCATTGCGCTGATCATCTCATTGAGAAAGTATGTACCATAATTTCTCATTAGAATTTTTGGACAACTGAACCTTGTCAGCACACACTCAAAGATGAATTTGGCTGCTATCGTGCTTGTACAGTCCTTCACAGGCTGTGCCTCTGCCCATCTGGTTAAGTACTTAGTCACGGTGATGATCTAACGTGCACCTGTCTTTTTTCCTAGAGGCTGAATTGGTCCTACAATTTCAATCGCCCACTTCTCGAAGGGTTATATTAATATCTACGGATTCAGCAATAGCTCATCCCTGAATGAGGGTCTTCTCATCCTTTGGCATGCATCGCATGCCCTACAATACACTTTTGAATCCTTATGCAAGGTCAGCCGCCATACCCCACCGTGTAGAATCTTCTGCAATGTTGCTTTTCCTACAAAATGACCTCCCACGGCTCTGTCATGGGCCTCAGCGAGGATGTTGTTTCATTCAAACTTTGGCACATAACGTCGCAATATTTCATCTGATCCCATTTTGTACAAGTTCCCTGCAATCACATAAAAGTTTCTCGCATGCACCATCAGCTCCTTCTTCTATTGGCTTCTATATCCTTCCAAAGCCATACATTTCATCAGGAAGTGTATAATATCTTCAAAGTAACTGTCCACCCAACAAGTAATTCCTAAACTTCTGGAGTGGATACACCATAGCTAGTCCTTCATGCTCTGTCATGGAATAATTTTTCTCAGCTTTGGACAGCTTCCTACTTATGAATGTTATAGGGTGATCTAGGTCCCCTTCACCAGCCTATGTTAGTACTACTCCCAAAGCAATACATGACACGTCCACATGCACATGAAATTCCTTCTTCCAATCTAGGAAGACTAGGATCAGCACAGTGACCATTTTCTCCTTCAACACATCCAAGCTCTTATGGCATTCTTCATTCCAATAGAATGTAGCATCCTTCTTTAACAATTTTTCCATCGGCGCAGTGATCTAGGCAGGCCTCTTGATGAATTTCCTGTAGTATCCCATATGCCCCAATGTTGCGCATAGCTCTTTCACACTCCTTGGCACCTCCAAATTGATTATGATCACGATCTTCATAGGGTCTACCATCAAGCCTTGTCTGCATACCACATGGCCCAACAAGATCCCAAAAGGGACACAAAACAAACATTTCTTTAGATTTAGCATGATATAGTGCCTCTGGCATGTATCTAGCATCAAGCGCAAACTTGCCACATGGCGCTTCACCAGTCCAAACATTGTCCAATCATCAAAGTATACTTCCAGAAATTTATGAATGAAATCCTTGAACGTCGTGATGACTACGTGTGAAAATATTGTTGGCGCATTATTCAACACAAAATGCATCACCGTATACTAGAAGCATCCCTATTCAGTCGTGAAGGGTCATATTACTTCTATCCTCCGGTGTGATCTTGATTTGATGGTACCCAGAGAACCCATCAATGGATGAATATGCTTCCTAGCCACCTACATTATCCAGAACCTCATCGATGAATGGGGTTGGGAAGGGATCATGCATGTAGGCATCATTCAACTTCCTAAGATCTACGCATATCCTTATTTCTTCCTTCTGCTTCTTTTCCTGAACCACTATTGAGCTTACCCAATTAGATTCTTCCACCAGTTCAATATTACCTACCGCGAGCATCTTGTCTAACTCGAAGCGGACACTTTATTTATACTTTGGATTGAGGCGGTAAGGTCTTTTCTTCACAAGTTTTGCATTCAGTTTTAGGGTGATCTTCATGACACCCAGGTCCCCTATTATCCCTTTCAGATCAAAAAACTTTGTGGGAAATAGATCTTGATATTCGCAGAGTAGTTCGGTGACCTTATCTACTATTGCATCATCCTAGTAGTCCCTAATCTTTGCAAACTTCATCTCTGCCTCTGTGCTAATGTTCACCTGCTTGGTCTTGAGCAGCTCAGTTATGTCTAGGTTCTCTAGCTATGGTCCTTCAACTTCACGGTGTCCTTCAGTCTCTGGAATATTAATTTTCCTCGGGTCTTCGTCTTCTTCTTCTACTGTGACATTGTAGAACTCCAACGCATGGCTCAGATAGGTGGTCCAATCAGGTTGAATCAAATCTAGAGGATCCTGTGGTATCCAGAAAATTGTTATCTTAACCTCCTACAATGCTTCATTGATAGATTCAAATCCATCCTCAAAGTTGAACGTCATCAAAAATCCTTGGCGCAAAACATCCCATTCTTTGGTGCCATGGCGAATTTCTGTCTCCAAGTACCAATTCATTAGTATAACATCCAAGTTATGACAAAATAGATGGATCCATTCTGATTGAGGTTTCACTCCATTCACTTCAATCCATTTGGCCAAATGGTCGCGCGGGTCATTTCTCCCATCATATTTTTCTGTTAATCGCACCTTTAGATGACGAAAGCGTACCTTCATCATCCTCCTATATTTGCACAAATCCTCAAAACTATATTTGTGTGTACCCCACCATCTTGTAGGTGTAGCATGCAACACCCAATCTAATTCCTGGAAGTGATGCTTCTCTTGTACTTCCCTTTCAAATGCATCCTAAAATTGATCAACATCAATTAACCCATCATACTAAGGTAGATTTCTTATCTTTGATGATACACAGCACAATGACTTGGTCATCATATTACAGTGCAGCATAGATTCTTCATGCAGTCGATTCTGCCAGTGCTTAAGTTCTTCATCTAAATCTGATGTGCAGGAGTTTTCACAGTCCCATGCAATACATTCGTCTGCTATCGGATTCATCCAATCCTGATCTCATGTCGTTTTCTTGTAAATCTGGTCCAAATCATCATCCCTTTCATAATCGCGGACTGGTTCTGTATAGCGCAATCCTTCTGTAGGATCCAGTGGCACCACTACGTCTTCTCAAATATCATCTTCCTCTTCTTCAAGTTGATTACCCCATTCATGTCAGTAGCCCAATCGATCCCAAGGAGCATAGGGTAGGGATTGGTATCATCCACAATCTCTATTACTTAAAAATCCACTCGTGCCTTTGATATCAATTGTTACCCCCTGCAACCTCCCCATTGGGATGATTTTCTATTGATTCACCATCCTTAACTAAATCGGAGACCACTGTAGTGCAGGTCTCCCCATTCTTTCCCATGTTTGTTTCAGCAAAACATTCACATCGGACCCTAGGTCCAAGATAACTTGGTCCATTTCATATTCCCCTATCTACACGGTGAGTCTCATCTCACGTCCAATCTTTGCCTTATGCTTTGCAAGATTTCTAACTATGCGTGGTTTTTCAGTAGTGTTTTCCTTGCCAGCGCACCGACTAATCAGTTCTTGCAATCCCTTCATAGCCTTACTATCACGAAGCAGTTTCATGTAGGTCTCCAAGAACGTGGTAGTCATGGATGGGTCCATTTCTTCAACCAGTTTATCCTGACTTCCTGAGGTAGAGGTCATATAAAAATGGGGCACTTAGGCTTCTTATCTATCTTATAAGAACCTCTCCCACTTCCAATGCTTTAAATATTCCCAAGTTTTACTGATTAACCAATGCGGAATTAAATGTGTGCTTGACAATATAAGTGTATGCTTATGTTTGTTTTAAGTTTTTCAGGAGTTGTAAATTAATTTTCTTAAAATGATATAAAGAAAATAGCAGAAATTAAAAACAACAAATACAATGCAGTAATAAAACCAACACATAAGACAACAATTTAATATGGAGTTCACCCAAAACTCTTGAGCTACATCTCCTTGAGCTCTAGTCAACTCAACTAGTCTCTCTGGGATTATGGCAAATTCCTTTTTACAAGCTCTTGGCTCAAATCCACTATTTTACATAGAAATAATGGTTAGACACCATTTTATTCCCGACTCTTGAAGCTCTCGGCTCTGGCTCTGGCTCTCAACTCTGGTTCTTGGCTCTGGCTCTCTGGCTCTTTTTTGCCTCTGCTTCCTGCTTTGGCTTCTTTTCTGCGCTCCTGTCTCAGCACTGCCCCCCCCCCCCAATCGAGCTCTCTAGGCTCCTTTGAGGCATTTTCCTGGCTTTTCAGCTTCCCCAACTGTTTCCCTGCATTCAATCATTCCCCTGTGGCTTTGTGGCTTTTTTGGGTTGTCTGTTCGACTAGCCATTTGGCTCTATGGCTCTGTGGCTTTCAAATGCCTCATCATCTGCCAAAATGCCTACTTGTAGCTTGGAATGATGATTAGGAGCTGTTACAAAGGGATCGTGGCCATTTCTCTGGCAAAAACCCGAAAATTGGGAAAATCCCATTACACAGAGAATTTCTGAAAAATACACTATTGGACACATATTCCGGACCTGAAAATCCATTAAATCTCCCCTATAACCCTTTCGGATCCATCTTTGGGCGCTTATTGTTAGAAAATTATATATTACAAAGCAATGGAACACATAACATATTGCAGAAATATAAACACAGAAAACACATAAAACAAGAGAGACACAGATATACGTGGTTCACCCAGTTTGGGCTACATCCACAGAGAAACAGTTAGTCCTTCTTTTATTATATTATCCAACACACTGAAGAGATACAACCTACAGCAAATCCGCTACTCAGAATACAGATCTTAAGATATACATAGACGCAATGCAATTCCCTTATATATAGCGAGGGGTTGCCTTCTAGGGAAAAAAACCCCAAATTAAACATAACTTCTACCATCAGATCATCCACCTAATGAACGACCCAGATTAACTAGAAATTACTATACTTTTACAAGGAAATTTTACGTCTATTCTTAGCTTCAAGGGTGTTGCCCCCGAAACCCCCCGCCAAGGGGGGGCTCCCAAAAGGTCACAATTGCTCCCCCCTGGACCCACCCTACAATGAATATTTTACGGGTAGCATTGCCACCCCATTTCGAACTGGGGTCCAATGCGGCGATACCTTTGAATACAAAAGATGATCAAGCTCCACACCCAACACTTATCACATCTCCACCATTGATCTGGGAGATCTGGATCCAATGGTCATCATGCATTTTGGGCGGCTTAGGAGCACGGAGGTTACCCACCCAAAAAGGTGGTTTTCCCCTCTCCTCCGCCAGCCATGTGTCATTCACTATATGGGATCAGGTGGAGCCAGCCTAAAACCACTTTCTACTTAAGGCCCGCCTGAAATCCCACCTTCGAAACTCAAATTTCGTTAATCGCACCTTAATTTCCCCTTCAAGTCCGGTTTTATCGCTTTCGGGCATTTTCCTTTGTATTTTGTTTATATAACGGAAATGTGAAAATACATAGAAAAATGTCGTTTTACAGAACTCAATATTCTTTAAATTTGGTTCATAATTTCGTCGGGTCCAACCATCGCATATATACATATATGCATATATATATATATAGATATATATATATATATATATATATATATATATATATAGATATATATATATATATATATATATATATATATATATATATATATTGCCCCGCTCCTCTGTAATGCTCGGACACGATATTGCGATGCGATCATATCATGATCACATGTCCTGTAGTCCCAGGGTCTTTCCGTATAGTATCACCGATGCTGACTCGCCGATCCACTGATATCGATATCACTGGTCCGATCATCGACAATCAGAGTATCGCATGATCGCAATCACCGAGCCCAGGGTCATGATATCGCATGCCAGCCTATCTCCAACCCGATTAATCGAATTGACCGATCGGGGGTCTCCCGCCTTCAGCCTAAGTCCTTCCATTTTGCCTTTTTCTGATGCGATTTCCCTTTATAAGAGTTTTTTCTCATTTTAGAGGATTTTTCCTCTTTTTCTAAAGAAAATAGGGCATCTTCTTTTGGTGATAACTTTCGCATCCTGAGTCCATTTTTTCCCATTCAAGTTGCAATAGATTCAAAATGAAAAGATATCTACAATGGGGCTATGTACAAGAACTTCCTTGGACTTTCATTTTTCCTCTATGAGGAACACTTAGACTTAGCAGTCTATCCAAAATCCATTTTGGATCAAGAGGCCTCAGTGAAGCTTTTATTTGCTTCCATAAATGTTTCTTTTGCATGTTCCAGATCAAACCCAGTCTCCTTTTTTGGTGCTTTGCGGACACACTCACATTTTGCGAGTTGCTTCCCCTTATCCTCACAAATCATCACTCCACTCCATAGCACAATATTTACCTTGGGGTCTTCCTCGTGAGGCTCAACCCTCATCATCTGCAGGTCCTGAGTCAATTGCTGAGGCTGCGCCCCCTTCTCATGTATCTTGGATAACAATATAGGGCAATCCTCTGTCATATGGTCAAACTGAGTACAATAGATGCATGACAGTCACGTTGGATTCCAGCAGTCTCACGCGTAGTGTCTTGGTCCTCCACAATTGTA
This sequence comes from Pinus tabuliformis, assembly GCA_031772625.1. NCBI lineage: Eukaryota > Viridiplantae > Streptophyta > Pinopsida > Pinales > Pinaceae > Pinus > Pinus tabuliformis. Next base: position 1,097,599,222 of record CM062809.1, read on the forward strand.
ACAAATAATCTGTGCTCGACCTCTACCAAGTCCTCGTCCACCTTGGCCTCGATCGCGCCCCTGATACTCACCTTGCACTCCTTGAGCACCTTGGTCTGGAGGCCATGTTTCTTCCTGCACCTTGTATGCAGGTGTCATGTCCATCATTAATTCGTAAATTCGGAAATTGCATTCATCATGAACCATAGATTGACAAAAGTTGCAGAAGAGTTGTTGCAGTGTCTGTACGAATTTCTGTAGTAAATGGAAATTGTTTGTCGCATGTTTCCCATCTACCTGACAGATAGCACACCATAGAGTGGGCCTTGTACTTGGCCCTGCTACAGCTTCCAGCCTTAGAGGTATTGGTCCCCCTGCTGCAACATAATTTTAGAAAACAGGACAATGATCTTTGTCATGCCCATAGCATTTTCACTTTAGGAACCACACTTCTTCATGCGCCTCTGACCGAGTTGTTATGTCTTTCTTCAGACTTTTCATTTTGAGGCAAAGGTTCTACAACTGTGTGTGAATATGTTGAACCCCCAGATTAGCATCTTGCATTGGTGTCTTATGCAATCTCATCACAATTTCTAGAGCTTCTGCCTGGATCCCGATCTTCTGTTGTGATAATGCAACCTTTAGGTGAGGCAAGAGCAAGGCCATAAACCATTCACGGTGCTACCCATCAGTCTGATTCATCTTGGCTTCATGAATCGTACACTTCAATCTTTGATCCAAATCCTAGGGCATCTCTCCAAGCTTCATCATGATATCCTTGAATCCCACAATTGATTGCACCTTAGACTTAGGTCTACTAAATTCCTTATTTAGTGCAGTCTGGATATCGGCCAATGCGGATGTTGGATTATCAGTGCAATACTTAATGAACCAAGTTATTGTGTAGTCCTGTAAAGCACTAACCAAAGTTTCTTTCTTCACTTGATCATCCATGATACCATGAGCTTCCCATACAACCTTCGCAATGAACCAAAATTGGTCCAGATCTTCATTTCCTATGCCCTTGAACATAGGTAGTTTTATGGAGTTCGCCATGTTGAATGGTGGTGGAGGTGGCAGTAGTGTGGGTGAGGGGGTAAGCAATGGAGGTGAGGATGGAGGCAGTGTGGATGGATGAGGTGAGGATGGAGGCGGTGTAGGTATTCACGGGAACCCTTGTCTTATCAACTGAATAGCACTCAGGGAGAAGCCTTTGATACTACATCATCACTTAGAGGAGGCTCAATTAGTAGGCTATATTCAGGACCTTTTCTTCCTTCGTCCCTAAAATTCCTTCCACTTCGCGTAGCCCCAAACATCAAGGTAACTGCATAATCTGCTTTTCACAAAACAACATCTTAATCCAAGTATTTAATGATTTCAAATACTCACCTAGTCGTCTACCAACATTGCGATCCACTCATATAATTCAACCAGGAAGGAATAGAGGAAGATTTCGTGTATCTTTGTGTACAAATATTTGTCCAACCACTATTCTTTCATCAGTCATGGATTCTTGTTTTCTTACGTCGTAAATTCATGGATATTTCTCTCCAACCAGTCTTCAATCACCTTCTTAGTTGGATTCCAATGATGCGACATCACACATCTCATTATGCAGATCCCAGTCCTGGCAACAGAACCATTTGTTTGCTTGATGGGCCTTGACCCAAGTTCATCATTAAGCAGCCAAGCAAATCCCTACACTACTGGCCCTTTCAGCGTCAATCTGTAGAGCGTGGACTGAAGTCTCACCCAAAGTAGTATGGGGGGGTGAAGGAGCCAAGTTTCCACACCTTCCGATGGTTGTGATGTCAGTTATTTGCCCTAAACTTCCTTCACGCAGGTTGATAAGACCTTTAGGGCTTATCAAAATACTTTTCTTATTCTTCCCTAAAGCCTCTGTGAAAGTCTCTGATTGTCCTTCACGAGCCCTAAATAGATGGATCACGCACTTACACGCCCCCGTAATTACTCTTACTTCTGTATCTACCCAGATTCGCTTAAGTATTGGTTACTTTAACATGTATTTATGGTTATCTTCGCGTAAACATATATCTCTACTTGCGGTCATATAAAACAAAGAAACATATATATTTGCGCATCAAAGTAGCATTAAAACATAAACCCAATATTCAACATAACATAATCACATGTGATGAACACAAGTAAAATACACAAGTAATTTCATAATACTCCGCTTTATTATCGATTCAAATATCCAGTACAAACTCTAACTACCCTACGCATAGAGCTGTAGGGTTTTGCACACTCAGCTACAGACTTCTACCCTAGGCCTATGCACTGTTAGGGTCCCACCCTAACCCCCTTATTTATGTCATGGGATCACGTCATAGTCAAGAGTCAATAAAGCCCATATTAATATTTGTAAGTGGTTAACCCGCAATTAATGACGGAACCACAGTTAGTTGCAAATGGGCGGTAGTATTAGATAGATGGTATTAATAAAACCCACGGTATTGGCCCGTGGTATTGCATGTATGAGTCATATATAAAGGATAGAGACTCCCTGCGAGGAGTATCATGTCTTGTTTTTGTAATCGAGCTCTGCTCTATTGGAGGTTGCCCCCTCGAAGAGGCCTATGAACATTTCTCTCTGAATAATAAAATCATTGCTATTCTGTGTTCTGGGTATCTTTTCTTCGCATATTCTATGTTCTGGGTATCTTTTCTTCGCATATTCTCTGTTTGGGTATTACTTTGCAGGTTAAGAGCATAACAAGTGGTATCAGATCACTTTCCAGGGCTCGGTGGGATCTCCAATTTTTAGCAAAAAAAAAAATTTGGCTAGAGACGTGTTCCGGCGTCTTTAAACCACGGGATCTGTTGTTAAGTGCATAAACCTGCGGATTTGGGGAGGCATGCACGCAGGAAATACAAGAGGTGGTCACGTCTGTTGGACTCCCTTGTAACCCCTGTGGGTACCCCTTCGAGTAGTAGCGCATTAGACATAACCACGCACAGACTGTCTTCCACGTACCCTCTGGGTATATAGGAAGCCCCCTACCTCCCTTGAAACCTCGCCATAGATAAACCTTCGGTCGTCTTGTGGCTACAGTACATTGAGAATAGCACTCGGAGAGATTACTCGCCCGTACGATAGGGTAGTCGGGTTGTACGGCTAAGGGTACGGTCGATCCTCCTTAGTTAGAGCCCTGAAACATAGGGCTGAGTACTACTGTCAGACCCTTATGTATATTGCGATCTGTAGCACCTGACACTCCTCAAGACCATAGTTCCCTTTCTATCGGGGGATCACACATCATCTATTCCAGATCAGCAAGTGCAGCAGCAGCAGACATCAGTCCCACAGCTCCATCAGATCAACAACAGCAGTTGTCCCACCATTCAGATCTCTCAGATCCACCAGATCGGAGTAGTTGTGAAGGGTTCCTGTACCTGGATATAATTTTCGCAGGACTTTTGGCGGCATTGACATTTTGAGGATTTGGTGACTGCAGTATTGATCAGGGAGTAAAACTTTGTTAGGAGTTTTCCAAAAAAAAAAAAGTCTGAGATCTTCCGGGGCGCTTATTGGTGACCTATCCCATCAGAATCAGGACGACGAGCTGAGCAAGGTGGTACCATTCAATTTCTTAGTAAAAAAATTTTAGGCGGTCCCAATTTTTCATCAGGTTGGTGTATGGTAGAAACTCGCGCTCAAGCGATGGCCAACGAAAGGATGGACAAAATTGAAGACCAGGTGAACTCCATCCAATTTTCGGTGAATGAAATACAACATGAGATTAAAGGAATAAGTATCCAGCCCACGAGGAGGTGAATAATCACCATGAATACCATGAGGGTGAGTCTAGCCACTCTCCCCACGTCTGGCACACCCATCCACCACCCAGTCAACGACCTCCCAAGTTGGATATGCATAAATTTGACGGTTCTCACACGTCCGCATGGCTAGCACAAATGGAGCAGTATTTCCAACTGAATCATATCATAGATGAGGGGACTAAGCTTATGGTGGGCACCATGTACTTGGACAATGAACGATGGCAATGGGGGGAATGGCATCAGCGTTGCAATGGAAATTTTCAAAATTGGGCCCAATTTGCCAAAGCTCTTCGAAATCGCTTTGAACAGGAAGACTATTTTTTGGGGCGTCTCACTAAGCTCCGACAGACCGGTACAGTGGATGAATATATTACCGCTTTTGAAGCCTTAGCCTTCTGCACTAAGGGTCTCATAGATGAGTTCTACATGGAATGCTTTATCAGCGGTCTGAAAGAAGCCATCAAAGCTCAGGTTCTACTCCACCACCCTCCCACGTGGACAGAGGCTTGCCAGGTAGCTCGTAAGGTGGAACGTGCATTAACAGCCCAATCCAACCGCCTCAACTTCCCCGCTAAAGGTCGTCCCCCACAGGCTCCCAACACGACTCAGACACTTAAGATTCAAAAGGTGTCACCTGCGGAAATGGCCGAAAGAAGGAAGCAAGGACTATGTTACTACTGTGATGAAAAATATTCCCCAGGTCATAAATGCAAGGAGCCCAAGTTTTTTCAAATAGATGCCACTGACTACAGCTCCACCGAGGAAGATCCACCACTTGAGGAACCGGAGGCGATCGAAGAAGATAACCAAAAGGAGATTGTATCTGACGAACCAATTATTTCGCTAAATGCATTGGCAGGCATTTCTTCCCCTCAAACTCTCAAAATCAGGGGTTTTCTTAAACATCACCCAGTAGTAGTCTTGATTGATAGTGGAAGTACCCATAATTTCATCCATCAAAAGATCGTTGAAGCAGCACATTGTTTTGTCCGGGCAGTTTCTAACTTCCAAGTCCAAATTGCAGATGGGGGCACAATGAAATGTGAAGGACGCTGTGAAAATGTCAAACTTCAAATGGGGGATTATCAGTTGAAAACCCACATGTTTGCAATACACATGGGGGGTTGCGACATTGTCCTAGGCGCGGAATGGCTCCGCACTCTGGGGCCAATCACAATGGATTTCCAGGAGTTATATATGAGTTTTAAGCAGAACAACTCCACACATACCCTCCGTGGACTACAGGCGGGAGCCCCCTCTATCATCAACTCGCATAGGATGGAAAAATTGTTAAAAAAGGGCCATCATGGAGTGGTAGCTCAATTTAATGCCATCCAGGTAGTCTAAACCATGTCTCTGCCAATTCATCCTGAGATGTAACAAATTTTAAATAAACATCAGACGGTCTTTGATAAGCCTCATGAGCTTCCACCCTCGCGAGGGGAACACGATCATAGCATCACATTGGTTCCAGGGGCCCAACCCCCAAATGTGCGGCCATACAGATATATGTTCACCCAAAAGAATGAAATAGAAAAAATCATCAAGGAATTTTTGGAAGCAGGTGTCATTCATCCCAGCATTAGTCCTTATTCATCCCCAGTGGTCATGGTCCTCAAGAAAGATGGGGAGTGGCGGATGTGTCCCGACTTCAAGGCCCTCAATAAGTTGACAGTCAAAGATAAATTTCCCATCCCGTTGATTGACGATTTGCTGGATGAACTCAATGGGGCTCAATTCTTCACTAAGTTGGATTTTCGCTCAGGCTACCACCAAATTTGCATGAAGGAAGTCGACATTCAGAAGACGGCTTTCAGAACTCATGAAGGCCATTATGAGTTCCTGGTCATGCCACTTGGTCTCTGTAATGCCCCCTCCACTTTTCAGAGCCTTATGAATCACCTCCTCAAATCATATCTCAGAAAATTTGTCCTTGTCTTCTTCGATGACATCCTCATCTATAGTGGCACTTGGGCGGCACATCTTCAGCATGTAGATCTACTCTTGCAACTGCTTCGCCAGCATAAATTATTTGTCAAGATGTCTAAGTGTTCGTTTGGCATGGAAGAAGTTGAGTATTTGGGCCACATTGTGGGGCTTGAAGGTGTCAAGGTGGACCCCAAAAAGATCCAAGTAATGCAAGAATGGCCTCAACCTAAGACCTTGAAGAGCTTGAGAGTATTTTTGGGTCTAACAGGCTATTATCGTAAATTTTTCCGCAACTATGGCCGCATAGCAAAGCCCCTCACTCAACTCCTAAAGAAAAATTCCTTCTTCTGGAACGACGAAGCACAACAGGCATTTACCGCTCTCAAAAACACCATGTGTTCCACTCCCGTCTTAGCACTACTTGACTTCACCAAATCCTTTGTCATTGAATGTGATGCTTCGGGTATAGGTATTGGAGCGGTCATAATGCAGGAAGGGCGACCATTGGCCTTCACCAGCCAACAACTCAGTGGGAGGAATCTGGGTCAATATACCTACGAGAAGGAAATGATGTCCATCTTACATGCAGTCGAGACCTGGCGACCTTACTTATTAGGGTGACGTTTCCAAATCCGCACAGATCATCACAGTCTTAAATATTTTTTGGAGCAACGCCTATCCTCCCCACAAAAAAATAAATGGTTAGCCAAAATGCTTGGATATGATTATGAGATCATTTACAAGAAAGGGAAAGACAACAGTGTAGCAGATGCATTGTCGCGCCAATTTGAGGAGGAAAGTACTCTGCTCGCAATTTCCCTCCCCATTCCAGACTGGATTGAAGAGGCTTGCAGGGAATGGTTTTCACACACAGGGCTCTCCCAACTCATTTCTCAATTGAAGGTAGATCCTAATTCCCGCAAGGGCTACTCGTGGCAGAATGATATTCTTCGCTACAAGGACAGATTCGTAATATCACCAACATCTACCCTCAAAAGTCGCCTTTTAGCAGAATTGCACTCATCTCCCATTGCAGGACATTCGGGCTTTCAGAAGACGTATGCTCGCACCAGAAGATCATTCTTTTGGACAGGCATGAAAAAGGATGTCCTTACTTTCGTAGCCGAATGTGATGTCTGTCAACGCCACAAAGGGGAGACCGTCAACACACCAGGCACCTTACAACCATTGTCCATTCCGGCCTCAATATGGACGGAGGTTTCTATGGATTTCATTACAGGTCTTCCAAAGTCAGGGAACAAGTCAGTCGTCATGGTGGTTGTGGATCGACTGTCGAAGTATGCTCATTTTTGCGCCCTACCCCACCTGTTTACACCTACCTTGGTTGCTCAAACTTTCATGGATCAGATCTTCAAATTACATGGCATGCCCACTTCTATAGTGTCCAACCGTGACCCGATCTTCACCAGCAATTTTTGGCAGGAACTCTTCAGAATACAAGGCACTCAACTCAAACTCAGTACTTCATATCATCCGCAAACAGATGGTCAAACAGAAGCCGTCAACAGATGTCTAGAAACCTACCTTAGGTGTTTCACTTCAGAAAAGCAACACCTTTGGGCACAGTGGTTACCTCTGGCTGAATGGTGGTATAACACCAACTATCATGCCACCACCAAAATGAATCCCTATGAAGCAGTCTATGGTCAACGTCCGCCTTCCCCTACTGCTTATCTCAAGGGATGCTCCAAAGTACAAGCAGTGGATCAACTCCTACAACACCGCGCAACCATGCTCGCCCATCTTCGCAAGAATCTTCATCAAGCTCAGAAACGCATGAAGCAACAGGCCGACCAACATCGCTCAGAGCGCCAATTTCAAGAAGGGGATCAGGTCTTTTTGAGGCTGCAACCATATAAGCAAACATCACTCAAAGATAAGGGTTGTCAAAAGCTCGCTCCAAAATTCTATGGACCATACCAAGTACTTTAGCGCATTGGAGAAGTGGCTTACAAGTTGGCTTTACCCCCTACGGCAAAAATCCATCCAGTTTTCCATGTATCGTGCCTCAAGAAAGTGATTGGGAACAATTGCCGAGTTCAAACCAGTCTACCTGAATTAGACGAAGAAGGGTCAATCTGGCTTCAACCCGAACAGGTTCTAGACACACGAGACAAGCACCTGCACAGCCGCATGATTAAGGAGGTCCTCGTCAAATGGAAAGACACCTCTCCGGACGATGCAACTTGGGAACCAACCACTATTCTTCAGCAGTTTCCGCAACTTCAGCCTTGAGGACAAGGCCAGTCTTAAGGGGGAGGGCATGTTAGGGTCCCACCCTAACCCCCTTATTTATGTCATGGGATCACGTCATAGTCAAGAGTCAATAAAGCCCATATTAATATTTGTAAGTGGTTAACCCGCAATTAATGACGGAACCACAGTTAGTTGCAAATGGGCGGTAGTATTAGATAGATGGTATTAATAAAACCCACGGTATTGGCACGTGGTATTGCATGTATGAATCATATATAAAGGATAGAGACTCCCTGCGAGGAGTATCGTGTCTTGTTTTTGTAATCGAGCTCTGCTCTATTGGAGGTTGCCCCCTCGAAGAGGCCTGTGAACATTTCTCTCTGAATAATAAAATCATTGCTATTTTGTGTTCTTGGTATCTTTTCTTCGCATATTCTATGTTCTGGGTATCTTTTCTTCGCATATTCTGTGTTTGGGTATTACTTTGCAGGTTAAGAGCATAACATGCACACTTAGCTGCAGAGCCTTTTCATATGCTAAGACTCTTCACTCTTAGCTCTCACAGACCCATTCATAAAACATAACAAGACTCAACTATATCCGAACTCCCTTAGACTCCTCTAAGACCTCCTTTTTATACAATCCCATGGTCCGCGGGCCATGGGTAGACCTCTAAAGCCGACATGCTTTTACACAAAAGAAGGGTAGAAACCCTTTACTGACTCTTGACATATTCACGCTCTGCGACCATAAAATGTAGAGACTTTACATAAAACGTGAGCTTTTAACCCCAAAATTGACCCTAGGGGACCCATTCCCAACAAATATCTGTATGTTGGTATGTCTTATGGAAACCACGTACACACACGGGTTTGCTACAACTAAAGTAGCATATATATTATTACATATGGTTGATCAGGGTTTACAGTAACAAAATATGGTTTTTGTGATGTGCAGTTTGTTGATTGGTATTCTAGTTATAGTGTCTAACTATTCTAGTTGTTTAAGATGATTGATTTGGGTTTCAGTTGATTCGGTTGATTCATTGATTGGGTTTCAATGATTGGTGGTTAAATGGTTGAAATACAGTGATAATTTTCTATTTTTATGATTGGTTTTGGGCTTGAATGTTGGTAGTGGGCCTAGTTTGAAAATTTGAAGAAATGTGGCCTACAAGTTGTGATGTTTTGTAGGAGGTGTGTTGGGATGGGGTCCCCTAGGTTAGTTTGGGGTTAAGATAATTCAAATTTTGGTACAGTTTTGTAAATAATGTAAAGTCTCCATGATTTGTGGATGTGGAGCGCGCAGATGATTAGGAGTCAAAGGGGCTTAGCCCCTTGTTTTGGATAAATTTTGAGTTGGTTTTTGAGATTCATCGATGGTCCGCAGACCATGGCATTCTATGAAAAAAGTCTATAAATAGTTATTCTTAGTGAAAGGAAGAGGTAACTAAGTGGAACTAAGATAAGGAATTGGGTTGATTAAAGAATCTAGGGTAGGAAGGCTCTGCTTCCTGCACTTAGATAGAGAAAGAAGGTCCCGCAGCTGAGTGCACAGAGGCCTAGGTAGAGTCCGCAGTTGAGTGCGCGGACCCCTACAACTATGTGCACATGGAAGTTAGAGTCTCTAATCTATGAATTGAGATCAATAATGACAAGTTTCTGAAGAATTATTGAGTATTTATGTTCATGTCTATTTATGCTATATGCCATTGATAAATGACTTTTTTTTATGAAATATTGATTGAATGCTACATGATTCTCTTGAATAAGTCTTAATAATATACGCAATGCATGTTTAAATACTTTTGTGAAGACTCTGGTGATTCCTCTTATGTTATTTAACGACTTAAGTAGATCTGCATGAACACCAATTTAGGATTGCTTTATGATGCGTGTAAGTAGGTAAAGCGACTATTAAAGGTCTGCAAGCACTGATCATAGACCTTTAGGAAGGTCTAAAGATTGTTTTAACAGAGTTCTAGTAACGTGCCCTAATATTTTATTGATCTGAACGAAGGAAGATCCAAGGTGCTAGAAGACATCACACTAGTCTCTGGATGCAAAAACTTGGTTCTTTCATCCCCCCATATTGCTTCGGTTGAGACTGCAGCCTGCGCTACATGGGTTGTTTTCGAAAGGACCAATAGTGTAGGGTTTTGTTGGGTGGCGCAACTAACTTTGAACCTGGGTCAAGGCCCCCTAAGCCAACAAATGGTTCCATTGTCAGGACTGGGATCTAATTGAAAGAGATGTGTGATGTCGCATCATTGGAGCTCGACCAAGAAAGAAATTGAAAAGTGCTTGGATCGGAAGATTCATGACTTCGTAGTGCAAGAAAACAAGAATTTTCGCATGTCAAAGGAAGATTGGTTGGATAGATATTTGTATACATAGATACACGAAATCTTCTTTTGCACCTTTCCAATTGATTTGTACGAGTGGTTGGCCAAGTTGACAAACAATTAAGGAAGGTGGAAGATTGATAGCCCTGTAGTGTGGACTTCAGAATTAAGTGTGATGACTAGAAGCCTCTAAAAACAAGATCGTACGAGTTGTCGATCATTGGCTCAATCGAATTCTAGGAGAATTTGTTACAGAATTTTCAGTTGATACCTCAGTCATTTATAGCGAAGCAGAGTGAAGATTATTGAATGGAACGCGAGGTAATTATTTAAGATCATTGAATACTTGGATTAAAATGTTGTTATGTGAAAAATGGGTGATTCCATTACCTTGATGTTCAGGTCTATGTGAAGTGGAAGATTCTTTAGAAATCGTGAAGGATCATGACCAGTGTATAGCCACTTGATTGGACCTCCTTCAAGTGATGACAAAGGGTCGAGGCAGAATAAGCCATGAAGCGTTGTTCAACTAAGCACTTAAGGGATTGCTAGAAAAAACCATTCATCCACTCCACTGTCTCCTCTGCCTCCATTGCATACACCTTCACCCACCCCTACACCTCCAGCTCCACCCTTCAATATGGAGAATGCAATGAAGATGTTGATATTCAAGGGCATAGGAAGTAAAGATCCAGAGCAATTTTGGTTTGTTGCGAATGTTGTATGGACAGCACAACAGGTTACTGATGACAATATAAAGAAGGCACAGTTGTTTACTTCTTTGCAAGATTGTGCACTAATGTGGTACATTAAGTATTGTTCTGATAATCCTCTTGTGACACTAGCAGAGACTAAGACGGATTTCAACAAAGAGTTTAGTAAACCTAAATCTGTCTCATAGTCAGTAATTGGATTTAAAGATATTATGATGAGAGTCAAAGAAACGCCTTAGGAATTCGATCAGAGGTTGAAATGTCATATTAGATAGGCTAACATGCAGATCACAGATAGCCAACATCGTGAATGGTTTATAGTGTCACTTTCCCCCCACTTGAGAATTTCTTTGTCGCAATAGAAGATAAAAACATAGGCAGAAGCCTTGGAGATTGCAATGATGTTGCATGCATCACTTATTCAAAATATGAACCTGGGAGTATAATAGATCCACTTACAGTTAGAAATCCTACACTTAGAAATAAAGAGTTTGAAGAAAGACAAGGAAATTAAGCTTGAGGTGCGTAGAAGTTTGGTGTTTGAAGTGCAAGGACCATGGACATGATAAGGATCACTATCTTATGTTTGTGAACTATATTATAGGAAGGGGGTTGTTTCCCCTGAAACTAGAAGCCCTAGCAGGGATGAGCATGGGGGATGCGTTGTGGTGCGCCATTTAGCAAGCTACTGGGAAACATGCGATGGATAATTTCCATTTACTTCAGAAGTTTGTTCAGACACCCCAGTAGTTGTTCTGTAATTTCTCCAAATACATGGGCCACGATGTGTGCCATTGTTGAAGCTATGAGATAATGATGGAAAAAACCCCTACGTACCATATGCAAGTAGAAACGTGGCCTCTAGATCAAGGTGCCAGAGGAGCATGCAGAGGTTATCAAGGTTGAGGATGGGCAAGAGGAGGAGGAGGACCTGGTAGAGGTCGCAGTTAGATTATCTGCTACAACTACGGATAGTCGGGGCACTATGCAGGAGATTTCCATAATCCTACACACTCATCATGCCAATATTGTAGATAGTTTGATCATACTATAGAAGAATGTACAGTGCTAATAGATAAAATGAAAGAGAAGAAAACGCAACCTCAATAGCCTATGCAGAATTTACAGATGATCTGAGCCCCATGAAGAAGATCAAGGCATTAATATTGTGCTAAGAAGTGGAATGACCAATGGTACTGATAAAGGTAAATGGCCTGAAGAAGAAGTATGGGTCCACAAAGTTCCAGAGAAAGAAGTCGGCTTTGACCTGGACCACACTAAGGAAATGTTTTTAGAAGCTAACAAGAGCTTCACGGAGGCCTCCACCTTAGAAATCCAGGGCAAGATACAAGAACTCAGTGCACCTATAGAAGTTGATCCTTCTGTATTCACTACATTTTTGGAGATCTGCATGAAACTATTGCACAATAGAAAGACTGTGGAAGGCCTGCAGGAACTGATAAATAAATGTGCCTACGAGGAAAAGGCCCCTGGAACACCACGCAATTAGAAAGATTGGAAAGAATAAGGCATGAATAGGGAGAGAGATGAGGCTAACAATGTGGATAGGTGATTATGAGATGAACCAGGTCATTTTGGATCTGGAGCCCGATGCGAACGTATTGCCGAAACAGACATGGGAAAGGATGGGGAGACCTGCATTCCATTGGTCTCTGATTTAGCTCAGGATGGTGAAGCAGTAGAAAATCATCCCCATGGGACAGTTATATGGAGTAATGGTTGATATTTAAGGTGTGACCACGGTGGCAGACTTTGAAGTTATACAAATCGTTGATGACAGTAATCCCTACCCTACGCTTCTGGGAATTGACAAGGCTATTGATATGAATGTGGTCATTAATCTGAAGAAGAGGACAATGTCGTTTGAAACAAAATTGCTTTGAGTTATAGTGCCACTAGATCTAATAGAAGGGGCGCGTTATACTGAACTAGTCTGCGATTATGAAGAAAGTGATGATTAACTGGATCAAATTTGCAAAATAACAACGTGATACCAAGATTGGATTAATCCGATGGAAAATGGGTGGATTGCATGGGACTGAGATAATTCCTGCACCTCTAATTCAGAGAAAGAGTTAGAGCATTGGCAGAATCACTTACATGAAGCTTCTACATTGTGATGCAATATGATGATGAATACGATGCGCTGTGTTTCGTCAGAGGTAAGAAAATTACCTTATTATGATGGTTTAACTGACGTAGATCTATTTTTGGAGGAATTTGAGAGAGAGGTCCCTGAGGACCATCGCTTCCAAGCATTGGAGTTGGCATTGCATGCTATACATGCACGATGGTGGGTTACGCATAAGGATATTTTTGTTGGATGGTGATATTATAGAAGAATGATGAAGCTATATTTCAGGCGTGCTAACACCAAAATGACTGAGAAGTATAATGGAAGGGACGATCCGTACAATCACCTAGCAAAGTGGACTAAAGCGTGGGGAACAGAACCACAGCCAGAATGGGTACACATATCTTTTCATACCTTGGACACAATTCCCACGAACTGGTATACCTAAATGGAGCTCCACCATGGAACTATGAAGTGGGATGTATTGAAGGAAGGTTTCTTATTAACTTTCATCTTTGAAGATGGCTTTGCAAGCATTGATGAAGTGTTGCAAGAGATTAAGGTGGCTATCTTCAGAACACTGAAGGAACCTATGGAATGGACCCAACCAGACTAGAGCACCCAGTTGTGCCATGCCTTGGAATGCTATAACGTGACCACTAAAGAGGAAGAAGAAGACCCAAGGAACATCAATATTCTAGAGGTAGAAGGACATCGCGACATTGAAGGACCACAAATAGAAAACCTAGACATCTCTGCACCTCTAAAAACAAAGCAAGTAAAAATTGGCACTAAGGATGAACCGAAGTTTGAGAAAATTGGAGATTACTAGGATGACACTACAATAGATAAAGTTTTTGAATTACTCTGTGAATACCAAGATCTCTTTCCAACTAAGTTTTCAAATCTAAATGGCATAGTCAGTGATTTGGGCATTATGAAGATCACACTAAAGCCGGGCACAAAGCTTGTTAAACAAAGGCCTTACCACCTAATCCTAAAGGAAAAGGTTCACCAGGAGCTGGACAAGATGTTGGAGGCAGGCATCATAGAACTAGTTGAAGAATCAGATTGGGTGAGCCTGATGGTGGTTCAAGAAAAGAAACAAAAGGGAAAAATAAGTATCTGTGTAGATCTGCGGAAGCTTAACGATGCATGTGTCCACGATCCATTTCCAATGTCATTCACAGATGAAGTGCTAGACAATATTCGAGGGAAAGAGGCCTACTCCTTTACTAGCAAGTTGTTAAGGTATCATCAAATCAAGATCATGCCAGAATATAGAAGAAAAATGACCTTCACCACAGAGTGGGGTTGTTTCCAGTACATGGTGATGCCATTTGGGCAAAAAAATGTGCCTACAATATTTTCCCGCGTAGTCATAGCAGCGTTCAAGGATTTTATTCATAAGTTTCTGGAGGTATACTTTGATGACTGGATGGTGTTTGTATTAGTGAAGTTCCATGTAGAAAGTCTGCGCCTGATTTTAGATACATGTCGCAGATACAAGATTGTGCTGAATTTGAAGAAATGCATATTTTGTGTTCCTTTTGGGATCTTGCTGGGTCATGTTGTGTGCAAGCAAGGATTGATGGTGGACCCTACAAATATTTTGGTAATTGTGAATATGGAGGCCCCTAGGAACTTCAAGCAGTTGCGCGCAATGTTGGGACATTATCAAAGCTTATGCTCAAATTACTGTGCCCATGGAGAAACTGCTAAAGAAGGACGCAACATTCTGTTGGGATGAAGAATGTCAGTGCAAATTAGATGTGTTGAAGGAAAATATGGTCACTGCACCAATTTTGGTATTCCCCAATTGGAAAAAGAAGTTTCATGTTCATGTGGTGCTTTTTGCATTGCGCTAGGTGTAGTACTAACACGGGCTAGTGAAGGAGAACTGGACCATCATATAGCCTTCACAAGTAGGAAGTTATCTAAGGCCAAGAAAGATTATTCAATGATTGAGCGTGAAGGGTTGGACATGGTATACGCGCTACAGAAATTCATGCATTATCTATTAGGAGGACATTTCAAGATGTATACATATAATTATGCCTTAAAATTTTTTGTCAACAAGCCTTTTTTTTGTGGGGGGGGGGGGAATTTGCAGATGATTGTTATCATTTCAGGAGTATGACTTTGAAGTCATTGTGAAACCGGGAATGTTAAATGCGGGACTTGACCACCCGTCGCAGATTGAAATAGTAGAAGAACCTAATAATTTGGAGGAAGGGTTGTCAGATGCATAGCTCTTTGCAGTGCGCATAACGGATGACCATTGTGTAGGCATTATTCACTTCTTGACGATGGGGATGGCACTGGAAGGTTATACAAGTTAGCTGAAGAAGGAATTCGTAATGCACATAGCCGATTTTTCATTTATTGCGAGACATTTGTATAAAATGGGTCAAATGAAATATTGTGAAGATATGTACCAAACTTTTAGTGTGACAACATTCTCGCTAAAGCTCATGGGCATGTTTTGGGAGGCTATTATGCAGGCAATGAAATTGAGTAGAAGATTTTGTGCGCAGGTCTATGGTGGTCAACATTGCATAAATATTCCAAGGAATATTGTAAGACATGTGATGCTTGTCAAAGAAATAACAAACTGTTTCGAAGAGATGAGCTACCACTACAGCCTCAAGTATCTTTGCAACCCTTTGAGAAGTGGGCGATTGATTTTGTGGGGCCAATTTAGCCCCCTAGAAAGAAAATGGGTGCATGCTATATTATCACTATGATGGAATATCTAACTAGATGGGTAGAAGCACAGTTAGTTAAGGATTTTATAGGGGCTATGGCAACGAAATTCTTGTTTGAGTATGTCTTAACCAGATTTGGATGACCGAAAGTATTAATGAGTGACAGGGGTATGCACTTCCTAAATGAAATGATCAGTGCGTTAACTGAGGAGTTTCAAGTCTACCATTAGAAGAGTACACCATATCACCCATAGGCAAAGAAAATTGTTGAAGCCTTTAACAAGATTTTGGAAACAATGCTGACGAAGATCTGTAATGCGCATCAGAATGACTCAGATGTGTGCGTACTTGCAGTACTCTAGGCTTATCGAACTACTTGTAAGATATTAATAGGGCAAATACTGTTCATATTAGTATATGGGGTCAAAGTCGTAATGACGATGGAATACATTATGCCTAGCATGCACATAGAAGCTTTGACGGATGTGGTAGATCGCGAGGCCTTGGAAGAACAGCTCATTGTCGTGGCGGAAAAAGTCATTTGGGCTGACACAACTGACCTCCCTAGGAGTATAAACTCACTAGCGACAAACAAGACAAAATGGAATGATCTTTCTCTAAATCTACCTTTTATAACATGAAAAGTACAAGTGTTTAGGCTTACCTTATTCCAAAACGCTATCGTTGTAGTTCGTTCTTGCCAATCCGGATGAGCTCCTCCTTCAAGTCAATTCCTGCAACCACAAACAATCAAACAATTACCGAGCACTTGTATTTCATATAATAAAACATAGATTCAACATGCAGACCAAGGAACACATGAAATAACTCATTAACATAAGCTATTGAGAAAAATAAACCAGTTTGTATTAATAACGAAACAAAGAAACTCTTACAACCTGGCCTTGGTGTTGTGCAAGTTCCTCCCAGGGTCCATCAAGTGTCTTCCTCTACTTTGACAAAGCTCACCCACTTCCAAGTAGAATCATGTAAAGACAATCTCTCCTCACAAAGGTTCTAATGGAAGACCTAAATCCTGCAGCATTTACCCAAAGAAAATGTATAGCTCCAACCTCTCCTCCTTGTGGCTCAATGCCTTTATTTATAGTGCTGTAAAGAGGTTATTCAGGTCCACTATCAATGGGATCATCCCCCTCTATGGGTGGGATAGCTCCCTTATTGATGGGATAAGTTCCCCCTTAATAGAGATACATGAACCAACTGGAGGCGCATCCATTTCATCAAACCGACCTCTAGAATGTTCTAGAAGTAACCACAAGTAACTTTTTCAAGATAAAACTCGCGCATTTTGCCTTTTACAGAGGGACGCACCTGTCCCTTAATATACAGAGCGTCCATGGACGCAGCTTTTGTGAACATGACCTGCGTCCCCGCAGGTAAGGCTAGAGAGAACCTGCGACCCCAGAGATAAACATATTTTTTACAAGACTTTCTCTCTTCTTTGAGTTTGAGATGGATAACAGAGGCATAGACTTGCCTAAGAGGGTAGCATGACTGTTGATTTTGAGCCATACTAACTGTAAGTAGTCAAGGTGACATTTTTTAGTGTAACAGATTGCCCCCTAAAGTGCGAAGCCTGGAATAGATTGGTATTTGTAATTCTAGGAAGGGTGAAGCGCTTTATCATTTCAAGGATTGACTTGTGGATGACCTGGTTAGAACCTGCAATTTTCAACACAAAATACATGTATAAGATTATATCATCACTGAGGTAGGCATTCCCATACTCAGATTTAAAACTTTAACTAATGGACTAACTAGTCTGATACAGGAATGATCTTGCAGTACATCATTTTATAGACTTTTGTAGACACAGTATGGACGCAGCCATCCGTTTATGATTAGTCTACATAGATAATGAATACAAAACTCCTTGCAACCTGGATGGTAGAAACTAGATCCAGGGTCTTCACTCCTACTTCCCGAATTGGTACGATTCTAAGCATGTGATTAAATGATTTGATGTCGAACATGTTAGAAACCACTTGATTACCAGTCGATGATGTGAACTGTTAACAAGCGTGAGAGAGACCACCAGTAATGTCAATGGTTCTCAAAGTACCAAGCACAACCCGTGAAATGTGAATAGATGTTCCGATGTCGAACACTTCACGGAATCCTTTGATCGAAAGTCAATGATGTAAACTGTCGTCAAAGGCGAGAAACCTGCCATTGATGCATGCAGACTTCAAGGTACTGTCGATTCCTAAGTCATCTTTCTAGATAATGTGTCGATGTCGATAGAAAGCGACCCGTTGAAGGCAAGCCCGCAACACGAAATCATTGTTCAAGTTGAAGAAATGTAGCTGTAAGGACTGACTCAGGGATGGTCAAATGGAGGACAAGTATTTTGCAGATGAAAGTTTTGCTTGCAGACCTCTTGAACACATAACGACACAACAGATGGTTTGGTGACGAATAACTCAAAGTTGATCCCTGAACCCGGTTAAAGATTTTCAAAGTGATTCGGTCAATTGTGAGGTAAAAGATTTCCCAACCCAGGTGAAATGAAAAAGTGTCGTGCTCAAGAGTGGTAATAAAGTTTCGTTTGAGACAAAAGGTGACAAATAGGTTCATTCTTCTCTCTTTTCCCCCACCATTTCTGGCAAGTACCTCTTTATTTTTAACAAGCTTGAGGAGGATAACATATGCTTGGTTATAAGCTCATCCTTCGGACGAGTCCATCCTAGTTTGAATTCGAACCCTAGGAAGGAGTGGTTCGTTCCTGTTTGTAATTGAACAGGTCCTTTACTGTAAAAGTTTAACGAGCCCAGTATAGGAGAAACTCGGCGTTTTTCATTTTTAGAGAGTCTGAAAAAACTTAAGGAAACTCCACGTTGAACTTTTTCGTAAGTTTGTGTCCCTCAAGCCCGAAAAAGTATAAAATAATACCTGGGGGAACCGCTTGATCTTGCGACCAAGGAGTACTTTCATAATAGTGTCGTTGACCTGAAAAGTAAAAAGTGATCAAAGACACGTCGTTTTAGTTCCTTATCGAGTTTGAAACGACAAAAACCCGGCAATCTTTTCCTGATTTTACGGTCAGAAAAGAGCTAAAAGGGGACCGTCTTTTAATTCCGTTTTAACGAGTGAAAAAGAGACACTCGGCGATCTTTTCATGTTTTAGGAGTCAGAAAAGAGCTTAAAAGATGACTCTGATATTTTTATTAGTGAAAATTACAATTTCCCTCGAAATCCCTTTGTCCTGCACAAAAGCGACACATTACTCATACCTGTTTAAAATAGGCAAAAAATTCATTGAAAAACATCTTTTCATGGTAAAAAATGAACTCATTCACCCAAAAAACCTATAAAAAGACCTTTTACCATGTCATTTTTACCGTTTGACTTTGAAGATTGAAAAAGGAGCTTTTGACAAGAAACTTCCCGTGGTCGCTGCGGAAAATCTGACCGTCGGAATCGAACGCCGCTTCACCGAGGTATTTTACACATCCCACTCTTCATTTCTATCCGTTTGGAATTTAGTTTTTGGTCTCTGTTTTATTTTTTGGGGGGGGTTTGGGTTCAAAATGCGCCCCTCGGCGGACGCAGGTGCCCTTCGGGTGACCTGCGTCCCCCGACTTTTTCTCACACGGGAAAAAGGTCGGGGGACGCAGACAACCTTCAGGAAAACTGCGTCCGGACGCCCTGTGCTACAAAGCCGGGGTGCGTCCTCCGCAAAGGGCGCATTTCAAAACCCCAACTCTTTCAAAAAACCACCAAATTTGCTCAAATTAATTTCTAATTGATTCTTTTGATGTGCAGGACCTTGAACATGTTAGACTGGAGAGAGAGAGAGCACGTAGAGGACGATGAAGCTGCGATTAACCACCAACCCTCTTTGGATGCCTTAAGAACATGTGGATTGTACAAATATTGGACCATACCGGGCATGAGGGGCCAGGTAAGATTTTTGGAATGGCTGGTTGAGCGATGGAACGTTCAGGATCAATGTTTTTACATTGGAGGGCACCAGCTCGAGATAGAGCCCTCGGATGTATACTTTCTCACTGGCTTGCCAAACAGAGGTGAGCAACTCAACCTTGCGGGGACCAGGCCGGGTGGCCAATCCCTTGATGATCTCCGCGAGGAGTGGTGCAGACCAGGGACTCGCCATAAAAAGGGCGTGGAGATAAAACACATCGCTCTGGCGGAACTTAGAGTTATTGCATTTACGGTCACCAGGATTTGTGGCGCGGCCGCCTTGCACATTGCCTCCGGATCCCAAATGCGGATGGCAGTTGACTGTTACCAAGGCACCATCTTCAACTGGTGCGAAGCTGTGTCGGCTCATATGAAGAGCCAACTGACCAAGGCAAAGAACGGACGACTAAAGACTTTTGGATATGGGCCTATAGTCGTGAGCTTTGCCTTGGAGAGAGTTCCTATGCTGATCCCTCAGCAATTCACTGTTGATGACTTGGGTCCTCGGGAGCCAAAGCTTGTTCGATGGGTAGCGGTGATGGCCCGGCATCCTGACGAGGGTGCTGCCGTGGTTCGATTCTCAGACAGTTACTTCGACTGGCTAGAGGGCCAGCTTTTTGTGATACAAGACTTTCCATATGCCGGAATGGATTTCAGAGGTGATCCGGACATGGTTCTTCCACAGGGAGAACAATGGGATGACAGAGGTACTTTCATTTTCACAAGTTTTCTAATTATGTATTTTTTATTTTTTATATATATCGTCTCAAAGTAACAGTAAAATTTTAAAAATGCAGATGTTGGACCACAGCGTCCAGCCAATCTCCGGCCTTACGACAGACGACATCCAGCTGCACCGGCACCGGCCCCACAGGACGCGGCTGCGGAAGTACTAGCTGATTTGGAGCATGATCTAGAGCGTCTCACGGCAGACATACCTGAGACTACTATGGATGATATTCCTATGAGGCTTCAGCGCTTCGTAGTTGCGGTCCCTGGGCCGTTTAGGAGATTTTTGCGTAAGGTAGCGCGCGCAGTGGTGTCGTACAGAGAGCACCACCAGTGATTGACTAGTCACTTTTGTAGTCACATGTGACATTTTTTACTTTTTGTACTATCATTTTGCCGATCATAAGGTGTGTTAAACCTATGATCGAAGACGATGTATATATTTTTGGACACACTTCTATTTATATCTATATATCACTATTACCGGCTTATCTTGTTTAACAAGTATGATGAAATGTCTTTTAAATTTACTTGCATGATTATTATAAATGTCTGTCCAACACTCGAGAAGCAATTGCATCTGCTAATGTATTCAAAGACCTTGGAATATGTTGATATTCAATGTAATCAAATTCACGTTCCAAGAGACGGACTCTCAAAAACAACCTTAACAACACAGGATTTCTAATGGCATAAACTCTATTAAGCTGTAATACAACAAGTTCAGAATCTAACCTCACAATCAAACGTCGAATTCCAAACGAAATAGATTCGGATAATAATTCAACCACTGCACTGTATTCTGCAATGTTATTCGTTGTTTGACCGAGGCTTACCCCATGCATAGAAACTAACTCGTCAGAGGGTGAATAGATAACCCAAGCTGCGGAAGAGATATTCCGTGTACTACGACAAGCACCATCAGCGAATCCAATGTATGTTTGGAGAAGCGTCGACATCTACAATATCAAGAGTAAAACAAAGATAAGCCAGGATAATGACGAAAACCACACTCGCTAAACTAAGCACACTGACTAAACTAACACACTTGCTAGCTAGAAAGGAAATCTAACCTATCTAAAAATTTCTCCATCCATCATTTTAAGCATAATACCTCTTTAGGTAAAGTCCATTTCTGGGTTTGCCCAAAGAGTCCCCATCAAAATCAACTAACTCATAAGCCCCTTTTGCTAGCTTTCGTTTTACAATGTAGGGCCCATGCCACATGGGAACGAATTTTCCAGCACCTAGCTTATCGTTCGCTTGATCATATAATAGTACTAGGTCTCCTTCTGAAAAACTTCGAGGAGTTACATTTTTATCGTACTGGGCTTTCATTCGTTTTGCGTGAGTCTCGATGGCTAAAGTAGCGTCACGTCGAGTCTCATCTAATTTAGCCAAGTATAACAACCGTTTCTCCTCTTCGGAAGTAGCTGGAAGTAATTCGACAGCCATTTGAAGTGATGGGATTTCGCACTCAATAGGTAACACAGCTTCTAAGCCATAAACTAGCTGAAAAGGGGTGAAACCTGTTGAATTTTTCACTGAAGTTCGATATGCCCATAGCGCCGAAAATAACATGTTATGCCAATTCGTTCGATGGATACCAATGATCCGTCGAATCATGACGACTAGAACTTTGTTGATTGACTCAACCAAACCGTTGGCTTGCGGATAATAAGGTGTAGAGCTATCGTGGCGCAAACCAAGCTGGCTTGTAAGTTCAGTCATCATGACATTTCGAAAATGGCTTCCATGGTCCGTAATGATTGCTTGTGGGATACCAAACCTAGTTATGATATGATTGAATACGAAAAGCGCAGCTGTCTTGCCGCTTGCGTCGAATGTAGGCATCGCCTCGGCCCACTTAGTAAAATAATCAACCGCAAGGATGATATACGCATGCCCCCCGGCCGAGTGAGGGTTACAAGTAATAAAGTCAATGCCCCATTTGGCGAATGGACCAGCGGCAATTATAGGGTGGAGAGGAGCAGGTGGAGCGCGCATCTTGCGATCAAACACTTGACAGTTGTGGCATTTTCTGACGGCAAGGATACAATCTTTAAACATAGACGGCCAGAAATAGCCAGCGCGCAACACCTTCTGAGCTGTGGCATACCCAGACATATGACCGCCACATGCTCCAGAGTGACAATCATTCAAAACTCTCTCAGCCTCATCGTGAGTTAAACAACGTCGAAAAACTAAGTCTGCCCCCAGGCGATAAAGTGTATCTCCAATAATTCTGTATTGCTGGGATTGAAACCTAATTTTTCGACGGTTTTCCTTGGAAGCTTCAGGCCGAAAGGTTTGGGTTTGAAGATAGATGATTATATCCCCATACCACGGATCTACAGTGCTAATAAGAAACAAAGATTCGTCCGCAATGGACTCCTCTGCCACAGTCTCTGTGTCAGCACTCAGGAAATCACACATCAATTCCGCGAAGACTAAAGATTTCTTAGACTTGGACTTCTCAAACTCCAAGTCGAACTCTTGCAGGATGACGATCCATTTAGAGTACTTGCCCCCTAGCAGTTGTTTTGTCAAGATATAAATCATAGGGTTGCAATCCGAAATAACAGTAGTTTTGCGGAGAAGAATGTAGTGACGAAATCGCTGGACAGCTTGAACGGCTGCCAGGGCCAATTTTTCCACATGTGAATATTTTAACTCAGTTGGATTTAAGGTTCTGCTAAGGTAATATATCACATGCTCTGCGTTGAATTCATCTTCTTGAACTAACACCATTCCAATGGTGGAATGCGAAGCTGCGAGGTATAAGAAGTAGTCCTGGTTGTAGTTGGGAGGATGCAATAACGGTGCATGGGTCAACGCGTGTTTTAATGCATCAAAAGATTGTTGAGCAATCTCGTCCCAAAAGAATTGTACGTTCTGTTTCAACAACCGTGTAAAACCTTTAGTGACCTCGGCGTAGTTAGGGATGAATCGGCGTAAAAAGTTTGCTTTCCCTTGCAAACTTTGGAGTTGGCGCAAACTCGAAGGAGGAGGCAATTGGATGATAGCCTCGACTTTCGAGGGATCGACGCGAATGCCGGTTTTGGAAACAACAAATCCCAGCAATCGACCTGTTTCTATACAGAAAACACACTTGTGTGGATTCAACCGAATTCGATAATGCCTACACCTCATAAAGATTGCTCGTAGGTGGACAAGGTGATCAGCTCGGTGTAAAGAATGAGCAGGTAAATCATCGAGATAAGGTTGCACAATGTGCTTGATGTCATGAAATGCATAAGACATAGCCCGTTGAAAAGTAGCACCGGCATTCTTAAGGCCAAAAGGTAATTTGCAATAAGCAAACGTCCCCCATGGACAAATGAATGCCGTTTTTGGTTGATCGGCAGGTAGAATATTGATTTGATTATAACCTGAGAAACCATCCATGAAGGAAAACATCTCACTTCCGGCACAATCATCAATTATTTGATCGATATAAGGTGTAGGATAGTTGTCTTTTGGACAAGCTCGATTGATATCCCTATAATCGATACAGATTCTTATTGTTCCTTGTTTTTTATTGACGGGAACAATATTCGATACCCAATCCGTTAACGGGATCGGATAAATGAAACCTGCTTTCAACAGCTTTTCGACTTCGGCTTTGATTGCAGCTGCTTTTCGAGGGTGAATCTGACGCAACCGTTGCCGAATGGGTTTAGCATCCGGGTAGGTTTTGATTTCATGAACAACAATGGCAGGATCGATTCCTGGCATTTCCTCGTAGGACCAGGCAAACACGTCGCGGAATTCTTGGAATAGGGCCTTGTAAGTTTCAATTTCTTCGTCAGTACATGCGGCACCTATATGAATGTTCTCTTGAATTCCGGGCTTCACTGATATATCAATGGGGACAGTACGAGAAATATTCCCCAAATTTAGCTCGGAATCAGAATGTTTCGTTGGATCCTGAGCGTCTTTGACATAATCAGCGGTAAAGATAGATGAAAAATCATTTTCAAATGCATCGCCTTTAGGTAAAAACGAAGATCTGTGATGGAGATCTTCCCATGGTAGATCATCTACACTTAGGATTTCGCGAAGTCGTTCGTCAGATGAGACTTCTTCGGGAAACGTTATCCGTTCTAAAGGTGAGGTGAAAAGTGACTCTTCACTGACCACATTCATTTGGTCGGTTGAATGAAAATCGGTAAAAGACATAAGAGCTTCATAAGCAATCTCATACGGACTCAACGGCATAACATCACCGAGTGAGTCTAGCTCAGAGTCAGAGGGAACATACCAAGGATCATCGTAAATAATGTTTTCTGACGTGATCATATGAATTGTTGCGAATGAAGGGTCTGCATTGAGTGGAGGGAGAGGAAAAGTTCCCAGTAAACCGGAATCCTTAACTAAACCTACACCAATGTCCCTATAAGGGATTGTCGTTTTGCCAACATGCTGGATAGTTTCTAAAGAGGTTGGGTCGGATGAAAAGTATGTCAGCTGATCAATAGTCACGATCTTACCGTTATGTGGGAATTTAATGACTCTGAAGACCGATGAAACGACCGCTGTCATAGCATATGACCAACTTCGACCCAAAAGAAGGTTGTAATCTAGAGGGGCATCAACCACTTCCACATCCAGATTAACGGTTTTACCTTCGACCCCTATAGGCAATTCTTGTAAAATACCAAACGGACGGAACCCACGGCCATCAAAGGCCTTAAGGATGGTGGGGGATTGGTTCAACGAAGGAGAACCAAGCGATCTCCAACATTGAATCGACATAATACACGTAGAAGCGCCCTCATCAATCACAGTCCGATGAATAGGTCTGTTTTTGACTATCACTGGGATTTGGAAAGCCATTTGATGGGGGAGACGCGGTGTACTACTTTCTAGATCAAAGATCATTAGGTTCGGGTCCTGAACATCGACAGCTCCAATAGCCGACAAAAGCAATTTCCGTTGCGCTGGACATGATTGCAGCACTTCGAGTGCCGACATTGCGGAAGGTGAAACAGCTAAGTCTTCAACAATGTTGTAATTCTGGGCTGCTCTCGCATGTGGATTGAAAGCAGACCTTCGAAGTACACCCTTGGCGGGCGGCTTAATCACTAAGTCTGGGTTAGGTTTTTCGATCTGTAGTGGATCGGAACCAGGAGTTGAGGTTGATGGGTTAGAGTGAGAAGATTCTGCTTCTTTACCATCAACAGGAGCCTTACTACCATAATCTTGCGATCGAGTCGCAATCCTGACATGAGACATCATCAAAATGGGTTCTTCACTGGCATTCGAAGAAGAACCTATCATCTTATTTTCCTGCTCGGGAAATGGATTCTTTAACACAGCAGGAGTGGGAGAACCTTTAACTATTTTTACTACCTCGGCCCGATGAGGGCAGTCTCTCGTAAAATGATCTTCTTCACAAATGAGACAAGGATAACGAGGTTTGCGTTTTTCGTCATTGGTTTCCGATTTTTCTACTTTCTCCTTTGGAGCCTTATCTGTTTTGGTCTTCTTCTTTCCTTTCTTTTTTCCACCGTTTTTGGATTTGGCCGTAGATGACTCTACAGCGTGAATGTCGGCGGTAAGTTCAGGAGGAGAAGATTCTCCTGTCGGAGAATCAGGCAAAGTGATAATTGGAGTATTGGAGGTCTTGGAAGACTTCTTCTTACTCTTTGTAGTCACGATACCGATCATACCATCAGCGGCATGAGATCCCGAAGGAGCAGCAGCGATTTGGTTTGATTTGGGAAGATCCGGTATTTTCTCGTGTAAAGTACCCGACTGAGTATAAACTAAGTCAAGGTACTGTGCCTGAGCAATGACTTGCTCCTCAGTAACTACTCCAGCCTTAGCTACATCTTCAGTAATTCGTGGTAATAATGATTTTACAAACCATTCAGCTAAGATTTGGTCCGGGATAAAAACTTTCACTAATCTTCTTCGACGTCTCCACTCATGGATATGATCAGAAATGTACGTGGATGTCGATTGTTTTAGCGAAGTTAATAATTCTGTACCATTATCGTATCTGACTGGTAACTGAAAATGAGTTAAGAATGAAGTAGCTAACTGGCTAAAGTTGTAAAAAGAAGCCCGTGGCAACTCAATGTACCACTTGGCTGCGAGACCAATGAGTGTACGCTGGAAAAGACGTAAGCGGATGGAATCATCTGAGATGGAGTTTGATGCACACCAGAGGTGGTAAGTCATCACGTGATTGGATGGATCCTCTCCAGACTTACCCTCGAACTTGGGTATATCGCTGGGCAACTTATTTGGCATTGGCGGCCAGAAATGTTGATATTGAATTGGATCGTTAGTTAGGCGCGTCAAGTCGGGTAAATCTAAAGTTGCAATAAAAGGTAACTGCCGGTTAGGATCTCTAAAATTCTGAGTCACAATACCAGCCCCAGGAGGAGGATATCCAGGATAACTAGGAACAGGAATCGCATTGGGGATATTATATCCTCCTGGAAAACCAGGATTAACCGGACCGTACTGGGGTTGCTGAGGTTGTTGATAAGTGTACCCAGGATACGGTTGATACTGGTAAGCCGGTTGTTGGGCAGCTTGCGCAGGTTGATACGGTCCCTGGTACGGAGGTTGAACAAATTGAGGTTGAGTAGTAACAACCGTACTTGTACCAGGTGGTCCTACAGGCATCTGGACTGTGGTTTGGACTGTAGGTCCAGACAACGGAACAGATGTCTGAGGAGTGGTTACAGGGACTGTAGAAACCGGAGCTACCGATACTCCAGAAGTAAGCATGGTAGATGAAGCGGTAGTTGCTGCAGCCGTGTGAGGTGGAGTACCAGGTGCAATTGGCGGCTGAGTAACTACCGAAGTTACAGGGGTCTGAACACTTGACTGGATAGGTTGCGGTTGCTGGGGTGGACCAGGAACTACAGGTTGTCCTGCTTGAGGTGTCGACTGTACACTTGGCTGCAACATCTGTTGACCTTGTGACGGGTCCCATGTTAACATTCCAGGGTATTGACTCGTAACAGATTGAGGATACTGAGATCCATAACCGTATTGAGGATAGGGTTGATAACTGTAAGGTGCAGTCCCATATGACTGTCCCATATGATTATTATAAATGTCTGTCCAACACTCGAGAAGCAATTGCATCTGCTAATGTATTCAAAGACCTTGGAATATGTTGATATTCAATGTAATCAAATTCACGTTCCAAGAGACGGACTCTCAAAAACAACCTTAACAACACAGGATTTCTAATGGCATAAACTCTATTAAGCTGTAATACAACAAGTTCAGAATCTAACCTCACAATCAAACGTCGAATTCCAAACGAAATAGATTCGGATAATAATTCAACCACTGCACTGTATTCTGCAATGTTATTCGTTGTTTGACCGAGGCTTACCCCATGCATAGAAACTAACTCGTCAGAGGGTGATTCTTTAAGTCAAAAGGTGATGGAAGTGAAACTCGTGGTGTGTTGACCCGACTCAAAACCACTACAAAATGCACCTAGGATGATTTATCCACTACTTTTGCTTTTTCGATGAATTGTTTTAACTAAAAAGTTGAGAGAATGCAATCTTTATAAAAACAACTTCTTAATTGAAAACAATCAAAGAAACTATTCAATTTTCTTTTCCAAGCATAAAAACATAACTTCTCTTTACATGCACGAAAAAACTCTTTTCTTCTTTGAAACAAAAAACAAAAAGCTACTTGAAACAAGACTTTTAAAGAAGATGTTTTTGTATTTTTCTTTTAATAAAGTAAATAAAACTAATATAACCAAAAGCAATCTTTTAACAACTATCAAAATCTATGACAATCTACTCAGAAGCAAACTAAAGGCAAATTTATTCTAAGCAATTCTAACAAGGTCAAAACTAACAATGATTATTCTAAGGTGTTTTACTTGATTATGAATGA
Source organism: Pinus tabuliformis (assembly GCA_031772625.1). Lineage (NCBI taxonomy): Eukaryota > Viridiplantae > Streptophyta > Pinopsida > Pinales > Pinaceae > Pinus > Pinus tabuliformis. The sequence goes on from CM062809.1 coordinate 1,097,627,578, forward strand.
ATCAAGGACTAGCTTATCGCAGAACCAAAAACTAGTCAAAACAAAATTCTAATCTTTTTGTCCTTTTTGAAAATGGAAATCAATACTTTAAAAACAAGCAATGCGAAATTTGACCCGTAACAACTCAAATGATAAGTTGCTCAGACAAGGAGACTTTACGACAGGCTCAACTTCTAAGAAGGTTGACTAACCAAAGATATCTAAGGCTGGACAACTTTCTAAGCTCAAAGTCACTACAGAACCTATTGAAGAATCAAACCCTAGGTCTAAACTTCGTTGAAATCCACTAAAACACTCAAAGCTCACAAAACCAGTTCAGGTGAGAATTCTTGACAGGGTACTAAAGGATCTGGGCAGAAAACAATAAAGAAAAACAAAATCTAAAAGCAATTTAAAGCAAAAATGGAATTTTCTTGACTTTTACAGGAAGACGCAGGCCACCCGTTGTCACAGGTGCGGCCCCGCACTGTGCAGTCGACAACAGCGCGTCCAAGGACGCACTGTGAAACACACAGAGACTGCGTCCTTCTGGAAAAAGGAAGAAAAACTAAAGCCAACTAAATCTAAAGCTAAACCACCCAAATACTAATTCTCACAGTCAAAAACCAGAAAATAAAAATGATTTTCTCAAAGCAAAGTTCATATAAAGGAAAAGACTTATCCATTAATGGAGTCCCCAGTGGAGTCGCCAATTTGTCGTGGCGGAAAAAGTCATTTGGGCTGACACAACTGACCTCCCTAGGAGTATAAACTCACTAGCGACAAACAAGACAAAATGGAATGATCTTTCTCTAAATCTACCTTTTATAACATGAAAAGTACAAGTGTTTAGGCTTACCTTATTCCAAAACGCTATCGTTGTAGTTCGTTCTTGCCAATCCGGATGAGCTCCTCCTTCAAGTCAATTCCTGCAACCACAAACAATCAAACAATTACCGAGCACTTGTATTTCATATAATAAAACATAGATTCAACATGCAGACCAAGGAACACATGAAATAACTCATTAACATAAGCTATTGAGAAAAATAAACCAGTTTGTATTAATAACGAAACAAAGAAACTCTTACAACCTGGCCTTGGTGTTGTGCAAGTTCCTCCCAGGGTCCATCAAGTGTCTTCCTCTACTTTGACAAAGCTCACCCACTTCCAAGTAGAATCATGTAAAGACAATCTCTCCTCACAAAGGTTCTAATGGAAGACCTAAATCCTGCAGCATTTACCCAAAGAAAATGTATAGCTCCAACCTCTCCTCCTTGTGGCTCAATGCCTTTATTTATAGTGCTGTAAAGAGGTTATTCAGGTCCACTATCAATGGGATCATCCCCCTCTATGGGTGGGATAGCTCCCTTATTGATGGGATAAGTTCCCCTTAATAGAGATACATGAACCAACTGGAGGCGCATCCATTTCATCAAACCGACCTCTAGAATGTTCTAGAAGTAACCACAAGTAACTTTTTCAAGATAAAACTCGCGCATTTTGCCTTTTACAGAGGGACGCACCTGTCCCTTAATATACAGAGCGTCCATGGACGCAGCTTTTGTGAACATGACCTGCGTCCCCGCAGGTAAGGCTAGAGAGAACCTGCGACCCCAGAGATAAACATATTTTTTACAAGACTTTCTCTCTTCTTTGAGTTTGAGATGGATAACAGAGGCATAGACTTGCCTAAGAGGGTAGCATGACTGTTGATTTTGAGCCATACTAACTGTAAGTAGTCAAGGTGACATTTTTTAGTGTAACACTCATGCAGCTCGAAAAATATTGATTTTTTGTAGAATCCCATCGACAAGTATAGAAGGGTGGAATGTGAAAAAAGAAGAAATATGAAAAAGCATAGGTTGATCCCATGGTATTAATATAAAGTGATCTTGATGAGATCGGAGATAAAATTAGGGATACCACGACATAAGTGTAGCAACAATTTGAGCAGCAATACATGTAGACGTTGGGGGCCGTCTAGAAGGATCTGTGCGAGCATGGAGCAAGTGAGCCTGACACCCAAGACAAGCCAAGAAGCAGAGCTAGTAAGGTCCCTGGATCTAAAAACTATACCATTGTCATATGGTCCATTCACGCAGAAGCAGTCGATGATCGTATTATACTTAGTACAATCAAGGATATAGGACTGAATATAGCAATGCTCTCCAATGAAACCCTCCACTCACTACATAAGGGGGTGACAAAGGAGTTGAGAACCAAGGAGCAGTGCGCCCTCAACCAAATCAGTGAGTACAAGGTCAACAAAGAACAAATGTTTGTTGAAAAGACACAGGATCTTAAGAAAAAGGAGGTACTACAAGCGTGTAGTTCAAATCTTGAGTCAGCAGTAGTGGAGGCGTATAAGGAAGTGCTTGAAATTCACATCCTGGAGGATTCATAGCTTGAAGCCAAAATCAAAAAATTAGCTGTTGGTGTGTGTGAGGCTAGAGCAGAAGTTTGATGAGTAAATTTTGAGTTCAACATGAAGATTGTAGAGCTGCAGTTGAAGTTGCAGCCCATGACTCTGCTTAAGGTACGGGAGAAGCACAGAATCACAATTAAGGAGGGCATGGATACCTTGGACACCACAGTCACTGACTGTGTGGCATTGTTTGAACAAGCTATGGAGCTATTGACCGATCTATAGGAGGATCTGAACCTGCAAACAATGAACATAGAGGTAAGGGAGATGCAGCGCCAATATGATGAGTTCAGGGTGATTGTGTTCACATTAGCACTAGCGCAGTGCCTTGACAAGTTGTAAGAAGGAAAGAATTGTAGGAAGGAAAGAAGCTACTAGCACTGGTAGAGGAAGCACAAAAGAAAGAGGCCTTTCTAAAGGCTAGGTTGCAACCTTGGTTGGATTAGGCTTATCATATCACAATCTCCTTTCAATATAAGCTTAAGGGACTGTAGCAGATGCCGTGGACGATGAGGCTGGGAGTAGAAGGACCAGCCACTGAAAAATTGGTCGAGGAGGTTCGACAGGTAGCAACAAAGAGTGTTGTTGAATTTGTCGTGATTCAGGTGGATCTAGGGGATCTTTGCAGTAAGATCGACACACCAGTAAAGTGACTTGAGGGCGAGTCACGATATTTGCATTGGGGGCCTATTGGGATGGGGTCCCCTGGATTAGTTTGGGGTTAAGATAATCCAAATATTGGTACAATTTTGTAAATAATGTGGTCTCTATGATTTGTGGATAGAGTGCATAGATGATTAGGAGTCAAAGGGGCTTAGCCCCTTGTTTTGGATAAATTTCGAGTCAGTTTTTGAGATTCAAAAGTCTATAAATAATGAGTCTTAGCGAAAGGAAGAGGTAAATAAGTGGAACTAAGATAAGGAATTTGGTTGATTAAAGAATCTAGGGTAGAAAGGCTCTGCTTCCTGCACTTAGATAGAGAAAGAAAGGCCCCATGTTTTAGTGCGTGGAGGCCTAGGAAGAGTCCACAGCTGAGCGCGCGAACCCTTGCAATAGTGTGCACAGGGTGGCTAGAGTTTGTAATCTGTGAATTGAGATCAATAAAGACAAGTTTCTAAAGAATTATTGAGTATTTATGTTCATGTCTATTTATGTTATATATCATTGATAAATGACTTGTTTTATGAAATATTGATTGAATGTTATGCAATTCTCTTGAATAATTCTTAATAATGTACGCAATGCATGTTAAAATACATTCACAAAGACACTGGTGATTCCTCTTATTTTTATTAACGACTTAAGTATATCTATGTGAAGACCAATTTAGGATTGCTTTCTGATGTGCGTAAGTAGGTAAATTGATTGTTAAAGGTCCACAAGGACTGATCTTAGATCTTCATGAAGGTCTAAAGGTTGTTTTAACATAGTTGCAGTAACGTGCCCTAATATTTTATCGATCTGTGTAAAGGCAGATCCAAGGCACTGGAAGACACCTCACTACTCTCTAGATGCAGAAACTTGGTTCTTGCATCCCCCCCATACTACTTTGGGTGAGACTGCAGCCTGCACTATGCGGCTTTTTTCCGAAAGGGCCAATAGTGTATGGTTTTTTTGGTTGGCGCAACTAAATCTGAACTTGGGTCAAGATCCCCTAAGCCAACAAGGTGGATCCTGTATGAAAATTTACGAAACATGGTCCCCGAAAATGTTGAGGGTTGTAGCCTTTAGTGATGGATTTGAAGCTTCCTTCCAATGGTAGCTCGTAAATCATAACAAGGAGTTGGGGCTCCCTTCTCGTGGGTGCTAGTAAAAGAGATTGAGGGGTTGGTGCTCCCTTCTAGTGGGTTATAGAGAATGAGAGAAGGTTTTATCCTTTTGCATGTGGGTGCCTACATGTCGGTATGAGTCTGCACCAGTACAATATTGTAAGAAGTTTTTATTTATATTAAAAAGAAGACAAAGATGACAATAGTGGTGGTTTTTTCCCACATTGGGTTTCCACCTTAAATCTTGGTGTTCACGTGTGTTCCTTATGTGTGATGGATTATTTTGTTCTTACTGCACATGGTTACTATATGTTTAATGTTTAATGAAGTACTGACATGCTAGCTTAAGATAAATATAAGATTAATTAATTGAAAAAGTGCTCTAGTTATCTTAATAATAGTCACTTACATACATGGGTTTCCTTCAATAATATGGCATACAGAAATCTGGATATGAAATTGAAAATTTTAATGATTTGAAAATACTGATTCACCCCCCCCCCCCCCCCCCCCCCCGGCCCAATATTTTTTCCAACATTGAATTCCAGTGATCGTGGGCCCATTCTTGGAGTGACTCTTTCCTCCTTTGTATCATTAAATTTACATTTCAGTATTTTCTTTCTTGTTCTACAATTATCCAATTTCCTTATAGAGTTGATTGATGATTACTAAATTGATCATTACAACAATAGTTGCTAAAAAAGTTTCAGTAAATATTCTTAATATTAGATCTCCGACAAATTATTTTTGGAAGCATTATTCGTTGTGTTATTTATTATGATTGATAGTGAATTGTTAAGAGAAAGGTGTGATATTACCTTCAGCAGATTTTGTTCAAGTCAAGTGCGTTGTTTCTTTCCTATAGATGTTGTTTCCTAGGAAACAACGTGTGCTTAACAGAGTTGTTTTCAAAAGGTTCAATATTTCAAATTATCTTGAATGAGATTTATTATTTTTATGGATTTATAGGGTTATGTGTAAAGTGTTCTTTTAAGAAATTCTAGTTATTTCTTGTGGTTTCATGCATTTACCTTTCAATAGGGCTAGACGAACTAATTTTCATAACAACTATTATTTGCACATACAATGTGGAAAACCTTGAAACAACTATATGAGTTTTGGGTTGACAATTTAATGTTTAAAGGTTTGTTTGTATTTATAAATAGCAACTAAATAACCCAATATTTTGGCGTTGTTGTTGGGGAAGTTGTCAAAGTAGTGTTTAGTTGTATCCCTATGGGGATGGGTATTAAAAAAGGAAGGTAAGAACCTATGCATCCACCAAGTAAAAATCTTATGTCAGTGCTTCCCCTCAGCCAATACTTTTAGAATTGTTTAGTTTGCATGACTAGGAAAAAGCAGAAGACTGTAAATCAAGAAGTTATAAATTTAAAAACCACCAAAACTAAAGGCCATTATGGCCTTGGAAGAAATACCTTCATACATGAAATCATTTGTCATTTAGAATCTCAAACATCAGTAGGTCCCCAAAAAACATATGGGAAGGGTTCTATTGTTATCCCTCAAGTGGCAGGATCATCATCTGCATCCTACGTTGAGACTCACGATAATACTGTGAGGTATGAGCAAAGATTTCAAAATACATTTATTGATAACTCCAATCTTGCCAGTAAAAGAGAGGAGAATTATTATAAACTAAGAGAGGGATGGGGTGAAATAAGTGAGCCACAACTACAATCTTCTGAATTCCTAGCAACACTTGTTGCAAAGGGGGAATCTGAAATTCCTTATTTAAGTAGTGTTGTAAAACCTACTCAGAACCCAGAACTTAGCCAACACATTGTTCCTCAGATAATATCCCCTAACTACAAAATACCTGAAGATTATTGGAATTTTTTTTATCAAATGGCAAATGCAGCACCAGGAACCCAAACTTCGACCATAGAATACCCTATTGTCGATCCGTAGGCTAATGCACCAATGAAAGCTATTCCATTACAAAATTTTCCAAACTTTCATGGAATGGATTTTGAGGATCCTGATGCATTTCTATTTGAATTTGACATCTTATGCCGAGGTTATGACTATACCAATAATCCTTAAAAACTAAAATTGTTTCCTTCTACTTTAAAGGGAGCAGCTCTATGCTGGTTTATGGGATTAGGAGGAGGTACCATAACTTCACGGGATCAAATGAAAAATGCTTTCCTCGCAAAATACTAGGACTATTGTAGATCTAGGGATATGAAAGAAGAAATATTTAAAATTATGTCCAAAGAAGATGAGAATTTAGAAGAATATGTCGAAAGATTCCAATACAATTTGCAAACATCACCTTATACCACTTTACCTAGAGAAGTCCTGAAAACTACTTTGATTAGAGGAATGAAATATGAATGGATAGAGACACTTCATATAATGGGAAAATGTGATATTTATAAGGAATAATATGATGAAATTTTAAATATTTGTATCAGTTCTCACGAGGAAGTACACGAGCCAAATCTAGAGTTTGTGAGCCTCTCAATAGAACTAGTAGAACTACAGGAGGAGGGGTGACTCGCGCAAAGTTTGATAATCTCCTGGAAGACTTTAAAAATGATATTTTGAGTACATTAACTAAGCAATTGGATCTCTTGTAGGTAAAAAAGAAGCAAGCAGAGGCGGGAAAGGCTTTAGCCGTTTTCCCCCTCCTTATCGAAAGAAGCATAGTCACAAAGAGGGCTCGTTGGATGTAGTCGAAATATGTTCCATATGTGCCAAATAAAATCGTAAAAAATGTTGTCCCTCACTCTCAAGACTGAAAGATAGGTTCAAATAGGTGGAGGAATATCTTGAACTGACATATCTTATGGCACAACAACAGAAGTGGCAAACACACCCTACATGTATGATACAAGATCTTGCTTTATTTTATTCTAGAAAGTATATCCAACAAAAAACTCTTGGATCACAGTGGAAAAAACCTTTTTGTCAATCCCAATCATACTTTGCACTTCCATGGGCACATCAACAGTTTTTGGGACCTTCGTGGCCTAATCAACAATACCTGCACCCCCATGGAAAAATCATTCAAATAACCCATACCAGTCCCATTGGGAAAATTCTTCCACACAGGGACCATTGTGGCCCCAGAATTGGAAATGCCCTACGGGACCAGTCAACCCATCCATCAGGTCACTACCTTAGTCACAAGCCCCATTGAAACATCCTCTCCAATTACCCCCAAATGTTCCACCTCCATTGCACCCTCAACTACCTACCCAACCAAATCCTAATCCTAATAGTAGACCTGTCCAGTATGTGGAACTTGTTGAAAATCCAGAGTATGACTCTACTTCATTTGAATGTAATGAGCTGCAACTAAGATCTGTACGGATGGTTTTCTCAGAATATGATGTTGGGAAACAGCGACAGGTAGACAATGAAAACCTCACTAAAGAGCAGCCTTTAATAATCATCACTCGTAGTTATCATTAAAACAACAGCACCTAATAAATTAGTGAAACAACAAGAATCCACTAAAACTACAAATGTTTCTCCACCATACCCTGAGAGACTTACTGTAATTAAACCGTTGGTTTATTTTGACTTTAATCTCGTAGTGGAACTGAGAAATTTGTGCATTAAAAATCGTCTTCTCCGGGTCATTCGAGAATTTATGCCAAAAATATTAAGGGACTATGTGTTAAGAAGCCCGGGAGGAAACTAAAAGACCCTCCTATAGTCCATGTGTTGGGAACACTTTCTAACCTTATTTTAGGGAATCATGTACCTATTAAGTATGATGACCTTGGGAACCCAGTAGTTACTGTTATCACCAAAATAGGACCCTGATAGGTTGCTGATAAGACTATCTTAGTGTAACTATTTCAAACCAATCCTTTAGCTAAGGCTTAGCCTCCTCAGCCTAAGAGGGCTCTCTCAAAGGGTTAATGATATTGATTAAAGATATGGATAGATGGCTAACTCTATGGTTTGTCATTTTATATGTTTATAGGTTGAAAGATGGAGACTTGCTACCATTGGGCCATGGAGTCAGTGATAGAGATAAGGATAAAAAATAGCTCTTCTTATAAAACTAAGACTTGTATAAACTTCAATGAAAGAGTGACAGATTCAGGAAAGTCTCAATAACTTGAAGTTCATAGGAGTCAGAGCATGTGGGCATGAATTCTGAGTAATGATACATTAGCGTATTAAAAAGGAAAGAATTTAAAGTGATTTATCAGAGTTTAATACCTAAAGGAAGTCAGAGCATGAGTATCCATGAATTCTGAGTAATAAGTATTAAAAAATTGAAGAAAAACATCCAAAGATAGGACCCAAGAACTCAATTCACCATAGTTTAACACTTAAAGGAAGTTAGAGCATGTTCCTCCATGAATTCTGAGTAATAAGCATTAATAATATGGAAGTAAAACATATCAAAGATAAAAGATAAAGCTCACGGAATTACACTAAGAATCTCAGCTTCAGAAAAGTCCAACTACTTCTGTATATATCAATCCATGCATAGCATTTGCAAAAGTAGTCTTTTTCTATAACATTTTCCAACCCTTTCTAATTTCATCTCTTGATTCATATATAGCTTTTACAATAAGGATTCCAGGATCCTTCATCAAGAGAATTTGAATTTTCTTGACCTGACACCTACTCATACCTAAAACAGACTATTAATTACAAGAGACAGTTAACAGTTAACTAACAGTCCTAGAGTCCTAATACAATTAGGAGTACAACTCCTTTTATGATAGTAACAACCTAAACTATGAATTAAATTTGATATTTGATAGCTACTCCTCCTTAACTTCGACCTTGGTGATGTCCATAACCCTCCTGTTGGCCTTCAATAGCTTCTCCTTCATCTACCCTAAAAACTAGGAAACTGTCCCCTGCTCTGTTCTGGCTTAAAAATAGGTGTTGGGACAGAGCTTTTATCTCCTCATAAAAAATGTATTTTGCAAAACTGAAGGAGGCTTTTGTATACCACTCGGTGCTAAACAAAATATCTCTTGGTTTTTTTCAATAACTTTCCTACTACCCAGAAACTGTATTTGAATATCAGGTGTAAACTCAAAAATTCTGATTTCTGAAAAACGGCTCCTACAGTAGTTTTCTAGTGCAACTTGAGTCATCAACTTCTCCCAGCTCATAATTAATTTGAAGAAAATGAAATATATTTTTTATTTCAGTATGTTAGGAATAAAAACCTTTTTCACTTTTCAAAGATGAGTTTTCAATTACTTAGGAATCCCCTTGGAATTTGACTGCTAAAAACAAGGAGACAGAGTTCCTCCTTTTTAGAGTTTCATCCTTATGCTTGTCTTTGAATCATTCTGCTAACCAAAATAGCCCCTTTAATCATATAACACATTTTGAATTTGTAATATAACCCTACTCTTACACTTGTGCCAAAACTAAAATCCTTGAAGTTTCCTGAAGAAAGTCAAACTAGATGTGCTATGAAATAACTGTTATTTTTGTAGCGCAAGGCTTAATTCTTGCATATATCCTTCATTCCTTGAGTTTTTCTTTACTTAGGCTTTAAAACTCTTCAAATGATCTCCTTACATTTCTACAGCAGCATCCTTCTCCAAAAATAGCCCCTTCATTCCTTTGAAGATTAACCAAAAAGAACAAAACTGCACCTACAGCAGTTTCGTAGCATGCTACGAAACTACTATGCATGTTGAGTCATCAACTTCTCCTAGCTCGTAATGAATTTGAAGAAACTGAAAGAGTTTTTTGTAGATAGATATGTTATGAAGAAAAACCTCTTTCAGTTTTCCAAAATATGCTTTCAGTTTCTCAAGAAACCCCTTGGAAGTTGACTACTTAAAATAGTTTTTCTGCTGAAAAAGGCTGCTTTCAATGATTTCGTAGTGCAAAACGGGATTTTTACACTATCTGCGCTACGAAAACGTGGATTCGTAGCTAATTTCAGAATTTCTTCAAAATGACTTGAGATATGAATTCTAAACACAAGGTGAGACTTCTAAGACATGGAATAAGGTTGTCAAACTTTGTTTGGAAATGAAATATGACCTTAAAGACTTCTAACCCTATGATCTAACCCTTTAAGCACGAAATGACCTTGGGACCCTTTAACACCATGACCAGAACAAGGGTTTGGAAATTAGAATGATGCTACTGAGACTCTAATCCTATCACTTATCCCTTTAAGCATGCGATGACTCAAAACTTATTATAAGACCATGACTAGAAACAAGGCAAACTTTCCAAAATTTAAAAAAAATTAGGGGGATAATAGTGGCTCCACTAGGGATAGTGTGCCCTAGTGGTACACTAAGAACCGGTAGCTCTAGTGCTGCAATCCATTCCTTTAAAAGTAAAAACTTTGAAATTCTACCCAATCCGCTTCAAACTGTACCTAGTAAAAATTGCTCAGTCAACCTTGAGCTTATTTGCATTTTCCTACCTACCCTATCAGCTGCAATCTCCATTTGTAGCTCAAGGAACATAAAACTTCCAATGAAGCCAGTCATTGATCTGATCTGACACTTGAATCTCTTGGTTGTGCTTGAAGCAAAAATAAACATGGTACTAAAATAACAAAGTCAACATGAGATGTAACTGATCTTCAAGATAAAAATATAACTGGAAATATGAACAACAAATATTTTCCATGTAATCAGCTATAGGGTCAAAAAAGACATGATTAGTTTGATGATTCTCATAATATTCTATATCTTCAGACAACTGATTCTCAGCCACGCAAAATTCCTTTGATATTCTATCCAACTACTTTTTTGAATGATTCCCACAAATAATGTAATTTTCCTCATTATTATGATCATTCTTTGATGTAAGTTGCTACAAAGTATTGCATAAAAAATCAACCTTTTCCTTTGCCTGAGGGTTATAAAAGCTATCTTCCAGTATTTCTTCCTGGTGTTTGTAATCAATTTCATACTCTCTATGATAGAAAGACTGGCAATCTTGCTGCATATTCACATTCATCTCAGAGAATGTAACATGGTTTTCGTAAGTAAACCCCTGCTGATTTTCATGTTGCATTTCATGCGATGTTATCCTTTCTTCTTTGTGTTGAAACGTATTGTTATGAAGAGCCTCTAAAATTTCTTCATCCATGAATTCATCATCATCATAACAATCCTCCAAATATTGAATAAAACTCATAGAATGTTTACAGTAATCTTTGACCAGCAATAAGGAGGGATGACACTCTTTATACATGTCATAGAATACATCACGGAAATCAGCAAGAGAATATAATGAACCACTTTCCAAGCTTTTATACCAAGACCATGCTTTTCCTTCTAAAGTGGTCATAAACATCTTCATGAGACAATATTTAGGGAACTGAACCTTAAGACTACGTACATGCATATGGAACTTAACCAAATGAAGAGCAACATTGTCTTTCTTTTCATCTTTGAATATTGGAAGATCATCTAACCATTCGACCTTTGGCATAGGATTTGGAAAACCAGGGATATGAGACCGATTCATAGGGGCATACCTGGCATTCATTCTTGCAATGGCACTCATATTGAAACTTCATCAAGCTATTGATCTTCTAGTAGTGGTGTCACCTTCCAATTTGTTACTTGATGTGTGGAGTCTCCAAGGTAGATTGCAGCCTCGAACATATTCTGAAGCTCCTGCTACCTTCAAGAGTTCAGCTTCATGATTTTTTGGTATATGTATATCTTTAGACTCTCGGTAGACGCACCAAAATGTTATCACCAAAATAGGACCCTGATAGGCTGCTAATAAGACTGTCTCAGTGTAACTATTTCAAACCTATCTTTTAGCTAAGGCTTATCCTCCTCAGCCTGAGAGGGCTCTCTCAAAGGGTTAATGATATTGATTAAAGATATGGATAGATGGCTAACTCTATGGTTTGTGATTTTATATGTTTATAGGTTGAAAGATGGAGACTTGCTACCATTGGGCTATGGAGTTAGTGACAGAGATAAGGATAAAAAATAGCTCTTCTTATAAAACTGAGGCTTGTATATACTTCAATGAAAGAGTGACACATTTAGGAAAGTCTCAATAACTTGAAGTTCATAGGAGTCAGAGCATGTGGGCATGAATTATGAGTAATGATACATCAACGTATTCAAAAGGAAATAATTTAAAGTGATTGATCAGAGTTTAATACCTAAAGTAATTCAAAGCATGAGTATCCATGAATTCTAAGTAATAAGTATTAAAACATTGTAGAAAAACATCCAAAGATAGGACCCAAGAACTCAATTCACCATAGTTTAACACTTAAAGGAAGTCATAGCATATTCCTCCATGAATTCTGAGTAATAAGCATTAACACTATGGAATTAAAACATATCAAAGATAAAAGATAAAGCTCACTGAAGTACACTAAGAATCTCATCTTCAGAAAAGTCCAACTGCTTTTGTATATATCAGTCCCTGCACAGCATTTACAAAAGTAGTCTTTTTCTATAACATTTTCCAAGCCTTTATAATTTCATCTCTTGCTTCATATATAGCTTTTAAAATAAGGATTCCATATCCTTCATCAAAATAATTCGAATTTTCTTGACCTGACACCTACTCATACCTAAAACAGACTATTAATTACAAGAGACAGTTAACTAACAGTCCTAGAGTCCTAATACAATTAGGAGTACAACTCCTTTTATGACAGTAACAACCTAAAAAATGAATTAAATTTGATATTTGACAGCTGCTCCTCCTTAAATTCGACCTTGGTGATGTCCATAACCCTCCTGCTCGCCTTCAATAGCATCTCCTTCACCTGCCCTGAAAACTAGGAAATTGTCCCCTGCTCTGTTTTGGCTGAAAAATAGGTGTTGGGACAAAGCTTTTATCTCCTTATAAAAAAATTATTTTGAAAAAATGAAGGAGGCTTTTGTATACCACTCAGTTCTGAACAAAAACCTCTCTTGTTTTGTTTCAATACCTTTCCTACTACCCAAAAATAATCTTTGAATATCAAGTGCAGACTGGAAAATTCTGATTTCTGAAAAACTACTCCTACAGGAGTTTCATAGTGCAAGTTGAGTCATCAACTTCTCCCAGCTCATAATGAATTTTAAGAAAATGAAAGACTTTTTTGTGTTTCAGTATGTTAGCAATAAAAACCTCTTTCCCTTTTCATAGATGAGTTTTCAATTGCTTAGGAATCCCCTTGGAAGTTGACTGCTAAAAATAAAGAGACAGAGTTCCTCCTTTTTAGAGTTTCATCCTTATGCTTGTCTTCAAATCCTTCTGCTGAAAAAAATAGCCCCTTTAATAATATAACATATGTTGAATTAGTCCTAGAACTTTTCTCTTACACTTGTGCTAAAACTAAACTGCTTGAAGTTTCCTGAAGAAATTCAAACTAGATGCGCTACGAAATAACTGTTATTTTTGTAGCACAAGGCTTAATTCTTGCATATATCCTTCATTCCTTGATTTTTTCTTTACTTAGGCTTTAAACCTCTTCAAATTATCTCCTCACATTTCTATAGCAGTATCCTTCTCCAAAAATAGCACCTTCATTTCTTTGAAGATTAACCCAAAAGAACAAAACTGCACCTACAACAGTTTCGTAGCGCACTACGAAACTACTGTGCATGTTGAGTCATTAGTGAATTTGAAGAAACTGAAAGAGATTTTTGTAGATAGATATGTTAGGGAGAAAAACCACTTTTAGTTTTCCAAAATATGCTTTCAGTTTCTCAAGAAACCCCTTAGAAGTTGACTACTTAAAACAGTTTTTCTGCTGAAAAAGGCTGCTTTCAGTGATTTCGTATCGCAAAATAGGCTTTTTACACTGTCTGCGCTACAAAAATGTGGATTCATAGCTAATTTCAGAATTTCTTCAAAACGACTTGAGATATGACTTCTAAACACAAGGTGAGACTTCTAAGGCATGGAATAAAGTTGTCAAACTTTGTTTGGAAATGAAATATGACCTTAAAGACTTCTAACCCTATGACCTAACCCTTTAAGCATGAAATGACCTTGATACCCTTTAACATCATGACTAGAAGAAGGGTTTGGAAATGAGAATGACACCACTGAGACTCTAATCCTATCACTTATCCCTTTAAGCATGCGATGACTCAAAACTTATTATAAGACCATGACTAGAAACAAGGCAAACTTTCCAAAGTTTAAAAAAAATTAGGGTGATAACAGTTACCATTGAAATTCAGGGGCATAATTTTCCAAACACCCCTGTGGACTTAGGAGCTTAAATAAATATTTTAACTGTAGAAACTTGTGGGACACTTGGGATTACAACATTTAAATCAACCACCATTATGTTGGAACTAGATGACAGATTGATAGTCATACCAAAAGGTACTTTGTAAGATATTATCATCTTCGTGGATTCCTAGGAATATCTAGTAGACTTTTTTATTATTAACCCCAAGAATCGGTTGGATGGACATCCTCTAATATTAGGAAGGACATGGATGGAAACCGTTGATGTGTATATTGTGTGCCAAATAAGAAATGTAACAATTGAAAAAGGAACTGTTGTTAAAACCCTTATACTATATCCACCCACCAGACCTAGCCTATCCATTAATAATTACCAACCATCTCCTCTAAAATATCAGGAATAAAGTATGCATTCTCCTCTTGCTTTAGATGAATCTCTTAATTTTAAAATGAAGATTAAGGATGATTTCATTAGTGGTTTAATTAACCAACCATCCACTCTTGGGAATCCAACATGCTAAATGTTCAAATAAATTTTTGATAATGACATACATGGAGACCCATTAAATGTTCAAAATGATGATCATATACTCACAACTTCAGTTCACAACAGTAATCCCATTGAAATTGAACCAAGAAATACTTTGAACATCAACACTAATCTGAATGAACAACAACATAAAAAGTTGATTCAAATTCTCCATAAATATAAACAAGATTTTGCTTGGAGTACTCTGACATGAAAGGCATCGACCTTCAATTATGTACACATCATATTTACATTGAGAAACATGCCTGAGCCATTAGACAACCACAAAGAAGGTTAAATCCACACCTTAGGGATATAGTAAAACAAGAACTACAAAAGCTTCTTGATGTTAATTTTATATATCCTATTTCTAACAGCTAGTGGGTTTCACCTCTAATTGTGGTCCCCAAGGAAAATGGAAAATGGAGAATTTTTGTGGATCATAGGGAATTGAATAAATCTACACAAAAATTTCATTTCCCTCTTCCTTTTATATATTAGGTCCTTGATACTCTTGTTGGGAATATATTTTTTTCTTTTCTTGATGGTTTCAGTGGATACAATCAAATCCAAACTTCCCCTGAAGATTAGGACAAAACCACATTTACCTATGCATGGGGAACCTTTGCATACAGGGTTTTACCATTTGGGATTTGCAATGCACCAACTACCTTCTAGAGAGGCATTTCGAGCATTTTTTATGGTTTAACCTGTAAAGGACTTGAACTCTACATGGATAATTTTACCCTATATGCAAATGAATTTGAGCAAGCCTTACAGAATTTGGAGAAATTTCTTGAACGATGTATTGCCACTAGATTATGGCTTAGCAATGAAAAATGTCATATGATGATGAAAAAAGGTGTAGTTATGGGGCATTATGTCCCTATTGTAGGTATCCAAGTCAATCCAACAAAAATTGAGGTAATTCTTATGTTTCCTACTCCACGTACACAGACATAGGTACGCAGTTTCCTTGGATATGTTGGTTATTATCATATCTTTGTAACACATTTTTCAAATATATCATCACCTTTTAACGAGAAATGTTGAATTCGAATGGACTGACAAATGTGATGTTTCTTTTTCATATCTTAAGAAGTTGGTCTCAACAACTGCTGTGTTATGAGGGCCAAATTGGAGTTTTCCATTCCATATTTCAAATGATGCATCTGATACAACAATAGGAGTTGTACTTGGGCAAGAAGAAGATAAAAAATCATATGATATCTCTTGTATTATCAAGAATCTCGCATGTGGAGAGTTGAACTACACAGTGACAGAAAAATATTTTTTAGTTGTTGTTTACTCTATTAAATTGCATCACTATATAACAGGATATCCCATTTTTGTATACATTGATCATTTGACCATTAGATATTTAGCTAATAAACATGTTACTAATGGTCGAATAACTCGTTGACTATTTCTATTACAGGAATTTGAAATTACCTTAAAATATAGGTTAGGGAAGGAGAACCTGGTCGCAAAGTTTTTATCTAGAATTCGTGCAATAGCCGACTCGTCACTTGTGGAAGATCAGTTTCCAGATGAACACTTGTTTGTTGTAACGGTAAAAACACCGTGGTATGTAGATGTGGAAAACTACCTAGCAGTAGGAAACCTTCCAGCACATTTTCCATTTCGAGAGAAGAAGCTTATTATTCAACGTAGTGCACGATTTTCCTGGATTGACGGATATCTCTTTCACACGGGGTTGGATCTTCAAATCTGTAGATGTATCAGGGAAGATGTGATTTACAATATTGTTAAGGTTTTCCATGTCGAACCATGTGGAGGGAATTTTGTTTATTGGGAGATTGGGCATAAAGTATTGTAGATGGGCTACTACTACTAGCCACGATATTTAAGGATGCAAAAATATATGTCCAGCATTGTGATAATTGTCTAAGGATGGGTCACTCCATTCAAAATGATGAAATTCCCCTATAAATGTAAGTTGTACTTGAACCCTTTGATAAATGGGCATTAGATTTTGTGGGCCCCTTTAACCCACCTTCAAACCAAAAGAGATATATTTACGTCTGCACATATTATGTGACCAAATGGGTGGAAGCGGTAGCTCTCTCAAAAGCCACAGAAGAGACAGTTATTAGCTTCCTATTTGAACTATTTGTGCGATATGGATTTCCTGGGGAGATAATCACATATGGAGGTTTGCAATTAACTGCCCACAGTATTTCTTCTACAATGCAAATTTATTATATTAAACACAGGGTTACTTCCCCCTACCATCCGCAAGAAAATGGGCAGGTGTGAAGTACTAATAAAGTTCTGGAGGTGATTCTAACCAAAATTGTATCTGCCAACTGCTAGAACTAGGCACTAAGCTTCCTGAGGCCTTATGGGCCTATTGAAAAACATGGGGAAATACTACTAGTCACTCACCATACCAACTCATTTTTGGGAAGGAACCCATTTTCCTAATAAAATTTGAAATTAAGACTCTCAAAACTACAAGGGAATTCAGACTGGATTTGAAAGAAGTGCAAAAACACCACCTATAATAGCTTAATGAATTAGATGAAATACACTTGGAAGCCTTACAGCGCACAGTTGTTGTTCAGTAAGGGCCAAATGGCATGGTCGCCTCATAAAAAAATAAACTTTCTAAAAAGGTGACTAGGCACTATTATATTATTCCAGATTCCAAGGCTCCCTAGGAACATTCAGACTAGATGGTTGGGACCATATGAGGTCACCGAAGTTCATGAAAATGGTACAATAAGTCTTACTACCATTGATGGATTTGGCATATCTATGCTTGCCAATGGACATCGATTGCGCCTATATCACCAGTCGCTTATGCGGGAGTCTTTTCTTCATGAGGTAAACAATGATTTGAATTTGCAGGTTTTAGCTGATCGGGGAGGTAACCCCGTAGCTACAACCCGCTAAAGCATCATTTTTTGAAATTATTTCCATTTTGTACATAATGTATATATTTATTAAGGAAATCATTTAAAAAATTATATATATATATAGATATATGTATATATATATATATATATATATATAATATATATATATATATATATATATATATATATATATATATATATATATATATATATAATATATATATATATATATATATATATATATATATATATATATATATATATATATATATATATATATATATAGATATATATATATATATACATATATATATATTGTACATAACGCATATATATATTAAGGAAATCGTTTAAAAAATAATATATATATATATATATATATATATACACACATAATGCATATATATATTAAGGAAATCGTTTAAAAAATAATATATATATATATATATATAGTAAAATAATAAAATTATCTGAATTGGATCAATATATTGTTTTTCATCCATCTCGATGCATTTGGAGTGGAAAAATTGGAGGAATCAACTCACGGGACTGTTTTTACTAACGGGGCCCAGTTTAGCAAAACAAGGTCTGAAACCTTCCAGGGGCATTTTCAGGCATCAAACGACACTTTTTGGGGGTAAAACTTTGTCGCCAATGTGTAGATTATTTTCATGTTATTTTACACACAGAGTGCTTTCCAACGACGTAAGAATCACATCAATCAGAGTCTGTTTGCAAAATTTATGCCAGTCAGAAGTTGACCTTCCTGTTTTCACACCTATAGTACGGGAGGATGTCGTTATATATATAATTTCATAATAAAATAATAAAATTATCTGAATTGGATCAATATATTATTTGTCATCCATCTCGATGCATTTGGAGTGGAAAAAGTGGAGGAATCAGCTCACGGGACTATTTTTACTAATGGGACCCAGTGTAGCAAAACAAGGTCTAAAACCTTCCAGGAGCATTTTGAGGCATCAAACGACACTTTTTGGGGGTAAAAATTTGTTGCCAATGTGTAGATTATTTTCATGTTATTTTACACACAGAGTGCTTTCCAACGACGTAAGAATCACATCAATCAGAGTTTGTTTGCAAAATTTATGCCAGTCAGAAGTTGACGTTCCTGTTTTCACACCTATAGTACGGGAGGATGTCGTGTCAGCCCCATTATTCATGGAAAAGGTGTTAGCCACGTGTTTGTGATGTAAAAGACTCTAGAAGGGTCTATTTTCCAACTCTAATTAAGAGTTGATGTATTCAAAATTAACCACTAGTAGGCTATTGGGATGTGTTATAACCAGGCCACCAGGAGGTAGAGACATTCCATTCTTTCAAGAGAATTTTGTTCCATAGTTGAGCAAAGATAGCCGGGAGAGATAGGAGGTAGAGCCCACGGAGAGGATCTATGCATCATAGCAGCCCATGGGCCATAGATATTACTTCTTTGTATCTGCGGCCATATTTCCAAACAGAGAAAGAAAGCTAAGCAGCCTCACCTTCCAGGTGGTTTTTCTCCCAAAAGGGTTTCCCAAAGGGTCCCCTGCAGTCAATTTTGGGGCAAAAGCCCAAGTTCTGGGGCAGAAAGCCCATTTTTTTGTTATGTAAAGTGTAAAGTCTCTGCAAGTTTTGGTCGTGGAGCACGTAGATAGTTAAGTGTCATAAAGGGTTTTACCCTTTTGTTATGTAAGTTGTGTCAGCTTGTATAGACCTACCCATGGTCTGCAGACCATGGGATTGTATAAAAAGGAGAGTCTTAGAGAGTCTAAGGTAGAATAATAATAGTAGAGATATCAATGAATGTAATGGGCCATTAATAAGTGAAGAGCGAAGAGTCTTAGAGTAGAAGAGAGGCTCTACAGCTGAGTGTGCAAAGGCCTAGAGTAGAATTCGCAGTTGAGTGTGCAGACCCCTGCTAGTGAGTGTGCAGGGTAGTCTTGAGTCTGTAAGTAGAACTGAAGTATCAATAAAAGAGATTATTCTGGAAATATCTATGTTTTGTCCATTTACTTCTATTATGAATGAATGCAATTATATTGTGATGAATGATGGGTTTATGATTTAATGTTGTATTTATGCACAATTCTGTATGTTTTACATTGTTATAAGAATACACATAATAACATCTATCTACGTGAAGAATATCTTAATGCATGTTAAAGTTATCAAACTCATAATCCGATCTGGGTAAATACATAAATAATGGTAATTACAGAGGCACGTAAGTGATTGATTCACCTGTTTACGGTCCACAAAAGACGGTCGTAGACCTTCGTGAAGGTATAGAGGTTGATGCTATAGGATAAAATGCATGGTGTATGGAGAATGAAGATACCCTCAAAGGTCTTCCCGAGACCTTCGACAAACTGTAAGATTATCTGCAACCGTCACAAAGTTACATGCATGTTCATAAACAATAACTAACTATCAAAGTATGAAAAATAGATTACCTAAAGCCTCCGTGTAGATTTGCTGGAGAGCGCAATGTAGCTAGGTGGAAGTCCCCTGATCCGACTTCAGATCAAGTCCTACACATAGAAGAGACAAGCATAATCACAACATACAACTCTAATAACTAATACATGAATACATAAAAGAACATCTAGTTACACATAACTAAGCTACTCATGCTAAAAGGTATTGGACAAACAAATGAATGAATGATAGTACCAACACCATGGAGTAGATAGTGCAACTGCAGTTCTATATTAATGTTGGAAGAGTGATTACAACCATCTATTACATCAGCCTTCCCTTACCCCTCCAGCTTCTCTCTCTCTCTCCCTTCTTACCAACTTCTTATGATTTGAGACAATGCTCAACAATCAAGTATGTTATCCTTTAAAATGCTCTGACCTCTATCACCATAGACCTAGCTTTGCTTATGTAGTAATTGAGTTAGGGTTGCCAAGTTCCTGCTTGAGTTCCCTAGGGTAAAATCAATGAAGTTGCCATGCTTTTCAGATTTTTCCCATTTTCCTCCTTCTCTAGGATTAGAAATCCTCAAAATAGGTCAAATTTGGATGTTTCCTTTCTTTTCTTGAGTAATTTTAGGAACAAATATCTAGATATTTATGAGTCAATTCGTTCCTTTGACCCTTAGAACTTCACCAGGATTCACTAATGTTGTTCTCATACTGGAAACTTGAGTTAGTTGGGTCACTAATGCACCCTTAGGCTTGCAGAGAAGCTTTGTAAAGCAAATTGTCAGTGCATAGCCAGCGTTAGTGTGGAAACGAGGCATTTGATTTTGGTCTTTGCTTCAGCTATCATTTCTTTCCCCTCTAAGTTGATGAGGATGTCAATTTGTTGTATAACAGATGCCCCCTAAAGTATGAGATCAGAAGTTGTGACGATGCCCAAAATAATTTACTTAACTGTAATTTTCCTTCAAAAAGAGAGAGAGGATCAAAGCTTCGAGTGGTACGGGAAACCTAATACAACACATATATATAACTACTAAAATCATGTCCTGAGTTGGGCATTCCCATGCTCAGTAGCTATGTCAGAGTGATTTTCTCCAAAGAGATATGACGATGCTAGCTGTCGATAAGAACAATGCGGATCCGGTGTCATAATAGAATCATCTTGATAAGTTGTCTCCAAAAAAATATATACACTACTTGGGAGAGAAAAAAAGGCTGAGTGATGCAAGCCTCTACCTAAGGTCTTGATTTCTACTTCACCAAACAACACAGATCGATACATGTGAATATATGCATTGATGTTGAACATGCAGGAAATCATCTGATTACTAGTCAATAATGGAGACCATTAACAGACACGAGTAAGGCCACCAATAATGGTGATGGTCTCCAAGGCACACAGTACAATCAAACAAGTGTGAAAGATGTTTTTTTTGGCATCGAAAACCCATAGAATCGGTTAATCAAGAGCCAATAATGAGAACCCTTGATCAAACCCAAGGCAACTTGCCACTAATGTCTGCAAGTACCAAGGCACTGAATGTGTTTCTGGGTTGTCTTCCTAGATAGAGTGTTGAAGTTGATAGGAAGATACATGTTGAAAGGTAGGCAATAATGTGTCCTACATCAATCGACATGTAACGGGACAAGAGCGATTTGTTTTTTGAGGAATCTTTGAGCATTGGGTCTAAACAACAGAGGGTGTGATGAAAGGATATGCTTGATGGGTTGATGGAGGAAACAAAAGGTTAACCTTTGAACAATAGAAGTCACAACAATAGTTTTAACCATGTAGCATTAGACTTATGAACACCAAAGAGTGTTAGGATACATAGATGCAAGAACATCGGGGTATATAGGCTAAACTCATAGGATGGTAGGATTCATATTGAGAGGCCATCACAAGGAAGGTTTATCTGAGGGACTACCATGTTCAAGGGAACAACTGTTGCCAAACCACACTTTCTAATATGGAATATACTTGTATTTTCCATTTTCCCCGTCTGATTAGTTTAGTGAGTCCAGATGGGTAAACTCGTCAATCTTTTCATATGTTAAGAGTCTGAAAAGGACCGCAAAAAGAGTGACTCTATGCCCTATCTGATTAGTTTAATGAGTCCATACAGGCAAATTTGTCGACCTTTTCATGTTTTGAGAGTTTTAAAAGGATCGTAAAAAGAGTGACTCTATATCTTGTCTGTGTAATTTAAAGAGTCCAGACTAGACAACTCAGTGGTCTTTTCATATTTAGAGAGTCTAAAAATATCATAAAGAACGACTCCATGGTGGTCCCTTTGTCATAGTTGTTAACCGGGTGTGACAAAAGGTTAATAGTATACCTGGATTGGTTACTTTTCCATGAGTTAATCTATTGAATCCGGATAAAGAGAAACCTATGTTCAATAGATGTTGACCTCATTTTGTTACGAGTACGAGGAGACGAACTAAACTCATTTTTCATCATGAATTTTTAATGAGTCACGCGACGACAAACTCAGTACCTTCATCAAATTTTAACGAGTCAAATGAAGAAAACTCAAGGTATATTTTTCAATTTAGTGAGTTAGGAAAAAGAGGTAAAAGAACTACTCATTCCTCCTTCATTTATTTAACGAGCCTGAAGGAGGGAAAAAACTCGGGGATTTTTCGATTTTAAGAGCAAGAAATGGTTCCAAAAAGTAAGTTCTCTGGTTGTTGCCGTATATTTTTAATGAGCCTAGTGACAAAAACTCGGGATTTTTCAGTTTAACGAGCGAGAAAAGTACCTAAAAGAATGCTCGAGTCATCTTTATAAATGTTTAACAAGCCTAAAGACAAAACTCAGGATTTTTTCAGTTTTATGAGCGAGAAAAAAAGTACCTGAAAAGAATGCTCTAATGGTATTTTTAAGTTTAATGAGCTAGAAAAAGAGCGAAAAAGAGTTGCTCAAACCATCCTCGTATATGTTTAAATAGCCCAACGATAACAAACTCGAGGATTTTTCAGATTAACAAGCAAGAAAAATACTGTAAAAAGAATGCTCGATCTTCTTCGTGGTAGTTTAACGAGCCTGAAGAAGGAGACTCGAGGTTTTTTTGGATTAACGAGCAAGAAAAACATTGTCAAAAGAATGCTTGATCTTTCTTGATCTCATGCTTGATAATAGAAGGGTCTATGGCATGCATTTCCTCATAAGACCAAGGGAAAACATCGCAAAAATCCTTAAAAGGGTAGGTGAAGCTCACAATTTCCTCAGGATTGCGATTGGCTCCAATCTATATGTTTTCCACGATGCCTGAAATGATAGAAATATCGATGAGCAATGTTTTTGAAATATTTCCCTATTTCCTTCCAAGTCCAAAGTTTGCATAGTCGTATATGGTGAGGAAATGATTTCATGTGCGGTAGGTGACAGGATTTGAAGAGGCATCATGTCTAAATCAGATATTGAAACACGATGGTGCGAGTCCTCCCAAGGTCCCTCTTCTAAAATCATGATTTCTTTGATAGCTTCGTCCATAGGAAAGAGTTGATTGAGTGGATCGAAAGAAGCAGCCATTATGGGAGGGGCAGTGGTACTGTTGGTCGTAACCAAAGTCACCATAGATTTGGATGCAAATTGAATGGCTTGGTAGGCCAATTCAGCTAGTGACAACGGAATTTTTTCTCCGTAAGTGTCAATGTCTAAAGGAGCCGGTAGGATCCATGGATCAGTTTGTTCATGAGGAATGGATGAAAGCATGTTGACTGTCTGTGAAACCTTGGGCAACTAAAGAGGGAAACAACCCATGAGGGAAGAAGCCTTCAATAGACCGTTACCAATACTGTCATAAGAGTCAGGTACACCACCCACTAAGGGTACAGAGCTACTAGGTAATGGAGAGTAATTTGGGGCACAAAAGGACAGATGGTCCACTGTGACTATCTTTCCATCCAAGGGAAAGAGGATGATATGGAAGACCGAAGACACAACATCATTCATGGCATAAGTCCAAGTGCAGCCTAAAAGTAGATTATAGTTGAGTTTATGATCCATGACTTCAATATCTACCGTTACTGCTTTCCCACTCAATGTGATGGGATAGATAGCTAGGTAACCTTTTGGGATGAATGGTCGTCAAAAGCTTTAAGGGAATTTGACGGCTAGGATAGTGTTGGAGAACCCAAGGTGAGCCAACATGAAGCCGACATGACGCAAGTAGAAGCACCTTCGTCGATGACAGTTCTGTGTATACCTTTACCTTTCGAAAAAAATTCCACTTGAAATGCAAGCTGGTGGGAAAGGGGAGGTTTACACTTTTCCATGTCAAAAACTAAAAGCATGGAATTCTGTGGGACGATACCACCAATAGCCGAAATCAAAGCTTTCCTTTGTGCTGGACATGTTTGTAATACTTCGAGCGCTGACATAGCCAACGATGCTTGCACCAAGTCTTCTACAATGTTGTAGTTTTGGGTGGCACGTGCAGATGTTTTGTGCATTGTGCATCGAAGTGCCCCTTTGGGGGAGGCAAATTACAAGGTTAGCAACCAGCCTTTCGATATGCAAATCATTGTGCAGCGGTGGGTTTTGACTTGAGGTAGGTTCCTCTGCATGAGTGACAGAAGCTCCATAAGGTTTGGCTCATGTTTGCAGATCTACTATTTCAAAGGTGTAAATGGTAGAAGATCCTTCACCAGTTGAAGCATGTTGCGAACCATCGTTGCCCCCTTGCGGGGGTTAGGATTGGTTTGCAATCAGGTTTTGTTGCTACTGAGTGGGAAAAGGATTTTTGAGGACAGCGGGGGTCTGGCCAATATCCTTTTTAGCAATGTATTTTGTGCATTCCTGAAGATGTAGACAACGATAGGTCATGTGGTCTTCAGCACAGATTTTGCAAGGAAATCTAGCAGGTTTATCCTTCTCATCATCAGGAGGCGCAGCAGCCTTCTGTTTTGGGTTTGGCTGCTTTGTTGACTGCTCCTCAGAAGGAGTGGTATTTTTCTTATTCTTCTTGTTCTTACCACCGGGTTTTTGCGTAGACTGCACAGAGTTTATCATGGTGGTAGGAAGAGCAGTTGATTTGGTAGATGGGTCCACTAACATCTGGGCAATGTGACCATTGAGTTGTTTTATAGCAGCCCCAGAGGTTGCACCGACAATCCCGTAGCCGTGCACTCCAGGGTGCTGAGTAGCGGAGACATTGGAGTTACGAGGGGAATTGGGGATTACGTCGTAAAGAGTGCCAGACTGTGAATATATCATATCTAAGTGTTGGGCATGACGTATGGATTGGTCTTCTATGACTGCACCACCTAAAGCGACATCTTTAGCAATTTGCGGGAGTAAGGACTTGCGGAATTAGTCCGCTAAGAGATAGTCTAGGAGGGGAGCTTTGACTAACCTCCACCTACGTCTCCATTCATGTATGTGATCAGATATGTGGGTGGCGATATCTTGACGTAATGAAGTGAGGAGCTCTGTCCTAGTCTCATAGCAGATGAGTAGCTGGAAGTTCTTTAGGAATTCCATTGCTAAAGTGTCGAAGGTTTTTAATGACGTGCATGGTAACTAAATGTACCATTTAGATGCATTTCCAGTGAGGGTGCGGGGAAAAATAAAAAGATGTAATTGGACACTATCATCCACCATGGAGTTTGAAACACACCAAAGATGGTAGGTGGTGATATGGGTGCCTGGATCCTCCCCTTGCTTTCCTTCAAACTTAGGGATGTCCATTAGTATCTTATGCAAGACCAGTGGCCAAAGTAAGTTGTGGTAGATGGGGTCGTTTGTGAGTTTGTACAAGTCGGGTATATCCAACATTGCCAAGAAAGGTGTAGAGTGTGGTGCCCCCGACTCAGACCAAGGTGATGATAATTGACTTGAGGAGTCTTGCACTTCTCCCATCATTTGAGTCCCATCATTATACATGTGCTGTGTGGTATAGTAGTTGCCTTGAGGTATGGCATTGTAGTGTGGATTTCCATGGGGATTTTGATACTGGGGTATAGAATTTCCCCAAGGATAAGTGG
This sequence comes from Pinus tabuliformis, assembly GCA_031772625.1. Lineage (NCBI taxonomy): Eukaryota > Viridiplantae > Streptophyta > Pinopsida > Pinales > Pinaceae > Pinus > Pinus tabuliformis. Next base: position 1,097,653,746 of record CM062809.1, read on the forward strand.
TGCCCCCTCGACTCATTTGAATTTGTGAGTAGGGTGCCCCCATGGATTGGTTGGAACCTCCTTGAGGATTCCCACCCATCACAAAACTAACTATTTTCCCTTTATTGACATAAGGAATGTTCATGTTAATTAACGACTAACCATGCATGCCTGAGAATTGAGGGTGGACTGTTGCGTTCCCTACTGGCATGTGCATATTTGGAATGCCCCCAAATACTTGAATCTATGGGTTTGAACTGTACAATGGCGGCCGACGATATTTTTTGTGGATGGGAACCACGCCCATATTGCTATATTTAGCATTATAGGGAGCGTTGTACGTAGCACTTGTCAAAGGTATGCAGTTTGACACTAAAGAGATGGAACCCGACATCGCCTGGGTTCCACTCGTAGAGGGTGTCATGTGAGTGGTTGTACCTAGGACAAATGGGATAGCGGGGTTCGCCATCAATGGTGTTGTGGTGATTGTTGACTGGGGAAGTGGTGGAGGACCAAAAGTGTCCCTAAAGTCCCACGACCCATTAGTCGTCGACGGGATAGATGGAAATGTTCTGACTACAGAAGCAGGAAGTACAGGTACCGCAGGAGCCAAGATTGGGTCCAACGGATTTGTGAGCAGAGGGTTAAAGGGAGGAAGGAATCCTTCGGTAAAGAAATTCTCCAGCAAACTTGAATCGTCAGTTGTCCAAACAGATCCCGTGTGAGATCTAGGAGACTGATTCCCTGAAGATGGGGAATCTAGTTCACTAGAGCTTGGCATATCTTCCACAATGAGTGGAGGAAGTCCTAGCAATCGTCTAGATTGACGATGAGGGCCGGATGTAGCCATGGTGACTGTTAATTTTTATCAATAAATTTTATCGTGATATTTGTTAAAGTCTCAAATGATAACACTCGAGTGCCTAAAAAATATAAAAAATACACTAAATTGATCAATCAGCAAATAGAGGGAAATGACCCTGTCTGATAAGCATCGATCACTGGAGATAAAACCCAGTATGTCAATGAATAACAGGGAAGGCTAGCCAGATGTAGAATTACGGTTACTCTAGTGCTTCACCCGAACTTCATATTAAGGGGCCAAATACTCTCGTGAAGATGAGCACCCTCCAAAAAACTGAAGACAGTGTAGGTCCATCTGTGTTAGGTACCAGGGCAGACCGCCCTAGTCACCTGTGTAAGTCCCTAAAATTTTGGCCATTAAGGATACCTCAAATCAGATACACCACCGAGGGGGACATAGCCGCAGATAGTATGCTATGGGGGTAGGATACCTAAGTCCCCAGCTCAGCTCCAAAATCCCCGAAGGGATCCCCAATACACAGAATACCCAAAGGATTTGTAAGAGAAGGCAAGCTACCTACACTTACATTCTGATTTTGTCTCTTATTTATCTCTGCTTTACTGGAGTGGTCTCGGTAGTATGAGTGCAGAAGGAATTTTCTCTCTTTTAATGACACTAGTTTGGTTTTCGATCTTGGGCATTTTACTCACACTGCTTATCCCAAGATCCTAGCCTACACTAATGTGTGTTTGCTCAATAAAGAGTTACTCATTGGTTTTAGGTAAATTTTATGTGTAACTTTTTATTGTCTTCGGTAGGGGATTTGACATATGAAATGTGATGAGACTCTAACTCAAAAATCATGCACAAGACAATGCTTTAAAAAAAAATCAATTCGATGAAAACAAGTTGTATTCTACAGGTGAGAGTTTTTCACATATTCATATTCTTTCCATGCATCTTAGTCATTTAACACATGCATAACCAATGGACTTATTTCCAATGTTTTCTTAACAACTACTTGAAACCAAAAATAGAGCAGCTTTTAACCAGCTAAACAGAAGAGTGAAATAAAAAATGTGGATCTTTCTTTCATAAAAAAAATGCTTTTAAGAAAGAAAAACAAAACTTATTTCCCAAAAAAAAAAAACTTTTTAGGGCACCTATTTTGCTAACAAAATGCAGTAACAGATCTTCTTTCAGTCCATGAGCAAGCTTCATATCCCTTTTGGCTTGCAAACACAGCTGAAAATCAAGTTTTTGGGAGACTAACACTCTATAGCAGTGGCCACAGAGAGTTAATAGGTCCACTAATGTTGTCTATATGTAAACATAGAGCTTAATAAAGCACTGTGTAATCTACTAACCTACGTTAGTGTGGGAAAACAGTCAAAAATAGGGCTTCTTAGATCATATTCAGTGATGAATATATGTAGGAAAGATGCAGCGAGGTTTTTGGTGGGTCAGAAAGGGAATGCAGAAGTATAGGGAGCTCTTAGAAGGACGAGAAAACTGAGAACTGTCCAGGTAAACCGGGAACTAGATGTACTATCCCCAGTGGAGTCACCAATTCTGCTATAGGATAAAATGCACAGTGTATGGAGAATGAAGATACCCTCAAAGGTCTTCCCACGACTTTCAGCAGACTGTAAGATTATCTGCAACTGTCAAAAAGTTACATGCATGTTCATAAATAATAACTAACTATAAAAGTAGGATAAATAGATTACCTCAAGCCTCTGTGTAGATTTGTTGGAGAGCGCAATGCAACTAGATGGAAGTTCCCTGAGCCGGCTCCAGATCAAGTCCTACACATAGAAGAGACAAGCATAATCACAGAATACAACTCTGATAACTAATACATGAATACATAAAAGAACATCTAGTTACACATAACTAAGCTACTCATGCTAAAAGGTATTGGACAAACAAATGAATGAATGATAGTACCATGACCACATAGTAGACAGTACAACTGCAGTTCTATATTAATGTTGGAAGAGTGATTACAATCATCTGTTGCATCAACCTTCCCTTACCCCTCCATCTTCTCTCTCTCTCTCCCTTCTTACCAACTTCTTATGATTTGAGACAATTCTCAGTAATCAAGTATGCTATCCTTTCAAATGCTCTAACCTCTATCACCATAGCCCTAGCTTTGCTTATGTAGCAATTGAGTTAGGGTTGCCAAGTTCCTACTTGAGTTCCCTAGGGTAAAAGCAATGAAGTTTCCATGCTTTTCAGCTCTTTCACCTCTGCCTCCTTCTCTAGGATTAGAAATCCTCAAAATAGGTCGAATTTGGATGTTTCCTTGCTTTTATTGAGTAATTTTAGGAACAAATATCGAGATATTTATGAGTCAATTCATTCCTTTGACCCTTAGAACTTCACCAGGATTCACTAACGATGTTCCCATACTAGCAACTTGAGTTAGTTGGGTCACTAACGCACCCTTAGGCTTGTAGAGAAGATTTATAAAGCAGGCTGTCAGTGCATAGCCAGCATTAGTGTGGAAACAAGGCATGTGATTTTGGTCTTTGCTTCAGCTATCATGTCTTTCCCCTCTAAGTTAATGAGGAGGTCAATTTGTTGTATAACAGTTGATAAAAGGAAGTTATAACGATAAGCCTTAAGGGTTATCGATCTGCGCGAAGGTAGGTTTAGGGCATAAAACGACATCATGCTCATCAATGGGTGCGAAATCTTGGTTCCATCACCCCCCCATACTGCTTCAAGTGATACTTTAGTCTATGCTCTACGGATTGATGCCGAAAGGGCCAGTATTGTAGGGATTTGTTTGGAAAACTTAACTCTGAACCTAGGTCAGGACCCACTAAGCCAACAAATCATTTCATTGTCGAGACCAGAATCTACATAAAGAGATGTGTGATGCAAGGAAAATTTTAAGGATGGAAAATTTTCTTGAAGTTTAAAACATTGGCGAATCTCACTAATCCCTAATATGCAAATTATAAATGTTTATTGATATATTTGTAAAATTAATCAAATTTATAATTATTTTATATATAGTCTCTCTATAATGTTGGCGATTTTTAAGGTAAAATAATTTTATATTCTAAAATTTGGGCGAATCGTCTTTTATAAAATTGGAAATTGGCGAATCTTTTTTGTGGAAAAATCATGGAAAATTAGCCCACTGGGCGAACATTAGCCCCTAAAATTTTCCATGGTGTGATGTTGCATCACTGGAATCCAACAAAGAAAGACATTGAGGAGTGGTTGGATAGAAATATCCACGAATTCACTGCGCAAGAAAACAGAAATCCGTGATTGACGAAAGAACAGTGGTTGGATAGGTATCTGTACACAGAGATACACAAAATTTTCTTCTGTTCCTTCTCGATCAAGCTATAAGAGTGGATCTCTAAATTAGTAGATGAAAAGGGAAGGTGGATGCTTGACGGTCCAATAGTTTGCACCTTGGAGATGGTACAAATATTAGAAACCTCCGAAGATAAGATGACGTGCGTTGTCAATCACTGGCTTGATCGCATCTTAAGAGGGTTTGTGACAAAGTTTGCGGTCCATACCTCGGTCAGTGATAATGAAGCAGAGCGACACTTCTTCAAAGGACCACAAGGTAAGTATTTGACATCTTTGAATACTTGGATTAAAATTATCTTGTGTGAAAAGCGAGTTATGCAATGACCTTGATGTTTGGAGCTATGCAAAGTGGAAAGTTTGTTAGAAAATTATATATTACAGAGCAATGGAACACATAGAATATTGCGTAAATATAAACACATAAAACACATAAAACCAGAGAGACACAGTTATACGTGGTTCACCCAGTTTGGGCTATGTCCACCCCAAACAACAAGTCCTTCCTTTCTATTATCCAGCAAAACAAAGAAACACAACCTACAGTAGATCCACTGTAATATCCTCTTTTTTCTCTCACAATCTCACCTCTCTGTTTCTCACTCGGAGAATACACATCTATTACACAGCCTCAATAAAATGCCCTCATACAAAGAGAGGGTTTTCCTTATAGAGAAAAAAACCCTAAACTAAACATAAGTTCTACCATCATATCATCCGCCTAATGAACAGCCCAGATTGACTAGAAATTACTATACTTTTACAAGGCAATTTTACATCTGTTTTTAGCTTCGAGGGTGCTACCCACAAAACCCCCACCAGGAAACCGCTGGCCCCTGACACCCTCCTGTCAAGGGGGATCGGCCCGCCCAAACCCCCGTGGGGGAGGGGACAAGTCCGCCCCACACCCCCTCACATAGAGGGGTGTACAAGCTACATGGGGTGTAAATCTGGCTGAAACAAAGACCTCTAAATAATCATGCTCCGCACCCAACAATCTCCCACTTGGAGAATTCTTGTAGCAACTCCACCGCTGCTTCATTTGCTGGAAAATGACTCCTCTTTGGACTTGGTTGTTTCTCATCTTCATTGTCATCCTTGAAGACCAATTGAAATTGAGCATATTCTCATTTTCTCCCTGGTTACAACTTTTGTTAGCATATCTACAGGATTCTGGCTAGTGTGTATCTTTTCCAACTTCAACTCTCCATCTTCCAACACTAATCGTATGAAATGGTACTTGAGTTGTATGTGTTTAGTCCTGGAATGAAATTTTGAGTTCTTTGCAAGATGAATGGCACTTTGGCTATCACTGTATAACGTGCCCATATCATGCTTCTTACCCAATTCACCCATAAACCTTTGTAACCAAACCATTTCTTTACTAGCCTCTTTAGCAGTAACATGCTCTGCTTTTGTTTTTGAAAGTGCAACAACACTTTGGATTTTTGAAACCCAACTGACAGTTGTTCCACCTATAGTAAATACATATCCTGTAGTACTCCTCCTATTATCTCTGTCACCTGCCATATCTGCATCAACATATCCCTGTAGAGAAATGTTTGAACCACCAAAGCATAATGATTGATTTGTGGTACCTTTCAAATATCTGAGAATCCATTTCACTGCCATCCAATGTTCCTTTCCTGGATTGTTCATGTACCTACTTACAACTCCCACTGCATGTGCAATATCAGGCCTTGTGCAGACCATTGCATACATTAATCTTCCAACTGCTGATGCATATGGAACTTTAGACATATAATCCATGTCTTCTTGGGTCTTTGGCAACATTTCCTTACTAAGTTTGAAATGGCTAGCAAAAGGGGTACTAACTGGTTTTTCATTGTGCATATTAAATCTTTTCAACACCTTTTGTATGTACTCATTTTGAGACAATGTTAATTTGTAAGGATTTTTTTTGCAGCTCCCAAATCCTTCATTGCAAATGAATTTGCCAATTTTCTTTTGAGCACATTTATTTCCTGCATGTTAGACCCTGCAACAAGCATGTCATCCACATACAATAACAATATAATATTGTTGCCATCATTTTTCTTTTTAAGGCATACAAGCTCTTCTTCAACCTACACACTAGTTTCTCCTTCCCTTTCACTTCATATCCGTGTGGCTGCTGCATATATATCTCTTCTTCCAAATCCCCATGGAGAAAGGTTGTCTTTACATCTAACTACTCAAGATGTAAATCTTCAATTGCTACTAGACTTAAAATAGTTCTAATTGAAGTCACTTTAACAACAAGAGAAAATATTTCATCAAAATCAATACCTTTCTTCTATGCAAACCCCTTCACCACAAGTCTAGCTTTGTACCTTTGTTTTCCTCCATCTTCTTCCTCAAGTCTGTAAACCCATTTATTCTTCGATGTAGTTTTTCTTGTAGGCAACCTGACTAAGTCCCAAGTCTAGTTATGCATTAAGGAGTCCATCTCTTCTCCCATGGCTAGCTCCCACTTCTTCCTGCTTTCAACCTGCATTGTTTCTTCATAACATTTGGGTTCACCAGAATCAGTTAACAATAAATAATATAATGAAGGAGAGTATCGTTCAGGGGGTATACTTATCCTAGTAGATCTTCTAACACCACTTTCAGGTGTTTTGGGTGCTTGTTGCTGTTGTGGTGGTTATTGTTGTTGTGGTTGTTGATTATTATTATTTTCAGGCACCTTTACTTTTTCAGTGATCTCATCAAGAACTATGTATTCCTTGTTTTCTTTTTCCTATTTCTTTTCCTGCAACTGATTCTTATACAAGACCTTTTCATTGAATATTACATCTATGCTCCTAATGAGTTTGTGATTTTCATAATCATATAAGCAATAATCAAAATCATTAACACCATATCCAATAAATGTACATTTCTTTGATTTTGCCTCAAGCTTTGTTCTATTTTCTTTATTAATATGGACAAAGGCCTCACAACCAAAAGGCTTTAAAAAAGAGTAGTTTACCTTTTTACCTGTCCATGCTTCCTCTGGAACACCACCATCCAAGGAACTTGAAGGCCCTCTATTTATTAGATAAACAATAGTATCTACAGCATCTGTCCAAAATTGTAAAGGCAATCCTGCATGCAATCTCATGCACCTTGCACACTCCATGATTGTTCTGTTCATCCTTCCTGACACACTATTTTCTTTTATTGTTCTTGGAAATGTCTTCTCTCTGCGAGTTCCATGCTCTGAACAGTACCTATCAAACTCTTTGCTGCAATATTCACCTCCATTGTCTGATCTGAGACACTTCAATTTCTTTCCTGTCTCAATCTCAACCAAATCTTTCCATTTTTTTAAAGTATCAAATACATCAGATTTATTCTATATACAATAAATCAAAGTTTTTCTAGTTGCATCATCAATAAAAGTAACATATAATGTGAGCCACCGAGAGATGATACCTGAGTAGGTCCCCATACATCTATATGCACAAGCTCTAATTTTTCGCTCTTCTTTTATTTCCCAACTCTAAGAAATCTGAGTCTCTTTTGTTTTCCATAAAAGAAATTCTCACAGAAGTCAAAATCAACATTCTTCAAACTCAGCAACAAATTCCTTGAGTGAAGAATCTTCATCCCCTTCTCACTCATGTGTCCAAGCCTATGATGCTATAATGTTGTGTCTGCTCCTTTGGAAGTTAAAGCATTAATAGAATTAGAAATACCATTGCATAAATACAATGTACCAACCTTTTTGCCTTTTGCTATTACCAGGGCTCCTTTGGTGACCTTCCAAGCTTTATCTGTGAAAGTTGTCACACAACCTTCACCGCCTAACTGCCCTATTGAAATCATATTTTTCTTCAGATCTAGAACATGCCTTACCTCCTTTAGTAGCCATTGGTTTCCATTTTGTTATTAAGAACCTTACCCATTCCAACAATTTTACAGGGTTTATCATCACCCAAATAGACTTGTCCAAAATCTCCTTGAACATAGTCAGAAAAATATTTCTTACCAGGTGTGGCATGGAATGAGGCCCCTAAATCTACCACCCAGGAATCATTTATATTTTTGATAGAAAGAATAAAAGCATCTTGTAGCACCTCACCTGTCACATTTGCTTCATGATTGTTTTCTTGTTGTGCATCTCCTTCTTTTCCCTTCCGAGATCTACAGCCTTTCTTTAGGTGTCCTTTCTTTCTGCATTTCCAACACATTATCCCCAATCTAGACTTGGATATTCCTTTCCTTGATTTACTGCGATATCCTGAGCTCTTCCCTCTTTCCATTTTTCTTCCCCTAGACTCTGCACTTAAAGCATTACCCGATGTCTCACTAGAGCTTTTTCGTCGCATTTCCTCGCTAAGGATAGCACCAACAACATCATCAAACTTTAAAGTACTAGATCCAGAAACAAAGTTACTAATGGCCATTACTAAACCATTCCAACTTTTTGGTAATGAGCACAAGAATAACAGAGCTCTAACTTCATCTTCAAAGTTTACCCCTACAGAACTTAATTGACTTGTAACTGTATTAAAATCATTTAAATGGTCTGCAACAGATCCACCTTCCGACATCTTCATATTAAACAACCATTTCATAAGAAATACCTTGTCTGAGGCCGAGCGTTTTTCATATAGTTTCACCAACGCTTGAATCAAACCCTCTTTCATTGTTTCCTTCAAAATGTTGAAGGCAACGGATGCTGCAAGGCATAACCGTATTGTTCCGAGTGCCTTTCTTTCGAGAAGGTTCCATTCTTCATCTGTCATAGTTGTTGGCTTCTTTGTTTTTCCACTCAATGGTAGGTACATATATTTCTGATATAGATAATCTTCCATCTGCATCTTCCATAGTGAGAAGTTTTGGCCGTTAAATTTCTTGACCCTAAACTTCCCATCTTTCGTCATTGCTCCGACTCGAACCAAGAACCCTTCTCTCCTACAAGTTTGTGAGCCAAATAGACCTTTGACTCTAATACTAGTTGTTAGAAAATTATATATTACAAAGCAATGGAACACATAGAATATTGCATAAATATAAACATAGAAAACACATAAAACCAGAGAGACACAGATATACGCGGTTCACCCAGTTTGGGCTACGTCCACCCTGAACATCCAGTCCTTCCTTTCTATTATCCAACAAAATGAAGAGACACAACCTATAGCAGATCCGTTGTAATATCCTATGTTTTCTCTCACAGTCTCACCTCTCTGTTTCTCACTCGGATAATACACATCTATTACACAGCCTCAATACAATGCCCTCATACAAAGAGAGGGGTTGCCTTCTAGGGAAAAAACCCTAAACTAAACATAAGTTCTACCATCAGATCATCCGCTTAATGAACGGCCCAGATTGATTAGAAATTACTATACTTTACAAGGAAATTTTACATTTGTTTTTAGCTTCAGGGGCGCTACCTCCGAAACCCCTGCCAGGGGACTGCTAACCCTCGGACCCCCCAGCCGGGGGTGATCGGCTCCCCCGAATCCCCACGGGGGGGGGGACAAGTCCCCCCCCCACACCCCCCGACATGGAGGGGTGTACAAACTTCCTGGGGTATACATCTGGTTGAAATAAAGACCTCTAAACAATCATGCTCCATACTCAACAATCTCCCACTTGGAGAATGATTATAGCAACTCCACCGCTGCTTCATTTGCTGGACAATGACTCCTCTTTGGATCTAGCTTTTTCTCATATTCATCGTCATCCTTGAAGGCCAATTGAAACTGAGTATATTCTCAGTTTCTTCCTGGTTACAACTTTTGTTAGCATATCTGCAAGATTTTGGCTAGTGTGTATATTTTCCAGCTTCAACTCTCCATCTTCCAACACTGATCACATGAAATGGTACTTGAGATGCATGTGTTTATTCTTGGAATGAAATGCTAAGTTATTTGCAAGACGAATGGCACTTTGGCTATCATTGTATAATGTTCCCATATCATGCTCCTTACCCAATTCACCCATAAACCTTTGTAACGAAATCATTTATTTACTAGCCTCTGTACTCAAAGCATTACCTGATGTCTCACCGGAGCTTTTCCGTCGCATTTCCTCGCTAATGATAGCACCAACAACATCATCAAACTTTAAAGTACTAGATCCAGAAACAGAGTTACTAATCGCCATCACTAAACCATTCCAACTTTTTGGTAATGAGCACAAGAATAACAGAGCTCTAACTTCATCATCAAAGTTTACCCATACAGAACATAACTGACTTGTAATAGTATTAAAGTCATTTAAATGGTCTGCAACAGATCCACCTTCCGACATCTTCATATTAAATAACCATTTCATAAGAAATACCTTGTTTGAGGCCAAGGGTTTTATATATAGTTTCTCCAACGCCTTAATCAAACCCTCTGTCATTGTTTCCTTTGAAATGTTGAAGGTGACTGACACTGCGAGGCACAACCGTACTATTCTAAGTGCCTTTCTATTGAGAAGGTTCCATTCTTCATTTGTCATACCCGTCGGCATCTTTGTTTTTTCGCCCAATGGTAGGTACAGATCTTTCTGATACAGATAATCTTCCATCTACATCTTCCACAGCGAGAAGTTTTGGCCGTTAAATTTCTCGACCCTAAACTTACCATCTTCCACCCTTGCTCCCACTCGAACAAGGAACCCTTATTTCCTGTGAGTTTATCAGCCAAATAGACCTTCGGCTCTAATACCAGTTGTTAGAAAATTATATATTACATAGCAATGGAACACATAGAATATTGCATAAATATAAACATAGAAAACACACAAAACCAGAGAGACACAGATATACGTGGTTCACCCAGTTTGGCTACGTCCACCCCAAATAGCCAGTCCTTCCTTTCTATTATCCAGCAAAATGAAGAGACACAACCTACAAAAAATCCACTGTAATATCCTTTGTTTTTGTCTCACAACCTCACCTATCTGTTTCTCGCACACGGAATACACATCTATTACACAACCTCAAATACAATTCCCTCATACAAAGAGAGGGGTTGCCTTCTAGGGCAAAAAAACTCTAATCTAAACATAAGTTCTACCGTCAGATCATCTGCCTAATGAATGGCCCAAATTGACTAGAAATTAATATAATTTTACATGGCAATTTTACATCTATTTTTAGCTTCGGGGGCGCTGCCCCCAAAACCCCCGCAGGGGGACCGCTGGCCCCCGGCCCCCCCAAATCCCCGCGGGGGGAACAAGTCCCCCTCGCGTGGAGGGGTGTACAAACTTCCTGGGGTATACATCTAGTTGAAACAAAGACCTCTAAACAATCATGCTCCATACTCAACATTTGGTTCATTGCGAAGGCTATGTGGAAAGCCCATAACATTGTAGATGATCAGATGAGAAAGCGACGTTGGTTACTACTTTAAAGGATCGCACACTAATGTGGTACATCAAGTACTACATCAATAACCTGACTGCTGCGTTGGAAAACATTCAAACTGCGTTGAATAAGGAATTCAGTAGACCCAAGTCTAAAGCGAAATCAATCGTAGGATTCAAGGAGATCATGATGAAGCCTGGAGAGACACTCTGGGAGCTGGATCAAAGATTGAAATGCAAGATCCGCGAAGCTAACATGAATCTTACGAATTGGCAACACCGCGAATGGTTTGTGGCTTATCTCTTGCCTCATTTAAGGGTTTCTTTATCACAAAAAAATATTTTGACCCAGGCGGAAGCCCTAGAGATTGCGATGAGATGGAGAGAGACACCAATTCAAGATGCTACTTTGCCTAGAGTTCCAATGTCTGAAGAAAGATAGAGCGGCTCGACCTGAGGTGCACGAAGAAGTTTGGTGTTTGAAATGTATGAGTCAAGGGCATTCTACAGATCATTTCCCTATCTTCGCGAATTATGTTACAGGAGGAGGGTTGATGCCTCTGAGGCCAGAAGCTCAAGAAGGGCCAAGTACAGGGACCACACTGTAGTGTGCTATCTATCAAGTAGTTGGAAAACATGTGACAGACAATTGTCACTTGCTATAGAAATTTGTACAGACACACGCAACATCTCTTCTGCAACTTCTACAAATCAATAGGTCACAATGAGTGCAATTTCCATAGTTATGATTTAATGATGGAGAGAACACCCATGTATTGGATGCATAAAAAAACCAAGCCTCTAGACTAAGGCATTGAGGGAGCACGAGGAGGATATCAAGGGTGCGGACGAGGCCGAGGCGGAGGAGAACCTGCGAGAGGTCGAGGACAAGTTAATTGCTACAATTATGGGGGACCAGGACACTACGCACAAGAATATATGAAACCAATGCACTTGTCATGCCGATACTATACTCAATTTGACCACATAACAGAAGATTGCGTTGTATTAATAGCTAAGATGCATGAAAAGGGGATGCAGCCTCAACAACCTACCCAGAACCTGCAGATGATGAGGTTTGAACCCCATGAAGAGGATCCTAATGTGAATATCGTGTTGTGAAGCAGAATGACGATTGGTGAAGATAAGGGGAAGAAACCTGAAGAAATTGAATGGATCCACAAAGCTCTAGAGAAGGAGGTTGGCTTTTATTTAGAGAACATGAAAGAAACCTTCATGGAAGCGAAGAAAAGCCTTGCTAAAGCTTCTACCTCAAGAAGCTAGGATAAGCAATCTGAAGAAATGGACCCATCCATGCTTACTACCCTTTTGGAGACCTGTATGTAGCTGCTACGTGATAGCAAGGTCATAAAAGGATTATAGGAATTCATCAATAAATGCATTGGTAAAGAAAATGCTCTAGAGGGACCATGTGTGGTGAGGAAAATTGGTAAACAGAAGCCAAGAACAGGGTGTGAGTTGAAGCTCACCGCGCAAATAGGAGAGTATGAAATGGACCAAGCTATTTTGGGTCTGGGGTTAGATGTGAATGTTTTGTCGAAACAAACATGGGAGAGAATGGAGAGACATGCGCTGCAATGGTATTCGATTCAATTGAGGATGGAAAATCAGCAAAAGATTATCCCCATGGGATGATTGCAGGTAGTGACATTAGATATTGAAGGCACGAGTGTATTGGCTGATTTCGAAGTGATAAAGATTATCGATGACAGCAATTCCTACCCCACGCTCCTTGGGATCTGTTAGTGTCAGTCTTTACAGCCTTCCTCCAGTGATCAAATGTGCTCTTACATAGTGATTTTGAAGTGTCAAGGTCAAATTTTGTCATTTCAGTGAGTCTTCAAGCAAAATTTGGTCACTAGCCATTAGGTGTAGGGTTTGCCCAAATGTCAGTCTATGTCACTATCCAGCTGAGTCTATCATCATTCATAGGGTTTTCATTATCATGTCAGTGTCTAATGGGTCATTTGATACCTTGTTCATGCTTCAGTTGCGCCCAGGCAAGGTCACTTCCCTCTCTTAGGGTTTTCAAGGCAGTTTCTCTTGGGCGGACAAATCATCGGCAAAACTTGTTTCCTGATGTTCATACACCTTCCCCTATCCTTAATGTACCTTATCAAACACTTCCCGACACTCAGATCCCCCAAATTCCTCATTTTTCCACAAACCCTAGTTTCTAGCTACAACCTGGCAATTTTCTAGGTTGGGCCTGTGTTTCACTCTTTTGAACCCCTCCTCTCACTCAATCTCTGAGATTCCACTTTCCCCTGCTTCCTAACATCCCTCCCTACTCCCAAAAATTTCCTCAAGAATTTAGAAGCCCCTTATCCCCTTCATTTCGCTCCATTTCGACAAAATTCCTTGTTTCACACATCGGGGCAAGTTTCACTAAAATGATGGTTCTGAGCAATCAAAGATGAATTTTGCAAAACGGAGAGAGGTTTTTGTCCAAAACATGCGAAGGAAGAGAAACATCCTTCACTTTTTTCACAGGTTTCATGGTTTGAGATAAATGTCAAGAATATCGTTGCCTCAGGAGAATCAAAGGCACCTCTGAAAGTGACCTTGGGAAAATCAAGTTTTCTCCTAGCTTGGTTGACCAAATGACTTTCTTGATGGGTAAAATGATAACTAGACACAAATATCTTTCCAATTAGCTATCATGAGCTCAATTTGGGGTTGAGGAAGGTATTCAAAAGTTGACTGCAACAACACTCTTCCTTGAAGCAGCCTCATTGGGCACTTTTTGACCAGTCTTGGGAGATTTGAGTTTTGACAGGTCAAATCAATTCCAAATTGAAAAATTCCACTTGGGTTGGAAAGTAGACTCAAATAAATTTCCAACGGGCTATCCTGCGCCCGATTCCAACACCAGGAAGGCCCCCAAAAAGGCCTCTCAATGTGCGCGACCACTCAGGAGGTGTGCGACCACCCAGAGGCTCTCCTACAGTGTTAAATTACAACGTGCGCGACCACTCAGGAGGTGCGCGACCACTCAGGCTGTAAGTGCCAAAATCACCTCCAACTCACTCAAAATCTCCTTCAAACTTGCAAATTGGGTTGAGTTAGGCTCTCTACAAATTGTTTTGTTGGTTGATGGTGGTTGTGGATCCTCATGCTTGTGATTATACCTCCAAGAATGCAAGGAAAGAAGACATTGGTAGTTGCTTGTTCATGTAGGCATTATGCTAGGGTTGATGTTTTTTCAAGGTTTAAATCCCTATTTATTCCCTCCTTGTTTCCTATTAAATTCACAAATGTCATAATATGTTTATATCTTATCTCATTTGCAATAAATACTAAATCTCCTATCCCAAATTCCTAAACCCTATCCCTCCCCCAAATCCCTTTACAAAACCCTAATGCCCTTTCATGTATTCTACCCAAACCCTAATACCCTCCACATGGCAAGGAAAATAAATAAACAACAGCAAGGATAAAGAAAATGTTATGTAAAAAGAGAAAAGAGCAATAATATGGCAAAATGACCAAATAAAAAAAAAAGATATTGCTGTGCATAGTCATTGAAAAATAGAAGGCACACTGCCGTGCATATCCAAAGCAAAAACAAGAAAAATGCAATTGTGTATATGTATAAAATGAACATATTGCTGTAAATATTGTTTGCAAAAGAATATTGTTGTGTCTCCCCAAAACCCAAGCCCTGTTTTCCTCTCTATCCCTTCCCTAAAATCCCTGTTCAATTAAGATCCCTTTTCCCTTATGACAAGATGTAAAAGAAGCCTTGTTCCCCTATGACTAAATGTACATAAAATCCTTTGAAAAAGTAGTGTTTACCTTATGATGTACATTGAAAAACAAAAACTCAAAAGAGCAAGCTATCTATGCTGTCCTATACTCCCGTTGCAAATGCATGTCCTTTCCCTTGATGACTATCATACATATTTTCCCTAATAAAGTATTTCTTTGCAAATGATTTCCTAATGATGAAGATGAGATGATATGTGTTACATTTTGTGAATTATCCCTTAAAAATCCCTATTTTTATATCTTTCCCTTTCCTAATGAAAAATCCCCTCCCCTAACATTTCCTTCATGATTTTGTTCCCCTTGAAAACAACATACAACTCAGTATTTTTGCAGGCAGAGATAGCAGTTCACTTTGTCCACTTTGCTCCTAAACCATGTCAGACACCGAAACCTGTGAGCAAAGTGATGACCATTCATCTTTTACAGAGGTTGAGGTACAGAGGATGACAAAGAGCTTGATGAGCTATGGAAGATTCGAACCGATCAAGTCATCAACCGTAGGAGGCCCGGAGACCTATTGCCCAAGGAGAGGGAGTCCATGCTCATCCGGGTGAATGCACACTTGCAGAGGCTGTTAGATAAGGCAAATGAAGACAAAAGGCTGCTACGCAACATGAAAACACACTATTGGGCAAGATTGCATGTTTGCAAGGCTAAAATGAAAATTCTCTTAAGGAAGCTGTTAGAGGCCCAGAAGAAGAAGAAAAGGACAAACCCACTCCGTATCTTGGCTGAGGCATCCCTCACTCACCATGGTACTCATTAGACTTCATCCAGCAGCAAAATCAAAAAAATTTGAGAGTTTTGGAGCATTTTGGAAATTTTTTGGAAATTTACAGGTTTTTGCCTGTGGAGTGGTCTCACCCCCCGCGCGACCACTCGGGAGGACTGCTCAGAATCACAAAAAGTTGAAATTTTTGGAAAGGGCATGCAAAAACTAGAATTACCTATACTTGGGGTCAACTTGATTTTGAGATTTGGGCCTCCAAAAGCTCAAAATACATCAAAATTTTGACTTTCTGCCCACTTTTTGAGTTGCAGAAAGGGACCTTGGGAGAATTGACTTTTGAGGGGTCAAATCAACTCCAAATCCAGAAATTCCACTTGGGATGGAATGTAGACACATAGAGCTTTCCAATGAGCCATCTTGCACTTGATTTGGACAACTGGAACCCACCCAAAAAGTGCTGCAAAGAGGCGCGACCACTCGAGCAGGGGGCGCGACCACTCGAGCTAAAATTGCCAGTTTTGACTTTTCAGGCCTGCAAACTCTGTTTTTTACCTTGGTTGATCATTTGTACTTGTAAATGATGGATGTATGGATAATTTTCATAGCACATTGATAGATTTAATCTCTCTTAACCCTTCTAGAAGCTTCCTGGATGTAAATAGTGAATATTTAATGCATGGATGAGTTAGCTAAGTTTTAGAGGCAGGTTGTTTTGACTGCCTATTATCTAGTGCTAAGTTTAGAATTAGTTTAAACTGCTCCTAGGAAGTTGAGCTCGACCCCTAGAGGTGGGGAAAGGAGTTAGATGGTCTATATTATGCCTTCTCTTGCTCATTTTCATGGTTGGACTCTTGTGGGAGAAGCATTATTGTATATTGTACATCTATTACTGCAATTTAAGGAAAAGGAAGGCCAGGGTTTTGCAGACATCATTGTGGATTCTTGTGGATTATTGTGTTGATGGTGTGTTTCCTACTTGTCATTGTAAGTGTGTTTATGTGTTCCATCTCTTATTATATTGCTTCTAATTAAACAAAAGAAGTGATAAAGTTTGAATTCATGCATGCCATGCTCAGCTTTCAATTTTGTTTAATATTTATGTTTTCCACTGTCTAAAGAGGATTATGTTTTCCCTCTTTAGCTCCCTCTCTTTCTTCCTTGATCATCCATCTCAGCTTCAGGCATCAGCACAAACTCCTACCTTGCCCCAAAGACCCACCTGCAAAAACTGAGCTCAATCCCCGCACCCTGAATTGCACTCCCTCCAATTGCCACCAAAAACCCCAAAAACTTTAAATCAACCTTCCTAATCAGTTTACTAGCCTAATATCAGTGTTAACTTGTTGGTCATCTCACCCCATTGAAAATTTGCCGAGATAGACCGGAGAGAGCCTTCCCATACCCCGTAGGGCTAGCTACGAGGTGAAATGGTTTGATGTTGCCTTGAAGGCTTACCTTCCTCAGCCTAGGGTGAAATCTCAAGCGCTAACATAGTGGCGACCATACTGGGGAGAACAACTGATCGTTTGCTCATTGACGTGTTTATTTCATAAGTCTTAGACGGAGCTTGAAGTTATGCCAGGTAGCCTTCGAAAACGCTCTTGTTTTACATCAGCGTTAGTAGATAAACGCTGCTTCAGTCAATCTCCGTGAACTTGTGAATACAGCACTTCATTTGCAATTTTTACCCCAGTACATGTATCAAGTTCAGATCTGATTGTTGATGGTGAACAACGATCAGACACTGGCAAGGCTGAAATCATTCACTTGGCGACTCTAAATCAGTTTTGAAGATCAGATCCAAAGACTCCACTGGAGGATGATCCCGACCAGCAGAAACATGAAAGGAGAATATGGCAAGATCAGGTACTCAAGTTGGAATTTCATCCAGGACATTTTGTTCTTTGTTGTAAATTATTTCTTCTCTTTTCCCGAGAATGTCAAGACTGTTTTGCAAAGTATATTGTATTTGAGAAGAGATCCTCGGCCTGCAGTTGATTCTTTCCCTTTGAAGATTGTGAATACCAAAGATTTGCATGCCTGTGAGTTTGATCAAGATCCTTTTTCCGAATTTTGTGATGACCATCTTCAAATTGATGAATCTCAAGAGACCAAGACTGATCCTATATCTGTTGTAAATACCCCTATACCTTGTAAAATTCCAGATCGGTATAAACCTCTTTTTTTACCTTCTGTTCTCCATGCTTTCCCCAAAAACTATGATCTATACTTGCCGAGGTTTGATGGTGAATGTAAGGATGTCAACGCTGAGCAACATGTCCAGAATTTTGAGAATTTTCTAGATCTTTTTGAAGTTGATGATGAAGATGTTAGTATGAGGCTTTTTGCTCTTTCTTTGCAAGTTGAAGTTAAGAGTTGGTTCAAAACCCTGCCTGATGCAAGCATCTCAGATTTCCAGCAGTTCGTCAAAGTTTTTCTCGATAGGTGGATGATCGGGCAGAACCTTTTCTTGATTGTAGAAGAGTATAACCAGCTGAAAAGATTGCCAGGTGAGACAGTACAACAATTTTCGGCCAGATTTAATCAAGTTTATTATTCAATGCCAGTTGATATAAGACCTTCTCCTAGATCTGCTCTCTTACACTATCCGGGCGCCTTTGATCCGGAGATGGAGTTTCAGCTGAGAGAAAGGGATATTGCAACACTTCACGAGATGCAAAACAGTGCAGTAAGTGTAGAGGCTCATCTGTTGATCCGAAGGGCAAGGATGAAGGAAGAAGAGATGAAAAACATAGATCCGGCCGAATCAACATCTCTAGAGGTAAAGCTTGACGTTTTGGTAAGTGCAGTAGAAGAGATGATGGACAAGATCACCGCAAGGAATGATTATGATGTTCATGGCTCGCTGATTGAAGAAGAACAAGTTGCTGATCCAAAACATTTTGTTTCCCATCCTAGTTGTCATCGCACTCATAGTGATCATCTAGGAGAAGAGAGAGCTGTTGATATGATGTATATGTTTGATGATGATTTGCCTCATTATGATCAGTATGATGATGATTATGTTCTCCAAACAGAAGCTAATCTTGCAGACAAATCAGCAGCTCGTTTGTGGGAGGAGGAAGTTCATTTTCAGCAGCTTGAATACAATGTTCAGCCATCATATATCAGCTATGACAGTGACGAGGAAAGTGCAGCAAATTTTGAAGTAAGTGAAGGATCTTTGCCTTTTTGTTTTGATTCATGTCAGTTCATCAGAGACAACTTCCATGCAATCACAAATCCGTTGTTGACTAGTCTTGAATTGGATCCTCTTGAGCGCGATGAAAACCTTGTTCAAGACTTCTCATATTCAGATTTGCAACCCCCGAAAGCCATTGATTGTCAAATTGCAGCTGATTTAATGATTCAAGGCGACTCCGTACCATTCTGTTTTGAATCATTCCAGTTTTTGAAGGGTCGATTGCATAGTACATCTTCAAATGAAAAGCCTATAACAAATCAACAATCACTCAGTTTTAATGTTGAGGATGAAGGTCAGATTATAGATGAAGTTGTGGAAGATGAAATACATGATGTGATGATGCAGGAAGATTCTATACCCTTTTGTTTCGAAGCATTTCAGTTTATAAGGCAGAATCTTCGTAAAATCTCTCAAGAAAAAGATGAACAGCTAGAAGGATGTCATACATCTTCAATGGATACATTGCAGCAGTCTTTTCAAGTTTTTCATGATCCAATAGCTGATGTTTTGGATGAGGTTTGCAGTCAAAGTCTTTCTCCATTTACTATGTGTGAGCTTGAAAAATATGCTGATATGAATTTGATCTGGCAGCCAGTTTCTTCGTCATTTTCAGCAGGGGTCTCATCACAAGGCTCAGATCAAAGTTTGCATGCATGGTATGAGGAAAAGAGAAGTACTCCATTGTATGAGCTAAGTTCCAATGTGCTTGAATTTCAAGATCCTTATGCAGTGTTTTTGGAGGCGGATAGAGAGTTCATATCATTCAACGGATCTATTTCTAAGTTGCCATCAGAGTTGCCTTTCAGTAGTTCTCTCTTGTTGTTCATAAGCGAACACTTGTGGAGGATTCAAACAACAGACGGAATACTTACTTGGTTGCATTGGTTGTTTCATTTCACTTGATCAGGTGATGAATGAAACTGTTAGAGTAGGTTTTGTTGAATAAGCTCCACTTTGAGCATCATTGTCAGTTTGTCGGTTGTGTTTAAGTATCGAGTCAGTTTCTAGTTGAGTCATGAGTCCTTTATGAGTCAATTTTTAGTCTTGTTGTTAAGTTAGTTTGTGTCAGTTTTCAGTCATGCATTTCAACTTGAGTTTTGGACTCCATTGCCCAATAAATAAGGCACTGGTCTGCTCTCCCAGAGGTCTAAGGTTCTTGGCACCTCCAAGGAGCTACCATCCCCATTGGAGCCAATGTTAGTGTCAGTCTTTACATCCTTCCTCCAGTGATCAAATGTGCTCTTACATAGTGATTTTGAAGTGTCAAGGTCAAATTTTGTCATTTCAGTGAGTCTTCAAGCAAAATTTGGTCACTAGCCATTAGGTCTAGGGTTTACCCAAATTTCAGTCTATGTCACTATCCAGCTGAGTCTATCATCATTCATAGGGTTTTCATTATCATGTCAGTGTCTAATGGGTCATTTGATACCTTGTTCATGCTTCAGTTGCACCCAGGCAAGGTCACTTCCCTCTCTTAGGGTTTTGAAGGCAGTTTCTCTTGGGCGGACAAATCATCGGCAAAACTTGTTTCCTGATGTTCATACACCTTACCCTATGCTTAATGTACCTTATCAAACACTTTCCGACACTCAGATCCCCCAAATTCCTCATTTTTCCACAAACCCTAGTTTTTAGCTACAACCTGGCAATTTTCTAGGTTGGGCCTGTGTTTCACTCTTTTGAACCCCTCCTCTCACTCAATCTCTGAGATTCCACTTTCCCCTGCTTCCTAACATCCCTCCCTACTCCCAAAAATTTCCTCAATAATTTAGAAGCCCCTTATCCCCTTCATTTCGCTCCATTTCGACAAAATTCCTTGTTTCACACATCGGGGCAAGTTTCACTAAAATGATGGTTCTGAGAAATCAAAGATGAATTTTGAAAAATGAAGAGAGTTTTTTGTCCAAAACATGCCAAGGAAGAGAAACCTCCTTCACTTTTTGCACAGGTGTCATGGTTTGAGAGAAATGTCAAGAATATCGTTGCCTCAGGAGAATCAAAGGCACCTCTGAAAGTGACCTTGGGAAAATCACGTTTTCTCATAGCTTGGTTGACCAAATGACTTTCTTGATGGGTAAAATGATAACTAGACACAAATATCTTTCCAATGAGCTATCATGAGCTCAATTTGGGGTTGAGGAAGGTATTCAAAAGTTGACTGCAATAACACTCTTCCTTGAGGCAGCCTCATTGGGCACTTTTTGACCAGTCTTGGTATATTTGAGTTTTGACAGGTCAAATCAATTCCAAATTAAACAATTCTACTTGGGTTGGAAATTAGACTCAAATACCTTTCCAACGAGCTATCCTGCGCCCGATTCTGACACCAGGAAGGCCCCCAAACAGGCCTCTCAATGTGCGCGACCACTCAGGAGGTGCGCGACCACTCAGAGGCTCTCCTGCAGTGTTAAATTACAACGTGCGCGACCACTCAGGAGGTGCGCGACCACTCAGGCTGTAAGTGCCAAAATCACCTCCAACTCACTCAAAATCTCCTTCAAACTTGCAAATTGGGTTGAGGTAGGCTCTCTACAAATTGTTTTGTTGGTTGATGGTGGTTGTGGATCCTCATGCTTGTGATTATACCTCCAAGAATGCAAGGAAAGAAGACATTGGTAGTTGCTTGTTCATGTAGGCATTATGCTAGGGTTGATGTTTTTTCAAGGTCTAAATCCCTATTTATTCCCTCCTTGTTTCCTATTAAATTCACAAATGTCATAATATGTTTATATCTTATCTCATTTGCAATAAATACTAAATCTCCTATCCCAAATTCCTAAACCCTATCCCTCCCCCAAATCCCTTTACAAAACCCTAATGCCCTTTCATGTATTCTACCCAAACCCTAATACCCTCCACATGGCAAGGAAAATAAATAAACAACAGCAAGGATAAAGAAAATGTTATGTAAAAAGAGAAAAGAGCAATAATATGGCAAAATGACCAAATAAAAAAAAAAATATTGCTGTGCATAGTCATTGAAAAATAGAAGACACACTGCTGTGCATATCCAAAGCAAAAACAAGAAAAATGCAGCTGTGTATATGTATAAAATGGACATATTGCTGTAAATATTGTTTGCAAAAGAATATTGTTGTGTCTCCCCAAAACCCAAGCCCTGTTTTCCTCTCTATCCCTTCCCTAAAATCCCTGTTCAATTAAGATCCCTTTTCCCTTATGACAAGATGTAAAAGAAGCCTTGTTACCCTATGACTAAATGTATATAAAATCCTTTGAAAAAATAGTGTTTACCTTATGATGTACATTGAAAAACAAAAACTCAAAAGAGCAAGCTATCTATGTTGTCCTATACTCCCGTTGCAAATGCATGTCCTTTCCCTTGATGACTATCATACATATTTTCCCTAATAAAGTATTTCTTTGCAAATGATTTCCTAATGATGGAAGATGAGATGATATGTGTTACATTTTGTGAATTATCCCTTAAAAATCCCTGTTATTATATGTTTCCCTTTCCTAATGAAAAATCCCCTCCCCTAACATTTCCTTCATGATTTTGTTCCCCTTGAAAACAACATACAACTCAGTATTTTTGCAGACAGAGACAGCAGTTCACTTTGTCCACTTTGCTCCTAAACCATGTCAGACACCGAAACCTTTGAGAAAAGTGATGACCATTCATCTTCTACAGAGGTTGAGGTACAGAGGATGACAAAGAGCTTGATGAGCTATGGAAGATTCGAACCGACCGAGTCATCAACCGTAGGAGGCCCGGAGACCTATTGCCCAAGGAGAGGGAGTCCATGCTCATCCGGGTGAATGCACACTTGCAGAGGCTGTTAGAGAAGGCAAATGAAGACAAAAGGCTGCTACGCAACATGAAAACACACTATTGGGCAAGATTGCATGTTTGCAAGGCTAAAATGAAAATTCTCCGAAGGAAGCTGTCAGAGGCCTAGAAGAAGAAGAAAAGGACAAACCCACTCCGTATCTTGGCTGAGGCATCCCTCACTCACCATGGTACTCATTAGCCTTCATCCAGCAGCAAAATCAAAAAAATTTGAGAGTTTTGGAGCATTTTGGAAATTTTTTGGAAATTTACAGGTTTTTGCCTGTGGAGTGGTCTCACCCCCCGCGCGACCACTCGGGAGGACTGCTCAGAATCACAAAAATTTGACATTTTTGGAAAGGGCATGCAAAAACTAGAATTACCTATACTTGGGGTCAACTTGATTTTGAGATTTGGGCCTCCAAAAGCTCAAAATACATCAAAATTTTGACTTTCTGCCCACTTTTTGACTTGCAGAAAGTGACCTTGGGAGAATTGACTTTTTAGGGGTCAAATCAACTCCAAATCCAGAAATTCCACTTGGGATGGAAAGTAGACACACAAAGCTTTCCAATGAGCCATCTTGTACTTTATTTGGACAACTGTAACCCACTCAAAAAGTGCTTCAAAGGGGCGCGACCACTCGAGCTAAAATTGCCAGTTTTGACTTTTCAGGCCTGCAAACTCTGTTTTTTACCTTGGTTGATCATTTGTACTTGTAAATGATGGATGTATGGATAATTTTCATGGCACATTGATAGATTTAATCTCTCTTAACCTTCTAGAAGCTTCCTTGATGTAAATAGTGAATATTTAATGCATGGATGAGTTAGCTAAGTTTTAGAGGCAGGTTGTTTTGACTGCCTATTATCTAGTGCTAAGTTTAGAATTAGTTCAAACTGCTCCTAGGAAGCTGAGATCGACCCCTAGAGGTGGGGAAAGGAGTTAGATGGTCTATATTATGCCTTCTCTTGCTCATTTTCATGGTTGGACTCTTGTGGGAGAAGCATTATTGTATATTGTACATTTATACTGCAATTTAAGGAAAAGGAAGGCCAGGGTTTTGCAGACATCATTGTGGATTCTTGTGGATTATTGTGTTGATGGTGTGTTTCCTACTTGTCATTGTAAGTGTTTTTATGTGTTCCATCTCTTATTCTATTGCTGCTAATTAAACAAAAGAAGTGATAAAGTTTGAATTCATGCATGCCATGCTCAGCTTTCAATTTTGTTTAATATTTATGTTTTCCACTGTCTAAAGAGGATTCAAAGCCATTGTTTGCCCTCTTTAGCTCCCTCTCTTTCTTCCTTGATCATCCATCTCAGCTTCAGGCATCAGCACAAACTCCTACCTTGCCCCAAAGACCCACTTGCAAAAACTGAGCTCAATCCCCGCACCCTGAATTGCACTCCCTCCAATTGCCACCAAAAACCCCAAAAACTTTAAATCAACCTTCCTAATCAGTTTACTAGCCTAATATCAGTGTTAACTTGTTGGTCATCTCACCCCATTGAAAATTTTCCGAGATAGACCGGAGAGAGCCTTCTCATACCCCGTAGGGCTAGCTACGAGGTGAAATGGTTTGATGTTGCCTTGAAGGTTTACCTTCCTCAGCCTAGGGTGAAATCTCAAGCGCTAACAGGATCGACTGGGCTATTGACATGAATGGGGTGATCACTTTGAAGAAGTGGATGATGTCATTTGAAAGAAAATTGCTCCACATAGTAGTGCCTTTGGACCCTGCAGAAGGATCGCACTATACTAAACCGGTCCGTGATTATGAAAGTGACAATGATTTGGACTACATTTATAAGATAACAGCGTGAGATAAAGATTGGGTGAATCCAATCGCTAATGGACCTATTGCATGGGACCACAAAAGGTCCTACACATCATATTCATATGAGGAATTGGAACACTAGTATAATCGATTACATGAAGTATCTACGTTGTGCTGTAACATGATGACTAAATCGTTGCGATGTGTATCATCAGAGGTAAGGAGTTTGCCTTATTATGATGGTTTAACTAATGTAGATAAATTTTTGGATGCATTTGTAAGGGAGGTTCTAGAGAAGCATCACTTTCAAGCCTTGGACTTGGCATTGCGTGCTACACCTGCAAGATGGTGGGATACACATAAAGACAAGTTTGATGGATGGCGCGAATACAGAAGAATGATGAGCGTGTGGTTTGGTTGCCCAAACGTATGATTGATAGATAAATACGATGGGAGGAGTGATCCACGCATTCACTTAGAAAAATGGACTGATGCTTATGGAGTAGAACTGCAACCAGAGTGGGTGCATATATTTTGTCACACTTTGGACGTAATACCAATGAATTGGTACTTAGAAATAGAGCTCTGCCATGGCACAGATGAATGGGATATTTTGAGGCACAGGTTCCTAATGACATTTAGCTTTGAGGAGGTAAAAGCAGTGATCTTTATAATACGCAAGACCCCTTGGATTTGATTCAACTAGATTGGACCACCTAGTTGTGCCATGCACTGAAGTGCTACAACGTGGATGCTGAAGAAGAAGAGGAGAATCTAAGGAACATTAATATCCCAGAGATAGAAGGTCACCATGAAGTTGAAAGGCCACAAAAATAGAATCCAGATATCACAGCACCACTAAAAACTAGATAAGTGAAAATTGGAACATAGGCAAAGCCAAAGTTTGCGAAGATAGGGGACTATTAGGATGATGCTATGGTGGATAAGGTCGTTGAGTTGCTCCGCAAATACTAGGATTTGTTCCCTACAAATTTTTCAGACTTGAAGGGGATAATAGGCGATTTAGGAGTGATGAAGATAACATTGAAACCAGATGCGAAGCCTATGAAACAAAGGCCATATCACCTTAATCCTAAGTACAAGGAAAAGGTTCGCTTGGAGTTGGACAAGATGTTAGCAATGGGTATTATTGAACCAATGGAGGAGTCTAATTGGGTAAGTCCCATGGTAGTTCAATAAAGGAAGCATAAGGATGAGATAAGGATATGCATAGATCTTTGGAAACTAAATGATGTTTGCGTTCATGATCCCTTTCCAACTTCTTTCATGAATGAGGTATTAGATAATGTTGGTAGACAGGAAGCATATTTGTTTACTAATGGGTTCTCTAGATATCATCAGATAAAGATCACGCCGGAAAAAAAGAGTAAGATGACCTTTGCGACCAAGTGGGGATGCTTTCAGTATACGGTAATGCCTTTTGGACTTAAGAATGTGCCGAAAATATTTTCGCGTGTAATCATTGTGGCATTCAAAGAGTTCATTCACAAGTTTTTGGAAGTATACTTTGATGATTGGATGGTGTTTGGGCTAGTAAAGCACCATGCAGCTAGTCTACGCTTGATACTGGATACATGTTAGAGGTATCAGATCGCACTGAACTTGAAGAAGTGTCTATTTTGTGTCCCTTTCAGAATCTTGTTGGGTCATGTAGTGTGAAAATAGGGATTAATGGTGAAACCAACTAAGATCACAGTTATAATCAATTTGGAGGCACCAAGAAGTGTTAAACAGTTGCGCACAAAGTTGGGTCATACTGGATACTATCGAAAGTTCATCAATACTTATGCTTAGATTACCGTGCTGATGGAAATGTTTTTGAAGAAGGATGCTACATTCTGTTGGAATGAAGAATTTCAGTAGATCCTAGATGTGTTAAAAGAAAATATGGTCACCACGTTGATCCTAGTATTCCCGGATTGAAAGAAGGAATTTCATGTGCATGTGGATGCATCATGTATTGCATTGGGAACAGTACTAACATAGGTCGGTGAAGGATAACTGGATCACCTAATAGCATTTGCAAGAAAGAAGCTATATAAGGCTAAAAAGAACTATTTGACGATAGAGCACGAAGGGTTCACTATGGTGTACGCGCTCTAGAAGTACGGGCATTACTTGCTAGGCTGACACTTTAAGATGTACACAGACCATTTTGGATTAAAATACCTGGTCAACAAGCCTGTGTTTGGGGGGGGTGGGGAATATGCAGATGGCTGATGTCATTTCAAGAGTATGATTTCGAAGTAATTGTAATGCCAGCGAGATTGAGTGCAGGACCAGATCATGTGTCACACATTGAAATAGAAGAGGAGCCTACTAATTTGGAGGAAGAACTTCCTGACGCATAACTCTTTGCGGTGCTTGTGGCAGACAATCATGTTGCAGATATCATCCACTTCCTGACTACAAGAATGGCTCCAGAAGGATACACGAGTCAACAGAAGAAGGAATTGGTGGTGTGTGCGGTAGAATTTACTTTTATTACAGGTCACTTGTATAAAATGGGATCAAATGAGATATTACAATGATATGTACTTGATTTTGAACGTAGTAGTATCCTAGTTGAATCTCATGGAGGAGCTGCGGGAGGCCATTTTGTAAGAAAGGTGATAGAGCAGAAGATTTTACGTGCTGGTTTGTGGTGGCCAACCTTGCATAAGGATTCCAAAGCATATTGTAGGGCGTGTGATGCATGCCAGAGGATAGAAATGCCATCGTGGAGGGATCAGTTACCTCTAAATCACAAGTGTCATTACAGACATTTGAGAAATGAGAAATTGATTTTGTAGGACTGATTCAGCCTTGAGGAAAGAATACGAGTGCACGGTATATCATCACTTTGATTGAGTATCTGACCAAGTGGGTGGAGGCATAGACCATGAAATATTGTACAGGGGAAACAACAGTGAAGTTCCTATTTGAATATGTGCTGACCAAGTTCAGTTTCCCTAAGATTTTGATGAGTGATCAATATACGCACTTCCTTAATGAAACGATCAGTGTGCTAATGGAAGAATTTCAAGTTTATCATCAGAAGAGTACGTCATATCATCCTCAGGCCAATGGGATAGTGGAAGTGTTTAATAAGATATTGGAGAACATGTTGACAAAGGTTTGAAATGCGCAGAGGAATGATTGGGATGTGCACGTACCAGCGGTGCTATGGGTTTATAGAACTACTTGTAAAAAGATGACTAGACAGACACCTTTGAGATTGGTCTATGGCATAGAAGCCATGATGTCGATGGAATACATTATTCCTAGTCTATGCATAGCGATGTTCATAGGGATGGAAGACTATGAAGCCTTAGAAGATTGGCTCATGTAGCTAACAAAGCTGGAGGAAGATAGATTCTTGGATGGATTCCATCAACAAGTTTAGAAGGAGCGTCAAAAGGCATGGCATGGTCGGCACATCAAACTGTGCACCTTCAAGGTAAATGATTTAGTTTTATTATATGACAACAAGTTTGATAAGTTTTCAGGAAATTTTCATATGCATTGGCTAGGGCCGTATGTTATCAAGGATATTACCGATGGTGGAGCAGTTAAACTTGTGAAATTGAATGGAGATCCATTTCCAGGAAAGGTGAATGGAAGTTGATTGAAGCCATACACTGGGGATCCAGCTAGATGAGTATATGATGGTAGCACAGTCTTAGCACTCCAGGAAACTACAACGAGGCATCAGACTATAAACTACACTAGCTAGATTGTAGAGCTACACGATCAGGTGTCTGCGCGAAATAGAATGATGTCACAGTACCAACAGAACCATGAAGGGAGTTGCACTATAGGGGTGGATACCACACAACGCAACTAGAAAGTGACTGTTACTGTCATTGTTCATGATTTGACTACCAGAAGATGGTTGAGAGGAGTGGACGACGGTATTTAAGGCATTTAAGGCTGAAATCAAGTGGGAAATCTTTGCAAATCTGCGGCCAATCTCGTATTTATGGACGAATTTTGGGGGGAATGGTCGAATTTGAATTCAAAATTGCATATAAATTACAAATGGTCGTCTAGCGGGAAACACTTTTCATTCTGAGAATTTATGAGTTGTGTTGTCTGTTGCATGAGCTCTTTGAGAATTTTCTTGCAAGCCCTATGTCTGGGCCTGATCAGAACCTCATTAACAGCTTCATGTATGCACCAGCTGAGACTGCTAGTGCTGGGGGCATTGTCACCTCTAAGGGAGCTTCCCCTGAAGTCG
This sequence comes from Pinus tabuliformis, assembly GCA_031772625.1. NCBI lineage: Eukaryota > Viridiplantae > Streptophyta > Pinopsida > Pinales > Pinaceae > Pinus > Pinus tabuliformis. The sequence goes on from CM062809.1 coordinate 1,097,682,703, forward strand.
TGAGTATGGAGGTTCCCGCAACAGTGCCTAAGGCGCCAAGATCACGTAGGCCAAAGCCTACACAAACAAGAGAGGCTCCTAAGCCAAAGAAGGATAAATAGAAGAAGATGTTGTCAGTATGTGAATCACCAAGGAAACATGTAGCTACACAGGCACAATGAATGGAAAATCCAATCACGCAGGAGAAAGGAAAAGTGGTAGATCTGGAGGTCGATGAGGGCGTGGAAGACATTGATATTGAGGGGGTAGACCATATTTCAAAACTACTAGAATACATCCCCCCATGCCAAGGCAAGGTGAAGGTCCCGAAGGACCCAGATGAGGGACAGTTCCTCCTTAACAAACCCTTGCTTCCAGAAAACATAACGTTTGAAGGTCCGCGCTTGCCACGCATCCTACATCTGAAGCTTGAAGATTAGGATTTGCAGGACATTGAGTGGTACCCCACCTAGCTACCAATACCTTCATGAAGTGAGGGTTCTACAAGAAGTCTAGTGTCACCGTGTTGGAGCTGGTGGAATGGATTCGTGGGGTAAACAAGGTAAGGTTGTTGAACCTGCTATGGGTGCCTCACTACCACCATGCCCCTATAAATTGTTAGTCATTAAGCAGTTGATGTGCCTTGTGTATGACAGGCGATTTTGGTTGAGTGAGCTGATACCAATCACTGATATGCTGATCCATTAGATCACATTGTTACCTCACTCTGGACTAAATTTGGGAAAGTCCTTTGGTGGAAAGACGGGTGATCGCGACCTCACCGAGAAGATGAAGGGCAAGTTCAAACTTGTCAAGAAAGTGCGCGGATATTCTATTTCCACTATTACTAACCTCGCGGTGAAGGTGGCCACCCAAATTTTGCCTAGAAAAGTGATGAAAAAGTGTTGCGCAGTCGAGGTGTCAGCACCAGTGGTCTCATTAGTGGCTCAGTGCACAGAGGGTGTATAGTTTAATTGGTCAGGCTACTTGTGTAGCGATTTCCTTGCAAATTACAGAGATTCTTAGGACAAAAGTAAGGCCTTTAATTATTCCTGGTTACTATTATCAATTGTGTTGGTTGCATGGGATTTTCTGGAGGACAGCCAATTTCCTCCAATCGAGATAGATTTTCCCAAAGACATGAAGTTTTCATCTTTGTGGGCTACCAAGGACGCTAACCAAGTCAGGGAAAGTAAATTATTTTAGGTGCTGATGGAGGCAAGCATCTGCGTAGCCATCAATCGAAAGTCACCATTTTCACCAACTGTCGTTGAGGATCTATCCGGCTACACAGAGTTCAAAGCAGACTTCCATCATTTTTACATCTAGGTGCTGAAGGATCTGGATCAGAAGTGGTATGATATTCCCTACTTGGCTATGGATGATGCCACTGCAAAGGTCCTTAAGCAATGGCCAACAGATTGGCACACACCATTGGATTTGGTCGTTGGGACTAGCAAGTCTGCGAAAAAAGAAGAAAAATGAAGTGACCTCACTAAAGGTTCAGTAGTTAGCTAAAAAGAGGAAGGAGACTGAGGAGAAGGCCCACACAGAAGCAAGGCACGCCACCAAGGAGCAAGCAAAGTAGGAAGAGTGTGGCTCTAACAGAAGTCATAAATATCATTCGCCCCAAATGGAGGATGAAAAATAGATGGAACAGGGTGGCGGAGATCTAGAGAGTACTCCTTTCCACATAAAATGACATAGGGAACAGGAAAAGGAGGGGCATCGAAAGAAGACCAAAGCCTCCAAATCATCACTAGATCCAATCACCTTAACGAAGGGTGACTTGGATGATATTGGTGAGAAGGTAAGGGACATGACAGTAAAACGATTGCAACAGTTTGAGAAGCATTAGAAGAAAGCACTAGTCACCATACAAGTGGGCCTGTGTTAGTTGCAGGTCCAAACAACTAGATTGCAAGTAGGTGCAGGGCAAAGTAGTGCAACCTTGACTAGTTTGGCACCGAGGATCACTCAAGCAGCAAAGTTGGTTCAGTCCTTGGATCTCTGGGTTGTCGTATTTCCTGATGGAGCTCTGAGCGCAGAGGTAGATGTTGACAAGGCTACTGTTAGTGCTTTGAAGAATATTGGTCTAAATTTGGTCACACTCCCCAATGAATTCCTTCACACACTGCAAGCAGGTGTGATTATCGAAATTAGGGCCCAAGAGTAGCGCGTACTGAGCTTGATCAGCAAGAAAAAATTCAACAACAAACAGATGTTCATTGAGAAGACGGCATCACTAGAAGCATGGAAGAAGGTTCAGGAGCAAAACAAGCACATTGCAGTAGTGGTAGTCGAAGCATGCAGAACCATTCTAGAACTTCATATACCAGAAGAAGCACTAGTGGAGGCCAAGATTAGGAAGTTAGCTGCAGGTGTGCACGATGCAAAGATAGAGGAAGCCAAGGCTCAGTTTGAACTGAACCTTAAAATCACAAAGCTTGAGTTGAAGTCATAGCCTTCAACTCCACTAGAGATTAGAGAACAATCTGAGGCAACTGTCAAGGATGCAGTCGCAACAGTAGATGTCGCGGTGGCAGATTGCACCCCGCTCTTTGAGAAGTCTATGGATGTTCTTACGACTCTGTAGGAGGATCCTAACCTGGAGAGGTTGAACGCAGAAACCCACGAATTGCAATAGCAGTATGACAAAGCAAGAGATACGGTGTGTATTATCGCTATATCACAGCAATTGGCTAAGTTGCATGAGGTAAAATGTTACAGATCCATTTGGGCACATCAACCCCAACTTACATATCGATACTATTAGGGCCCATCAACCCCTAATATAGTTGTTACATTCCCTAAAGAAGTTAAACATCAGAATGCCTCACTTCCCAAGAAGTTCCTTCTCTGAAAACAGCCAGAAACTGCCTCTAAGAAGATCAGTGCAGGTAGGCCTTCATTAGTGATCTGAAAATGGAATGTACTTGTTTAAGGGTGCAAGGTATCCATTTCCAATAATTTCAACTGTGAGCTAGACACTCCAAATGACCTCTAAAATTGTGTAAACTTCTTATTTCTTATACAGAGATAGACTGTAGGGGCATTCACCGGACATGTCACCTCTAAAAAGAGGATGAGTTCCAGAGGCTACCTGGCCCTTTACAGGCTCTGCCTAAAGAAATAAACAAGTAAACACTTAGAAGTCTTTGACATACACATACTTGAAGTTTTATATCTTGCGGAAAAAGACAAATAACTTTCTGCAGCTGAATAGGTGATTATGTGTGTATGCAAGTTATGTATATTTGTTGTTTAAAACTTTATATCAGATTTGTTTACCATATCATCTTCAGCAAATAAAGACATCAAAATGATAAAGCAGTTCACCCCCTCCTGGGCTACATCTGCTGGACCAAGCCTCTCCAACTAGGCTTGTCCTCTTGTATTAAAATTGCTACAAAGGCTAATACAAGAATATGAGTGTCTCAAAGGATAGATCTGACTGTAAATACAGAATCAGAAGATAGGAATTAGCCAAACATGCTCTTTCCCAAACACTAAACAGTGAATTTTGTACCTTATACAGTACTTTCCCCAATTGGCCCTAGTGGCTCTTCAAACTTGAATGGAGAATTTCGAGGTGAAGATGACCTCAATTGGTTCTGAAACCTCTTCCATTAGACTCAGAAGGTCGAAAATAGCAGACATAGGCTTTTGAATCACCAAAAACGGATGAATATAGCCCCCAAACAGCTCCAACACTGAAATGGCCCTAGTGGCCCTGAAAGCTTCCCTGAAGCTAAACAGTGAGAAGAATGCCTCAGAAGGAAAAACGAGCTGTAGAAATGGATTCAGAAGGTTGGAAAACTTCAGGAATGACCTTCGTTCCACTTCCAATGGCTGCAAAATTCCCAATGCAACTCCCAAACTGATTTGGCCCTGATGGCTCCTGGAACTTCCACGAAGCAAAAACACCTGCAAATGACCTCAGATGGCTGTGAAACCTGTGCCAATGGCTTCAGAAGGTCGAAGAGACCCAAAATCAAAAACAAATTCGTCCAAAACGGACTTTCCTAGCCAAAGTTATGGCCATTTACTCCCAACTGCCAGCTTGGCCTAACAAAACCCCAGTTAACTTTAGTGACGGCCAGTTAGGCCCGCCAAATGTGGAGCGGCCGCCAAATTTGGCGCTCTGCCAATTCTGCCGCCAACTGAAGTGCAGTTTTCTTAAATGCATGTGACCAAAAAATCCGCTGGCTGTTTGCATAGGATTCCGTGCTAGCGGTTATGGGGCTTAAGCCCTGGTTTTCGGGCTGAGGTCATATGGCATACGGGGCTGGCCCCCTACTTTCCCGCCTGTAGCACATTTCAAATATTTTAAACGCTTTTCACCGCCATATAAACAAGTCCGCATCTGTGGCCTAACGGTAAGGCGTTGGCTTCGTGCAAAGTATGTCAAGAGTTCAATCCACAACCCCACCATAATTTTGATATGCGTCGCGCTCATGAAGTTTGCTGACGTCACACAGGCCACGTGGCGCCCTCCGGGCCTGCCACGTGGCACTTCCTGATTGGCTGCCAAAAAGGAATATTCCAAAGAATATTCCGTGGAATATTCTTTTTTTAATTTTTTTAAAAAATTCAAATTTCTAAAGTTATTGAGCAATTCTTCTTTTTGCCATAACTTCCTCATACGGCGACCGTTTTTCGAACCGTTTGCGGCGCCGGAATCGGGAGGACGAGCACTTTCCAGTCGTTCAGGTTCCAATGAGTTCTGAGCACTTTCATTTTTGACCATTTTACGACACTTGGTACTGAGTTCCTGATCACACCTCCCAAATGAGAAGGCTTTTGGTCCCCAAAAGCTCACTAAATCTTTGAACTGAACTGTACAGCACTTGAGGAACATAAATATACTCTTACGTTCAGCCAAAAGAGCATACTAATGCCAAAATGTCCTGCCTTGCCAACTGTCGTCATGGCAACTTTTCGCTGCATAAGCCAAACTCTTGTCGAATCCCAACCAAGCTTGTTCGCCAGACAAGATGAAAGTTTACAGAAACCAGCAATGAAACTTGCTGATATATGAGCTGAAATCTTTCTCTAAACATGTGGGTTTGCCACTGTCACGATGCCCATCCATGGCACCTCTGCTCCAGAAGAAGAACTACCTCCCAAATGAGAAGGCTCTTACAAAGATGAAATACTTCATCATCTCTCCCCTTTACAATCTTGGAGGTCAAATTATCTTTTTCCAAGTCAAGATTACATTACATGCATGGTTAAAACAAAGTGATCAAACCTTCAAGTTAATCACACATACATGTTTAAAAAACAAGGAAATCATCATGATCCCTGTGCACATGCATATCATTCTCATGCATGCAGTTTATCCTTCAAATTTATCTTAAGTACAATCATAAGTACAAGATCCTCGATCACATGTACATGTACTTTCAAAGCTGAAATGAATATAACTTCCGCTGCAATAGAGTGAGTCTCATACTCAGCTTTTCCATCTTGCAACTTGCATTCCCTTAACAATGAAATGCATTCAATCAAAAGACATGCAACTTCAATTGGATAAGAATTCTAACCACTTCTTACCAATCCATTTCAAAGGCTCTTCCTTTAACTGCACATCGATATCAGCTTGTGTATCATCCTGACACATATCAATGATGGAAACTTCCTTCCCATTCTTGCCATACTCTTGCTCCAATTTCTTTAACTTTTGTGGAACCATTGTTGGATTCAGAGTCCAGCACCTTTCAGCAGTATGTCCATGCTTATGGCAATAAGTGCAACACATGTTCATCTTCTTGACAACATGATTTGCATTGTTCAATGGAACTTTGGCTTCTTGCCTCCTTTCCTTCAAAAGTTTCCTGCATGTTGCCATTCTTTTCCAACATCTAGAAACACTATGGTTAAACAAACCACAAAAAGAACATGCAATTATTTTCCAATGCTTGTGTGGAAATTTTCCATGATTTACATGATCAAAGGAAATATGATTGAAATCAGATTTATACCTTTGTCTTTCACCTTCATTACCTTCATGAGGAGATGAATCAAACGAAGAAGAAGCTCCTTTTGGAACACCATGAATCCCTTCAATGGTTTTAGAGCTTTCACAATTCTCTTGTTCAAGTGCATGCTTATGCACACCTTCTTCTTGCAAGGCATGTTTCAAACTATTGCATTCCTCAAGAATACAACCTTTACAACCTTGAGATAAAGAACTTGAAATGAAACTCCTTCTAGGAACTGTTTCAATTGCCTTCATGGCTGCTTTGGAACTTTCTCCACAAGATTGTCCATAACCAATACCCAAATTCTTAGGCCTTACCTCAACCATTATTGGCTCAACTATACCCTGTGCATGTTTTCCCAATCCTTGTCCTTGATATCCCATTTTGGACATCAACTTGGACCCTATGCCTCTGGTATGTTTCTCAAAAGAACCAACATAAACATTCTTATCAGAATTTGAAGACAAACTAGAATTGTTTACCTCTTCTTCAAGCTGATACTTGGCTAAGGCTTCTTTGGCAACAAGGAGTTGTGTCTCCAACTCATGCATCCTTTCCAGCTTCATATTTGCAATATGGAGTTGGCCTTTCATTTCCTGCAGTTGGTTAGAAAGCAATTGATTCTCTTCCCTCATGGAATTCAACTGCTCTTGAAGTCTAGAGCTCTTTCTTTCATCCTCATACATTTCTCTCACCATATTCATCATGATGAAAAATTCTTGCTTCAAGCCTTCATCAAAGAATCTTGTGAAGGAGGACGATTTTGAGAACTCACTTATGGAAGTTGTCATTATAAAAATGAACAAAAGAGCTTCAACAAACTCACAAAACAAGTAGTAAAGCAGTCAATCTTCAACACTGCGTAAGACACCTTTCAAGCTACACAATCAAGCTAGTGATGTCAGTCAAGCAACCTAGTGCTCTGATACCATATGATCTGAAAATGGAATGTACTTGTTTAAGGGTGCAAGGTATCCATTTCCAATAATTTCAACTATGAGCTAGACACTCCAAATGACCTCTAAAATTGTGTAAACTTCTTATTTCTTATACAGAGATAAACTGTAGGGGCATTCACCAGACATGTCACCTCTAAAAAGAGGATGAGTTCCAGAGGCTACCTGGCCCTTTACAGGCTCTGCCTAAAGAAATAAACAAGTAAACACTTAGAAGTCTTTGACATACACATACTTGAAGTTTTATATCTTGCGGAAAAAGACAAATAACTTTCTGCAGCTGAATAGGTGATTATGTGTATATGCAAGTTATGTATATTTGCTGTTTAAAACTTTATATCAGATTTGTTTACCATATCATCTTCAGCAAATAAAGACATCAAAATGATAAAGCAGTTCACCCCCTCCTGGGCTACATCTGCTGGACCAAACCTCTCCAACTAGGCTTGTCCTCTTGTATTAAAATTGCTACAAAGGCTAATACAAGAATATGAGTGTCTCAAAGGACAGATCTGACTGTAAATACAGAATCAGAAGATAGGAATTAGCCAAACATGCTCTTTCCCAAACACTAAACAGTGAATTTTGTACCTTATACAGTACTTTCCCCAATTGGCCCTAGTGGCTCTTCAAACTTGAATGGAGAATTTCGAGGTGACGATGACCTCAATTGGTTCTGAAACCTCTGCCATTAGACTCAGAAGGTCTAAAATAGCAGACATAGGCTTTTGAATCACCAAAAACAGATGAATATAGCCCCCAAACAGCTCCAACACTGAAATGGCCCTAGTGGCCCTGAAAGCTTCTCTGAAGCTAAACAGTAAAAAGAATGCATCAGAAGGAAAAACGAGCTGTAGAAATGGATTCAGAAGGCTGGAAAACTTCAGGAATGACCTTCGTTCCACTTCCAATGGCTGCAAAATTCCCAATGCATCTCCCAAACTGATTTGGCCCTGATGGCTCCTGGAACTTCCACGAAGAAACAACACCTGTAAATGATCTCAGATGGCTGTGAAACCTGTGCCAATGGCTTCAGAAGGTCGAAGAGACCCAAAATCAAAAAAAAATTCGTCCAAAACGGACTTTCCTAGCCAAAGTTATGGCCATTTACTCCCAACTGCCAGCTTGGCCTAACAAAACCCCAGTTAACTTTAGTGACGGCCAGTTAAGCCCGCCAAATGTGGAGCGGCCGCCAAATTTGGCGCCCCGCCAATTCTGCCGCCAACTGAACTGCAGTTTTCTTAAATGCATGTGACCAAAAAATCCGCTGGCTGTTTGCGTAGGATTCCGTGCTGGCGGTTATGGGGCTTAAGCCCTGGTTTTCGGGCTGAGGTCATATGGCATGCGGGGCTAGCCCTTAGGGGCTGGCCCCCTACTTTCTCGCCTGTAGCACATTTCAAATATTTTAAATGCTTTTCACCGCCATATAAACAAGTCAGCATCTGTGGCCTAACGGTAAGGCGTTGGCTTCGTGCAAAGTAGGTCAAGGTTTCAATCCACAGCCCCACCATAATTTTGATATGCGTCGCGCTCATGAAGTTTGCTGAACTCCCACAGGCCACGTGCCGCCCTCCGGGCCTGCCACGTTGCACTTCCTGATTGACAGTCAAAAAGGAATATTCCAAAGAATATTCCGTGGAATATTCCAAAGAATATTCCGTGGAATATTCTTTTTTAAATTTTTTTTAAAAATTCAAATTTCTAAAGTTATTGAGCAATTCTTCTTTTTGCCATAACTTCCTCATACGGCGACCGTTTTTCGAACCGTTTGCGGCGCCGGAATCGGGAGGACGAGCACTTTCCAGTCGTTTAGGTTCCAATGAGTTCTGAGCACTTTCATTTTTGACCATTTTACGACACTTGGTACTGAGTTCCTGATCACACCTCCCAAATGAGAAGGCTTTTGGTCCCCAAAAGCTCACTGAATCTTTGAACTGAACTGTACAGCACTTGAGGAACAGAAATATCCTCTTCCGTTCAGCCAAAAGAGCATACTGATGCCAAAATGTCCTGCCTTGCCAACTGTCGTCATGGCAACTTTTCGCTGCATAAGCCAAACTCTTGTCGAATCCCGACCAAGCTTGTTCGCCAGACAAGCTGAAAGTTTACAGAAACCAGCAATGAAACTTGCTGATATATGAGCTGAAATCTTTCTCTAAACATGTGGGTTTTCCACTGTCACGATGCCCATCCATGGCACCTCTGCTCCAGAAGAAGAACTGCCTACCAAATGAGAAGGCTCTTACAAAGATGAAATGCTTCATCATCTCTCCCTTTTACAATCTTGGAGATCAAATTATCTTTTTCCAAGTCAAGATTACATTACATGCATGGTTAAAACAAAGTGATCAACCCTTCAAGTTAATCACACATACATGTTTAAAAAACAAAGAAATCATCATGATCCCTGTGCACATGCATATCATTCTCATGCATGCAGTTTATCCTTAAAATTTATCTTAAGTACAATCATAAGTACAAGATCCTCGATCACATGTACATGTACTTTCAAAGCTGAAATGAATATAACTTCCGCTACAATAGAGTGAGTCTCATACTCAGCTTTTCCATCTTGCAACTTGCATTCCCTTAACAATGAAATGCATTCAATCAAAAGACATGCAACTTCAATTGGATAAGAATTCTAACCACTTCTTACCAATCCATTTCAAAGGCTCTTCCTTTAACTGCACATCGATATCAGCTTGTGTATCATCCTGACACATATCAATGATGGAAACTTCCTTCCCATTCTTGCCATACTCTTGCCCCAATTTCTTTAACTTTTGTGGAACCATTGTTGGATTCAGAGTCCAGCACCTTTCAGCAGTATGTCCATGCTTATGGCAATAAGTGCAACACATGTTCATCTTCTTGACAACGTGATTTGCATTGTTCAATGGAACTTTGGCTTCTTGCCTCCTTTCCTTCAAAAGTTTCCTGCATGTTGCCATTCTTTTCCAACATCTAGAAACACTATGGTTAAACAAACCACAAAAAGAACATGCAATTCTTTTCCAATGCTTGTGTGGAAATTTTCCATGATTTACATGATCAAAGGAAATATGATTGAAATCAGATTTATACCTTTGTCTTTCACCTTCATTACCTTCATGAGGAGATGAATCAAACGAAGAAGAAGCTCCTTTTGGAACACCATGAATCCCTTCAATGGTTTTAGAGCTTTCACAATTCTCTTGTTCAAGTGCATGCTTATGCACACCTTCTTCTTGCAAGGCATGTTTCAAACTATTGCATTCCTCAAGAATACAACCTTTACAACCTTGAGATAAAGAACTTGAAATGAAACTCCTTCTAGGAATTGTTTCAATTGCCTTCATGGCTGCTTTGGAACTTTCTCCACAAGATTGTCCATAACCAAGACCCAAATTCTTAGGCCTTACCTCAACCATTATTGGCTCAACTATACCCTGTGCATGTTTGCCCAATCCTTGTCCTTGATATCCCATTTTGGACATCAACTTGGACCCTATGCCTCTGGTATGTTTCTCAAAAGAACCAACATAAACATTCTTATCAGAATTTGAAGACAAACTATAATTGTTTACCTCTTCTTCAAGCTGATACTTGGCTAAGGCTTCTTTGGCAACAAGGAGTTGTGTCTCCAACTCATGCATCCTTTCCAGCTTCATATTTGCAATATGGAGTTGGCCTTTCATTTCCTGCAGTTGGTTAGAAAGCAATTGATTCTCTTCCCTCATGGAATTCAACTGCTCTTGAAGTCTAGAGCTCTTTCTTTCATCCTCATACATTTCTCTCACCATATTCATCATGATGAAAAATTCTTGCTTCAAGCCTTCATCAAAGAATCTTGTGAAGGAGGACGATTTTGAGAACTCACTTATGGAAGTTGTCATTATAAAAATGAACAAAAGAGCTTCAGCAAACTCACAAAACAAGTAGTAAAGCAGTCAATCTTCAACACTGCTTAAGACACCTTTCAAGCTACACAATCAAGCTAGTGATGTCAGTCAAGCAACCTAGTGCTCTGATACCATCTGATCTGAAAATGGAATGTACTTGTTTAAGGGTGCAAGGTATCCATTTCCAATAATTTCAACTGTGAGCTAGACACTCCAAATGACCTCTAAAATTGTGTAAACTTCTTATTTCTTATACAGAGATAGACTGTAGGGGCATTCACCGGACATGTCACCTCTAAAAAGAGGATGAGTTCCAGAGGCTACCTGGCCCTTTACAGGCTCTGCCTAAAGAAATAAACAAGTAAACACTTAGAAGTCTTTGACATACACATACTTGAAGTTTTATATCTTGCGGAAAAAGACAAATAACTTTCTGTAGCTGAATAGGTGATTATGTGTGTATGCAAGTTATGTATATTTGCTGTTTAAAACTTTATATCAGATTTGTTTACCATATCATCTTCAGCAAATAAAGACATCAAAATGATAAAGCAGTTCACCCCCTCCTGGGCTACATCTGCTGGACCAAGCCTCTCCAACTAGGCTTGTCCTCTTGTATTAAAATTGCTACAAAGGCTAATACAAGAATATGAGTGTCTCAAAGGACAGATCTGACTGTAAATACAGAATCAGAAGATAGGAATTAGCCAAACATGCTCTTTCCCAAACACTAAACAGTGAATTTTGTACCTTATACAGTACTTTCCCCAATTGGCCCTAGTGGCTCTTTAAACTTGAATGGAGAATTTCGAGGTGAAGATGACCTCAATTGGTTCTGAAACCTCTTCCATTAGACTCAGAAGGTCGAAAATAGCAGACATAGGCTTTTGAATCACCAAAAACGGATGAATATAGCCCCCAAACAGCTCCAACACTGAAATGGCCCTAGTGGCCCTGAAAGCTTCCCTGAAGCTAAACAGTGAAAAGAATGCCTCAGAAGGAAAAACGAGCTGTAGAAATGGATTCAGAAGGCTGGAAAACTTCAGGAATGACCTTCGTTCCACTTCCAATGGCTGCACAATTCCCAATGCAGCTCCCAAACTGATTTGGCCCTGATGGCTCCTAGAACTTCCACGAAGCAAAAAAACCTGAAAATGACCTCAGATGGCTGTGAAATCTGTGCCAATGGCTTCAGAAGGTCGAAGAGACCCACAATCAAAAAAAAATTCGTCCAAAACGGACTTTCCTAGCCAAAGTTATGGCCATTTACTCCCAACTGCCAGCTTGGCCTAACAAAACCCCAGTTAACTTTAGTGACGGCCAGTTAGGCCCACCAAATGTGGAGCGGCCGCCAAATTTGGCGCTCCGCCAATTCTGCCGCCAACTGAACTGCAGTTTTCTTAAATGCATGTGACCAAAAAATCCGCTGGCTGTTTGCATAGGATTCCGTGCTGGCGGTTATGGGGCTTAAGCCCTGGTTTTCGGGCTGAGGTCATATGGCATGCGGGGCTGGCCCTTAGGGGCTGGCCCCCTACTTTCCCGCTTGTAGCACGTGTCAGATATGTTAAACGCTTTTCACCGCCATATAAACAAGTCCGCATCTGTGGCCTAACGGTAAGGCGTTGGATTCGTGCAAAGTAGGTCAAGGGTTCAATCCACAACCCTACAATAATTTTGATATGCGTCGCGCTCATGAAGTTTGCTGACGTCCACAGGCCACGTGGCGCCCTCCGGGCCTGCCACGTTGCACTTCCTGATTGGCTGCCAAAAAGGAATATTCTTTTTTTAATTTTTTTTAAAAATTCAAATTTCTAAAGTTATTGAGCAATTCTTCTTTTTGCCATAACTTCCTCATACGGTGACCGTTTTTCGAACCGTTTGCGGCGCTGGAATCGGGAGGACGAGCACTTTCCATTAATTCAGGTTCCAATGAGTTCTGAGCACTTTCATGTTTGACCATTTTACGACACTTGGTACTGAGTTCCTGATCAATTAGGGTGCGTTGCAATGCAAACAATACATTATCAAGATGCTATGCAGCACACTTGGTCCCTCTTTGGCTAGCGCTGGGTGAATTTGAGCCAATTTCCGTGAGGTTTTGAAAGATCCCTTATCCATAAGATGCCTATAGAAGTTTCTCAAGGCTATCCATTCCTTTGAGTTTGTATTTGGATGAGGAAGGGAGTTAAGGAACATTAATCCCCTTATCCCTTCTTCCATGGAACTGAATTCTAAATTTGGGAGGGCATTCATTATCACCATTCACGGCATAACTTCCTTCATTCACCTATAAAAAGACCACTCATCTATGTGATTAGGGGCTGAAAATTATTGAATTGTAGGGAGATGTTGTTGGTATGAGATTTGAGTTGATTGCAAGTGTTGTAATGATGTCAAAGTGTCTTGCTTGTTGTGAGGAGAGGATGGGATTGAACTGGAGGAGTGATGCTGAATCAGGAAAATTGGGTCATAACTCTTCCTTTCACTAATAAAGTGTTCAAAGCTTTTTCCATATGCTTGTGTTGTCTTTTGATGCTTTCATATGCTTATCATGTACTTGATTCCATGCTATGCTTAATCAATAGATCATTATCATATGATTTGATGGGTTCTTGTTTCTACCTGTGTGCAGGTACTTCTCAAGCGGCTTAATTACAAGGAGTAACAAAATCAGTCAAGGGAGATAAGGAACAAGCGGAATCTACAAGTAGGTTCTCTGTTCTCTTATTTTATCTATTGTTTATAGAAAAGGTAGAGAACGCTTTGTACTGTTGTTTCTAAACTAAGCTACTAGTCAAAAGGGTTAGGAATTTATCCAAGAACACTAAAACTTCCAAAAATAAATTGGTGACTCCACTGGGGAGCGATCATCCATCTTAGTAGCTTATCAGCGTCTTAAGACATTTCTACATACTGTAGTTGTGGTCGTTGATTGGATTTCAGTCTTCTTTTCATTGAAAATTGAGTTGAAACTACGTCAAAATTGCCTTCAGAATGGCTTACTATCACCAGCGCAGTCCAATGAAGGACATAGTGCACTACAGTGTACTTCCCGCATAGATCCAGTGCAATTCAACACACTGTCTCTAACTGTTGCTTGCATTGATCCCTTGAGGGTCAGTTTCCCATCTAGGAACTGAAAGTTTTGCCATTTTTCTCTTCCTTGAATGATTTGTTGAATGTCAATGATGTTTTGTCTCTGAAAATTTTTTTTCATCTCCTTAATTTGGCCTTACTTAGACTAGGATTGATAAATGTTTCTTATGTATTTACTTTGTCATTTTCAATCTATAGTCGAAAGTTAGTTTTGATCGATTGATCTTTAGCCAAAAAAATGTCATAAAATCAAATTTTCCTTCGAAAGTTGAATTGTCGTCAAATCTTCATTCATGAAAGATCAATTGATTGATATGTGCATATGATTAGTCTTTTCGTTGAAATTGTCGTAATTCCTCATTTCTTTGAAAACGAAAGTGTCATAGAGTCTTCCTTTCCTTGAAAAGAAATTGTCGCAAAATCGTCATTTTTATGAAAAGAGTTTACTGATTATTTGTGCAATAGTTTTCTTTTTTGTTCATTCACATTAAGGGAAATCGAAAACAAATACATGCATTTTGCATTATAGATATTGTAGTTTGTGAATGCTTGAAAGCAACAGCTAGGGAAATTGCATTAGATGTGCTCTTTGCTCTTTGTCAAAGATCTGATTTCTCTATCCCTACTAGCTAGGATTTTCATTGTTAAAATTGAATGGAAAGTATGCTTATCATATTAGTTTCATTTCAGGAATTACAAACATACATCACGTGGTGAACCTTGAAAGGAAAATTCTAAATAAGATCAACTTAAAATTTATCTGAATTTACCTAATGGAGCATTGTCACCTAACGAAAAACATTTAGAGTTCTAGGCTAGAGACATGTTCTGGCGTCATAAAACAAAGCAGTTGTCGCTAACTTGTCTTCAATACATCCCAAGTGCGATACCTCATTCCATGTACGTGAGTTATATCGTATCTCGTCCAAGTACCTTCTGGTATATAGGGCGGTGTTACAATAGATAAATTATATGGGAATGCTCTCACTGTACGATTTTGCATTAGATAGCGCTTATACAGACTAGGCCTCCACGTACCTTTAGGTATATATGGGAGGACAACTCTAGGTTTCTATCCATCCTTAGGTAACCTAGTCGGCTGCCTTGTGCACTGTGATACACTGAACACAGTGATGGGCAATTTAATTTCTTAAATTTCTTTCATTAAATTATCAACCAGGGATACTCATAAGCTTGTGATGATGCCAGAAAAATCTATGCAGGAGTAGGCAACTAACTCTATGTCTAACTAAATGATTTTTTATTCAATATAATATGCAAGGGAAGAGGCTCCTAATTGAAGAGGTCTGGTTGTCCTTCCCTACAGTATTATAAATTGAAAAAAATCATTGATTACATAAAATCAGAAACTTGAAATAAAGACAAGAGAATTAATTTTAATTGTTGTTCAGATTCAAATAGAGAGAGAGATTAAGTTAGTCCCTTGATTGTCCCCTTGTATACTAATCCAAACTAAACTAAGATTCATTCATAAGAATAAGAAATGAAATAACTTGAAACTTAAAAGCAAAAGAATGAATTTCAATTATCATGCAAATCAAATAGAGAGAGAGCCTAACTTAGACCCTTGGTTGTCCCCTCATATGCTGATAAGATTTTAATTTAAAACCCATTCATCAATCACAAATAAATCCTCAAACATCTAGGCAATTAAATGAAATAAGATCTATTATGAAATAAAATGTTTCTTTGATCTTTTCAGAGTGAGCTCAATTCTCTTAAGAACAAAGTGACAAGCTATTCCATAAATTCATATACTACATTAACACAATTTATATCTAAAACTATAGAAAGAAAATTTATGTAAAATGAAGCTTTATTCTATTCCATCATAAGTTGGATACATGCTCCAAGAGTCCTCCTTTTGGAATGGAGGAGGTGCTCCTATTTATACAAAAATTTAAGCCACTAACTCGTTAATGGGGATCCGCTAATCCCTCATATGGTTACAACCAATATGAGACACATATTCCTTTATCCATGATTTTTCTCCATGAGATATTCTTGATCCCTATCCCAAATCTCCTTCAAATCTTCAAGATAATTCGAATTTGAGTCTTGAAGGCCACGTAAGAGTATCTTGGAACCTTCCAAATCACCTACACATGTCACCAAACTCATTTCACCTTTAGATATAAGAAAATACATGTTATTTTTCTAACTTTTAATCATAAATTCACTTTAAATGCATAAAATAAATAACTTTGGAAAATGAAACTATGAACCCATATGGTAATGAAAATATAATGATAATGTGATGAAATGAGGTGACAAAATGAGACTAAAGGTGAAAATGGAGTGAAAATGTATGCTAATTTGGCGGCCCAACACACAACATTTGGGGAGATTGCCTGCCTGTACTTCTCGGTTCGTTGAGAGGTAATCTACAGTTCACAGTTGCTTGGTAAACCTTTTGCCTAGATTATCCCTCTTTTGTTTTGTTATGTTACTTTGATTAAAATAAAATTAATTGACCGCGGATAACATCCGCCACACTTGCTCCTTAGTTGATCTTAGGTTGAAGCATGTGGCAAAAAGTCCGAAGTCCACCAATCAAGGAATTTCTTTTGATAGGAATCCTACTCCTTTTCCTCCTTTCAAAAATATTGGTGCTACTTACATGGCTACATTTTCCCTTCCAAGATTTACCATTGGCTTGCCAGTATGGTTGTTTTCAACCTCCTTGGTTCTAAATGTCATGATTTCTCCGCAATCGAGTACACCTCCAACTAGACAAAATCAACCTCCAGTTGATCCTAAAGTTGACCCTTTGCCTTCTTCCTCAGTTATTTCTTCCTCCTCTTCTTCCTTTTTGCCTGGTGAAAGTATTGGTACTAGTAACCAAGTGGCTAAGAAGAAGAAGAAAGGGAAGAAGAAGAAGAAGAAGCAAATTCAGCAGAGGGGCAACCAAGCAACCAGTACTTTGAATGTAACATCTGATGAGAAACCATCCATCAAGCCTCATAAAGTTTGATATCCATACAAACTTTGTGCGGGAGACCATCTTCTTCAAAATTGTATTGATATTTCTCAGATCTTAGAATAATGGTCTTCCTATTCACATCATCCTGTGTCATCAACTTCTCGAGATCATGTTGGTGACACACCATCAACTAGTGGTAGTAAATTTCATGGAACGAAGGGTAAAGTTAAGTTTCCATGTAGGTTATGTGAAGGGAATCACCCCATTCACCTTTGTCCCTATCTGGATGAAGCCAAAAGAGTGTTGGATAACCGTCTTGCTTCACTGCAACGACTTCCATCTAGTTATAGGAAACTCTCCCTAAATCCTTCAATAGTTAATGCATTGACTGACCAAAATCAGCCATCGGTCGAACCCACCCTCTCTAAAAGTGAATCCTATGAGTCTATACCCAATCCAAATCAATAGGTCAAGGTAACTATTGACCCGATTTCACCTTCAATAAATTGTACCCTTCCTAAAGAGAGTGAATATGATACCACTCAAGTTATTTTTGTTTCTTCAGATTCTAATGAGCTTGGGGGTAGTCCTCCTATTCCATAAAGATAGGAGGAAAATCCTCCAGTTCTTGTAACTCAAGGGGTTAAATGTAATTCTTTGGTTTCTATGGTACCCCCTCCAAGTAGTCTAGTCACTTCCTTTGATTGGAAATGATTGGCAAGATTCTGGCTTCCTTCCTATGTGCCTTTGCAGATCATAGTACAAGTTTGTAATATGATTATATCTGGAACTATTATAAATGATGGCACATCAGTGAGTATCCTTTCCTCTACTGCTTGGCAAGCACTCGATTCATTGCCACTTGTGCCTGTTACGTAGAATCTGTTGGCTTTTAACAGAAGAACTAGTCAACCATTAGGGATCCTCCCTCAGTTACCTATTACTTTGGGAGGAAAAATTGTTTATCTGAATGTGATGGTAGTCCCGGGACCTTTAGATTATAACTTACTTCTTGGGCATGACTATGTTTATGACATGGGAGCTATTGTTTCAACACTCTTTCGAGTGATTTGTTTCCCGCATGAAGGTAGAATTGTCACCGTTGACCAGCTTTCATTTCCCTATCCAAATATGGCTCCTAGTCAACCATCTTCCCTAAATGGTCCTTTTGTACCAATGGTATCACCCCCACCATGGGTTAATTATGTGGCAACCTGTTCCATACCTACATCAACTGACGATCAATTCAGTGATGTTGTACATCATGTATTGGGGGCATTGGAACCAGATCTCTCCTTCATGACCTCTTATGAGTTGTGATCCAATGATCTATGAGGATAGTTCTTTTACTATGTCAACCTCATTTAAAAATGAAACAGCTTAACGAGGATAGTTCTTTTACTGTGTTAACTTTGTTAAAAAATGAAATAGGTTTATGAGGACAGTTCCTAGTCTTATGTCAACCTCATTAAAAAATGAAATAAGGGAAAACGAGGATAGTTCTTTTACTGTGTCAACCTCATTAAAAAATGAAACAGGTTTACGAGGATAGTTCCTAGTCTTTTGTCAACCTCGTTAGAAAATGAAACAAGAGAAAACAAGGATAGTTCCTAGTCTTGTGTCAACCTCATTAAAAAATGAAACAGGTCCATGAGGACAGTTCCTTGTCTTGTGTCAACCTCGTTAAAAAATGAAACAAGGAGTATGAGGATAGTTCTTTTATTGTGTCAACCTCATTAAAAAATGAAACATCTCCCACGAGGATAGTTCCTTGTCTTGTGTCAACCTCATTAAAAAATGAAACCAAGGAGTACGAGGATAGTTCCTTGCCTTGTGTCAACCTTGTTAAAAAATGAAACAGCTCCCATGAGCATAGTTCCTTGTCTTGTGTCAAGCTCGTTAAAAGATGAAACAAGGAATCTAAGCAGAGTTCCTTTTCTTGTGTCAAGCTCATTAAAATTGAAACAAGGTCCCAAGTCCCAAGTCGAGTCTTTGAGTAGATCTCATAAAATCCCAGTCGAGTCTTTCACTTGAGCTCGTAAATGAACCTTCATTCCATCCACCTCATAGCCATGAGTAGTCTACTTAGGTGAATGTAATGAAGCTTGGGGGGCATGCACCTTGTGGTAAGGTTAAGTTTCCCTGTAGGTTATGTGAAGGGAATCACCCCATTCACCTTTGTCCCTATCTGGATGAAGCCAAAAAGGTGTTGGATAGCTGTCCTGCTTCACCGAAGCGACTTCCATCTGGTTACAGGAGACTCTTCCTTTCATCATGTTGGGGGCATGTAAACCAATTTCAAGCATAGTTTTTCATTTCGAGCTTGTCTAAAAATGAAACCAAATTCAAGCATAATTTTTCATTTTAAGCTTGTGTAAAAATGAAATTGAATCCAAGCATAGTTTTCCATTTCAAGCTTGTGTAAACATGAAACTGAACCATGCATAGTTCCCTATGGTTCAAGCTTGTGTAAAAATGAACCCATTGTCCATTTTTAACCCTTGTGATTTCCATTCTATCAGCCTTTTTGTTAGATGAGCCTTATTTGTTTTCATCCCATCACCACCATTCCTTTGGCCAATCATACGCTTTCACTTGGTTGTTTTACCTTTTTTGAGGAACAGTTGCAATGAGTGGTCTTATTAGCTAGCCTCTTCACATAAATCAACATGTTTTGAGAAGTTCCAACATCATTGGAACCATTTGCTACCTTATACACCACTCGTTCCTCAAAATGGAGTCGTCTTTAAGCTCTTTTCAGACTCTCTAAACATGATAAGATTGTCGAGTGCTTGTCCTTTCCAGCTCGTTAACGAATTGGAAATGATATCTCTCTAGTTTTATTTTATGCTTTTTCAGACTTGAGAGATTAATCTATGAAAAATAACTTTTGGAGTTTCCTTTTCATCCCTTTTCAAAATCTCTAAACATGAAAAGGACCAAGTTATCTTTGTCGTTAAACTCATTAAAAACATCAAATAGCGACAAACTTGTCCATCTAGACAAGACCGAGTTTCACCTTCACTAGACTCATTAAAGCATCAAATAGTGATGGATTCACCTGAAGGGTGGAATTATAAAACAAGCGTATGTTATCCTCCTCAAGCTTGATAAAAATAAAGAGGTATTGGTCAGAAATGACTGGGGAAAATGGGAGAAATGGGAGAACACTTTATGGTAGCAAGTCGCTCTTGAACATGACACTTTCACCTCATCACCATGACTATGTGGATTGGGTCATTCAGCTTGATGGTTATCACATTGTTGGTATATCATACCATCCATTACTTTGTTTTGGGTCAATGCTACCAATTCATCTTAGAGTCACTGACATGTTCAAGAGAAGTCATTCAGTTCAAACTTCATCCTTTACAATACCGTAAACCTTCATTTTCATGACTGCCATTCCTGAACCTTGTGTCGTCAGTCGATTCTCATCTCCAAAATCATTTACCTCGTTTCGTGTCATTGATGTGGGATACATCAAGGCCCTCCTGCGACGAGTCACTTCTTGTCAACATCAGCACAGTATCCAAGAAGTTGACTTAGAAACACCCCTTCAGTGCCTTGAGGCTTGCATACATCAATGGTAGGTTCCTCACTTCCGGTGATAGGTTGACATCACTGGCCTTCAACCAAAATACTTTGTATGGTGTTCAACATCAAATATTTTATTCACACCATGCGAAATGTATTGTAGTACCTTGAGGGCCATTATCATTATCAGTGATTCCTCTCGCGTCTGTTAATGGCTTACATCATTGGTTGGTAACCAGACGATGCCTTCCCATGTTCGACTTCAGATCATCTATTCACATGGTTAGACTTGTACTTGAGTGAAATATTGAACGAGATTGAAGACCCCGGGTCTAGTTTCATCCATCTAAGCTGCAATATTTTTAGGAGTACCAAACCAAATGTACAATGGCCTTATAGTGATGGTCATCCATTCATGGGTCTATATCTGTAGATGACTATATTTGTACATGTAATGAAAGTTTATAAGCTGAGCATGGGTATGCCTTCCCTCAACTTTTTCATGAGAAAAAATCAAATTATCATGATATATGTATTGTAATTGATGTAGGTCACCTTCCGCTTTGAAATCTCCTCTCCACATGATAAATAATTTCACTCGACATATATATTTATGACTTCATGCTTTAGGGGGCAATTGTTACAGATCCATTTGGGCACATCAACCCCAACTTACAGATCGATACTATTAAGGCCCATCAACCCCTAATGCAGTTGTTACATGCTCTAAAAATAAGTTAAACATTAGAATAATTTCACTCGACATATATATTTATGACTTCATGCTTTAGGGGGCAATTGTTACAGATCCATTTGGGCACATCAACCCCAACTTACAGATCGATACTATTAAGGCCCATCAACCCCTAATGCAGTTGTTACATGCTCTAAAAATAAGTTAAACATTAGAATGCCTCACTTCCCAAGAAGTTCCATCTCTGAAAACATCTAGAAACTGCCTCTAAGAATATCAGCATAGGTAGGCCTTCATTAGGGTGCAATGCAATGAAAACCATACACTGTCAGGATGCTATGTAGTGCACTTTGGCTTGCGCTGGGTGAATTTGAGTGAATTTTCGTGAGGGTTTGAAAGATTCCTTATCCATTGGATGCCTCTAGAAGTTTCTCAAGGCTATCCACTCCTTTGAGTTCATATTTGGATGAGGAAGGGAGTTAAGGAACATCAATCCCCTTATCCCTTCTTCCATGGAACTGAATTCTAAATTTGGGAGGGCATTCATTATCACCACTCATGGCATAGCTTCCTTCATTCACCTATAAAAAGACCACCCATCGAAGTGATCAGGGGATGGAAATTATTGAATTGTATGGAGATGTTGTTGGTATGAGATTTGAGTTGATTGAAAGTGTTGTAATGATGTCAAAGTGTCTTGCTTGTTGTGAGGAGAGGATGGGATTGAATTGGAGGTGTGATGTTGAATCAGGCAAATTGGGTTGTAACTCTTCCTTTCACTAATAAAGTGTTCAAAGATTTTTCCATATGCTTGTGTTGTCTTTTGATGCTTTCATATGCTTATCATGTACTTGATTCCATGCTATGTTTAATCAATAGATGATTATCATATGCTTTGATGGGTTCTTGTTTCTTTCTATGTGCAGGTATTTCTCAAGCAGCTTAAGTACAAGAAGGAGCAACAGAATCAGTCAAAGGAGATAAGGAACAAGTGGAAGCTACAAGTAGGTTCTTTGTTCTCTTATTTTATCTATTGTTTATAGAAAAGGTAGAGAATGCTTTGTACTGTTGTTTCTAGACTAAGCTACTAGTCTAGGGGGTTAGGCATTTATCCAAGAACACCAAAACTTCCCAAAATACAAAGTAGTTGCTCGAACAGGTGGAGGCAGCGCAACGGAAAGAGGTGGTCCTCAAGGCCAGATTGGGTTTTCGGCTAGACGTGGCCTTTGCTATCTCTACCACCATTGAAGAGAAGCTAGTAGGCCTACATAGGACACAACCGAAGGTAAAGCACGACATTGCAAGACCAACAACAGAGCAGCTGGCGGAGTAGATCAAACAGGCAGCCACGCAGAGTGCGACTGAGGTAGAAGTGGTGCAAGTCGAGCTGGGAGGTCTCCACAGTATGATATTCGTGCCAATAGAGTGACTCAAGGGAAAGTCACTATATTTGTGTTGGGGGCATGTTGAAACAGGGTCCCTTGCAGTCAATTTTGGGGCAAAAGCCTAAGTTTTGGGGCAGAAAGCCCAAGTTTTGGGGCAAAAAAGTGTAAAGTCTCCGCAAGTTGTGGTCGCGGAGCGCGTAGATAGTTAAGTGTCATAAATGGTTTTACCCTTCTGTTATGTAAGTTGTGTCTGATTGTATAGACCTACCCATGGTCTGTGGACCATGGCATTTTATAAAAAGGAGAGTCTTAGAGTGTCTAAGGTAGAATAATAATAGTAGAGAGATCAGTGAATGTAATGGGTCATTAAGAAGTGAAGAGTGAAGATTATTAGAGTACAAGAGAGGCTTTGTAGCTGAGTGTGCAGAGACCTAGGGTAGATTGCGCAACTGAGTGCGTAGACCCTTCTAGCTAAGTGCACAGGGTAGTCTCGAGTCTGTAAGAAAAACTGAAGTATCAATAAAAGAGATTATTGTGGAAATATATGTGTTTTTTCCATTTACTTCTATTATGAATGAATGTGATTATATTATGGTGTATTATGGGTTTATGATTTAATGTTGTATTGATGCACAATTTTGCATGTTTTACATTGTTATAAGAACGCACATAATAACATCTATCTACTTAAAGGATATCTTATTGTGTGTTAAATTTACCAGACACTTAAGCTGATCTAGGTAAATATAGAACTAAGGATAATTATAGAGGCACGTAAATGATTGATTCACCTGTCAAGGTCCATGAAAGATGGTCATAGACCTTCGCGAAGTTCTAGAGGTTGATAAAAGGAATTTATATCGATAAGCCTTAAGGGCTTATTGATCTACACGAAGGCATATTTAGGGCATAAAATGACATCACACTCATCTATGGGTGTGGAAAATTGGTTCCAGCATCCCCCCATACTGCTTCGGGTGAGACTTCAGTCTGTGCTCTGCGGATTGATTCCGAAAGGGCCAATAGTGTAGGGATTTGTTTGGCAAACTTAACTCTGAACCTAGGTGAAGACCCACCAAGCCAACAAGGAGGATATCATGTGAGCCCCATTATTCATGCAAAAGGTGCTAGCCACATGTGTTGTGATGTAAAAGACTCTAGAAGAGTCTATTTTCTAACTCTAGGTAAGAGTTGATGTAGTCAAAATTAACCACTAGTAAGTTATCGGGTTGTATTATAACTAGGCCACTAGGAGGTAGAGACATTCCATTCTTTTGAGAGAATTTTGTTCCATAGTTGAGCAAAGATAGCCAAGAGAGATAGGAGGTAGAGCCCATGGAGAGGATTTTTGCATTATAGGAGCCCACAAGCCACAGACATTAATTCTTTGTATCTACAACCATATTTCTAGATAGAGAAAGAGAGCTAAGCAGCCTCACCTTCCAGCTGGGTTTTCTCCCGAAAGGGTTTCCCAGATAGCATATCTTGTGTATTATGTGTTTGTAAGCATATTTATCGTTCTCTACTTTTCTTCTTGATTTAATTTTACATGCATGCACTAATTACAACTAGTTTTACAAATCTAGAAATTAAATAAAATTGTAATAGTATATAATCTCAAAGTTTTTATATAATATTTTCAGATCTGTTGTGACGAACTGTTTAGTGGAATATCCATGGTAGTTTACGGATCATAAAACATGGGGCAATGTTGTTCCCTAGGTCATAGTTTTTGTTCCATTGGTTGCAGCCATTGTTCCCTTGTTACAACTATTGATTCCTTAGTCGCAGTTGTTATTCCCTTGTCACGACTGTTGTTCATTTAGTTGTAGCCAATGTTCCCTTAGTTTCAGTTGTTGTTCCCTTAGTCGTAGCTAATGTTCCCTAAGACAATTTTCGTTCCCTTAGGTCATATTTTTTGTTCCCTTATGTCATAGTTGTTGTTCCCTTAGTCGTAGTCATTGATCCCTAGGCCACGGTTGATGTTCCCGTAGGTCACAGTTGTTGTTCCCTTAGTCACAACCATTGTTCCTTGAGTTTCAGTTGTTGTTCCCTTAGTCACAATTTTTGTTTCCTTAGTTGCAATCGTTGTTCCCTCAATCTCACTTGATATTCCCTTTGTCACAACCATTTTTCCCTAATCACGGTTGTTGTTTCTTGAGTCACAGCAGTTGTTCCCTTAGTTATAGTTACTACTCCTTTTCTGTAGTTGTTGTTTCCTTGCTACAATTATTGTTCCCTCTAGTTTTAACCATTTTTTTAATACTAGGTTGTTTATTTAGAATTATTTATTTCATTTTGAATCCCTCCTTGGAATTATGGTAAATTCAATAACTTTCTTGCTAAGAAAATTTTCAAAAAACTCCCAAATATCTCAAACATTCCTGATATTGTAAGTCTATAAATATATTTACCCTACGCTCCTTCAAACTACCACTAGAAGAATTTTTTTTATCTTTTTTGTTCAAAAGTCTCCTATAATTCTTTGATCTCTTTAAAAATAAATTTTGGGGAGCAAATTGGAAAACTAAGAAGGTAACCATTGTGATACTTTTCACACCATCCCTAACACTTAAGGAGTTGATAAGCCACCCCATTCACTGATATCTTATCATAATAATACAATGAAGGAAGAAAATTGAAAAAGGTTAGGAGGTCACATCACAAGCCAGCCTAACATGATCATAGGATCTAACATGGCGACATTACCACTCTGGTCACCAAGCCAAGATAATGGCCTATGATCATCAAATCATAGGAAAAGAGGTATCATCATGAGCTTGCTTGTTCGTCCATTATTTCTAGTGAATGGCATTGTTATCAGCTAGTTACCATGCCAGAACAATGGCCTTTTGTCCATAATTAAAGAAATACCAAAAATCGTGAATCTTATTTAAAAATAGTGAAATGGGATAGTGGCGAATCATTGGGTTAAAAGGAAACCCTGTCAAGGCTATAGACGCCTACTAGAAGCAGAGGACATGCCTGTGGTATTGAAGTACATTTCAAATTTCCATTAAGAAAAACAAGCCATTTCCCTTTCCCTTAACCATAACAGAGGAAAATAACTAAATTACTATGGGGGATTATTTCTTTCCCTCAAAAGGTGGTAACGATGAATGTGTATCAATAATTACTTCTTATTCTACATATTAAGAATATAACTCTTGGGAATTAGTATATCTATTTTAAATTTCTTCTATTATTTTCCTCTAATGTCAATCCTTCAATGAAAATATTTAAATCCCTTTTACCTTTTTTCCTCTAAAGGTGTTCTTTCAATAAACCTATTTTACCCATGGTCAGAGCTTAAATATCTCTTCCACATGCTTTTTCATTTTTTTCCTAAACCTTGGGTGTTGCAAATATCTTGTTTTGTCAGCATAATCTACGATTAATTCCTCTATTAAATTAGTAGCACGCCTCACCATTATTTCCTTTTTCTTAGCAGTTAATCCATCATGTTAAATAAATATGCTTGTATATCCATAATTCATGTCGATTATTTTCCGAAAAAAATATAATAAATGATCGAGGATGACCTTTAATTGCCTTGGGGAGTGGCAAAAAATATTAAAAATATAATAGATATTTGTCAACTCTACAATAATCATTGCATATTATGGTCTTTTGAAGTTTTCATTACTTCACAGTGTTTTTTACCCTAGATTTTCTAAATCTTGTTGTTTCCAAGTTTTCTCCTTGTAGAGACAGTGAAAATGGGCGGTCACACAATTTGCAGCGAACGTGTACAACTGCGGGTTTTAGAACAGGCATGAAGCATTTTGTATTAGGTGGGATGGATAAAATGCTTCCTACGGATATAGGGCTTTGACAGTGAAGTGGCCTTAGAATTTGTAAGGAACCTGAACGATGGAATGACGACAGTCAAAGGTAGACAAATTTAGGTGAATGCAAAGGTACTAGCTGAAGTAACATACCTACCTTTAGAAGGTGAGAAATGGTTCGAAATGTACACTCCATTACAGAGCGCAACACCTATGTTTCTTAACCATGTGGAAGAGTTTGTAAGGAAAGGGAAGGGCTACAACCCTACTTCATTGATGGAACCATGGAAAGAACTAGCAGGATTGGTCCAAAGATATATCACATGCAATGGACGTTATGATGTGGTAAGAGGGAGACACCTAAATCTGTTGACTACATTAAGACAAAATCTAGCTCTGAACTTGCCCTATTTTCCTAGTTCACTTGTGTATGAAACAGTCATAAGACTTAGAAGGTCCAAGGATCAACCTTCGGTGGTAAGCCACCATGGACTGATAAAATTGATAATTGTCAAAAACCTGAACCAATCACAGTTAAATTGGGAGGAATTCTTGGGAATTCCAGAAACTTTTCCAAGAGAAGAAGCACCCAGTGAAGAACCCAAACAGATCCTAGTTGATGATAAGAAATCGGGAGAAGCTGAAGAAATTGAGAATGTCATGATGGAAGGGACTCCAAAGACCCCTTCTTCTCAAAAATTCACGAGGGCAGAAAAGAGGATGACCTCTATTATGGTCTCTTTACCCAGAAAGAGGAGAAGGTCAGCAAGGTTGGATAAACCACGAGACTCCATAAACCTTGCAGAATAGTTGTTGGTAGAAGCCAAACCTAAAACTCCTGAGGAAGACTCTGCTCAAGAACCTGAAATAGAAGCAGCCCAAGCCTTATAGGGTTTGGAAAAAAAATTGAATTCAATGGACCTAGAAGCTACTGTGGGTTGTTCAAAGGACTCTCCTGAAAAAATGACATCACTCGTACATCCAGCCTCTCCTATCGATTTTGTCGCTACTATTATTTTGGAAATGTCATGAGAGCCTAAAAATATTAAAGAATGCCTTTTTTACTCCATCGCAACCATTTTGGAACCATCCCCTTATGAAGAAATACAGTCTCCTCAGGAAAACAAGGAGAAAAATCCAATAATGACTCTTTAAAGGGACGTTAGGATGGTAGAAGCCTTGTTGAACCCTTGTTTGGGGATATAATTGAACATGCTAAGGAACTGGTGACTGAAAAACCAGTAACCGTCGTTGTTATTCCCTCTCTTCTAGTTACCTTATCTAGGAATTTTACACAAAAAATTAATAGTGGACCAAGAAACAAACAAGAAGACAAGGTTAGTAAAGAAATGGAGTAGTTGAAGAAAAAAAAATAAGAAATTGCATAGAAGGTGTTATCACAAAATCACACACTGAAGGCTGCCTATCAGTAAGATAATGTGTAACTATTTCAAACCTAGCTTTGGACTAAGGCTTAGCCTCCTTAGTCTGAGAGGGCTCTCTCACAGATTATGAATGTTGATCACTAACAAGGAAAGATGGCTAACTCTTTAACAAACACATGAAAATAAGCTGGCTGGACAAATATCAGATTGATTCCCATTGGGCTTATGGAGTCTCACACACCTCAGCAAACCAAAATACTATTTTTCATGGAAGTCAGGGCTCTTTACATCTATGCTCAAACATAACTAATATAAAACACAGTCTGCCATAACATACAGGAAGTCAGAGCATGTGAGCATGAGTTCTGAGTGATTATGCAATAACATAACTGTAAAAGAACACTAAAATAACAAGCCACCATACATTTGAACAATAAGATCTATTGAGAATCCTGAGGCAAAAACAACAGTCATTCGTATTCCTGAAACATGCTTTACATAAACCAAAATAGACTTGTTCTCTATCAAAGTATCCAACCCCAATTACATCCAAGTCTGATCTATATATAGGAATACATTCCTAATCATCTTGAGCCTCCTCCTCCAGCATGAGGGGAGCTCGAAGACTGCTATTAACTACTCCTATCTACTGTTTAACTAATTCATTAAATACATAAGTGTTGAACTGTAATTACATAGAGTCCTAATTAAACTAAAACTCTAATACTATCCTCCTCGTAGCATGATTCTTTCTTGATCTTGAACACCTGTCTCTTTTCTGTTTGGCTGAGATAACTGAGAAGCGGATGCAATGAACAAGGTTAGCATTGGATACTGAATGCGCTGATGATTCATTAACCATAAGGATAAACCCTTGTTTTACCGGTCCTTGTCTCCCACCATCCTTCGAAAGTTAAGCAACATGTTCCCAGCTCTTTAATACCCCAAAATTTGATGAGCCTTACCATATCTCAGATGTGTTGGAGGCTTTGCTGATGGCCATGTGTATAAACCAAAACAATACTCCTCGTATGCCATTTCTGCCAAACCCTAACTGGTCATAAAGTACCTTTTTAAAAGTTTTAACTTGAGACAAAATATTTCACCTTTACAAAAAGGCACACTTGTCATTCTCTGAATGGCTAGGATAGCCTCATATGGTCTCCCTTATGTTCCTTAGGCGTTTCCTTCATAGATTTGCTGATCTCACCATTAAACTGATTGTTTTCATCACAAAACAGCACCTACAGCAGTTTCGTAGCGCGCTACGAAACTGCTGTTTTTTGCTAAAACAGAGTATATTTGCATTAAGGCATTCTTTGCTTGAACCTATGACTCTTTAAACTTCCTCTACAGGTGTCAGAGATTTATATGTCTTCAAAAAAAAATGAAATTAAACAAAAATGACCAAAACGAAGAACAACACCTTTCTTCCTTCTTTTCTGAGATTCTTGGCAGAGCAGATTCCCAATCAGAAGGTTCCTTTTTCCCAAGGAATATATGATCATCAACAGAACCATGTTCAGCATCATCAAGGGTATCTTCAACAACAGCTTTAGTAGCATTATCATTTGAGAAAACTTCCTTCACTTCAGCTTCATATTTAACCCATAAATCTGCAATCGAACCAACTACTCCCCTATGTTCTGGCTGAAAAATATATCTTGGGACAGAGCTCGTAATTTCTCACAGAAGACGTATTTGGAAAAACTGAAGGAGGTTTTTGTGAAACAATCCGTACTTAACAAAAACCTCTTTTGGTTTTTTAAAACACTACTCCAGCTGCCCAGAATCTGTCTTTGAAGAAGATGTGTAAAACAGGAAATTAAAAACTACACCTACAGCAGTTTCGTAGCGCAACTTTAGTCACTCGTTTCTCCCAGATCATAATCAATTTGAAGAAACTGAAAGAGATTTTTCTAGTTCAGTATGTTAGAAATAAAAACCTCTTTCAATTTTCGAAAATATTCTTTCAGCTGCTCTAAATACCTCCTGGAAGTTGACAACTTAAAACAGAGAAATATGCCTTATTTGCCTTGTTTCAATATCATGATGACAAGTATTGCATGTGGTTACAAATGCAGGTGCTGTAGGATTATGTAAGTGATAAAGAACCATCATGGAAGAATGCTTGGCATGTGGCAAGGTATCATATTGGTAGTGATTTCCTTGACAAAAGCTAAGAAAGGCCTGACGGGTATCAAAGAATTCACTCTCCACAATTTCATCTTTATCCTTAGTATCTGCAAGAACATCTGTGACTTCAACAGAATTAAATAAATGTTTTTTCTCTACTGTTGACAGGATGCCACTCCCTTTCATCAAGCCTTTTTTTGTGCCTCGTAACAAATATCACATAATTGTCAACTCTTACATTGGCTGCAAGCCCAGCGTTTTCCAGAAACAATGAAGTGACAACAATGAGAACACGTATATTGCAAACGAACCATAATAAAGTCTTCTTTCATTGGAGATATGGACTCCCCAAGCTTTTGCATTAATAAAGCATCCTTTGAGGTATTGCTTGCAAGCTCAGCTTGTGATGCTCTTTTGGTTGCAGCTTTCTTGGTCTTTCCTTTCGCTTGTTGAAGTTGCATTATCATATCTTTTGTAGCGCCTGGCCAATAATCACCAACAAAATATGACAAGCGAGCTGCAGTTACCTTAGCCTTGCATTCACCAGTGGACACAAAAAATTGATCATATAGATTAGTGAGTTCCATAACAATGTTCTCTTTTGTGGCATTCCGCAATATTGCAAGATACCATTCATGGAGCTTATCAGATTTCGGTGTCTTCTGTATCTCTGGATGTCAATAAAGAATATAATCCTCTCCCTTCAATGGAGGACAGGCCCACATATAACAGCTTGACAAACCTCGTTTCCTGCAGTATTTCCATCAATCCGCTTTAAATATCTGTCATTTCCCAATTTCGTAGCGCAGCCAGTGCAAAATATGAATTATGCGCTACGAAACTACCTAAACATCTTGCGCTGCGAAACTACAAAAAGGCTTAATGCGCATCAAACTAATGTGAGTGGTTCTGAAATTTTGGCATTGGGATTTTCAGTGATAACAGTGGCTCCACTTGGGATAGTGTGCCCTTGTGGTACACTAAGAACTCGCAGGTCCAGTGCCTTATCCATTTATGACAAACAGAAATTTGCTTGACAAGCATGACTGTAGGAGAAAGAAAGCTACATCTACTGAAAAATGCTCAGTTGACCTTGAACTTATTTGCATTTACCTACCTACCTACCCTAACAATTTTAACTTCTTTCTGCTCAATCAATATGAAATTTCCAATGTAGCCAATCTTCTGTTTTATCTAATATTTGTTTTCTTTGACTGCATCGGAGTTCAGAGCCAATATGATAGTATGATGACCGCTGCCACTGAAATTGTCTCTGATCTTTATAGGAAAACTGAAAAACTTAAGAGTAAAACTCTTCCATGTAATCAGCTACAGGATCCCAGAATATATGATCAGCTTGATGATTCTTGTAACTTTTAGGTTGTGCAAACTGATCTTCAACAACAATGCACAGCTCCTTAAACGTGAAAGAGAAAGGAAGTGGCACTCTCTCCTTGTGTTCTGTCATAGAACGCTGCTGAAAATAATGATCATGATTATGAAAACTATATGCCTGAATTTGTCCTTCTAAACCAATTTCTTTTTCAAGGTCCTCAGCAAATTCATCCAAAAATCTCATCCTATCCTCTGCCTTGCAGTCAAAGGATTTTAGATATGAGGACAAGGACAAAGAAAAAGATTCATTTGTTTCTTCTTTACTATGATCATCATTCCATTGTTTGAAACCCTCAACTGAAGGAGAGTTTACCACCACCTCTGACCTATCTATCCATTCCTCCAAAAACATAAGCCATAAGTCTTGAAATGACTTAACGGATTTGATAGGAAAACTTTCAATCCATTGTTTGCATTTCCCTTGAAGTGAATCATAAAATAACATAATGCAAACATCCTCATGTTTGACTCTAAGAAGCTCAGCAAAATGACAAAAATATGAGATATGCTTCAGAGTTAAACTCAAATCTTCTCCATTAAATTTGGGACCATTCCTTAGAAAATATGCATCCTTGGGAAAATGATTTGGGAAACCATGAATTCCTGAAAAATCTATGCATACATACCTTGAACTAAGAATGGTAGCTTCTGGGTCCTTCATAACTCCAGTGAAATCACCATGAACCTATGAACTTCGAATTCTTCAACAATGGAGTTTCCAAGGTAGTTTTGCAGCCTCAAAAACCTTCTGAGCTCCTGCTACCTTCAGAAGTTCAACTTCATAATTTCGGGAAAGAATAATCTTCAGTCTCCTGGCAGACGCACAAAAATGTTATCACAAAATCACACACTGAAGGCTGCCTATCAGTAAGATAATGTGTAACTATTTCAAACCTAGCTTTGGACTAAGGCTTAGCCTCCTTAGTCTGAGAGGGCTCTCTCACAGCTTATGAATGTTGATCACTAATAAGGAAAGATGGCTAACTCTTTAACAAACACATGAAAATAAGCTGGCTGGACAAATATCAGATTGATTCCCATTGGGCTTATGGATTCTCACACACCTCAGCAAACCAAAATATTATTTTTCATGGAAGTCAGGGCTCTTTACATCTATGCTCAAACATAACTAATATAAAACACAGTCTGCCATAACATACAGGAAGTCAGAGCATGTGGGCATGAGTTCTGAGTGATTATGCAATAACAGAACTGTAAAAGAACACTAAAACAACAAGCCACCATACATTTGAACAATAAGATCTATTGAGAATCCTGAGGCAAAAACAATAGTCATTTGTATTCCTGAAACATGCTTTACATAAACCAAAATAGACTTGTTCTCTATCAAAGTATCCAACCCCAATTACATCCAAGTCTGATCTGTATATAGGAATACATTCCTAACCATCTTGAGCCTCCTCCTCCAGCATGAGGGGAGCTCGAAGACTGCTATTAACTACTCCTATCTACTGTTTAACTAATTCATTAAATACATAAGTGCTGAACTGTAATTACATAGAGTCCTAATTAAAATAAAACTCTAATACTATCCTCCTCGTAGCATGATTCTTTCTTGATCTTGAACACCTGTCTCTTTTCTGTTTGGCTGAGATAACTGAGAAGCGGATGCAATGAACAAGGTTAGCATTGGATACTGAATGCGCTGATGATTCATTAACCATAAGGATAAACCCCTGTTTTACCGGTCCTTGTCTCCCACCATCCTTCGAAAGTTAAGCAACATGTTCCCAGCTCTTTAATACCCCAAAATTTGATGAGCCTTACCATATCTCAGATGTTTTGGAGGCTTTGCTGATGGCCATGTGTATAAACCAAAACAATACTCCTCGTATGCCATTTCTGCCAAACCCTAACTGGTCATAAAGTACCTTTTTAAAAGTTTTAACTTGAGACAAAATATTTCACCTTTACAAAAAGGCACACTTGTCATTCTCTGAATGGCTAGGATAGCCTCATATGGTCTCTCTTATGTTCCTTAGGCGTTTCCTTCATAGATTTGTTGATCTCACCATTAAACTGATTGTTTTCATCACAAAACAGCACCTACAGCAGTTTCGTAGCGCGCTACGAAACTACTGTTTTTTGCTCAAGCAAAGTATATTTGCATTAAGGCATTCTTTGCTTGAACCTATGACTCTTTAAACTTCCTCTACAGGTGTCAGAGATTTATATGTCTTCAAAAAAAAATGAAATTAAACAAAAATGACCAAAACGAAGAACAACACCTTTCTTCCTTCTTTTCTGAGATTCTTGGCAGAGCAGATTCCCAATCAGAAGGTTCCTTTTTCCCAAGGAATATATGATCATCAACAGAACCATGTTCAGCGTCATCAAGGGTATCTTCAACAACAGCTTTAGTAGCATTATCATTTGAGAAAACTTCCTTCACTTCAACTTCATATTTAACCCATAAATCTGCAATCGAACCAACTACTCCCCTATGTTCTGGCTGAAAAATATATCTTGGAACAGAGCTTGTAATTTCTTACAGAAGACGTATTTGGAAAAACTGAAGGAGGTTTTTGTGAAAAAATCCGTACTTAACAAAAACCTCTTTTGGTTTTTTAAAACACTACTCCAGCTGCCCAGAATCTATCTTTGAAGAAGATGTGTAAAACAGGAAATTAAAAACTGCACCTACAGCAGTTTCGTAGCGCAACTTTAGTCACTCGTTTCTCCCAGCTCATAATCAATTTGAAGAAACTGAAAGAGGTTTTTCTATTTCAGTATGTTAGGAATAAAAACCTCTTTCAATTTTCGAAAATATTCTTTCATCTGCTCTAAATACCTCCTGGAAGTTGACAACTTAAAACAGAGAAATATGCCTTATTTGCCTTGTTTCAATATCATGATGACAGGTATTGCATGTGGTTACAAATGCAGGTGCTGTAGGATTATGTAAGTGATAAAGAAACATCATGGAAGAATTCTTGGCACGTGGCAAGGTATCATATTGGTAGTGATTTCCTTGACAAAAGCTAAGAAAGGCCTGACGGGTATCAAAGAATTCACTCTCCACAATTTCATCTTTATCCTTAGTATCTGCAAGAACATCTGTGACTTCAACAGAATTAAATAAATGCTTTTTCCCTACTGTTGACAGGATGCCACTCCCTTTCATCAAGCCTTTTGTTGTGCCTCGTAACAAATATCACATAATTGTCAACTCTTACATTGGCTGCAAGCCCAGCGTTTGCCAGAAACAATGAAGTGACAACAATGAGAACATGCATATTGCAAACGAACCATAATAAAGTCTTCTTTCATTGGAGATATGGACTCCCCAAGCTTTTGCATTAATAAAGCATCCTTTGAGGTATTGCTTGCAAGCTCAGCTTGTGATGCTCTTTTGGTTGCAGCTTTCTTGGTCTTTCCTTTCGCTTGTTGAAGTTGCATTATCATATCTTTTGCAGCGCCTGGCCAATAATCACCAACAAAATATGACAAGCGAGCTGCAGTTACCTTAGCCTTGCATTCACCAGTGGACACAAAAAATTGATCATATAGATTAGTGAGTTCCATAACAATGTTCTCCTTTGTGGCATTCCGCAATATTGCAAGATACCATTCATGGAGCTTATCAGATTTCGGTGTCTTCTGTATCTCTGGATGTCAATAAAGAATATAATCCTCTCCCTTCAATGGAGGACAGGCCCACATATAACAGCTTGACAAACCTCGTTTCCTGCAGTATTTCCATCAATCCGCTTTAAATATCTGTCATTTCCCAATTTCGTAGCGCAGCCAGTGCAAAATATGAATTATGCGCTACGAAACTACCTAAACATCTTGCGCTGCGAAACTACAAAAAGGCTTAATGCGCATCAAACTAATGTGAGTGGTTCTGAAATTTTGGCATTGGGATTTTCAGTGATAACAGAAGGATCTAACAACTCAAAATACAGTTGTGAAATAGTAAAATTTAGAGGTAGCCTGAGAAGAAGAAAGAAAGAACGTAGGAAGTTCAAGAAATTGGAATCCAAACTGAGAATGGAAATATTGTTGTTTCCTCAACTGTAGGTACTCAAATTGAGACAAAAATGTGTATTATTGAAGTAGGAACTCCGAGAGAGACACAAACTTCTACTACAAGAGGAATACAGACCGAACATTTCCCTTTGTATACTCCTCTGATTGTGGAAGCCATAATTCAAGTCTTTAATAGGAAAATAGAGGAACAACGAGACACTATAACACGTATCAGAGGGAGGTAATTCCCCAGAAAGAACATTACAAGTTATCACAAAAATTTAAGGCATTAACAGTCACAGAATATGAAACATATGCCAAATTGCGAGCATCAAGGGGGGAGATCAAAACTATGGAAAAACAGCTTGAAAAAACTATAGAACAAACAAAAGAGGTTTGTTCTTTATACTCGGACGCCTTGGCAGGCAGGTCCCCAACCAAGAACTATGCTTTATTCTTGTTGGAGTGATACTTGTTTCTCAAGGTCAAAGCTATCTGGTTGGGGAAACCTTATGAATTTAGTAATGTTTCAGAGTTCATTGACTCCTTTCATAAACAAGATGATAACACATGATATTTCCTTTGTGAACTATATATGCATAATTTCTTTTTGGAAGATCAAAGAGATGATAACCTTACCCCTTTTATAGGGGATGTATAGTTTCAACCTTTCATATCTTTTTCCAAAAATCATATTAAATGGGAAAAATCTTACAACGTGTTCCAGAGACAAGAACTTGGCCTCGACATCTGAGTCAAAGGGGAACCATGAAGTCCTTTATGCACACTCATCCATCAGAAGAGATTCATGGAGCAGAATGGAGTTGTCAAAGCTTTATCACCCATTCATAATGATGCACTAAAGTCAAGGTTAGAATATTTATTGGATATTAAGTTTGAGGCTCTACGGGGAGCCAAATAGATGTGGAATGCCTCAACCGTGGAAATAAAAAACTTGGAGCCCTTCAATTGTCGAAATTTTGAAGCTACATAGATAGGGAAAACAATTACGCGCACATGGTATTAGAGGAGGGCCCTAATTTCATAGGATGTAGATACAAGTACCCAATAATTTGGTGCCCTCAAAATTACTATAAGGTTGAGTATGAATTGAATGAAGGAGGTAAGTATGTTGCTTTCCAGGATATCCAAAGCAAGAATGTTTTTTGACATTATGGTGAGGAATCTCACCCAGCTTACTCTCTAACTGCTCTTCATGTTAATCATTTGTCTGCACGAGGTCATGCAAATGGGTAAGCAAAGGGGAGATGTTGGGCTCCAAAATTGGCACATTTTATTACTCTATTTCCTTATCCTTTCATTAGTTTTCTTAGTCTTTTATGAATATAATATGGTAATTTGTGTGTTGAGAACTTTAGAAAATAGTTAATAAAGTAGTTCACCATTTTATTCTCTAAATTAATTGATTGACCATGAATTACACTTATGATTCGAAATGATAACTAACATGGATGTCAATAAGTGGATGTTATTCCCTAGATAATTGGATAAGAGCAAGCTACATGAAGTTCCTTGTGCTAGTTGTGACCTAGATAAGAAAATATTAATGATCATCATGGGAAGACCAGTTGTGAATGACATTTTGCCACCTATTTTGAGGGGACTTAAGATATTTTGTAACTCAAATTGAGCATCCTATGAATATTTAGATTCTCGGGATCGCTCCTTTATTTTTAATTATAGACTTGGTTTTAATTATAAAAGCGAGGAATAAAGCCTCAGGGAGAAAGACTTCTTTTTCCTATTATTTTCATACTTATGCTCTGAGGTTTTACAGACATTGTAATATTGTTTTTGATTAATATAATGGAGACTTACATGATTTATTTTTTATTCTTGCAGTGATTTCGCTCTAAGGCGGTCAACTTCCAGTGATCGTGGACCCAATCCTGGAGTGACTCATGCCTTGTTATGAAACCAGCTCACAAAAAGATAGAAAATATAGATGAACGCCTTAGAAATAAGCCTCTTCAAGGGGGAATCCTCCTTTACATTACACAAATGAACAATTCTTAGATGATACAAATGACAAGGCCTCCTTTCTATATATAGGAGTCTAAGGGGCCATATTATAATTAGAGCCGACAAAACAATAATAATGTAAGGGAAAAATAATAACAATATGGGGACTACATGGGTACAACAATATAATAAGGGGGTTGTACTAATAACAATAAGAGGTTACAGTAGTAGTATAGGTGCCTAACATGCCCCTCTCCTTCAAAAAGTGTTGTCCTCAACGCTTCAGTAGTTCTTGATGCTTCTGTATAAAATTCTTGTCCTCCCATATGGAATCTTCAGCGGGTAAGTTCTTCCACTTGATGAGATACTCTGAAATTGATTGATTTCATAGCTCTCGAGTCCTTGTTTCTGTGACTGATCCAGGTTCCAATATGATTTTTCCTTCATCTTCAAGTTCTGACAATATTGTTTGAATTGGGATCTTCTACAACTTTTGAATGAGTGGTCACACTTCTTTATCCTTCTTCCATTCATCCCTTGCTTCATTTATCTAATTTGGTTGGATAATAGAAATAGCACAAAACAATACTTCCACATTCTCATCATTTCTTGAGAGTGCATCTACAACAAAATTTTGCTTCCCTTTTCTGTAGTTGATGTTAAAGTCATAACTCGACATATTTGTGACCCATTTTTTCTATTCTTCTAAAGATAATATTTGTTCTAAAAAGTATTTAAGACTATCATGATCCATTTTTACCTTGAAGTGTCTTCCCACTGGGTAAGGTCGTCATTTCTTAAGTGCATGTAGTATTTCCGACATTTCCTTCTCATAAATAGCTTGCTTGCGATGTAGCCGTAAAAATACCAATCACCTACATCAAAACTTTTTTCACTGCGATGTTGATCTACCTGTTGTTTCATTTGATTCTGCACCAAACTGGAAATATCCTTTAAAAGTTGGAGAACTTGTTGTTGATGCTCGATGTGATCTCTCATTGCTTGAACTTTTTTCTTCTTGATATGTCCTTCTATCTTGAGAGTTTGAGGAGTGGAAATTTCTTCCAATGTTTTACAAGATATGGTCGGATTCATTTCTTGATGCTCGATGTGATCTTTCACTTTTTGAACATTTTTCTTCTTGATATGTCCTTCTATCTTGATAGTTTGAGGAGTGGTAATTCCAGCCAATGCGTTAGAAGATATGGTTGGATTCATTTCTTATTTCTCGATGTGATCTTTCACATCTTGAACCTTTTTCTTCTTAATATGTCCTTCTATCTTGGGAGTTTGAGGAATGGTAATTCTTGTCAATGCTTTACAAGATATGGTCGGATTTATTTCTTCTTTCTCTAGGGTTGGTTCCTAGTGTATATCCTCTTCCTTTGATGTTTCTTGATCCTTTTCTTCCTCCTCTTCATAATCTATGTAAAATAATTTCTTCTCAGCACACTTATGACCTTTAGTGCATTTTCTATCACAATTGTAACAAAGCCCTTTTTCTCTTTTTTCTTCCAATTTTGTTGGTGTAAACCTTGTAGGTTGTGGAAGGCTAGGAGAAAAAACACTTCCATAATTATAGTTGTGAGTGGTGGGATTCCTTGTTTCCATAATTTCGCTTTCAATTTTTCTTGTCCACCTGAATTCCTTCTCTAATGAATCAGGTTCCCAAAGATGAACCTCATGTTGAATGTTATCCTTTAGAGTACCTATGAAGACATCAATCCTTTGCTTCTCTGGAATATCATTTACCATTATCTTATATTTTTGAAAGTCCTCAATGTGCTCTGCCATTGAACACTTTTGTCTGAGATTTATCAATTGGCTAAAGAAGGTGTTTCTCTTTGTATCCTCATAATGTGCTATCATTTCCTCCATGAAAATTGACAACGTAACAAGTTGTTTATGAGAACAAAGCCCTTTATACCATAAAAATTGATCCGGTTCTAAATATGAAGATGCAATACATACCTTTTGTAATAGTTTCACCTCATGTAGATCAAAATATTGCTCCATCTGTAGTATCTAATTTACTGGATCTTTGCCATCAAACTTCCTCATATCACATTTTCTTTATTTTAGGAGCTCAATCTTGAAATGATTGTAACTCTATAATTTCGGATCTTCCAGTTCTAAAATTGTGACCTGCAGTAGCCCTATGCGTCCTCTTTCCAATGCCACTAGTCTGATCAAAATTGGATTCTCCAAGAAAGAGTTATGCACAATCTTCCAAGATGACCTTATTATACACATTTTCAAAAGAGCGAACTTGTATGAAGTTCCACATGTCACTATTTTGACCTTTAGATCTGAAAAATATACAAAGGAAACTATAGTCCTTCCTCTTTCTGTAACTTTTTACGAAATTTCAATCTGATGCTTAGAGAGATAGTTATGACGATTTTTCGTAGGTCACCTGTTTGGAATGCAATTAGGAAGTCTTCAAAAAGCCTAACTTCCTCAAATCATATCTCTGCAAATGTAGTGAGGCAAGCTCTGAAATTTGGACCTGAAGTTCAGAACGATTTTGGCTCAAATGGGTTTTTTTGTAGCTTCTGAAACATTGCAGAAAAAAAGTTATGGCAAAAATACCACGATGACCTGTTTGGAGCAATGAAACCCTAGAATTCAAAGATCTGATACCAAATGTTATGAAACCATCTCACAAAAAGATAGAAAAGATAAATGAACGCCTTAGAAATAAGCCTCTTCAAGGGGGCACACTCCTTTACATTACACAAATGAACAATTCTTATATGATACATATGACAAGGCCTCATTTCTATATATAGGAGTCTAAGGGGCCATAATATAATCAGATTCGATAGAACAATAATAATGTAAGGGCACAATAATAACAATATGGGGACTACATGGGTACAATAATATAATAAGGGGATTGTACTAATAACAATAAGAGGTTACAGTAGAAGTATAGGTGCCTAACATGCCTTCTTTGTATCATTAAATTTACGTTTCAACATTTGTTTTCTTGTTTCACAATAAGAGGTTACAGTAGAAGTATAGGTGCCTAACATGCCTTCTTTGTATCATTAAATTTACGTTTCAACATTTGTTTTCTTGTTACTACCACAGTTTAAGTAAGTATTCTTAAGATTAGATCTTTGACAGTTGATTTCCTGAAGCATTATTCATTATGTTATTTCTTATGATTGATAGTGAATTGTTAAGAGCAAGGCATGATATTCCCTTCAACATATTTCATTCAAGTCAAGTGTGTTGTTTCTTTTTTTTAGTTGTTGTTTCCTAGGAAACAACATGTGCTTAACAGAATTGTTTTCAGAAGGTTCAATATTTCAATTATCTTGAATAATTTTTTTTATTGTTATGGATTTATAGGGTTATGTGTAAAGAGTTCTTTTAATAAATTCTATTTGTTTCTTGTGGTTTCATGCATATACCTTTCAATAGGGCTAGACAAACTAAGTTGCATAAGCACTATTCTTTGCACATACAATGTGGATAACCTTGAAACAACTAGATGATTTCCAGGTTGACAATTTAGCGCTTAAAGGTATGTTGGTCTTTTTAAAGAGCAACTAAATAACCCAACACATACCTTTAAGTCTCGAAACCATAAGCAGAGTAACTACCTTAACCTTAGGAGCTCAATGGAGCAATGATCCGGATCTTTGGGGGAGGCCCCCTAGATCTAAAAAATTGAAATGGATCTTGGGGGGAGGCCCCAAAGATCTAAAAATTGCAATGCAAAAATAAAATGAGAGAACACACGGTAAATAAAACCACAAAGAAACATTTTTATTAAAATAAATAATAATTGTAAAGGTTGTATAGAAGTTCCCCTTTTATCCCTACAAGTAGATATGTCCCCTTTCCTAGACATTGTTTAACATTATAAGGTCCCTATCATAATAACTCAAACTTTCCTTAGCTTAAGATATCATGGGCTTAGTAATACACAAGAACTAGAATATATTTGTGGAAGACATGAGGGTAACCCTTACAGTTATATTAAGCCATAGAATGCTTCTTTGTCACTTGAATTCTTTGTAAGGCGATATAACAATATTCATTTATGCACTTTAACTTCACTAGTCTTTGTTTTAAGGGAGTGGTATCAGGGAGGATTTTGATAGTAAGATGAAGGGAGGGATTTCAACACTCAATTGGTAAATTTTCCACTCCATCATGGAAAACTTGAAATGGGGCATGTTAGCACCTAAATCTGCCTTAGGCTGAAGGAAGGAAAAATTTAGGGTAACCACAAACCACGCTCAGTCTGGTAGCTAGCCCTACCAGAACAGGAGAGGGCTCTCTCCGAGTCACGCTCAGTCTGGTAGCTAGCCCTACCAGAACAGGAGAGGGCTCTCTCCGAGTCACGCTCAGTGAATAGATAAACGAAACGGTCTGAGATGACTTACAGTGAAATATTGATCTTAGGCTAGTAAGTGAATATGGATACAAGAAACATTTTTCTATGAATGACTGAGTTTCTAGGATGGTATGGGACCAACGAACAGCAATGAACAGAGAATTTAATACAAAGGCACAGATTACTTCGTGAGGAAAGACCAGGGGAAGTATAGCAATTTAGTTCGAAATAACACGGAATGGAGAGATTTCTTAGAAGAGTGAAAAGGGCATAAGTACATGAAGCCTTTTCAACGGAAGAAGAACACTGAACATGAAATTTTCCCACAGGTAGAGCAATATAAATGAATTCTACCTTATCTAACTTAGAAAATTTCACTGGAAATGAATATGAAATGAGCTATGAAACATAACGAAATACATATGAAACATAAGAGACACATTTTCTACACTCACAACCACATGAATCTCATGAAATAGAGCCGCTACCTTTCATTAATCCTCTGTCAAAATATACAATGAAGAAACAGAGTTTCTTTCCCACAGTCTCCCAGAAGTTACAAGCCAACCAACCCTTTGCAAATAGTTTGCATACAATATATAGAATGTGCCATGAAGAGATAGAACGCCTAAGGTTTGGGGATTTACTGGAATCATTACAAAATCGAGGTGGAAAGCCAACCATTAGCTACAGGTGCAGCATTACAAACATGACAAATGGCTTGGGTGACTGTTTGCCTTCCTTTGCCACTTGGATAGAAGC
This sequence comes from Pinus tabuliformis, assembly GCA_031772625.1. Lineage (NCBI taxonomy): Eukaryota > Viridiplantae > Streptophyta > Pinopsida > Pinales > Pinaceae > Pinus > Pinus tabuliformis. The sequence goes on from CM062809.1 coordinate 1,097,724,961, forward strand.
CAATATGGAGTGGAAATACTTTAAATGTTGCCTTAGGTGCCAAAAAAGTGAAATCTAGATGAGCAGGCCCACTTGGAGAAGTCGCGAAGCGAAATTTTTCGAAACGGAGGTGAAATTGGCCTTTTTCCCTATATGCGCCAGGCCACTTTCTATATGCACCGCGCCACTTTGGAGCCTATTTTGAGGCACTTTCAGGAGTCCAAAATGTGCCCAAGTGTGCTTGTTGGAAAGCCTGTCCTGTCTACTTTCCAACCCAAGTGGAATTTCTGAATTTGGTGCTCATTTTCCCCTCCAAATATTCATTCTCCCAAGACTGCTTCCTGTGTGTCAAAATAGGGGCAGAGAGGCCATTTTTTGGGTGTTTTTGACCTCTTGGAGACTTAAATCATGCCCAAATTTCTTGCCCAAGCACCAGTAGTCGTGATTTTTCATGTTGAATCCAAAAATTCTATCCATTTGTCATTTGGAGCTCCCAATCCTACGCGTCGCGCCAGTGGCGCGGCGCACAGGGAGAAAAAACCTGTGTTTTGACCAAAAAATCACCATGTGACCAAAATTGCCCCAAATTTCTTGAAATTTGGGCTGGAGGTTATCTAAGAGCACTATGTTGGGCCACAGAGGCTTTAGCCAATATCTGAAGTCGATCAAGGTCCCTTTTCCTCCTTTGCTTCTTGATTGCCTTCCTCAATTTCGCCTTTAGATTCCTGATTCGGGCCTTGCACACTTTGTTTCGCGCCATGTATTGGAAATCCATGTGTCTTAGAAAGGCATGGTCCTTGTCAGCCTTGTCCAGAAGCCTCTCCAAGTGCATGTTAACTCTCTCGAGATTGGCCTCTGGATCCTCATTAATCTCTTGCTCCAATGACGTGAGCTCAACTCTTCTCCTTTGTGCAGCTTGGCGATGCTCATGAATGTTTTGTAGCTCCATGATCACTTGCTGATCCTCAAGCTGCTTGTTCCTCTACTCCAGATATTTCATGTTCCACTTAGCCCTCTCCAAGTCAAGGGATAAGGCTTCAATCTCTTATTGCTGCTCCTGGATGATCTCTCTAATCTGTGCACTTGTTGGTTCTATTTCTGTATCATCATCATGAAGGAGAATGAATTCGGTCTCTCGTTCACCTGATGGCTGACCTGAAGGCCCCTCATCCTGCATTGACTCCTTACCTCTGTCATGTTCCTGTGTCATCAATGCCGGAAGCGAGGCCCCTTCCACTCCGGGTGGAGATAACACTCGCTTTGCTGCTGCAAACAAATGTCTATTGCCTCTCTGATAGGTGATGGATACTGGCATAGCAGTGGTCTCATGGCAATCATACTAATGAGAAGGACCACCTATCTCATGCTCTGCCTATGATAGTACCTGTGAAGCGCTGGAGAGGTCACGAGAGATGAAGTCCTCCCAAGCAATGCCCTGCAATCCCAACTGATGATCCACCAAAATCCGGATAAGAGAAAAATGATAAACACTGTTAAGTTTCTGTTGAGGGGTCTTATGCTGCATGAAAGTGTTCATCCTCTCTATGTTCCTGCAAATGAAAAATGGTAGGTTCATCATCAGCACCCTAGTAAAGTGCATGAGCACCCTGATGTGATAGGCATATAGATGAGAGAACCTCCCCTCACAGTTGAAGTACTTCATGATCAATTTCATGAGCGGAGCATATTCATCTTTCAAATATCTGAATGGGAAGACTCCTCTGAGCTGACTCAAGAATCTGGCCTTAATGTAAGGCTCATAGTGTTACCTATCCACCTTCTGTTTCTTGTGCCACTATTCTCCAACATTTGGTATGCCTGTTGCCACTGAGATAGTTTCGGGTGTCAATGTGAAGGTGACTCCAGCCAAGATAGAGTGACCTCCATGTAGGTGAAGCACAAAAAGACGGGCCAACTCATGATGAACTCTAACATTAGCCACCCTTTGACAAAATTCAAAACATGCTAGGTGCTGGAAACATGACATGGCAAGAGGGCATGCTTGTAATTCAGTGAGGGTAGTGGGTTCATCCCTAACATGTTTGCCACTCTTGTGATGTCTCCTGGGAGCCTGTTCTTCCGAAGATGAATCACTTTGTGTCTCCATCTCATACTCTGATAAATTCTCGGATTCCATGACTGTTGTATGTACTGTACTTAGGCTGCTCTTTGATGATGGTGTGAAGCTAGGTGTTGTTTGTGATATCTGCCACCAAGGGGAACAATGAAACAAAAGGGAGTATTAGGAGGGGAGTAATGTGATGGGAATAAGGGTTATGGGGAGAAGTTTTGTTTAGGGATATGTAGGGCATTTGGGTATTTGATAGGGTAGGGTTTTGGGGTTTTGACAAGGTAGTGTTTTGGGGTGTTATGTTGACAAATAAGAGGAGGGGAAAGGGAATAGGGTTTGGTAGTGTTTTAGGGTAGGGATAATAGGTAAAATGAGAAAGGGAGGGTAGGGAAAAATGGTAGGTGAGGGAAAAATCGTGGGTGAAGATTGAACCTTGGCCTCAATACCACAATTATGCAACCCTACCAACAATGGCCTTTGGTGTTTTCTTGTGGTTGATTTTATGATTTTTGTTGCATTCAAACATAGCCATAAACCACCATATCATTTATAAAATTTGATGAACAAGTCATGTCATAGAGCCTACCTGTCAATTTGAGGGGCTTCACAAGAAATTTGAGGAAATTTGGCACGGTTTTGGCCCTTTGTGGGTGTGCACCACGCGCAAAACCAAGTGCGCTGCACCCTGGGTGTGCATCGCGCCCGTTGAAAAAATACACTAAGGGATGGCTCTGTGTGCGTCGCGCCCTCTGTGTGTGCCGCGCCCCTGTGTATATGCGCCGCACTCCCAGAAACTGCCTCCAACGCTCTCCAACATGCACTTTGCCTCTCAAACACTTTGCAATATCTCCCTACGCACTTGATTTGCACAATGGCTTTAATTTTGGTGGAAACTTGTATATAAAGACTTGGAAGTCATGGGTTAAATTTTTGCTTCTTCAAAAACCCATTTTTCTAATGTTATGTTTTGACACTTTTTAACTGACTTAAAGCAACACTGATTTTCACTTTCCCTTTGAAATTTTATCTCAAATGATGAAACTTTTGGCACTCTTTGTAGGGATTGCATGATAGGGCATTTGGCCACGGAAACCATGACTGCACCTGAAGAAATCAACTGACGACTTTTTTGAAAATTTTATCACAAATGACACTGTTTGACTTTTCTTCAAAACAAAGTTTTGAAGAACAATCGAAATTTTTCCACATGACGATGAAACTCTCTGAATCATAACTTTGTAAGGGCCTTACTCTGGCCTACATGGCTTTATTGGACATGGTTGAAGACCAAATTGATTAATCCCTAGACCTAATTATCGAAAATGACTTTTGTCCATTAAAGGACCAGACCTTGACTGTCATGGACTTTAGTGATCATTGACAAAATACCTAAGCCAGCAGGATCCAGACATGAGGGGAAATGACTAGCATGACCTTTTCTGTCAGATTATGGCATGCTCCTAGCGGAATGCAGCTGGGTGAATGGAGCGGGACTCCTAAAAATGAAATGCATAAAGAGTTTTGATCTCTGACGGAGGACTGACTAGACCGACTCTAACAGGGTAAGCCTAGTAGCAATCTTAGCAAATGTCCCATATTCCCATAATATTTAGAAGAGCATGTGATGTTGATTAATATTGTGTTTATTTAGTTTGTTGGAGAAGTGTTTTAAGGATTTTATTTATGGCCTCGACTTGTCCATTTCCTTACTTATAATAAGAGAAATAATATTAATGTTAAAAACCTCAACATGAAGCTAGCTCATGCCTAGATTCATCTTCAAAATGATTGCCATGGTCAAAAACCAATTATTTTGGGACACCAAAGCAATTAATGACATGATTGAGAAAGAAAAACTATAGTAGCAGCAATGTTATTAAAAGTTGACATGGATTTAACCCAATTTATGAAGTAATTAATAGTTGCAATAATGTATTTATTACCACCTATAGGAGGGGGCTTACACTTCATGAAATAAAAGGCCCATTTACAAAAGGATCTACAACAATGAAATTGTGCAATGGATCTAGAGCAGCTCATGCCTTAGGGTCATAGAGTTGACAATTATTATAATTCTTAACTATCTTGATACAATAAAAAAAGGGACTAGGACAAAAATAACCTGCACAAACAATATTTTGGGTATTAACAATCCTAAAAAGGTAGTCGTCACAAGAATTGTTATGGAAATCATTTAAGTCTTGCTCCACCTCATTATATGTGAGACAACAATGCAATAAAGTGTTAATCCCTTGTTGATAAAGATAGTCACAAATGGTAGTGTAACTAGGAGTAAATTGATGCAATAAATTAGCATTACCTTAGGGGATCTATAGTTGGCACAAGTCACAAGGTGGGCGGAATCTATTGAGGGATTTGGAAATGATGAATCCCAATAACTAAGCAACTCGCATAAAGAACACACGCTTAAAATATTTTAAGCAAATATTGTACTTTTGACACTAAAGGAAGATAGTACATAAGTCTTCTAAAATATGTGAATGTTTTTGCAATCACATTGAGAGATCATCGAGGTAGGCTAAGACTATGTGAACCAAGTCATGAAATCAATATGAAATGGCATCTCGAAATGTGACTCCAATGGTTCTTTAACTAAATGGCTTGACACGATATGAAAAATTCCCCTTGGAGCAATAAAGTTGATCTTCTATTGATCTATGGGGTTAAATTTGAATTTTATTTTAACTTGAGAATCCATCCATGAAGGAAAGGATCTCATGTCTAATGCACACAATGATAATTTGATCAATAAATCAAGTAATTGTCTTTAGGAAAAGCTTAATTTAGATCATGGAAATTAGTATAGACACAAACCATACCTTGTTTCTTTGCATTGGGAAATAGGGCACTAAACTCATGAAGAATATGCGATTGAATAAATGAATATTTCCTAACAAGGTTTATCTATCTCTAATTTGATGGTAGCTGCCCATTCTAGCAAAACTACCCCCTATTTTTACTTTATTACCTCTATAATAGTAATGGGGACTGTCCATGTAAATATTGGTCATATCGCCCCTTAAATACTTTCATTGGTTTTCTTTTGCAAAATTTTTATTTTTCTCGGTTTTCCCCTTTGATTGCTTCATTGTGTGTGGTTTCTTACCAACTTCCCAACTACTCTGATTTTGTTGAGTTTGAACCAACAATTTAAAAATGACGCTTGTCCAAAATTTGAGTGATTTTCACCACGTAGGCTTAAATATGTGCAAATTGTATACTACTTTATTTTTGTAAATTTAATTAATTTTAAATATGTAAATAAAACTACTTATTTAAATCATTTAATTAATTAGGATTTGCAAATATTATTATTTTATTGATTTATTTAACTAACTAGATTAATTAACTTAATTTCAATTAATTTGTTAATATTAGTTAATTATTATTTAATTATATTATCAAACTATTCTACAAAATCATCGAATTCAAGAATGTATATATATTAAAACTAAAAGAAATTGTATTACATATAAAACAAGGGCTACATAGTAGCTAGTTCTTGTCACTTAGCTTAAATATAACTTAATTAAACTAAAAAGCAATAAAGACATGAAGATTTCATAGCAAAAATAAAACAACTAATAAAAAATTGTATTGTTGAACGTCGTCACCAAAAATTAATAAATATGATTAATTAATATTATTTATATTAACATATATACATTTTAATATATATGTTTATTTTATTTATGTATGTGTTATGTTTTATTAAAATATATAATTTTGTATAGTTAAAATTATAAAAATATGTTTTTAATATAACAACTAGTCATCTTAAATTCAAAACATCGAGAAAAAAACTATAATTTATGAAAATGGAAAGAATACAAAAAGAGAACAAAAATATAAAAAATAAAGTTAAAGGAAAAGGAAACAAAACTACAAACAAAAAATTAATAACTAATAGAAATGGAAGTTACTAAACAACCCATAAATAAATTAAATAGTAATTAAAAATAACAAAAAATGAATTCCAAATGTTAAATTATGGATAAGCCACAAAAAAAATAGTTTAAATATAACTTAATAAAACAATAAACACAAATATAAAACAACTAATAAAATATTGTATTGTTGAATGTCATCACCAAAAATTAAGAAATATGATTAACTAATATTGTTTATATTAACATATATACACTTTAATATATATGTTTATTATATGTGTGTTTTTTATTTTTTATTAATATATATAATTTTTTTAATTAAATTTATTAAAATATGTTTTTAATATAATAATAAGTCACTTAAATTGAAAAAATGGAGAAAAAATTATAAGTCATGAAAATGGAAATAACAGAAAGAAAAAATAAATAAATAATAAAAATAAAAATAAGAAAGTTAAATAAAAAGGAAATAAATAAATAAATAATTGAAAAATTAACTAATTGAAATGGAAGTTACTGAACAACCTATAATAAGACCTCAACCAATCACCTTACAAATAAATAAATCTAAATATTAATAAAATTTAATAAAAATTAAATTCCTAATGTTAAACTATGAGCTTAGTTTTAATGTAACTTAATTAAACTAAAAAACAATAAACACCAAAATAAAACAAATGATAAAATATTGTATTGTTGAATGTCTAAAAATTAAGAAATGTGATTAACTAATATTTTTTATATTAACATATATACACTTTAATATGATGATGATGGTTAATGTCCACTTAGACCAAACTTTGGTCTATCAGACCTAAATAAAACGAATTATTTAGTTGGATTGAAGATTTTATTCCTATGCTCAAAAATCTTGGAGAGAAGCCTCCCGAGCTTACTATAATTTTGACATCGTAAAAGGCTAGGAAGGTCAATATTGCAACAAAGATTATGAAACTGAGATCTAATGTGGTTGTACGTGGGGCACTCTAATAGGAAGTAATTTTTATCCTCAATGTTCATATTCTCACGCAAATGGTAGATTCTTTCCATCCATGGTGTTTTAGGAACTGCCCAATAACTCGTTTCACTATGGAGCTCATGAGAGGTCATTCTAATCTTGGCTATATTAATTTTCTTCTTTGAGCTAGTTAAAACCGAGAGATACTTTTGATGTTTTAGGGTAGGGTTGATGACCTCCTTATAATATCTTAATTTTCTTTTAGCTGCTAAATCTTTCTCACACCACATTTTTTCTTTGAACTTAGAAGTAACAATATTTTTAATGTTATTAATGTTTTTTAATGCAACATTCTCATCGATCCCCCAATGATTTAACCAGGCCCTTGTGTCTTTATACCAAACTTGTTTGAGCCTTAGGTGGTTTTGGCTGGAATTTAGAGCTAGCTTAGGAAGTCTATGGTCTCCTATGTTATTGAGCTTGTTCTTGTACAACAGAAGCCTAGTCATAGCTAGGCTCTCGATAGGGGAAAGACCCACTTCTATAAGTAGAATAGGATAGGGTGTATTGCTTTTAATTTTGAGATTATATGTTATAAAATGCTTTTGTATTTGCTCAATCTTTCTCTAGGATTCTCTAGAAATGTTGCAACCCCAAACCTCACATCCATATAAGATAACAGGAGTGACTAAAGTTTCAAAGAGGGACTTCTTTCTATCCCCCATTACGAGGTTTTCCATTTTACAATTATTTTTAGGACCAAAATAAGCTTTCAACCCTCCATTAATCCTTTTCTCAATTCTATAGTTCCAATTGAGCTTTTGATGAATATCAATTCCTAAGTACTTGTAAGAAGACACTTCCTCCAAGTTACTATTGTCATACATAATATTAGCGTAAGTGTCCTTCTTGGATTTGATAATCATAACTTTTGTTATGTCAGTGTTAACAGTCATACCCATGGTAGAGCATAAATCCTTAAGAAGTCTAAGTTGCTTATTGATATCAGATGGGCACCTTGCGAGAAGAACAATATCGTCAGCATAGAGAAGAAGGATGATTACTATCCTAGCTAAGATCGTGCCAACACAACCTTCTTCCTCTAAACAACCTTCTAGCTTGTCAATGTAAATGCCAAATAGGGTAGGGGAGAGGGGGAAACCTTTTTTAACTCTGATATTACACTTAATATCTTTTGACCACCTCTCATTGCTCTTTAACTTGGAAAGTACATTCTCGTATAACCTTATAGCAGCAACTCTCAACTTGAAAGAAACCTTTAGCTCTTCTAATCTATACCATAGGTTCTTTCTAGGAACCATATCGAAAACCTTTCTAAATTCCACAAAGCAACAAAAGAGATTGGATTTATCATTGCAGAATTCCTCCATAATGATCCTAAGCATAACGAGGTGGTCCGTTGTTGGGTGTTGCCTTCCAAAACCCGCTTTGCCTTTAGCACGCTTACCTTCACTTTCGAGCCATATGCTCAGCTTCTTTTCCAAAATAATACCATATAACTTGGCTAAGAGAGGGCTGATCATAGTTGTTTGATAATTAGAGGGGTTATTTGTATCCTCAATTTTAAAAATAGGGATAATGAGGCTCTAAGTCCAAGGTTTAGGGAACCCTTGCTTGACTGCTTGATTGAAAAGCTTATGGATGTGGGGGATGAGGACAAGACCTCCAATTTTTACGATTTCCACCCAGTAACCTTCAATGTCCTTAGCTTTCCCATTTGTCAGGCGTTTAACCCCAAAATCAATGTCTTCTAATGAGAAAACTTCTTTCGTTATGAGTATGGTTTCAAAGTTATATATGTGTGTTTTATTATGTGTGTGTGTGTGTGTGTGTGTGTGTGTGTGTTTTTAATATAATAATAAGTCACTTTAAATTGAAAATATGGAGAAAAAATTATAAATCATGAAAATGGAAATAATAGAAAAAATAATCACACTAGCTGGTTCGAAACGCGTCAGCAGAATTTTCTCCTATGTGATTTCTACCGAAAAGACTCTTATTAATGTAATATGGATCATAGAAGCCTAAATTCAAAAAAAAAAAAAAAATTAAATAAAAAGGAAATAAAATGAAAATGAAAAATTAGTAACTAACCGAAATGGAAGTTACTAAACAACCTATAATAAGACATCAACCAATCACCGTACAAATAAATAAATTCAAATAATAATAAAAAAAAATAACAAAAATTGAATTCCTAATGTTAAACTATGCATAAGAAACATAATTTTTTGGTCAAATGGAAACTAATATGCAGTCAAAAGAAAAATTGAATGTGTAATACCATGCCTGTGGCAAGTATAATAACAAATATAAAATTTTAATAATAATAATAAAAGTAAATGACCAAAACTTGGAATATAATTTAAATCAAAATTTTAAAAACCTACAGTTCATGGGCTTCTGAGCTCCCTCATATATAATTCATTCTCAATAAACTAAAAAGAGATTGTTATACAAGTTTTAAAAAAAAAAAATTAGAGAGAAAACCCACTCCACGTGGAACCCAGCTCCCATCCTCTTATTTCTTAAACCATCTGGGCTCTAGGCTCCATCCTCGTGCTCCCTCCTAACCACTTCATCTCTCCTTATAACTCCCACTTATAACTCCTCCTCCTCCATGTACCTAATAAAGCTCATATATTAACAAATAAAAATTGAGTTGTCTTTAGTAAGACTTTTTGGAAGTTTTTCCAGTGGATTTTTCTAGTCTAATTTCTCTAAAATCCAGCAGGAATTCATTGAAATCACAAGTTTGATGGGTAACTCCTGCACAATAGAAGTTCCCTAGGGATTTTTTAGGGTTATAAATCCATATATACAGTCAAAAAACTAGTTTAAATAACACAAATCAAGATTTCACCACAAATTTTTCTGCCAAATTCTGGCACCGGAAACTCCAACAAGTCGCACTAAAGACAATTCCAATAAAAAAACTCATGTATTTACCATTTTTGTTAATATTTTTTATTATTGTTGGTAAATGAATTTTTATTTATTTATTATTTACTTCATTTTTGTAATTTAAATTTATTTCAATTATTTTTTAATTTATTTAAATGTTTTGTATATATTAGAATTTAACTTGATTTAGTTTTTATTTCATAATGTGTATATATGTTAATAATTTAGTTTTAAAAGATTTTATTTTATTTTATTATTTAATTCTTAAATTTATTTTATTATTAAATTATTAAATTTATAGCTAAAAATCGAAATTTTAATAAAAAATCTAAATTCTGTCTAGGCATGCATTTTCCAGCATACTAGCAGTTTTGATATCTTTGACTTTTAAGAGCTCTAAGTTGAGTTTTTCTTGGTCAATTGAGGCCCAAGATGGCGCGTTAGAAAGCTAAAACTATGGAAAAGATTTTGGGAGTCGTTACATGACCAGATTTGGTCATTAGCTATGGTTAAAGAATAGCATAAAATAGAGCTCTAAATTTGTAACAAATAACTAATTTACTGAGTTTAGTTTTGAAATTTGATTTGCTAAGAGTTTTTTTGTCGCAAAATCATTCGAAGACAACCTTCTTTGGGCCATACAAGTATTTATAGTGATCAATGTAACGCTCAATTTTCTTTTCTTTTTATTTATTTAATTACATTTCAATTGGAGAATTTGTTTTCCCAATTTTTGGCACTTTGATTTTTATGTGTAAAACTAATTCATTTTATTTCAATTTTGATTGGTTTTCGCAGGAGATATATTGGAATGAATGAAGTGATGAGATTGCACCAACAAAGGAAAGAAAGAGGAATCACAACTCCAAAATTGATGGATCCAAACCTTTTTCAACAACTCCATTTTGGGTTCTTTTATAAATTATAAATATAAGTTTTGAGAATGAGGAAAGGTGTTCCTCTTCTATGCAACTTAGAGACTCTAGGCACTTTTGTAAAGGGATTTTAAATTATAGATAGGGAGGAAAACTCAGATCTGAGGATAGTGGGGGTTTTCTTTTTAGAATTCAAACTCTAGTAATGGGAAGAACTTGCACTTTTGTAATTTTTTGTTTTATTGGTAGAGTTGATCATTTTAAAGAGATTGTTGGAGATTCATCAAGAGACATAGCAGGGAGATCAGGGTTATTAATTGTATTTTCAATTACTTTTATTTGTAAATGCAAATAATATTCTTTTGAATGGCATATTTGTGTTTAGTATTTCATATTTAGCACTTTTTTTTATATAAGAATAATTTGTCTTTTAGATCATTTATCTCATATATATCATAGATTTGTTATTGATTTCCATTTTTCTCATGTGCTTCAATAAAATTTATGAGTAACTATTTACTCAGAAATTTGCTATCTAAAATTGACTTAATTATCATTAGAATTAAGTGAACTATTTCCTAATTTTAATGGCTTATCTTTCACTGCTATAATCTCTAAAACAGAACATGCATGGTACTCATAATATTAGATGTTAAAACTTCTTCAACAACTCAGCATTCATTATTAAAAGTGTGTTAAATCCAAAATGTATTTAAAGTCTTGCACTTGATATTTGGGAGCTATCTCCTAAGTATCGATTTAGGTTAGTTGCTTTTACTTTTTTGCACTACATTTAGAATTAGATTCATACTTAGATTAATTAATTTCATTCTTAGGAGTCTCCTCACACAGGGAAAAACCTTAGGTGTGGCTTGGATGAGCCCTCAATTCATCTCAAGGGTTTCTTTCCTGTAATATCTTTATAAGGGAGTAGCTATGGTATCTCTCTTCTTGTTGATAGTTAATTAGTAACATCACAAGTCAGCGAGGAGAGAGAGGGGGTAACTAGACCCAATAGAACCAATCAAAGCCATCATTTAAACAGATAAGAGTCTGATTTGGGACTCTGACTGGATGGTCTTCCCAAATGTTAATGAGGTCATTTTTGGCCATCAAAAATTTATGGCGCTAAAAGGAGAGCCAATAATATATTATTTCTTTAAAGATTTTTTCTTTTAGAAAGTTTTATCTCATGGAAATGGCTCCTTCCAAATTACCTATTTGGAGTTGTTTTATCCGAACTTCCACCAGCCACAACTCCTATAAAGGTAGTCAGGCTCTTCTAAAAAAAAAAAACAATGGTAAGACTTTTTCTTTTGATCATCTCCTTCAATTTATTTTAGATTGCAATATTTATGATATTGATGAAGGTGTCATTTTCTAAATATTCACTCTTACTTTGGCAGGCCAAGCTGAAGACTAATGTCGACCATTACTAGTTTCCTATGTACATAGTTCAGATGAGTTTTCAAAAAACAATCTTCACACTTTTCAACAATATAATTGCGAAAAGGTTTGTGATCATTTAGAGTCATTGCATAGATTTGAAGTTGAGTCTCTGGATAATTTTCTAATTAGATTTAAATTAGTCTTTTTGTGATTTTCATCCAATTATTTGTCTCTTGAGTTTCAGTTAGTAGGGTGGTATAAACATTTAGTGTCGCTTCCTTGTAATTCTAATAATTTTAAGGAATAAGAAGATGTGGTGTATGAAGAGTCAATGGCTCAAAATAGCAATGCAGATTCACTACAAACTGAAAATGCAAACGCTAGTAATCATCATTTTCAGTGGAAAATAAATGTTGTTGATATAAGTAAATTTGATCCAGAAAATGCTAAAGTTAATAAGTTAGTTGCTTTGAATCAAAAATAATGTTGTTGATATAAATTAGAATAGCTTTTTCGAAGAGAAAAATATGCAAGAAGTAAATGCCACTCAAACAAATAGTGTGCATCTTGAAATACTCCTATAAAGCAATTAGTTGATATTTTTGTTGAAGAAGAAGATGAAAAATTAGCTAACAACAACCAGTAAGCAATAAGTACAACTAGCAATCAGCATCAAGCAAATCAGCAAGCAAAAATACAAATTAAATTTTTCAATGGTGAATTCTCTACTTAAATTAATACTCCATCACAAGGGTAGCCAAGCCTAAATTCTCTAGCAAATGTGGAGGAATATGAAATGCACATTCTGAAAAATGAGCAAGAATCTTCCGATAGAGAAAATTTCAGGTACATATCTTCAACTTCTTATTTTTTCCTCTATCCTGATCTTTTTAGTAACAATAATTCAATTGTTAATCAGTCAACAGTCCCTCTAGACACCAATTTAATTTTAGAAAATAGAGGAGTTGTCACAAATTTAATTAGTAATGAATTATTGGTAAATTCTGATTGGGATAGAGAGGATATAATTACTCATAATTTCAACAATCCTGAAAATTCTCTTAATTATGCATCTAACCATTTTCTTGGTTCTGATTTATCTTATGAAGAGGAAGAATTAATGAACTCATTAATAATGATGATTTGGAGGTTGAAATTGTAGAGTCTCTTCATCCTTTGGAAATGGTTTTGTCAAATTCTCATAATCTCAATCCTTCAAATCCAAATATATTTGAAGATGAAGAAAACATAAATCTAGTAATTGTTCTAGTATTTTCTCATTTTCAAGCCACCAAGCATTGTGATGATTTCATTTTTCAAGAATCCATTCCAAGCTTTAATTCATATGATGATGAAAGTTCCTCTTCTGATCATAAGCCTAAAATTTTCCCATGTCCACGAGTGGATGCTAATAATAATTTTAATCTCATTATTTTGGTTAACATTTGCAAGAAAGGAACTTTTGTAAATAAACCTCAACTATCTTGTACTATTATTTTTAACATTAATGTAAATTATGATATAGGTTTTCTTCATTTTCCTCGGTTTGAGTTTATTTTTCTTTCAAATTTTATTTTTGAATTTTTGATATATTACGTTGGCACTTTGAGAAATTAGGCTCTAAACACTCATCAAATGTATTAATGGGCATACATGAAAACCAATTGCAAAGATTTAACCATGAGCATCAACAACTCCTAATTTTTTAATTTTGCACGCCTTCTTTTCAAATGAACTCTTCACAAGTTCCACCTCTTGAGATTGGATTTTTTTTTTTAACTAGAATGAGTAGTATGTTTGAGAATGAGTAGATTGGATTGCATACTCACGTGCAAAATCGGGATTTTACAGCATATTTTAAAGCCTGTTAAGGGCTTCTTAAACATCAATTATTCCCAATCCCTTCCCTAAGAGTTTTCCCCATGCTTCCTACAAAAATTTCTCATTTCTATTAGCCTATGGCAATACATTTAACAGAACTGTAATAGTAAATATATACATTTATAACTTGCCATACAAAAAACGTTTTTTCAAAAACTAAGTGAGAGAATAGACTACTCCTCCATCGGAGTTGGGTTGTTCAGATCCAGTCCAGTGAATTCTTCTTCATTTCTCTTGTTGTTCTCCTCCATCTTGAGCTTCAGTTGCTCAATTTGTTGATGCAGCGCATCCACCTCGTCTTCTAATTTCCATATGTGTTCCTTCTTTCCGAGTTTCTCCTCCTGCATGGCCAAAGCCTCCTTTTGTTGTTGATGCATACATCGATGTAGAATAGCCAAACCTTCCCAAATCTCCAAATGTTCCTGCACACAATCCTTACATGCATTCCTGTTGCAGCCACCTTCTCAAGCTTTGTTGTCCCTCGACCCCCCTATCCTAGGCCTGCGGCGGTTCCAGGAACTAGACAAAGAGTTGTCCTCTACTGATTTGAGGTGCATGCTCATGATCTTTTCAAGTATGCCATAGACCCCCAACTCCAGAATTCCTGAAATTTTCTGCTCCAACTCCCCCACCTGACTCTGCTTCTCCGCACAATTCTTGACCTCAATCAAACAACTAGCACTCTATAAATCAACACACAAGTTCCCCTTACGACATCAATCTCCTCCAAAGACCCCTGTGAAGGTTGATGCTTTGACCCAAAACCCACAACATATGCTTAGTGACCCCAGCTTCAGCTTCCAAGCCTTCGCAAAGACCACCTAAGCAAAGATTAACCATAAACCATAATAGGATATCAAATTGTTACTCCTTAAATAGAAGGTGCAGGTCTAGATATTGATGTTAAGCCCCTATAATACTAGTGATTCCCCCATTACTATTGCCATTGTATCCTTTATTGTTATTATTATGCCCCTATTGTCCCCATATTATTATTAGTATGCCCCATAGAAACCCACTATTGTTATTTTTGTACCCTTATGTTATTACTGTTATGTCAGCTTGATTATATTGTGACCCCTTAGACTCCTATATATAGAAGGGAGGTTTGTTCATTTGTAGAATAAAAAAATTATTTTTTTGTGTAATGTAAAGGAGGTTTCCCCCTCGAAGAGGCTTATTTCTAAGGCATTGATCTATCTTTTCTATCTTTTTGTGAGTTGGTTTCATAACAATTGATGTTGTATTGGAGATTGGTACTCATGGAACTGATATCCCAATGCTCCTCCTTAATTTCCCATCTCTTTTCCTCGTCCTTCATCCTCATCCATGCCTTCCTCCCATGGGTGACTAGAGAAATTTTGAGCAAAGGGATAAATGTTTCTCACAATATCCCATTAACTTACCATCTCCTATGCTAGATCATCATGCTTTGCAACTTGGGTTCTCAAGTTGTGAGACCTCCCTAACACAAGAGTAGTACCATTATGAAGGACGCAGACACGTTGCTTTAGTGAGATGAGATAACCATTGCCATGAGGTGCAAGGACAAGCCAGGCCAAGCAAAGGTCAATGCAACAGGGACCAAGGAGTAGGAGGCTAAATGAAAAGGATAAGGGGGGCATAACTAATTGGAGAGGAGGAGGAACGATAAGTATTGGAGATTTAATAGGATGAGAGGAAGAAGGGTGGCAGGGGTTAGGGAGAAGGGGTGATAAAGGAGAAGAGGGGAGGGGGAGGAAGGTGTGGGTTGGGGGCGGGGGAGGGGGTTGGAGAGTAGGGAGAGAATGAAGTGAGGGGGGGTAAGGAAAGATAATGAGAAACTAACCTCGAAATATCCAATTTGTTTTCCTTTCTAACCTCTTGGATGAGCCAATAATTCCATCCTTAGACCAATAATTGATGCCCATAACTAATATTAGGGAATGCATATCATTTCCTCTACCTCATTCACTATACTTCTTTCTGTGTTCAACTAACACGCGAAATTTTCTTGCTTATCTTCTTCCTGTTTATTCCCTCTTATGATATGAAAAAATGACACCAAATAAAAGAATGGAATCATCCCTTGGGATCTCTTAATAATTTGATTTAGGTTCATGTTTTTTGTTGATGAATTATAATTCATATTATTTATGATCAACATTGAGTCTCCTAAGACCTGGATCTTTTTGGTGCCCTTTTTTTGTGCTAGTGATAGACTGAGAAAAAAACCATAAGCTTCAACTTGATTATTTTTCTTCCTACCCAAGCCCCAAGCATATCTGTCTTCGATGTTTCCTTCGAGATTAATGAGAATCCCTCCCCCTTCTTGTTGGGTGTCGAGCATGATTATTTAGAGGTCTTTATTTCAGCTGGATGTATACCCCAAGAAGTTTGTACACCCCTCCACGTGGAGGGCTGCGGGGGGGACTTGCCCCCCCTGGTGGGGGTCCAGGGGGGCTAATCCCCCCGGCTGGGGGGTCTGGGGGCCAGTGGTCCCCCAGCAGAGGTTTTGGGGGTAGCGCCCCTGAAGCTAAAAAATGATGTAAAATTGCCTTGTAAAAGTATAGTAATTTCTAGTCAATTTGGGTCATTCATTAGGCAGATGATCTGATGGTAGAACTTATGTTTAGTTTAGGGTTTTTTTTCCCTAGAAGGAAACCCCCTCTCTATGTATGAGGGCATTGTATTGAGGCTGTGATATATAGATGTGTATTCTCTGAGTGAGAAATAGAGAGGTGAGACTGTGAGAGAAAATAGAGCATATTACAGTGGATTTGTTGTAGGTTGTGTCTCTTCATTTTGCTGGATAATAGAAAGGAAGGACTGGCTATTCGGAGTGGACGTAGCCCAAACTGGGTGAACCACGTATATCTGTGTCTCTCTGGTTTTATGCATTTTCTGTGTTTATATTTACGCAATATTCTATGTGTTCCATTGCTCTATAGTATATAATTTTCTAACAACTCTGCCACCGTAGGATTACCTTTTGATGTTGCATTAAATTGGAGGGTACATTGATTCAAGGATCTTATCCATTCCATCATCCCCTCAAAATATAGTCTTAGAATTCATAGGGAACAAGAGGGGTTACCTTTAGCTACGTGTTGAATAGCAGGGGTGCCAACTGATGGCGCCATCCAAGCGTATTCAATCTCAGCCAAGGAGGGGTCCATTTCCAATTTATACAATTCCATACACGATGAAAGGGCTAGCATAGTTGTTAATTCGGTAGAAGGGAGGGCTTTTTTAAATATTGATTTGTTCCTTGTTAGCCAAATTTGCCAACATACATACTTAGGAAGAGTAGACTAGATATATTTGAAGTTGATTTTGGCGTGAAGGGATCCCAAATAGCATTTTGGCCAAGACTTGAAAAACATTCAGAGGTCAGATGGCCATGTAGTCTTGTAGTATAGAGGGCCAAGGACCACCGACCAAACTTCCTTAGCCACCTGACAGTGGAGAAAGAGATGGGGAATAGACTCCTCCAAAGATTCACATAGTGAGCATCTTGAGGGGCCAATATGTCCCTACTTTTGAAGGTTCTTTGTTCTGAGGATTTTTTTATGCGATAGCAGCCAACAAAAAAAAATGACCTTTGGAATAGCATTTGTTTTCCAGATTTTATTCCAAATGGATGATTTATGCGGTACTTGGGAATTAAAGAGCGAGTGTGAATACCCTTCTTTGATAGTGTAGTTGGCATTCTTCCATCCCCACTTATCTGTAGTCGTGAGAGCTATGCGGGCACAACATCTTAGTTTCTTTATTACTTTATCTCTTTGATGGAGAAGGGCCTTCGGGATGTTGTCAATCTTCCATCCCTTCCATCCTCCTTGTTGATCCCAATTTGATATCTGGTCCAAATTTTCCACCCCTCCTTGTCTCAAGAAATATCTTAGAGCAACCAGGGAAAGATCTGAACCTAGGGGCTGAAGGCCCAAGATCAAATCCGTGAATTTTTTATGGAGGCTCCATTCCCTGAGACTTTCCTTAAATTTTTATTAATGGTGTCCATGGAAGAATTGATCAACTCCCAGATGGTAAAGCCCAAGCCTAGGTCCTCTCTTCCCTCTCAATCACTTTTATGAATTAAATACTTGGTCCTAACCACCTAATTCGACCATTAATTCAGATTCATGAACATATTCCAATATAATTTTGCTCCCATTTTCAAATTTGATAACCCTAGGTCCCTTATTCCCAATCCACCATGTTGTTTTAGGGATCTAGCCTTTTTCCAATTTACCAAATGATAGTTTCTGGTTTCTATTATTCCTCCCTCCCATACAAATTTCCTTATATACATCCCCATTTGATGTAAAACACACTTGGGGGCTTGCAAGGTAGAAAATTGATACAAGGGGATCGCTGACAAGACTAACTTCACTATAATTTCCCTACCCACATGATTGAGCCATATCCCTCCCCAATTTACTATTTTTGTTTTCATTTTATCCTGTACTTTTTTCCAAGCATATGGAGCAGCTCTTCTTAGGAATATAGGAACCCCTAAATAATTAAAATCTTTCCAATCTCTGACTGCTTTAAACCCCATAATTTCTTCGATTTTCTTCTCTTTTTGAATGGAGATATTCCAGTTATAGATGTGGCTCTTACTGTCATTAGTGGCTCCCCCCAACACACTGAGGAATCTATCTAAGGTTCTTTTGAAGCGCTGAGCAATTGTTACCGAGGCTCCGCCCATCAAAATTGTATCATCCGCGAACTACCCATGATTTATACTTTTGATACCTTCTTTATACCTTATGCCTGGAAGGTTGAGAATTACTCTTTCATGTTCCAGTTTCCTGCTCAAGGCATTCGCCATGATGATGTATAAGAAGGGGAGAGAGGACACCCTTGATGAAGGCCCCTTGAAGATTTGAAGAAGCCTGCCACTCAACCATTAACTAATGGAGCAATCCATGGGGAAGCAATACATAGGTTGATCCATCTAATGAATGTATCATCCAGCCCCATTTTCTTGAGGACTTTTATTAGTAACCCATGCCTAACTTGATCAAAAGTGTTTTCCATGTCTAGCTTTATGATCATTCCTTCATCACCCATGTGAAAGCTCGAATCAAGTGCTCCTTGGATAAGTTAACATTGTCAATGATTTTCCTACTTGGGACAAACCCCCCTGATCATCAGAGATCAAAGAGGGAAAGAGAGGTTTAAGATGTGAGGCCAGTAGCTTAGAGAAGATTTTGTATGAGACATTACAGAGGGATATTGGTTGGAATCTAAAGAAGGAGAAGGGGTTCGATTCTTTCGGGATCAAAACCAGGGAGGAAAAGTATAAGCCACGCCCCATGGCGAAACGTTTGAAAGAATAACCCACCATTATTCATAGGTCTTTATTTATGACTTCCCAAAAGGATTGATAGAAGCTAGATGAGAATCCATCCAGACCAGGAGCCTTATCAGGGGAGAACGAAAAAATAACCCTCCTGATTTCCTTGATCGTTGGGTGGGAGGATATCAAAGTTTTATTCATTTCCTCTAACACCATCTTTGGGATACCTTCTAGGAATAATCCTTTGCTATCTAGGTCACTTATAGGATCTCTTATATATACATTTTCATAATGCTCTATTGTTGCTCCCTTAATTCCTTCAAAATTATTGATAGTTTCCCCCCATGATTAATCTTAGTTATATTGTTTTTTGATTCCCTGAACTTAGCTTGTTTATGGAAAGAAATTGTGTTCCTATCCCCAACCTTCAATCAATTATTTCTATATTTTAATATCCAATACTCCTCTTCCCTCCTAAGGTTTGTGTGAAGGGTCTTAAATATCTCTGCTTCTTTTTGGAAGTCTGCTTCTTTTACCAGAGTTGATTCCATTTGACCCTAGATTAATGCTAGTTTTTCTTCCATCTCCTTAATGTTGTCTTGTCTACATGATTTGTTTAACTTTAGCCAAATCTTGGACTACGAGATAATTATTGGGCTTCCCTCAATCCACCCCGACCAGGAGAGGGAAACCACATCCAATAAATTGGGGATTTCCATCCATAGGGGAGAATAGCGAAAGGGGATAAGGCCCAGATCCAAGGGTTGGGAGATTATTAGACTAATCAGTCGATGATCTGATCTGGAACTAATCTAAGTTTAAACAGGAACACAATAAAATACAGATATAACCATAAATACAGGGATGGAGAAGAAATAACACTTCATTTCATTAATATCATAATACTGAAATATGCTTACAAACAAAATGGAAATAAACTAGCTCGGGCGATGGTAGCTTATCTCCGAGAAGATTTGTGTTGGCTACATGCCTCTCAACTATGTTACAATGAGCTCAAGGGCCTATTTATTATTGAACAACAAGATAAACCCTAAACAACCAAAACCCTAACCCTAGGAGATGAAACGCCAAGAGTTTGTAGGCCCCATTGGGGTTAGTTGGGCAGCCAACTTCCCATAGTCGTAACTTGGTCATATTGTCTCTATTTGGCCCATACAATGCCTTGCTGGAAAGGTCTTTTGAAGTACTATAGGATTTTTGGCAACCTAATGGCTTGTAGCGAACCTCAAAAAAACATCATTTAGGGGGTCAAAACTACTGTGGAAGTTTAGGACCCAAAAAACTACTAAAAATAGTAAATGTTGAAATAAACAACGAAACAGATGAAACCGAATGAAGGTCTAGGTGGAATAGGAAAGTGGCCACCAACATCCACCTGGATCATTCTTCCCCCCTTAGGAGGCAATGGTACTCATTGCATGCAGAGCCTCCATGCAGTGACGAAATTTCTATTGAACCTAGTCCATAGTGAGCCACTTGCCCTAGTGAAGGAGTTGGCCCTACTTTGACAACTCAATATAGTTGGATCCTCTGTTGGTGAGTGTTCTTGATATTTGTGTCCATGAGTTGATCAGTTGTGGCATGTTCCATGCAGTCCTTATTGAGCTCTATTGGTGTGAGTTGTTCTGCAATGTCAGATGTGTCCAACAATGGTGGAAAGTATGGCCAAAGGTGGTCTACATTGAACACTGGGCGCAGACCAAGGAGAGGTGGGATGTTGAGCTCGAAGGCATTGTCACCAACATCCTTGGTGATGGTGTATAGCATGTATTGGAGTGGGCGAAGCTTACGGTGGGGTCCAGCGAGGCGCTCCTTCTGAAAATGTAGCCAAACTTTGTCGCCCACCTGCCACTTGTGCGGAACTTGATGTTGATCATGGTGCTGCTTTTACTTAGCATTTCCTTTTTCCAATACATCACGGCCCTGTTGGTGGATATGTTGAATGTACTCAATGAAGTTGTTATCCCTGTCGGCTTCGTACTAGATGATCAGCCTCTAAATTAGACATAAATTAAGGCCCATGCCTCCAAATTAAACATAAATTAAGGCCTATAACCATCCTTCAGCACATTAAACCTCTCCTTTTGCATTAGATAATGTATTTTTAACTTTAATATATTCATTATGAAGGTTTATGAATAATTGCATATTTGTGCCTAATATTATTTATTTTATGGAATATTATGAAAATATTGGGCAAATTATGAATATTTGGAGCATGAGATAATTTAGGGAATTTCTCCCTACTATAGGAGGATCACTATTAAATAATAAATCAACAAGATATTATGGAATTATGACACAGATTGTGGAACTCCAGTGATTGAGAAAATCTAGGAATGTGTTCCCTGCCATTTAATGTAGATTCCTAGTATTGGGAACCAAATCCACTAATCAAGGGATTTTGGTGGGGAAAGCTTCCTCCATTCATGGAGAATGATTCCTAATCATTTTGTATAAGTAAAATGTCGAATTTGCCTCTAGGGGAGATTTCCATTAGTGTTCTTGTGGAGATAACTCTTATTTCTGTAGTTCCATTGTATTTTCTTGCAGGGATGTAATGTATTGATGAAAATAATGAAGATTGGTGTCATGTTCAGCTTCTAAATCTTGTTCTCCTTCATATGTCCCTCAGTTTCCTTGGGCTTGGCCATTCCAGGAGCCTCAAAGCCCTTTTGTATCATTTTCTTTCCTTCTTTTCACTTCTTATTCACATGTATCTCTTGTTTTTTTCTTTCTATTTCTGCATTTAGTATTAATGATGATCCAGGTGGATGTTTATGGCCACCCACCTATCCCATTTGTACCCTCACAACTGTCTCTTTCAGGTTTTCAGTTTCTATAATTATAGCACAATTTACTATTTTTATCTAGTTTTTGGGTCTTGAACTTCCGGAGCCGTTTTGAGGGCCCAAAGTTATAGTGCTCTGATAGATCTTTCTAACGAGCTATTGTACACGTCAAATGAAAATCCGGTGCCAAAGTTACGACCCCGCGAAGTTGATGTACCAATTTACCCAAAACGAGGCCCACAATTTGGCGTTTCATATTCTAGGGTTAGGTTTTGGAATGTTAAGGGTTTTCCATTATTTCTCAACAATAAATAGGCCTTCAAGCCTCATTGTAACATAGTTCAGAGGCATGTAGCTGCCACATCTCTTCTCAGAGATAAGCTACCATCACCCTATCTGTTTTATTTCCATTTCTGTTTGTAAGCATATTTCAGTATTTTACATTAGTGAAATGAAGTATTATTTCTACTGCATATTTGTATTTATGGTTATCTCTGTAATTTGTTGTGTTCCTGTTTAAATCCAGATCAAATGATTCTTTATTGTAGGATTAATTTAAATGGTTTATGTAAGTTATTTTTCAGGATCACAAGCATCATTTTATCCTTGGCAAAGCTCTGGATGGTCATAGTAACCATTGAGCTACTTGGATTAGCCTTCTTATTCCCAAATCTAGATTTCTGGAACTCCTTTGTGGCAAAGAACAGAAATTTTTGCTATTTTTTAGAGCATTATAATGAGCTTCAATAGAGTTGGTTCAACTTTCATTAGATCACAAAAACATTATAGTTCATAACAAAAATTACCCCATTGTATTTGCACTTGATTAGGTTAGGAATTTTATCGATTTACTAGCTCACTAGTTCTTGAATTTCTAGATTTTCGACTAGTAATTTATGTTATTTTTTAGCATGGGTTAACAGAGGTATTTTTGAGTGATTTCACTTGGAATGGGAACCTAAGACATCCTAGTCAATAAAAAAAATTGTCCCATCCAATTTGGATTTGATTTGCTTGGTCATTTGATGAATTATAATTTCCTATAGTAAATTTGTAACATCATGTAGTAAAACATGGGATCTTGTAGGAGAACTAGGGGATCTTGTAGGAGAACTAGTACATACTGTAGGAAATCCTGTAGTGGCATGTTTTGAGCCTGAATTGAGCAAAATCATCATTGAAGCTGGGATTAGACCCCTACTTGACCTCTAAACCATAAAAACCATTGTACCCCTCTTCCTCCACATCTATCTCCCCTGCCAAAGATCAAGGAAAGATTAGCATTTGTATTTATAAAGAAAAAAGATTTAAAAAATGAGTTTTTTTATATTTATACATGCATACAGCAATTAGTACTCTCTAGATCATACTTCATGCTAAAATATCACATGTGACAAATAGGGTTAAAATAGGGTTCTTTTGCAAGCAAAGTTTGTTAATAAGTAGATAGAGACATGTGACAAATAGGGTTAAAATAAGGTTCTTTGCAATCAAAGTTTGTTAATAAGTAGATAGAGGATTTCATGTTACTTTACAAGCATTTTTAAATTCAGCGTTTCATTCCTACAAATAGGCATCATTTATTTTCTCTCATGACAGCAAAGGAAGGACACAATGTATTTTTCACATATAGTATCGATGCCTCTTAAGTTTGTACGAACCCGAGGTTGATAATTAAAGTTGGTAGCCTTTGGAGTTGCAGAATTTTTGTTGTAATACCGAGGCTTATCAGTTTTTGGCGCCATTTTCGGGAGGTGTCAAAGTATGCATTGTTTTCTTCCCTAATGGGTTCATTTCTTTTTAATTTTTTCAAAAATAAAAAAATATTTTCATTAGGCGTATTTCATTTCAAAAATAGAGAATTGCATTGCATTAGTGTTTTCATTCAATCATAAAAACAAAAAAATCTCCAACACCAACCCACCCCCCATTAGATCATGTGGTGCAGTAAGAGCCACATCACCATCCACTTTTGCAGGTATAAGAAGAACAGATGGAAAATAATGTAGAAGAAATGGATGGAGATGGTGACAATGAGGAAGATCCTCTTGGATTTCCCATTCAAGATACTGATGGTAGTGTGCACATGAAGAGCATCCCTCCATATTTTCTTCCAAAATTTCATGGTCTAAGGTCATAGGGTCCAAAAACCTTTCTCTTTGAATTTGAAATTGTTTTTATATCTTATGGTTACTTATTAAACACTCAAAAATTGAGATTGTTTCTAGTAACATTGAAGGATAGAGCTCTTAAATGGTTCATGAGTTTAGGGACTAATTCAATAAGATCATGGAATGACATGCAAAAGATATTTCTAGAAAAATATAAAGATCATGATCTTAAAGAAGAAATATTTAGAATGAATCAAAGAGAAGATGAGAGCCTTGAGGATCTAATAGAGAGGTTCATGTACAATGTTAAGAGGGGGAAACTACATCATTTAGGATCTGACATACTAAAAACCCTCTTACTTAGAACAATTAGGGATGAGTGGATTGATCTCCCTAATCTCATGAGTAGAGGTGATGTGTACCAATTATCATTTGAAAAAATTTGTGAAACATGCAAACACATATCAAGAGGAAAGGCAAGAGTAGGTAAATCAGTATCAAGATCGGTAAGTCAAGCTAAACTTGGAAATTTGTTTGATGATTTTAAAAAATAAATTCTTAGCAATCTAACCAAACAAGTAGAAATGTTAAGAATGCAAGATGAATAAAAATAAGATGTTGATATTTGTGTTGTCCATGCAGAATCACATGATGTTAAACATTGTCCATCATTACCAAGGTTGAAGGAAGTTTACCAAGAGGACAATGGAGCAAGTCAATTGCCAATGCAGCTATGTTATGTAGCTCCAAGAGGACCATGGCATCATATTCAACCTAGTATGATGCAAGAACCTAATTCACAATTTCAAGCTTATGCACATCCATCTCAAAGTAATTGGAACACACCATTTCCTTGACAACATTGGCCATCTCAACCCCAAAACCAATTTTGGCAACAAGATTGGCAAGGAGCTTATGGGAGCCATGCACAATATCGTCAATATTTTCCTCAATATCCTCCATACCCAACTCCATGTTATTCCTATCATTCATCTCCACTACAACCACAACCCCAACCCCATCCATCTCAAATATCCACTCCCACTCAACTACTTGTACCACCATTTCCAAACCCACACATGGAAGTAGCTCAGCCCACTTACAATGTTGAAGTACAACACTTCCAAACATATCCTCTTGAGATCAATGGTATTCACCATAGCTCAGGAAGATTATTGCAAAAAAAGAGATTATGTTGATATCATTAAAAGACCACATCCAGAAGAAGGAGATTCAAATGATAATACCACAGAATCATAGGATGCACTTCATGAAGAGAAGACATCAAAATCAGAGATCAAGAGAGCTCCCTCATGGTTACTATCAAATCCTCCATGTATTCAAGAGAACAATTAGCAAAAAGATGAAGATTTGAAGGTCATGGTAGAAGAAGACATGAAGAATGATTCAGATAAGTAAGAAAACCAAGGACATCAAAGTTATATTGAGATTTGGTTCTAGAAAATCAACAAGATGGAGCATCAATCTCTTCTTCAACTATGCTCGATTCTTTCAAAGGCAAATCATTTGGTCTCTAAAATCCAGGTACATGTCAAAGCATACATTTCAAGACTACACATCATTTTTTCTGTCATCTTGATGTGCACATGGCTCCATTGAAAGTATTCTTATACTTGAAAGTGATTTTGTTTTTCAAGTAGGGTAGGGTAGAAAAAAAAATTAAAAAAATCAGGTGAAAACCTTCTTTGATGTGCCTCAAATTGGCTCATTGATTGAAAACCTCCATAAGCTGGTCAATGAGTTGGGAAAAAAGAAAAGATCCTAGGTGAAAACCTCCTTTGAGGTGCCTAGGTAGACCTACTAGTTGAAAACCTCATTGAGGCGGATAGTAGGCCTAGAAAAAAAAACAAAGGAAAAAATTAAAAAATCCTTGCTCCATGTATCTCTTTGATGAATGTAGGTGCTCTCCAACGTCTATAAGGAACAAAAACAAGTTGCCACCAAAGAAAGGAAAAATAGGTCAAACCTAGTCAAAAGAAGTCAAATTTTGACTTTCTCCTCCTTTGCTCAAATGATGCAACAAGGCCAAGCCTATGCCAGTCCATCACCCTCATCTATTTCCACCATCCACCCGTCATTCTTAAACTTTTCCCATTTAGTTTGTCTGTTATCCTAAAAAAACTACAGGAAGGCTTTGTTTTACTACAAGAAACAAAAATTTGCCATAACTTGAAAAAAATGCATCCATTTAAAAATATGTTTCAAAATATGTTTCATGGGGATATTCATATGGATGATGGTAACATGCCCAAGAAATTTCAGCAAATTCTAATGCGCTGTTTCCAAGAAATCGGCCTCCATCACCTTGAGCCATTTTTAGATTTTATTGAGATTCGTGCATCCATTGACCAAATTGCTTTTATGGGGAGGTGCATAAAGATGATGGAAACATGCTCAGAAAGTTTTGGGTCAATCCATTCTATCGTTTGGGAGATATGGACAAAACAAGTCTGCTACAAGAGGATGTCCTGAATTACTACAGGAGTTTCCTATAGTACTACAGGAAGTTCTAAAAATATATAGGAAAGGCAGTCCGTTGGAAAAATTATGATGCAGGCTTGTTTTGGGATAGGAAAAAAGGACATTGACTTCACCACATCTTAGCCAACACCTATCATGACCATGTCGCTCTATGGCCACGCCTTCCACTAGTTCTAATATCTATTTACCCTCCAACAGAGAAATGACACAAACATTCAAAAAAAAAGGGCAGCTACAGCAACCTATTTGGAAGTAACAGTAGGCTCCAGGCCTAACCTTCAATACTGTAGAAATTTTGAATAATATGACACATATTCACGGAGATTATCCTGATTATACACTATTTGCAGAACATGCATAATACATAACCTCCTCTACGTTGATCATCAATTTTGCGGAATCTAGAAACAATAACATGCACACATAGAAGCATCAATCACACATATCAACACAGTATGTACCCGAGGAAAGCATACAGCTAAAAACCCCAACTATATGTATATTATATTGATTGAGAACATGTAACAATACATAGTACAATACTCCTCGCAAGTACTCAGTACTATCTCCACCTGTTACACACAAACTAGCTCAGATCTGATCTCCAAATCTCCTCCACTGCTTGCCTGCCTCCACTACGCAATCATGTATGAGAATATATGAGAATGGCTGAACCAAACTTGTATTTCCCTTGTGTATGGCCATGCAATCCTCATTGGCAATCTCAATCCATGCATGTGCAAATCTCATGCACAATTGATAGTCACAACTCACCCTTTCACTTATCTCTAACACTTGTCTCCACTGAACTGTGCATGCACTGAGTTAACTGATGTATTCTTTAGTTGCTTTATGAGTTAATAATTAGTGAATTAATTAATAACTAATTCACACCACTCATCACTTAGTCTATTTGTCAGTTAGACTAAATACAACTAGTTCAACCAAGTCAAACTGAACACAACTCCATCAACTCCACATCCAACTCCACCAAACTCAACCAGTTGAGTTCTAACTGAAGTCCTGCATGCAATAGCTCAAGTAACCCATAAGGAATGCATATTTCCTTCTGTCAGCTGCATGTGCCACATCTGTAGCTCAAACTGAAGTGCTCCAAGAGAATAAGATAATGTTTATAGTCCAAATAGTATTAAGGGCTAATAATATTCAATTGTTCTATATTTAGACTTGGCAGTACCTCCACTGTTGTCTAAAAATAAAAGTCCATCTATTTATACCAACATGACCAATCATCCATAAACAGCATCCTGCAACTCATAGACCATGATCCATATGTCTAAAAATAGACATAATCTAAAAATAGACTTTGCACCCATGGAAAATTTTAGGGGCTAATGTTCGCCCAATGGGCTAATTTTCCATGATTTTTCCACAAAAAAGATTCGCCAATTTCCAATTTTATAAAAGACGATTCGCCCAAATTTTAGAATATAAAATTATTTTACCTTAAAAATCGCCAACATTATAGAGAGACTATATATAAAATAATTATAAATTTGATTAATTTTACAAATATATCAATAAACATTTATAGTTTGCATATTAGGGATTAGTGAGATTCGCCAATGTTTTAAACTTCAAGAAAATTTTCCATCCTTAAAATTTTCCATGTTTGCACCAAAAATAGCCTGCAGACCCACTTAGTGAAGGCGACTTCTTTTCACTAAGCTCCATCATCTTGTTGCATTTTCAACAAGAATTTCTTGTTTCACACTTTTCAACGCTCCCTCTCAACAAGAAAGGCTTCCTCTCAAACCCGATCCTGTAACTCTGGAATGTTCTGCATGAAACACATTTGCCTGGTCCACTTGCTCCAACAACACTTGGAACAAAAAAAATCCCAACTGACCACTCCGTTGGGCTAGGAACATACTCTGATGCTGAAGCTCTACTTGCTGCTAACAAGTGCTCCCTCTCTGACATCTGCGCTACTGCAACATCTCCATGCATATCGCACCATTGCACACCTCTCTGTGCCGCCTAGCACTGTGCAAAACACTTGTGCCTCTCGCACTGCTGCAGCCTGCTAGCTATGCGTTGTCTTGGGATTCCCTACACGGTCTCTCTCTCTGCCGCTCCATCTGCATCTGTCTCTACCCAATCAGTCAGTTCCTACTACTCCACATCGGGGCTCCCGTAGCAAGGTCTCATCCAAGAGGTTGGGTACCTAAACGATCCTACCCCTCCTCCTTGGGACGATCACTTTATATCGCCCCACCTCCTACCTGGAGGTATGGCTGCATGTGATCCCTCAGCCCACCTGGCTCGAAGTTTCCCCCTACTGGAGTTCTCCGCATGAGTAGATGTTTCTACTCAATCTCCTCTCAGCTTCCCTTGTTGTGGCTACTCCACAACCTCCTGAAGCTGCTGCACCAATTGTGGCTCCTCCACAATCGTCTGAGACTTCTTCTGGCTCTGCATGTTGAGAGGTAATATATGCTCTCTCTCAACCACCAAGTCTCCATCAGTTGCCTCGCTGCTCAAGGCTCCGCATGCATCTTGAACCTCAAGAGTATACAGGTTCTTGACCCGTGAACCAATCTGCTTCACCTGTCTAGTGATGATGTGTCTAAGGAAAACCTTTCCCTTACTAAAGACTACATCATAGCCTCTGTCTTCCAGCATCGCGATCGACACCAAGTTTCTCTTCAGTCCTAGTACATACTTGACATCGGTCAAAGTAAGGTGAGCTCCATGCTCCCTCTGATGAATAACCATGCCTACACCTGAGACAATATACTTCTCATCATTACCCATCGCTATGAGTATCTGCAGATCTTTCTCCTCCAAAGTACTGAAGAACCTCTTGTCACCGGTCATGTGGAAAGAAGCTCCACTGTCAAGAAACCAACCACTTCCCATCATGGATGAAACCATACATGCAAAGAGTGTGAAATCCAACTCAAACTGTGAAGCAAGTGCCTCACCTTCAAATCCTTCCCCGAATCCCTTCTTGGATTTCCTCCGTGGACAATTTGAAGCAAAATGGCCCACCTCGTGACAATGAAATCATCGCACTTTTGATTTGTCAACCTTCTTCCCATCATTGGAAGAACTGGATTCGGAAAGAGAAACCTTCTCCTTCCCCTTCTTTGCTTTGGCAGCCAAAGCGCAATCTTCTTCATCAAATACCTTTAATGAATATTTGTCCCTGGTATTCCGCCTAATCTCCTCTTGCACAAGATCCGACCAAAGTCTCTCCCATCCTGGCAACTTCTCCCAACCATTGACAAAGTCCTGATAGGAATGCCAACTCTTCGGAAGACCAAGGAGAGCCAAGCTCACCAAGTCCTCATCATCGACAGTCACCCCCACACTTCCCAGCTCATCCCGGCATTGGGTGAACTTCGTGAGATACTCGGGCATACTGTCTCCTTTCTCACACTTAATGTTTCTGAGTTTATCCTTGAGCGCCAACTTCCTCTGGTCGCTCTTGCTTTGGAATAATTCTGTCAATGTTTTCCACATCAAATATGGAGAAGCCTTTCCATGCAGGCTGGATACAATGTGATCCTTCACGCCCTCCAACAAAATCCTTCGACACTTTGTTGTATTATTTTGCCAAGCCTCAACTTGAGCAGTATCAGTAGGCTTTAGGACTTCAGCATATATGAAATCCTTCAACCCATTGTCATCTAACACCGCCTCCATCCTGTCTTTCCATGCAATATAATTCGAGCTGCCTTCAAGGGCATACTCCAATCGCAATCCGTTGAAAGACATTTCAACTTCGACACCAACAAAACACGGCTGCAAATTTGAATTCCACCAGCTCAAAACTCAACCACTTCCGATCTAAAATTTGTGAAAACAAAGTATTTCTCGTACAAAGATTGACTGTACGGGAATTCACCAGATATCTCACCTTCCAAAAGAAGGATGAATCCAGAGGCTACCTGGTCCGATTACAGACTCTGCCTGAAGAAATAAAATGTAAACACTTCCTGAATAATAGATCTGATGATCAATACAGCTCTGATACCATGTAGAAATTTTGAATAATATGACACATATTCACAGAGATTATCCTTATTATACACTATTTGCAGAACATGCATAATACATAACCTCCTCTACGTTGATCATCAATTTTGTGGAATCCAGAAACAATAACATGCGCACATAGAAGCATCAATCACACATATCAACACAGTATGTACCCGGGGAAAGCATACAGCTAAAAACCCCACCTATCTGTATATTATATTGATTGAGAACTTGTAACAATACATAGTACAATACTCCTCGCAAGTACTCAGTATCATCTCCACCTGTTACACACAAACTAGCTTAGATCTGATTTCAAAATCTCCTCCGCTGCTTGCCTGCCTCCACTATGCAATCCTGTATGAGAATAGATTAGAATGGCTGAACCAAACTTGTATTTCCCTTGTGTATGACCATGCAATCCTCATTGGCAATCTCAATCCATGCATGTGCAAATCTCATGCACAACTGATAGTCACAACTCACCCTTTCACTTATCTCTAACACCTGTATCCACTGAACTGTGCATGCACTGAGTTAACTGATGTATTCTTTAGTTGCTTTATGAGTTAATAATTAGTGAATTAATTAATAACTAATTCACACCACTCATCACTTAGTCTATTTGTCAGTTAGACTAAATACAACTAGTTCAACCAAGTCAAACTGAACACAACTCTATCAACTCCACATCCAGCTCCACCAAACTCAACTAGTTGAGTTCTAAGTGAATTCTTGCATGCAATAGCTCAAGTAACCCATAAGGAATGCGTATTTCCTTCTATCAGCTGCATGTGCCACATCTATAGCTCAAACTGAAGTGCTCCAAGAGAATAAGATAATGTTTATAGTCCAAATATTATTAAGGGCTAATAATATTCGACTGTTCTATATTTAGACTTGGCAGTACCTCCAATGTTGTCTAAAAATAGAATTCCATCTATTTTTACCAACATGACCAATCATCCATAAACAGCATCCTGCAACCCATAGACCATGATCCATATGTCTAAAAATAGACATAGTTTAAAAATAGACTTTGCACCAAAAATAGCCTGCGGACCCACTTAGTGAAGGCGACTTCTTTTCACTAAGCTCCATCATCTTGTTGCATTTTCAACAAGCATTTCTTGTTGCACACTTTTCAACAAGCACCATGATTGAAAGAGGAGAAACATAACTACAAGCCCAATGAAACTCCTCAAGAGCTCAATAGCAACAAAGGAAGCCATCACCTACACATCAACAAGAAGACAACCCATCAACAAAATAAGAACAACCAAAAAGAAAAAAGCAGCCAAGACGATGTACCTGAGTCATGAGAAGCACAACAACATCAACTCAACAGGATCATGCATGTCTCTCCAACAACCATCAGGTAGGTACAGGTATGCAATATTCTTGACCTCTTCTCTTAAGCATATTATAGTTAGAAATTTGTTGTCAATGCATGAGAGATGAGGTTTTATAAGCTAAGGATGGGTCAGCAGTCTCATCTGCCTTCAACTAGTTAATTGTAGCTCACTCCTTCACTCATGCAATGTTAAAAAGTAAAATTATGAAAGGTGATGATTTCAAGGAATGAGGACAGCAGTTAAAAGAAGAAATTTTTGCAAAGGCAAAGTCACCACAGCACTCCAAGCCCTCCATCCACTTCATATTCACTATCTATCCATCATTCATCCATCCCATTTAATAATTTCAAGAATAAACCCTATCTCACCCTAAAAATTTCTTTAAAAAACAAGCAGATCATCCTCTCCATTTTCACAAACCTACATCATTTTTCATCCCTCCCATAGAGTTAGAAGACTCTGAAGGAAGAAGGAATGGCTACTATAGGAAGGTAGAATGCTGCTACAAGAAGGAAGGAAGAAAAAATTGTTCTAAAACCCAAAATGATGGTGCCTGAGAGAGATCTAATCAACATAGAGAAATCTGAGACCATTAGGCAACCATCTAGGCCACAAGAGAGAAGAAGAAGGCAACAAAAGGAAATGAGGCATCCACCATCAAAATAGAACTCAAACTGCAGTTATGAAAAGAGAATTTCCAAGAGATCTCTAATCTCTTCTAGCTTTTGTCCAAGGCCTAAAAGATGTTATAGAAATGATAGAAAGGCATGGTAGTCAAGTTTAGGGTCTATCCTAGGCTCAGACTATCATTTATGCTCAAAAAGGGTTTCATGTAGTTTTAACAGGGTTTCCTCTAGGTTTCCTGTAGTTTTGATAGGAATTACTACAAGATGTCCTAGTTCTCATCTAAAGACATTATGAAGGTTTTAGAGGTTTCAAAATGGTGGAACAAGGTAGCAGAAGGTTGATAAGGATGTGGAAGACCTTGCCAAACTGAAAAAAAAAATATTCAAGAGTCATCTTCAATAAGGGGAAGAAGGCAAACTAATGGTCTCAAGAAACAAGGATTTTTCTTTGAAAAAATATGTTTTCGGGTTTGTCCTTGTAGAAATTACAGCCAAGATTCTTAATCCACAAGAGAGAGGCCACCAGGGCCATGAATGAGGTACAATGAGGTCATTAAGTTGCTCAGAGGATGAGCAACACTTTTAGCAAGGGGGTATGATGGGCCTCTAAATTAAGCATAAATTAAGGCCCATGCCTCTAAATTAAACATAAATTAAGGCCTATGACCATCCTTCAGCACATTAAACCTCTCTTTTTTTGCATTAGATAATGTATTTTCAACTTTAATATATTCATTATGAAGGTTTATGAATAATAGCATATTTGTGCCTAATATTATTTATTTTTGTGTAATATTATGAGAATATTGGACAGATTATGAAGATTTGGATAAGATAATTTAGGGACTTGCTCCCTACTACAGGATGATGACTATTAAATAATAAATAATAAATCAACAAGACATTATGGAATTATGGCACAAATTGTGGAACTCCAATGATTGAGAAAATCTAGGAATGTGTTCCCTGTCATTTAATGCAAATTCTTAATATTGGGAACCAGATCCACTAATCAAGGGATTTTGGTGGGAAAATCTTCCTCCATTCATGGGGAGTTATTCCTAATCATTTTATATAAGTACCAAGTCGAATTTTCCTCTAGGGGAGATTTTTATTAGTGTTCTTGTGGAGAGAACTCGTATTTCTGCAGTTCCATTGCATTTTCTTGCAGGGATGTAATTGTTTTGATGAAAATAATGAAGATTGGTGTCATGTTTAGCTTCTAAATCTTGTTCTCCCCCATAGGTCTCTGAGTTTCCTTGAGCTCGGCCATCCCAGGAGCCTCAGAGCCCTTTTGTATCATTTTTTTTCCTTCTTTTCACTTCTTATTAACATGCATCTCTTGTTTTTTTTCTATTTCTGCATTTAGTATTAATGATTTATTGTTGTAGGATTGGGTTAAATGGTTTATGTAAGTTCTTTTGTAGGATCACAAGCATCATTTAATCCTTGGAAAAGCTCTGGAAGGTCATAGTAACCATTGAGCTACTTGGATTAGCTTTCTTATTCCCAAATCTAGATTTCTGGGACTCCTTTGTGGCAAAAAACAGTAAATTTTTACTATTTTTTAGAGCATACTGACGAGCTTCAATCGAGTTGGTTCCACTTGCATTAGATCAAAAAAACATTCTAGTTCATAACAAAAATCACCCCATTGCATTTGCACTTGATTAGGTTAGGAATTTTATAGATTTACTAGCTCACTAGTTCTTGAATTTCTAGATTAACATAGTTACCGATCAAACGAGAAAGTGAACTGGTACCCTTTTTTTGAGGTAGCAAAAAATCACCCAATTTTGAAAAATGGTGATGCCAAAATACACTGTTTTTTTAACATATTTTTGGCACTTTACATTTTCTTATGTATCAAGTATGAACATTTTTTTTCGATGTTAGTGATTTTCATGCTGATTTTAAAAAATGTTGATGCAGCATCAACATATTTTTTTAAATGTTAGTAATTTTCATGTTGATTTTGAAAAGTGTTGATGCAACATCAACACATTTTTTTAGAGGGCTTATTTTTGACATTTTAAATTTTTTTATGTATCAAATCTGAACATTTTTTTTTAGTGATTTTCATCTTGATTTTGAAAAGTGTTGATGAGCATCAACCCCTTTTGTTGAGAGGACTTATTTTTTACACTTTAAATTTTCTAATGAATTAAGTGTGGATAATTTTTTTAAATGTTGGTGATTTTCATGTTAATAATAAAACATAAATAATTAAAAATAAAAACATGGCCAAAAAAATCAAATATAAAAAATATATAAAAAGGAAAAAAAAAAACAAAAAATAAAAAACAAAAACCCTATAAAATTGTAAAAAAAAAAACAAAAAACAAAAAACAAAATTAACTTGTAAAAATAAAAAAATTGAAAAAAAAAATAATGAAAAAAAAAACAAAAAAAATTAAAAAAATTATCAAAAAAAGAAATTTTTTCAAAAACTATATATATAATTTAAAGAAAAACAAATTGATCCACACAAAAAAAATCTAAAAACATTTTTTTAAGTTAAAAATAATAATAATAAAAGAAAAACCTCATTTAAAATAAAATAAAATAAAATAAAAATAATAATAATAATAATTACCGAAAAAAAAAAAAATTAAAAAATAAGAAAAAAGTAATTAAAATTTAAAAAATAAAAATAATAATTAAAATAAAAAAATAAAAATATTTAAATTAAATAATTTAAATAAGCAAAAATAAAAATAAAAATAAAATAAAAATTTAAGAAATTTTTTTTTTTAATTAAAATTATAACTTTGAAACCCTGCTTACAACGAAAGAAGTTTTTTCATTAGAAGACATTGATTTTGGGGTTAATCGCTTGGTTAATTGGTGAAGCTAAGGACATTCACAAGCTTTTCAATCAAGCGGTCAAGCAAGGGTTCCCTAAACCATGGACTCAAAGCCTCATTATCCTTATTTTTAAAAGTGGGGATACAAATAACCCCTCTAATTATCAGACAATTATGATCAACCCTCTCCTAGCCAAGTTATATGGTATTATTTTGGAAAGGAAGTCGAGCATATGGCTTGAAAGTGAAGGTAAGCAAGCTAAAGGCCAAGTGGGTTTTAGAAAGTAATACTCAACAATAGACCACCTCGTTATGCTTAGGATCATTATGGAGGAATGCCGCAATGATAAATCCAATCTCTTTGTTGCTTTGTGGACTTCAGAAAGGCTTTCGATACGGTTCCTAGAAACAACCTTTGGAACAGATTAGAAGAGCTAAAGGTTCCTTTTGAGTTGAGAGCTATTGTTATAAGGTTATACGAGAATGTAATTGCCAATTTACAGAGAAATGAGGGGTGGTTGAAAGCTATTAAGTGTAATATCGGAGTTAAACAAGGTTGCCCCCTCTCCCCTACCCTGTTTGGCATTTACATCGACAAGCTAGAAGGTTGTATAGAAGAAGCAGGATGTGTTGGCACGATCTTCGTTGGGATAGTCATCATCCTTCTTCTCTACGCTGACGATATTGTTCTTCTCGCAAGGTGCCCATCTGATCTTGATAATCAACTTATACTTCTTAAGAATTTTTGCTCTACCATGGGTATGATTGTTAATATTGACAAAACAAAAGTTATGATTATCAAATCCAAGAAGGACACTTATGCTAATTTTATGTATGACAATAGTAAATTGGAGAAAGTGTCTTCCTACAAGTGCCTAGGAATTGATATTCATCACAAGCTCAACTGGAACTATAGCATTGAGAAAAGGATTAATGGGGGATGGAAAGCTTATTTTGGTCTTGAAAATAATTGTAAAATGGCAAATCTCGTAATGTGGGATAGAAAGAAGTTCCTCTTTGAAACTTTAGTCACTCTAGTTATCTTATATGGATGTGAGGTTTGGGGTTGTAGCATCTCTAGAGAATCCTGGAGAAAGATTGACCAAATACAGAAGCATTTTATAACATATAACCTCAAAATTAAAAGCAACACACCCTATCCTATTCTCCTTATAGAAGTGGGTCTTTCCCCTATCAAGAGCCTAGCTATGACTAGGCTTCTGTTGTACAAGCACAAACTCAATAACATAGGAGACCATAAACTTCCTAAGCTCGCTTTAAATTCCATCCAAAACCACCTAAGGCTCAAACAAGGTTGGTATGAAAACACCAGGGCCTAGTTAAACCATTGGGAGATTGACGAAAATGTTGCATTACAAAACATTAATAACATTAAAAATATTGTTACTTCTAAGTTCAAAGAAAAAATGTGGTGTGAAAAAGATTTAGCAGCTAAAAGAAAATTAAGATATTATAAGGAGGTCATCAACCCCGCCCAAGAAGATCAAAAGTATCTCTCTGTTTTAACTAGCTCAAAGAAGAAAATTAATATAGCCAAGATTAGAACAAACTCTCGTGAGCTCCATAGTGAAACGGGTCGTTGGGCAGTTCCCAAAACACCATGGATGGAAAGGTTTTGCCATCTCTGTGAGAATATGAACATCGAGGACAAAAATCACTTCCTCTTAGAGTGCCTCGCGTACAACCACATTAGATCTCAGTTTCAAAATCTTTGTTGCAATACTGACCTTCCCAGCCTTTTACGTTGTCAAAATTACAGTGAGCTCGGGAGGCTTCTCTCCAAGATTTTTGAACATAGGAATAAAATCATAAATCAAACTAAATAATTTGTTTCTTTAGGTCCGATAGACCAAATTTTGGTCTCAATGGACATTAACCATCATCATAATAATAATAAAAAAAAACACATTCAAAAAAGATTTAAAAAGTTTTAATTTTTTTTTAAATTATATTTTAAAATTTAAATTATAAAAATATTTAAAATAAAAAATATTTAAATTGAAAAATTATAAAAATTAAAATACAAACAAAAAATAAAATAAACAATTAAAAAATAAAATAGAGATAAAAAACAATTAAATAATAAATAATAAAAAACGCACAATTAAAAAAAATAATAAAAAACAATGATAATAATAATAATAAAAAAAAAAAAAAAAAAAAATTATAAATGACATAACCTCACCCCCTCCCCTCTGTCCTCCCTCACCCACCTACGCTCCCCCTACCTCCACCACCCGAACCCTTACCCACTTCCTCCTCCCCTCCTTAACCATAGATTCATGTCGCATCACGTTAACCATAGATGTTGTTATGGCTTGCTTTCTGTATTAGACGTGAAAACTAGGCCATGTAACTGGTAAGAGATTTGGATCAGGTGGCATAGTTAATGTTTTAACCGGAGAACAAAAATTGCATGTCCAGGTTTACATTTAGTTGATTGATGTGTTCAATGATTTTTTTGGTGGATTATAAAAGATATTGTTTTTGGGTTGATTCTAACTAATATGTGTTTTGGTTTTTTATACCGAGTAAAATCGTGTTTTTCTTTTTCAAAATTTATAAATGAATTCATTTTCCTCATTCAAACATTTAGATTGTGATATGATATAATTTTAACATACAATTCTCATATTAATTTATGTAAAATTTGTTAAAAAAATAAAAACCCCAAGTTGAGTTACAAAATTCAAATTTAGCGTTATTAAAAATCTATATCAATTTTTTTTTGTAATTGGTTTTATTTTTTATTTTTTTAATTGTTTTTTATTTATTTAATTTTTTAATTGTTTATTTATGTATTTATTTATTTATTTTAATCGTTTTTTATTTTTATTTATTTTAATTGTTTTTTTTTATATTTTTTTTTTTAATTTTCATTTAAGTTTTTATTTATTATTTTTTTTATTTTGTATTTTAATTTTTATATATTTTGTATTTTAATTTAAATATTTTAAATTTTAAATTTTAAAATATAATTTAAAAACAAATTAAAATGTTTTTAATTTAAATTTTTTATTTTGATGATGATGATGATGATGATGGTTAACGTCCCCTGAGACCAAACATTGGTCTATCGAATCTAAAAACAAATTATTTAATTTGATTTAAGATTTTATTCCTATGTTCAAAAAGCTTGGAGAGAAGCCTTCTGAGCTCACTATAATTTTGACATTGTAAAAGGCTAGGAAGGTCAGTATTGTAACAAAGATTGTGAAACTGAGATCTAATGTGGTTGTACGCGGGGCACTCTAAGAGGAAGTGGTTTTCATCCTCGATGTTCCTATTCTCACATATATGGCAGATCCTTTCCATCCATGGTGTTTTAGGAACTGCCCAACGACCTGTTTCACTATGGAGCTCATGAGAATTCGTTCTAATCTTTGCTATATTAATTTTCTTCTTTGAGCAAGTTAAAATAGAGAGATACTTTTGATCTTCTAGGGTGGGGTTGATGACCTTCTTATAATAACTTAATTTTCTTTTAGCTGCTAAATCTTTCTCACACCACATTTTTTCTTTGAACTTAGAAATAACAATATCTTTAATATTATTTATGTCTTGCAATGCATCATTCTCATTGATCTCCCAATAGTTTAACCAGGCCCTTGTGTCTTTATGCCACCCCCGATTGAGCCTTAGGTGGTTTTGGCTGGAATTTAAAGGTAGCTTACAAAGTCTATGATTGTCTATGTTATTGAGTTTGTGCTTGTACAGCAGAAACCTAATCATAGCTAGGCTCTCAATAGGGGAAAGACCTGCTTCG
The DNA here is from genome assembly GCA_031772625.1 of Pinus tabuliformis. Lineage (NCBI taxonomy): Eukaryota > Viridiplantae > Streptophyta > Pinopsida > Pinales > Pinaceae > Pinus > Pinus tabuliformis. The sequence goes on from CM062809.1 coordinate 1,097,764,246, forward strand.
ATAAAGAGAATAGGATAGGGTGTATTACTTTTAATTTTCAGGTTATAAGTTATAAAACGCTTCTGGATTTGCTCAATCTTTCTCCATGATTCTCTGGAGATGCTGCAACCCCAAACCTCACAGCCATATAAGATAACAAGAGTGACTAAAGTTTCAAAGAGGAACTTCTTTTTATCCCACATTACAAGGTTTGTTATTTTATAATTATTTTCAAGACCAAAATAAGCTTTCCACCCCACATTAATCATTTTCTCAATGCTATGGTTCCAGTTGAGTTTGTGATGAATATCAATTCCTAGGTACTTGTAAGAATACATTTCCTCCAAGTTATTATTGTCATACATAAAATTAGTGTAAGTGTCCTTCTTGGATTTGATAATCATAACTTTTGTTTTGTCAGTGTTAACAGTCATACCCATGGTAGAGCAGAAATCCTTAAGAAGCCTGAGTTGCTTATCAAGATCAGATGGGCACCTTGCCAAAAGAACAATATCGTCAGCATAGAGAAGAAGGATGACGACTATCCCAGCTAAGATCATGCCATCACATCCTGCTTCCTCTAAGTAGCCTTCAAGCTTATCGATGTAAATGCCAAATAGGGTAGGGGAGAGGGGGCAACCTTGTTTAACTTCGTTGTTACATTTAATATCTTTTGACCACCCCTCATTGCTTTTTAGCTTGGCAATTACATTCTCGTATAACCTTATAGCGGCAGCTCTTAACTCGAGAGGAACCTTTAGCTCTTCTAATCTATTCCAAAGGTTGTATCTAGGAATCGTATCGAAAGCCTTTCTAAAGCCCACAAAGCAACAAAATAAATTGGACTTATCATTACGACATTCCTCCGCAATGATCCTAAGCATAACTAGGTGGTCTGTTGTTGAGTGATGACTTATTTTAATTTTATATTTATTATTTTAATTGTTTTGAATTGTTTTGTTTTTATTTTTATTTTTATTTTTATTTTTATTTTTTATTTTATTTTATTTTTTGATAATTATTTAACATTTTTTTAAATGATGTGTTTATTTTTTAATTTTTTTTAAACTTAAAAAATGGTCTTTTTTAATTTTTATTTATATTTTTTAATTTTTCTTTTGTTTTTTTCTATTTTTTATTTATTTTATTTATTTATTTATTTATTTATTTAAATTTTTCATTTTTATAAGTTAATTTTGATTTTTTTACATTTTTATGGTTTTTTTTGTTTTTGTTTTATATATTTTATGAAATTTAATTTATTTTTTGTCATGAATTGTCCCCTTGCCACCCCTGGCCAGTTGGGTCTTGAGGTCGCTTGGGAATTTTATTTTTTTAAGTTTTTAATTTTTTTTAATGTTGTATTTTATATTTATTTTATTTTACTCTCTTTTTCTCCTTTTATTTTTAATTTTTTAGTTTTACATGGTATGGTTAATTTTTTTTTACATTTTATAGTTTTTTTTTTTTATGTCATTACTATATATTTTTTATATTTGATTTTTTTGTCATGTTTTTTTTTTTTTTTATGTTTTATTACTTGTTATTATTTTATTTATTTTTTTCAATATTTGAATTTTTGTTTTCTTATGTATCTTTCACACACACACACACACACACAGATATATATATTATTTGTTTTTGTAAGGTATGTGTTGATGCTTGTCTAGCAACTCGATCTCATTATGTGCAATTTGATAGTTGATTTTAAATTTTTCATTATAATGAATCGAGTCTGCCCCACAATGTGTTAATTTCATGGTTGGTCTATAAATTTTCATTACAATGGGTTGAGCTCATCTACACTGCGTGTCAATTTGATAGTTGATTTTTAAATTTTTTTCGCAATGTATCGAGTTGTGTTAGGCTAAGATTTCAAAATCGCTATACATTTAGCATTTAAAAAAAATACTCTTGGTATAATAACTCTTTCATTCAGGTGTTCATTTTTAAAGTTTTTTTGTCATAAATTTTTTCCATAATGTCATGCTTAAAATACTTTGAAAATTTAAGATTGTTTTGTAATCATAATCTTTGGTTTTAATTCCATGGTTGAAAATTTGTCAAGATTTTTAATGTTTTTCTAAGTCGTGATGTTTTATCTTTAATGTTATGGCTAAAAATTATTTTCTCTTACCACCATGCTTGACAATTGTTGGAATTTTAAGGTTTTTCAAAGAAATGATATTTTAAATTTAATGTCATGCTTAAAAACCGTTGGAATTTTAAGGGTTTTCAAACACGAGATATTTTATCGTTAATGCCATGCTTGAAAATCATTGGAAATTTAAAGTTTTTTTGAGTCACAATATTTTGTTTTTAATTTCATTACTAAAAAGTGTTGAAAATGTATCCTGAAAAAAGAAAAGAAAAACGTTATTTCGGCATCAACATTTTTCGATTTCAAGGTGTTTTTTGCACCAAACAAAATGGTGTTTTTTGTTTTTTGCGTTTATTTTTTAAAAATATTGAAAATTTACTCTAAAACAAAACAAACAAAAACAAAACAAAACAAACAAAAACAAACAAACAAAACAAAACAAAAACAAGAACAAAACAAAACAAAACAAAACAACAAAAACAAAAACAAAAAACAAACAAACAAACAAAAACTAAAACTAAAACTAAAACTAAAAAACTAAAAACAAACTAAAACTTTATTCTGGCATCAACACTTTTCAATTTCAAGGGGTTTTTCATGTTTTTTTGGGATTTTTGGGCTCAAGTACCCGTTTTGAGGTAATAATTCTCGTTTGATCAGTAACTATATTGTTTTTTGACTAGTAATTTTCTGTTATTTTTTAGCATGAGTTATAAGAGGTATTTTTGAGTGATTCCACTTGGAATGGGGACCTAAGACATCCTAGTCAACAAAAACAATTATCGCCTCCAATTTGGATTTGATTTTCTTGGTCATTCGATGAATTATAATTTCATATAGTAAATCTGTAACATCCTGTAGTAAATCTGTAACATCCTGTAGGAGAACTAGGAGATCCAATAAGAGAACTAGTGCATCCTATAGGAAATCCTGTAGCGGCTTGTTTTGAGCCCAAATTGAGAAAAATCATCATTGAAGCTGGGATTAGGCCCCTACTTGACCTCCAAGCTATCAAAATTCCCCCTCTTCCTCCACACTTGTCTCCCCTGCCAAAGATCAAAGAAAGATTACCATTTGCATTTATAAAGCAAAAAGATTTAAAAACGAGTTCTTTTATATTTACACATGCACACAGCAGTTAGTTAAAATAGGGTTCTTTTGCAAGAAAAGTGTGTTAATAAGGAGATAGAGGATTTCATGTTACTTTACAAGCATTTTTAAATTCAATCTTTTTTTTTTTTTTTTTTTGGTAGGTAAGCACCCACAGGGATTTGAACCAGTGACCTATCACAAGGAGTGCTTTAAGAGTGCACCCATTCACCATCAATCCAAAGCCCCGTGGGTGTAAAATTCAGTCTTTCATTCCTGCAAATAGGTAGCTTTTCTTTTCTCTCATGACAACAAAGGAAGGACACATTGTATGATTCACTATAGTGTTGATACCTCTTAAGTTTGTACAAACCTTGGTTTGATAATTAAATTCGGTAGCCTTGGGAGTTGCAGCATTCTTGTTGCAATGCCAAGGTTGATCACTGGACATGAACCGAATCTACCTGAGTGGCTGCAAATGGTATGGCCATATCAATGGGACATAATGGCTAAAACCCCAGCCCTATCTAAAAGGGGTTGTAGCTCGTTGAGCTATAGAGAGCTTTGTTGTAGTTGTGTTGGCCAAAGGGGATACTTTCATCCCATGTGCATGGATGCTTCGAGTTGTACATGCGCAGAATGTGTACGAACATCTAGTTGACAACTTCTGTTTGGTCATAAGTTTAGGGATGGAAATTCATGGACTTAGTGTTGGAAATAATAGTGGGGGGTGAATCAGTATTTACAATTCAATAGATTTTTCATTTCCATAATCAAATTTATATATGCTACTTCATAGAAAGAAACTCGCATGCGCACACAACTATTCTTAAGGCAACCAGTGTATATCTAGTGAACTTATGATTCAGTTAATTCATCATATGTTGATCTTTAATCAGTGCATCAGTACTTTATTAAACATTAAACAATAACCATGTGCAGTAATAACATAATAAACCATCACACACATGAACACCAAGATTTAAGGTGGAAACCTAATGTGGGTGAAAACAAATTGCTGTTATCGTCTTTGTCTTCTTTTAATAATAAGAAAAAAAATTTACAATCTTGTACTGGTGTAGACTCATACTAGTACGTAGGCACCCACTCGCAGAAGGCTATAACCTTCTCTCGTTCTCCAGCTTCTTCTGGAAGGGAGCTACAACCCCCTAATTCTTGTACTAGCCAATATATTTACTAGTACGTAGGCTCCGACCTATAGAAGGCTACAACCTTCACTCATTCTCCAGTTGCTACTAGAAGGGAGCTCCAACCCCCTAATCAAATCACCAGCCACTACTGGCAGGAAGCTTCGACTTCCTCACTGAAGGCTCCAACCCTCAGTATCCTCCAGGGACCACGTTTCATAAATTTTCATACTAGATGCTCCTGATACACAACAATACACATGAACGCTTGGTTTCATCAAATTTTTATACTGGACCCATTAGTAACATTGAAGCTCATAATCAATACAACCATCAAATGCATCCGCATTAACCAATCATTAAAACCCAATCAATCTCTAACATAACTAAAATGCAATCATCAACCTTTGATATAACTGAAACAACTAATCGTTGAAACCTCTGAACCTCTGACACAACTGAATCAAACAATCATTGAACCTCTGACACAACTGAATCAACCATTCATTCAAACTTAATCAAATTCAACCAATCAATTGGAACAGATAGATCATTGTAACTAGTACACAGATCTAAACCCAGAACACTACATCAACAACCAGAACTAATTGTAACCTCAAAAGGCATGTATCAGAATGTATATGCTCCTTTAATGAGGCAAACCTGCGTATATATGCTACTTCCTTTTGCCCAACCTGCATATGCTTCTAAAAGGTACTTAATCATAAAACCTCTGAACCACAAATTGTACCAATCAATGACATTTTGAAGATCTTCTCATATTACAGAGTTCTAAACAGATAGCAACAAGGATCACCCCTCATTCTAAATCAATTCTTCAATGAGACACAAACTCTTTAAGCATTTAGTTTTAAATTCAGATCTAAGAAGACTTCATTGAAGGACAGCAGTAAAACAGCAGCACTAATCTAATAGATCAGTCATCCTTAAACATCAAGCTTATCTTTTGCATACGCTACTTAGAAGATCCAAACTAGCATGTATATGCACCTTTACCAAAGAGAACCAGTGTATAGATCTGTAAATACTTACTTATAACTTCACTACAATTCCCGACTTCAGACATACCCATATCATCACATATAAAGGACAAAACATGTGTTAGCAATCAGATCTAGCCCATCCATTATTAGATCACATAATGATAATTCATTATGATCCTAATCCATCATTAAATCTCATCCATCATCAAACACTCAGGTGCATATTTAGTCTAGATCAAGCAAAGCATCAGAAACCCATAACATGCATATTTTCCTTTGATCTAACACTTCATAAGATATGCATTACTTTTGTGCTTATCCCTTTCATCTTCTCCTCCTTATATGCTTAGATCCTTTGTCAATACCTCAGACCAAAACCACTTAGGACCAATACCTTGGACCAAATACCTAGGGTCAATACCTTGGACCAAAATACCTCGGACCAAAACCTTGGTTTTCAAACATGTACGTGCTTTTCCTTTTGTGGGAGTGTGTGTATACGTATACGCTCTTTTTGTTCTGTGCACCAGCGTGTATACGTTGTTTTGACTATGTGGACATACATATACTTCTTAAACTGCTTTATATCAACCTTTTCCTTTACCTTCTTTATTCTGATCAGTATACCTTAGTTCCATCTTCTTGCTCTTCTGTACCAATGCCCTGTTACCTCTGAATAGACCTGTTACACTGTAATTTGCCATATTACTTCTGAAATTATTCCTTTGAACTGCGTTGCATTTTTTCACATCTATAAACACAACTACCATGCATTCTGTCACATTTGATATCTCTCCTATAGATTCATCTAGTTACGTATATTCATCTAGGTACCATATACAAGTGAGTTGTTCTGCTACAAGTGGGTTGCCATCAAGTACAACACATGTGTCATAATGCCAACAATCTCCCCCTTTGGACTTGATGGCAACCATGTTGGTGTTCATTACTACAAGCTGTAGAAACTGTTAGAAATAACAACAAACACCAAAATAATCTCCCCCTTTGACATCAAGGGCAAAGGGCAGACCAAGATATTCTCCCCCTTTGATATCAAGGGCAAAGCGCTAACCAAAGTGAAGGCTTTCATATTTGAACAGTTGAATATAAACATTGATCATGTTCCCCCTAGGCACATGCTAAATTCTCTGATTAAGCTCCCCCTTTGTACATGTTGTGATGCACTAAACCGTCCATGTTCCCCCCGAGTACATTTAGAGTCTGCAAAAATATTTTCCAAAATAATAACATGACTCTATAACTCAACTATGTGAGTTTGACCTTCCTATCACCAATGACTCATACATACATCAATCTCCCAACCAAGTGGGGATATACCAAATTTGACTCATCGACCCAACCAAGTGGGGATATACCAATTGTTTATACATGACTGAAATATAGCAATTATTACATCATCCTTCCCATGCATAGTGGGGGTACAAATTACATTATATTAGCAAAAAGGACTCATTAAAATACTATGATAGACATAGACATATTATTACATCATGGGCCTTTACATGACCCTTACATCAAATGATATACATGACATTTTTAACAAAGACCAAAGACCTAAACAAGACAATGATAGTCATCAAAAACTATCATACACCATATATGATTTGCACCATAAACATCTGTCAGTAGCATCAGTTCTCAAGATATGACAATGAAAATATCATCAACATGTGACAAAGTATGCCGTATATAGATATCAACTCATCCTCTTGATCTCATCAAGATCAACTTGCTTAGTTTCATTAGAAGAAAGAGCCTTATCATAACCTTCCATGTCCAAATAGTAATGCAAAATCATTCACGTCATATTTATGTGAAAACACAATAGTCATCATTTATGATCATAACATCATCATCAAGAACTGCATGATCTTTCCACAAGAACTCTCAATATATTAACCATGTATCATCACTAGAGTACATCCCACATCTGATAAGAATCAACCATGATAATCAACATATGTGAGTATCAAACCTATCATCATAAAGTAAGAAGTCATCATCATTATGTGACTAAGTAAGCCATGTCTCTAAAAATCCATGTCTTCAAATAGCTATGCCTGCAATAACACCGTTGTCTTAGCAAACCGACAATATGTATCAATATGCAGCTTAGGTAATCATCCATGTATCCAGCATATTGTATATTCATCAAAGAGATAGCAATATGTATCTGGAAAACCATGAGCTCATAGTCATTTTTCAATATTTCTTGATACCATCAACAGCAACAATCCTCAACCATGTGAGAGCCAAGAACTAAGGAAGCATGCATCATAACTACACCATATGAAATTTATGCATCTTTGAAGGCATGATGACAGCGACATAAAAGAAATGAGTGGCTCATCATAAAATAATGAAGTTTTGTACTCAATATTTGTACTTCTCTTTGTCCTTATGAAGATCACCATGTAAGCAACATATATGTATTATATGCATCATCAAAAATTCATCCACAGTCATCCATAAATCTGATCTGAATAACAACTATGTAACCCCAAGTAATACAAGTATCATCTGAGACTTCATAATAGGAACCTCATAACCGCAACATAACATGATGTATCACTTAAATACTTTAGTCACATAAGCATCATCACTGTTTACAAGAATCATTAGGTACCAAAGACTTCTAAACATAATGCCAACAATGCATTATTAGAAGTATAACATTCTCCCCCTGAACCTATGTCACCTGTTCACTGTCAAATCTCATCATTGCATATATCAGTAAGAACTAACAAGGCATCGTCATAAATCAGATGTACATCAAGTCATCAACAACTTATGAGGATCAAAAGAACTTCTGAGTCTATCCCATTGCCTCTTCATCAAACCAACATATACATAACTATGCAGCTTCTAACTCGCGTATATACGTGACTTGTCTTCAATATAACTGCGTATGAGAATTAGAACACTGAAATTTCATACTTTCAGTTCCTCCTGAGTCTGTTATATCTGCATACTGAGCTATGCCACATATTTCTGGTTGTACTTCCTTATTCTTCCATACCTTGGAGTGTGATTATGTTTGCTTCTTCCTGCATTCTTTTGCTATATGGCCAAACTCGTTACAATCATAACATGCTATATGTTTCATATTCCATCTATAGCATTTAATGGCTTTGTGACCAAACATATTGCAGGAAAAACAATATCCCTTGAAGTACCTGGAAGCTGACGATATTTCTGTGTGATGGTTATTAGCTTGAACCATTCTACTTCTGCATCTAGCTACAACATGTCCAAAATTATGACATATAAAACATTCAACATTATTCATCAGAGGAAAGAACCGATTATCACTTCCATAGTTAGGAGTAAATGATTTTCTTTGAAGACTTTCTTTCCTTGGTTATTGATGGGGTTGACCTCTTAGCTCCTTGTTAAGCATTTCAGATTTTACATTAGAGTTCCTTGCTTCAGTTTCTGAGCTAGATTCACCTTTAACAGTTTCATGAAAACCAACACCAGATTTGATGATAGGAGACCTTTGACTACTAAGAATACCATCCAAAATCTTAGTACTATCTTGAAATCATAAAATTTTATCATTTTCTTCTAATTTACCTTTTAGGATATTTACCTCAACCTGGTATTGCTCTTCCTTTTCAAGATATTGCTTCTTCATGATTTCTTCAAATTTTCTTCCTTCTTCCACTTGTTGCCTTAATTCGAGAACTTCATTTTCTTGTTCTTCAAATGCTTGGAGTATTTCTTCAATCTGCTTATTTGAATTTTTGAGATCTTCTTTTAGAGAAACAACCACAGCTTCAAGACCTTCACAGTTGTTGGTTCTTTCTATAAGTTCCTTAGTTGTTGTGTCCTTTCCATTCACTTCATTTCTCAATGGTGTCACTTCATCCTGCATCCTTTGAGTTTGATCTTCCTTTTCCTCGTACTATTTCCTTACTTTGTTTCCTTCCTCTAACTGAACTTTTAACCTTATAATCTCTTCTTTGTGGGTACACTCCCTTTTGTCTAATAGATCTTGTTGATCTCTAATTATGTGTTGGCATTATGATTCAGGTGTTGTCCTGAAATTGTTGGTCTTAGAAAAGAAATTGAGAAAACGAAAGCTATTAATCTCAAGTTTGTCAAAGGATCTGAAACTTTGGATGAGATTATCAGTGTGCAGTGGTCTCCACTAAATAAGACAGGTCTGGGCTATAATGGAGAAACTTCTCAAGCATCCACTTCAAAAATTTATCTTGATGCAGCAAGAAGAAATGAGCAAAAGCACAATGAAGATCATCAGGTAAAGCAGGGACAAATTTCAAACAGAAACTATCAGGGGCAATCCAGCTTAAGGGTGAACAAAAGCCACAACCAGCCACAGGTAAAATCTTCTCAGTTTGGTTCAAGAATAGATGAAAATAGAAATTACAATCAATTGGCTGGTAGATTCAATAACCGCAGAAGCTTCTTCAATGGACAATGCTTTTCTTGCCATAACTTTGGTCACAAAGCAGCTCAATGTGTTGCGTATAAAACAATCATGACTAGGGAAGCTCAAAAACAAAGAAGTATGACAGGGATTACAAAAAGGACCTATAACAACTTTTCGGCTCTTGAAAATGAAGTTGAATGTTCTATTTGCAATAATTTTGGTCATGAAGACTCTGAATGCAGGAGCAGGTTTCAGGAAAGAAAGGAACAAGAGCGGAAAAAGGAACAAGCCTCAGGCACCAAAACATGGAGAATAAAGGAACCTCAAACAGAAAGATGTGGGATAACATTTTATGCAGAAGGACAGGAAAATCTATGGTACATTGACAGTGGATGTTCGAAGCATATGACAGGTGATAAAGAAAAACTTGAGTCTTATTCTATTTAGAAAAGGGAAAGAAAGTCTCTTTTGGAAATGATACTCCTGCAACTATAAAAGGAAAAGGTGTTGCTCCTTTAAAGAAGATGTTAAGGCTGGAAATGTTTTGTATGTTGATGGATTGAAGCATAATCTACTAAGTGTTAGCCAGATGTGTGATCAAAGAACCGAGGTTATATTCAGATCAAATGGATGTCTTGTTCGTGATCTTGATACAGGTAAAACAGTTCTCAAAGGGAAAAGAACTCCAAATAATCTATACATATTTGAAGAAGGACAACAACAATGCTACCTAAGCAAGGATGAAGAGCACTGGTTATGGCATCGAAGGTTGGGACATCTAAGCTTCTCACAAATAAGGAAAGCATGCAAATATCAGGCAGTTTGCGATCTTCCAGATATCAAAATTCCTGACAACACCATATGCAGATCATGTCAGTTTGGAAAACAAACCAGGACTAACTTTCCAGAGAAAGAAGGATCAGCTAGCATGCCTCTTGAGCTAGTACATACAGATACATGTGGACCATTCAGGAAAAGAACACCTAGAGGAGAGGAATACTTGATATTATTTATTGACGATTTCTCCAGGTTTGTTTGGTTAGGACTTATGAAGCACAAAGATGAAGCATTCGAAAAATTCAAATCCTTCAAAGCCTTGGTTGAAAATGAATCAGGTCACAAAATTAAGTGTCTCAGATCCGACAGACGTGGGGAATTTACTTCAAATGAATTTTTCGATTTCTGTGATGAACATGGGATAAGGAGAGAATTCTCTACAGCTAGAACTCCTCAGCAAAATGGAGTTGTTGAAAGAATGAACAGAACAATCCAACAAATGGCTCGTGCTATGCTTGATGAATCAGGAACTCCCGCAACTTTCTGGGGTGAAGCTGCACATGCTGAGGTTATTATTCTCAACAAGACAAATGTCCGGGTGAACAGCACTCAAACTCCTCATGAGCTCTGGAGTGGTAAAACTCCTTCGGTAAAGCACTTCAAAATCTTTGGGAGCAAATGCTATATCAAGAATACTGATGAGCAGCTTGGCAAACTTGATCCTAGAGCAGATGAAGGTATTCTTCTTGGTTACTCTCCATATAGCAAAGCATACAAATGCTACAATAAAAGACTTGGTAGAATTGTTGACAACATTGATGTAGTGGTTGATGAGAAGGGATACATTCCTAGGCAAATACATCGTGAATACATCGAAGAAGATGAAAGACAGAATGATGAAGAAGAAGAACCTCAAGAAGAATCTCAAGAAGAACCTCTCGAAGAAGCAGAAGAACGAACAAGAATAGAAGAAAAGACTCCATCCAGATATGTTCAGAAGAACCATCCAGAATCTCAGATCATGGGACAGAAAGAAGCAGGTATACAAACTAGAAGAACAGTTGCAGAAGCTTCAAGCTATTTGGCATTACTCTCCTCTACTGAACCACAAAATGTGAAAGAGGCATGCAAAGATGAATGTTGGGTGAAAGCAATGGATGAAGAACTTGAGCAAATCGAAAAGAACAACACTTGGGAGCTGGTTCCTAGACCAAAGGATAAGAATGTTATCGGAACAAAATGGGTCTTCAAAAATAAATTGAATGAAAATGGAGAAGTAATTAGAAACAAAGCCAGACTTGTTTGTAAAGGGTATGCGCAGCAAGAAGGAATAGACTTTGAAGAAACTTTTTCTCCTGTTGCAAGACTTGAGGCCATCCGAATGTTCCTTGCTCTCTCAAGTTTTCAGAACTTCAAAGTATTTCAAATGGACGTGAAATCAGCCTTTATGAATGGAGACTTGGAAGAAGAAGTGTACATTGAACAGCCAGATGGGTTCATTCTTGGAAATGATCCAAATCTTGTATGCCGATTGAAAAAGGCTCTCTATGGTCTCAAACAAGCTCCAAGGGCTTGGTACTACCGGTTGGACAAATATCTTCATCAACAAGGTTTTTCAAAAGGTTCAGCAGATAGCAATCTGTATATAAAAGTTGAAAATGACAAATTGCTAATACTTGTTGTGTATGTAGATGACATTATTTTTGGCAGCAATGAAGAAGCTATGAGTCAAAGCTTTGCCTCGGTCATGCAGAAAGAATTTGAAATGTCCTTGCTAGGAGAACTGACATACTTCCTTGGTTTGCAAATCCAACAAAAGGAAGGAGGAATCCTTTTATCTCAACCCAAGTATCTCAAGCAGATTTTGAAGAAATATGGCATGGAAGATGCAAAACCAGTATGTACACCCATGGTCACAGGATGTAGTCTCAGTGCAAATGATGAATCTGCAGCAGTACATCAACCAACCTACAGATCTATGATTGGAAGTTTACTATATTTGACAGGTACCCGACCGGACATCATGCATGCAGTTGGAATAGTTGGAAGATTTCAGGCAAATCCGAAGGAGACTCATCTTCAGGCAGCGAAGAGAATTTTCAAATATCTTCAAGGGACTAAAAATTATGGCTTATGGTATCCTAGAGATACAGATCTCACTCTTCATGCTTATACAGATGCAAATTGGGCCAGAAGCGTGGATGACAGGAAAAGCACAAGTGGTGGTACGTTCTTTATGGGTTCCAGACTGGTATCTTGGTTCAGCAAGAAACAGAGTTCAATTGCCTTGTCTACAGCTGAAGCGGAATATGTTGCTGTTGCATCTTGTTGCACCCAACTCCTTTGGATGATGCAGACTTTGCAGGATTATCAAATCACTTGTACACCTCCAATCCCTATCTTATGTGACAACACAAGTGCAATCAGCATCTCAAAGAATCCGGTTATGCATTCAAAAACCAAGCACATACCAATCAAGTACCATTTTCTCTGGGAACAAGTACTTGAACAAAAGGTCAAGTTGGAGTATGTTCCTTCTAAGGAACAAGTTGCTGATATTTTCACCAAACCATTGCCCAGGGACACTTTTGAATACCTCAGGCAAAAGTTGGGGATTGTTGATGCATCATCTTATTGTTGAACATCTTCTTATTGGTGGTATAGGCTCAGGGGGAGCACATAATGCATTGTTGGCATTATGGAGAAGGAGATCTTGGAAATAGCTGCAATATGTCTCCATCTCTTTCATGGTGGATTTCTGGTTATTTGTTGCAGATCTGGAGGAGCATGAGCGTAGGGGGAGCATACCCTTTGCCCTTGATGTCAAAGGGGGAGAATGAAGCTGAAGATCATGAGGTTGCCATCAAGTCCAAAGGGGGAGATTGTTGGCATTATGATTCAGGTGTTGTCCTTGATGGCAACCCATTCAGGTGGTAGATCACTATTCTTGATGATCAGCTCTCTATTTTTTTTAGAAGGACGCAGGCAATCTGTTCAGAAAGTGCGTCCCCGCACGTATACCATGCAGAACCCGCGTCCAGGGACGCAGGCCAGCCGTTCAGGGGGTGCGTCCACCCAGTGCACACATTTCAAGGCAGAGAAAAGCACGTGGGGGTTTCTTGTGTGGTATCTAGCCGACGGTTTTGTGTTTCTATGGTGTCGGCTCGTGGTATTGTTCCATGTTTTGGGGAGGAGCTTGCCTATATAAAGCAAAGGAGTTCATTTGGATTGAGCATGGTCTTTGGTTGAATATCTTTTGGTGAGATCTAGTCCAGATCTATGAGGGCGAATCTTCTAATGGACTGTGATCTCTATGGCGCATGATCAGATCTGTAGATCTGACTGTTTGGGTTAGTTCTGAAGTCTTCATATCTTTTATATCTGAAGGGACACAGGTTCAGTGAAGGGCAAGTGCGCCGAGACGCAGTACAGTAGAGCGAGACCTGCGTGGGGACGCAGGGCAGACCGGGCTCGGGTGCGTCTCTGAAGCGAAAGACGCGGCGCGATAGTGTTATTGGATGCACCTCTGAAGCGAAAGACGCGGCGCGATAGTGTTATTGGATGCGCCTCTGAAGCGAAAGACGCAGCGCGATAGTATTGTTGGGTGCGCTGGTACGCAGAGCAGTTTAAAGGAACAGTGCGTCGGCACGCAGAGCAGCAGAAGGTAAACTGCGTCCAGTCGCAGGCCACAAAAAGAAAAATTGCGTCCCTGTCTTAAGATGATCTGTTGACTCTATTTTTCTGTTCATAAGGTGTTCTGGTTAGTTCTGTGATTACTGATCTGATAACTGTAGTGGACTGTAACTGTTGTATACCTGTTGATCATTTGATTCTTCATGAAAAGAAGTAGGGGGTTGTAGCTCCCTTCCAGGAGAGACTGGAAAACGAGAGAGAGTTGTAGCTCTCTGCAGGTTGCAGCCTGCGTACTGGTAAAGGACTGCACCAGTACAAAATAATTGTAAAAGAATTTCTAAATTGAAAGAAGATAGAGACATATTGCAGCAGATGGTTTTCTCCCACATTGGGTTTCCACCTTACATCTTGTGTTCTTTGGTGTGACTGTCTATTTTCTTTGTTCATGCTCATTATTTTATGGTACTGATATGCAAGAATAATTCAAAAGATCAAATAAGGAAGATTTGTTAAATTGCTAGATAATACTGATTCACCCCCCCTCTCAGTATTATTTCCAACATTATGTCTGTGAGCTTTTTAAATTTTGTCTCTATTTGATTTCTTTCTCTTTCACCCATAAGAACAAATTCAATTGTTTCTTTGTCACTTTCATTATCTTCAAATGAACAGAGAAATGTATCACCAGAGGACAACAAATTCGTACCTGATAGTTCTTTTGCTTGTTCATCTTCATTTTGAGGTGATTTTGAATCTAAAGAGTTGCTTCCACATAAAGGCCAATCATCTCTCCCATTGTCACAGTTCCTTTGAGATGTCTTCTTCTTTTGAGGTGCTTTCTTCTTTAGCTTCTTTCCCATTTTTACTACGGATCTCCTTTAAGCGATCAAGCTTCTGCCAAAAGACTTGCTCTGATACCAATTGTTGGAAATAATATTGATAGCCGAGGGGGGTGAATCAGTATTTACAAATCAATAAGTTTTCATTTCCATAATGATATTTATATATGCTACTTCAAAGAAGGGAACTCGCGTGTACACGCAACTATTCTTAAGGCAACTAGCATATATCCAGTGAACTTATGATTTAGTTAATTCATCATATGTTGATCTTTAATTCATTACTTCATTTCTGTACCATTTTCCGCATATTATCCCATTCGGGATTAGGATTAGGGATTTTGGCTATCTTTTGTTGTTCCTGAGGAGTACCCACAAAAACAACAGTGCATCAATACTTTATTAAACATTAAATAGTAACCATGTGCAGTAATAATAGAATAAACCATCACACGCATGAACACCAAGAGTTAAGGTGGAAACCCAATCTGGGTGAAAACCACCTGCTGCTGTCATCTTTGTCTTCTTTTAAAAATAAGAAAAATTGTTTACAATATTGTATTGGTGCAGACTCGTACCAGTACGCAGGCACCCACCCGTAGAAGGCTACAACCTTCTCTCATTCTCCAACTTCTTCCGGAAGGGGGCTACAACCCCCTAATTCTTGTACTAGCCGATATATTTACTAATCTGTAGGCTCTGACCTATAGAAGGCTACAACCTTCACTCATTCTATAGTTGCTACTGGAAGGGAGATCCAACCCCCTGATCAAATTTCCAGCCACTACTAGTAGGAAGCTTCGACTTCCTCACTGAATGCTCCAACCATCAGTATCCTCCTGGGACCTGTTGATGCCTCGAAAATCGTTGCAACGACATTGGGGGATAACCACCCGGTCCGGACCTTAAAAGTAGCTCCTTTTCCGTTTGGTGTGGTGGCTCCGACTGTTCATCTAGTTCCAGTTACCTTATCCCTATTGCTATTGGTTTATAATGTATCCTTAACTACCAATAGACAGGGACATCAGATCACTTCTTCTTGCTGATCAGGCAAGAGAATGACCCTTAAGTTGATTTGGGTTCAGCCAAGCCACAACTAAAGTTTTGCCTCTTTGAAGAGAGGACTTAAAAGAATGTAAAATTTACTCTAAATGCAAGCTTATTCTATGATGCAAGCAAAAGAAACTAATCTAAATCCTATCTTAATCAGGCAGATATAGATCTAACCCAACTAAGAGCAAGATAATTAAAGTATTGGGATTTAGATATGTCTTGTTTATTATGAATATCAAGTTAATGAAGTAGTTCAATTAACTGATATTATGGAT
The DNA here is from genome assembly GCA_031772625.1 of Pinus tabuliformis. Classification (NCBI taxonomy): domain Eukaryota; kingdom Viridiplantae; phylum Streptophyta; class Pinopsida; order Pinales; family Pinaceae; genus Pinus; species Pinus tabuliformis. Next base: position 1,097,780,561 of record CM062809.1, read on the forward strand.
ATCAAAACACATCCTATTGAGACCTCTTAACTGAAATAATAAATCAACAACACTCAGGAAGTAGTTCACATAAATGATATTGATTATCAAATCAGCAAATCCAATAACTAAACAATAATATGTGGAAATAGTTCACAACATATTATCATTCAATAAATCAGTTTTAACAAGACAGATTTCTGAGTAAATAGTTACTCAGAAATCAGAAATTAATCCATAAGAACAGAGATACATGATACCAATATTGAGACAAACTACCCATATTGACAATAGTGCACAAACATGAATAAAATGACACATTACTGTTACCATAAAAATGAAACTGATATTTAAAATAGTAGTATTAAAAATACCAATTTATTGCATCCATTTCTCTGATCTTGGTCTCCAACAGTCCTTTACATTGCTTGAACTTCTGCCTTCAAAGCTAAAGCCACAATAGTGAAAACTCTGCCCCTCATACATAATTCAAGATACAAAGGAAAAATCCTCAATAATCCCCAGATCTGAGATTTTTCACTCCTCCCTCCTACAACTCTAAATTCCAATTACAATAGTGCTTTCATGGAGTCTAAAATTGCAGAGGAGAGCAGCCCTTTTTACATTCTGCAATCTGTTATTTATAATATTTGTGAAGGAATTTTGGAGAGGAGAGTTTGTTGAAGAGAAATCTGCCAAATATAATTTTACTTGCTCCTAATTCTGATCTTCAATTGCTGGAGCATTCTCATTGACTGAGATCTTTTTCCCCATATTCTTTCCACTGTTTTCCTGCAAAAAGAAATCAAAATAAATTAAAATGCAACAATAAAATCAATCATGGCATTGCTGGCATTTAAATCAAATCCAATCAAATTCTATAAAATATAAATTCTCTATTGATGTCTGGGATGATTTAATTGGCCAAGAATATCATTGACGAGTGAATTTGCAATTAGAAGAGGTTTTGGACCAATGAAAATGAAGAAAACAACTCAGAAAATTGATTTTGTTTTTCAAAATTCGAAGCTTGATCTTCTGCCTGATTTTTTGCCCAATAAATGATCAAATCTGTTGGTGAAACCTCCTCCAAAATGTTCTCCTTGATTTTCTCTTTCCAATGAGCCGTCCTGGGCCTCATTTGGCCAAGTAAAACTCATTCTATGAGCTTCCAAAGTTGATGAGTCAAATTTGGCACGAATCTGGAAATTCTGTTGCTGGGCTAAAAAGAGAATTTCAATTAAAATTTTAATCCTAAATTAGCATTCTAATTAATTATAAATTAATTGTTAATTATAAACTAAACTAATTATTTAACAAACTACTATTAATTAAAATTAATCTAACTAATTGATATAATCTATTTATAAATTAATTAATCTAATTAATAATTAAATTTTAATTTAATTTAATTAATTAAATTTTATATATTAATTAATTAAATTAATTTAAAATTTATTATTAAATATATAAACTATTTTAATTTTATCACTAACTAACCAATCCCTTTTCACTCATACGTATGAGTGTTAAAACTTTTAAAACAAAGCTTTTTAAAAAACTAAACTAAGGTAATGACCCCCATGTCCTTTGACTTTTGCAATTGGGATATCGGATCGGGGCAACGAGGGATATCGGTCCTTTTAAACTTTGGCACATGAAAAGTCCCGATGCGATATCGGCATCGGGTATGGCTTTCGGGCTTTTAAACTTTGGCACATAAAAACTCCCGATGCGATGCATTGAATGCCTATGTTTATCGGCGATCGGGGGTATGGTGTGTATCGGGATTTTTAACATATGTTCAATAAAACTTGCGACCCGATCCCCCGATGCGATGAAAATTATTTTATTGTTATTTTTATTATATTTTATATATTATTTTTTTTTATATTAAATTTTAATTAAATTAAATTAATTATATATTAATTTAATTTAATTTAATTAATATTTAATATTATTTTTTATATTCTGGTTTTATTCTAATGAAATTTAGTTAAGTAGTGAAATTGTTGAAACTACAGCCACTTAGATATTATGGGTTTTTTAAGGTTAATAATTGATCTAGAAATTGGAGTAAATTTCTTAAATCCCGACACTTAATGATTTCTCTGCATGACTAAAATGGAAAAAATGTTAGTAAAAACTTGCTACGGGTTAATATTTAAAATGAATGCGTTATTGAACTAATTTATTTACAAAATGCGATATTGTTCATTTTATGCATTTTTAACCCAGGTTAGATAAATGATGAGACTTCAAAGGAGTGCCATTTTCAAACCAGTTGACCAAATGAGGCGAAACAAGCGTCAATGAGAAGCTTATAAAAAATCGACTCTAACAAAGCAATCAAAACAAGAATCCAAAAAAATTGTAAAATTAACCAATGTGTAGTGCAATCAACTAAAATAAAAATCCAAAAAGGTGCTTAGCCAAAAAATTTATAGAAAGGGTCCCCATTATTCGAAGTGGACGCATCAATAATGGGGGGTGTTGTGTTTTCACCACAACAATTGGCGACACACGGGAGAAGAACCAGTTATCTCTGTTATGAATGAGATTTTCCTAAAATTGAAGTAAAAATAATTAAAGAAGAGAAATTTTGCGTGAAATGCTTGACTAGGTTCATTAGTCTGACTAAAAGCAAGAATCATCTAACTGTAATTTTCTTAAAATTCCTCATAAATTAAAATATTTCAAAACTCTATATCAGTCCTTAATTAGTTGTAGAGATAAAGCAGGGGTCACTTTACAGCTTAGCTTTCAAAATATACTCGTTTGTCACAGGTAGAGCCACTGCTGCCAGCAAACATCTATAGTTTCGACAGGGTTACCTTTTAATCATCAATGATTCAGAATCCCATCTTTTCAAGAATTATTGACCTAGAGATAAATCCATTTATATATGTATTACTTTTTATTATTATTTTTTTTTTTTTTTTTAAATCTTGAAAGCCATTGTCCTGGTTTGGTGGCCAGATAGTTGACAATGCCATTCACTAGTTAAAATTGTGCTGAACAAGCCGGCTCGTGATGAGACCCCTTGTCTTATAATTGTTTGCAATCATAAGCCATTACCCTGGTTTGTTTAGCAGTATTGGTAATGTCAGCCTATTTTTCCCCTATGATCATGGTAAGCAGGCTCATGATGAGACCTCTTATCTTTTAAGTTTAATTATATTTCTGGATTATACTCTAGAAAATAAGACTCTTTGGGACAGGGAGAATCATTGACTCCTTAAGAGTTAAGAATGACAATTCCAGAGTTAAAGGTGCTTTGCTGTAAAGTGTCTTTACTTGGTTATAAATAACTTTTCTTGACTGATAATAAAACTTTGAAAGGTCTTAATAAAATTTTGAAATCTCAAAATGATTACAGCTTGATGAAAAAGGAAATTTTCAGATTTTATGATACTTTGCCAACTTCTCTTGATTGGTAATCTCTTTCTTAAGTATATCTGCTTTTATAATAAGAAAATCAAACTCTACTAAAAGATGTAAGAAACAGCTAATAGGTGACTATTAACAATTTTTCTCCATGTATGCTGACCATTTTTAGGTAACAAGAAGGTCTTCCATATAAATCACGGCAAAGTCACCAAAATCAAAACTGAAAACCAAAAGAAAAGAATTCTTATGCTAAAGTGAAAAAAGAAATCAGCAATAAAAATAAAAACAAAGAAATCTCTAAAAATGGAAAGGAAAACCCAAGTCTCGCAAGATAAACTCAAACAAGAATGTTTATACCAATGTCTCCAACAATACGAAGAAAAAGAAAATAAGCATGTAATCATTTCTTCTTATGTTGAGATCTAGAAAAACATACCTTGCAGAGTTGTGAATGCTTTAGGCTTTTAGATAAGAGTGGTCGTAAAATTCAGCCACAATGAATAATTTCTGTTTGATATGAGTCTTCTTGTTTCCAAGCATCATCTTAATCATTTTCTAAAAGAAAATGAATGCTTAAAGAAACAGATTAAAGGTTCAGAAACTTCCTGGTGTAGCTGTTTCGATGAAGATTATCGCTGCTTCTTGAAATAAAGCCAGGAGAAGAGTATGGACTTTCGAAAATATGATCTGGCAGAGGATTGAAAGCTTTAAATGGAGAGCTGCAAAACAGAGTCTTATATCAACATAATTTAAAAACAAAAATGAATCTAGAATGATGAAATGGAAATTAATGAAAGTGGGTACATGAATCTTACCATTGGAACATTGCTTTTGATCTTACCTGAAAGGTATCAGTTTCTCCAAAGTGGCTGACTTATTATTTTAATTAATATTAAAAACATGAAGAAGTCAAACTAATCAAAATCATATAATCCCAAAATCATTATTTATTTTATTTAAACTAAAGCAAGCAGTAAAATGCAAAAATAGAATGCTTAGTGCTCAGGGGAATTGAAATAAAAGAAATGCATCAGAGATGAGAATGAGAATTTGCAGTAATGACTATTCCTCAAAATATTATAAGTTTAATATAAACTCCATGATTTGATAAATTGTCCAGAATCAAGACCAAATCCAAGATAATAAAATTTAAATATGAAGATAAAGGTCTTGAATTCCATTTATAATTATGGAATTATATATTTAAAACTAAAATGTATGAGAAATTGAAATGATTTAAATGTACTGCAAATTTGTCACCAATTTCCTTTTTCGCATAGTGATTACCCAAGGTTGCTTTAACACATCGCTTCATCGGATGATCCACGCAACATGTTTCTTCACCATGCTTTAAGTTTAATTCGCAAAACTTCACTTTTATTTCTATGCCATATATTGATTAAATGTTAATGGCTGAAAGGCATGCATTGGAAGTTCTCACATCAAAGGTTGCAACGGCAAATTGTTGATAAGAACATGTGCAATGAAATGAAGCGATCGCATCATTAAAGAAATATTATAGCGGGGATTAGAAAATATTTACATTGTGCTTCCCATATCGCAAAACGCACATCGCAGATTCAGAGAAGTGACTTGAGCATAAAAATGTGATGAAATGATTACACTATCGGCGATGCGATGGATGTCGCAGCTAATCGGTAATCGGGAAACTTTGGGTACCCGATGTAACACGGTATATTTTTTTGCGATGACGATATGCAATGAAGAGCGGACCCGATTACTTTTTATGATGGGATTTTAATAACATATCGGATCCGAGACATCGGCCATAAATAAAACTGCAAGGAAGCGATTGCGATATCGGCGATGCGATGGATGACGTAAATCGACGATCAGCAATCTTAAGCACTCGATGTAACACAATATGATTGTTGCGATGCCGATATGCGATGAATGATGTGGCTAATCGGCGATCGCAATCGGCAATGTTATGCGCACGATATAACAATTCTCAATATGCCGATCTGTGATGAAGAGTGGACCCGATAATTTTATGATGAAAATTTGATAACATATCGGATCCGAAACATCAGCCTCCTTTAAAGTTATACTCCTACCATTATTGCGATTGAACGGATGCGATATTTTTATGAATTTGATTTGAATTTCATATCGGGTCTGGAATTATGTGTTTATCGCAATATCGGTAAAGACGATTATTGGAGATCGGCGATTCATGTTCATGGAAGTATACTTCACTTGGAAAGCTCCGATATGCGAAATGCAATATGACATATGAGTAAGATAATACATCGGAGGTCTTCGATGAACAATTTGTGATCAAAAGAAATGCTAAGAACTACTTCTGATGAAATCTTATGATGCGAATGGTCTTATGATATTTCTTGAAATTTCAATTGGGTTTTCTAATGAATGAAAGCAAAGTTAAAAAATGATTAAATTCTAATGCATCACAAATAAAATTTCCCTGAGCCTGTTGCAAATTTGAAATGGTTTTACTGCTTATTTTATGTTTTGAAAAGAAATAAAAACCTACAAATAAAACAGAACACAAATCAAAAATAAACTAAGGAAAAGAGAAACTAATAAGAGATGAGAACGAACTTGCAAATGCGTACCTGGAAGGAAATTGTCTGCAAAAATTTTTACCTTATGAATCTTCAAACTCTTCCTTTGATTTATCAAAATTTTGACTTTGTTCAAAATCATCTCATCATTTATTCTAAATCTAAGTGTGCAATTAGCCTAAATAAAATTTGTTTATTCATGTACAGGGAATATAAAATTTATCATAAATAAATATGAAACTATGCTTCCCTTTCGAAGTGAAACAACAATTTATTACCTCTGCTCATTCCGAATTAATCTTGAGAAAAATCTGTATTGTTATAGTGACTGTTCAATAATACCTTTAGTAAAATAAAGATGACGCATTTTACAGCATGAGATAATAAACTAAAGATTAGAATGAGATTAAGCCACTAATTGTAGAAAAATATCAAAACAGATTTGAATGTGTGCACTTGGCAAAATGGACATCCTTAAAATCAGCTTTTAGCAAACTCCGAGGAAGATAATATAAACTTCATATGATTACCGTGAAAGGTTAGACTGACTAATAATGGTTGAATTAGAATTAAGCTTATCATAGTCAATCACACATCTCATGGGATAATGGGATCATGAAGCTTTTATATCCTTAAATCCTTACCGTATAAATTTCAAAAGAAAATCTTAGAAGGAAATCCCGAAATGAAGAAAAGTGGCTTTGAGGTAATCGATACCAAGTGCAACTTTTAATTGAATTTAATCAAGACATTATTCAAAATAAGCAGAGTTAAGGTATTGCTGCAAGAAATTTTAAAAGGCAAGCAAGAATTAAAACTTTCTGATAAGGAGAAAATGTTTCATTGAATATACATGAGAATGGTTGATTGCTTTGTTTTATTTTTAATCTACAGAGCTGTTGAAAATAAATTAACTACATAAAACAAACTAACTAAATTAATTCTACTCCTATTCTAACCATATACATGAAAATGACTAGGTATAGTCATATTTCCAGTGTAGCCATTTTCTCATTTTTATCCCCGCGTTTATGTACAATTCAAATGTTAGTAATAAAAATACAAATTTGATTAAACTAAGGAAAATAAATATGAAATCAGAATGTACAGTTATTGTCAGGAACTTAATTAAAATCTCTCTCTCCTGAAATTTTCTTTCCAATTGACTACCAATTGGATCATAAAAATCTGGATGGATTTCTATTAAGGATTGAGAAATGTTCAAAGGAAGAGATAACAAGCCAGATTGTGAAGATGAGCTTTTAGATTCTTTGACCTGAAAAAATTTGTTAGTGTTATGTACAAATTTAAATCATTGACAATTTTCCTTGAAGGAAAAATTTCCAAACAATTTTCAAATGAGTCAATGAAAAATGGATGGGAGCCTCTCAAATAAAATGGCAATTTATTAATTGAATTGAATTGCTGGCCATATTGCAAAAATACACTCTCTTGTTGATATTGCCTTTGAAAAAATAGAAGCTTCTGATGAAACATTAGCATTGATTTAAATTGGAATATTAATATCTTTTGATGCTGATGATTATAATATGAAACTTGAATTTCCCAATTGGGCAATGCATCGATTGAGTGTTTGATAGTAAGGCGCTCAATATGCCAGCGAAGAGTGTGAAAATTTTGCAAAATAAAATCAGAAAATAAATCTAAGTTTAAACAAAATAGCTGTGAAAGAAAAACTAAAATGAAATCATTATTTGTACAATTAATGTTACAGCACAACTGGGATTGTTTTGAAATGATTTCATTTTCACAAGGAATGGCCAGAATTATGGAATTTGGGTAATTTCGAATTCCGACTTGTGAAATAGAAAACGAATTATGATTATGAATAAGAATGGGAGTTTGATCCTCATATGAATCATAAATTGGAATGTTTTCTTGAATGGTGAAATCATGAAGATAATTTGATGCTCTAAAATGAGGATTAGTTGAGATAATCCCTAAATTGAAGCGTTCCTCATCCTCAAATGTTATTTGAATTTTATCATGAGGATTCCCTTGAAAATAATAGAAATCAACATCCTCAATGTCAGAGTAATCATCATAAATGATCTCACAAGATTGCCTGGAATTCCCTTCAATTTCATCCAATATACCAAAACAAGGAGGAACAAAAATCTCATGTTCATTAGTGGCAAAAGAATGATCAATTATTGTTTCTTTATCTTGATAAAAATTTAATGGTAATTCATTTAAATCATCATCTTTAATTTCTGAAATATCATTAATACCAAGAGGAAAAATATTACCATTATTGAAAATATCAGGCTAAAGGGAAAAATGTGAACCTGAAACAATGCATTTAAAACTATCTCTGTTTGAGAGCTCTTGTGCATTATGCTCATTGTAAATTTCAGATTGCAGATCATTTCTTTGGGTGCATATGCTTTCTTGAAGAACGCTGCTTTGCTGCTGTGATTTCGGCATTTGCTCGTCATGGAGAAATTCAGAAATTTGTACAGCAATTTTCATTTTATTTACTTTGATTGTTGCTTGTACTTGCTGATTTGCGATTTGATTTTCCGAATTTACTTCAAAGTAGCTTTCAGATTTCAAGGCGGCTTTTTCTCCAAAATTGTTGTTGTTGTCTTCTTGTATTTGATTAGAAATATCTTCTAAGCTTTGAGAAACCACTTCATCACAATTTATTTGCACATCCAAAATGGGATTCTCATTTATATTGGAAGGGGATGGAACAAAGCTTGAATCAATTTCATATAGATTGGGAATGGTTGGAAGAGAACAAATATATTTAAACCAATCTAATGATTCTTCTTCTGTAGGTTTATCTTCGTCCTTAAATCTTAAACAGTTCAAGTGAAATCGAATATGAAAATCATTAACAGACTCATTTTCAAACCAACGTAGATATTTAATTTCTTCACATACCTGTTCATAATCGTATCCGTCAAATTTACAAATGAAAATTGTAACAAATTGATCCCAGCTATGGATTGAGGCAACTGGAAGAGTTTTGCACCAGTTTCTGGCTTTTGCCGCAAATGTGAGAGTAAAAATTCTGCATAAGATGCCTTCATCAATTCCTTGAAAATCATAACTTGAAACATTTGAATAAATTGAAAGACATGGTTAAAAGCAGAAGAATTCCCCTTACCATTAAACTTTACCTGAGACAAGAGTCTTACCACTTCGGGTAGAGTATTGGAGGATGCATGTCCATGGATACAACTCCAAATTGGAAGTTTAAGAGGACCATCGCAATAAATAAAATATTAAAATTGAAAAGATTCCAATAGACAAAAATCTCAGGCCCTCCTTCTAGCGCCAAAAATGTTGATGCCTCGAAAATCGTTGCAACAACATTGGGGGATAACCACCCGGTCCGGACCTTAAAAGCAGCTCCTTTTCCGTTTGGTGTGGTGGCTCCGACTGTTCATCTAGGTCCAGTTACCTTATCCCTATTGCTATTGGTTTATAATGTATCCTTAACTACCAATAGACAGGGACATCAGATCACTTCTTCTTGCTGATCAGGCAAGAGAATGACCCTTAAGTTGATTTGGGTTCAGCCAAGCCACAACTAAAGTTTTGCCTCTTTGAGGAGAGGACTTAAAAGAATGTAAAATTTACTCTAAATGCAAGCTTATTCTATGATGCAAGCAAAAGAAACTAATCTAAATCCTATCTTAATCAGGCAGATATAGATCTAACCCAACTAAGAGCAAGATAATTAAAGTATTGGGATTTAGATATGTCTTGTTTATAATGAATATCAAGTTAATGAAGTAGTTCAATTAACTGATATTATGGATATCAAAACACATCCTATTGAGACCTCTTAACTGAAATAATAAATCAACAACACTCAGGAAGTAGTTCACATAAATGATATTGATTATCAAATCAGCAAATCCAATAACTAAACAATAATATGTGGAAATAGTTCACAACATATTATCATTCAATAAATCAGTTTTAACAAGACAGATTTCTGAGTAAATAGTTACTCAGAAATCAGAAATTAATCCATAAGAACAGAGATACATGATAACAATATTGAGACAAACTACCCATATTGACAATAGTGTACAAACATGAATAAAATGACACATTACTGTTACCATAAAAATGAAACTGATATTTAAAATAGTAGTATTAAAAATACCAATTTATTGCATCCATTTCTCTGATCTTGGTCTCCAACAGTCCTTTACATTGCTTGAACTTCTGCCTTCAAAGCTAAAGCCACAATAGTGAAAACTCTGCCCCTCATACATAATTCAAGATACAAAGGAAAAATCCTCAATAATCCCCAGATCTAAGATTTTTCACTCCTCCCTCCTACAACTCTAAATTCCAATTACAATAGTGCTTTCATGGAGTCTAAAATTGCAGAGGAGAGCAGCCCTTTTTACATTCTGCAATATGTTATTTATAATATTTGTGAAGGAATTTTGGAGAGGAGAGTTTGTTGAAGAGAAATCTGCCAAATATAATTTTACTTGCTCTTAATTCTGATCTTCAATTGCTGGAGCATTCTCATTGACTGAGATCTTTTTCCCCATATTCTTTCCACTGTTTTCCTGCAAAAAGAAATCAAAATAAATTAAAATGCAACAATAAAATCAATCATGGCATTGCTGGCATTTAAATCAAATCCAATCAAATTCTATAAAATATAAATTCTCTATTGATGTCTGGGATGATTTAATTGGCAAAGAATATCATTGACGAGTGAATCTGCAATTAGAAGAGGTTTTGGACCAATGAAAATGAAGAAAACAACTCAGAAAATTGATTTTGTTTTTCAAAATTCGAAGCTTGATCTTCTGCCTGATTTTTGGCCCAATAAATGATCAAATCTGTTGGTGAAACCTCCTCCAAAATGTTCTCCTTGATTTTTTCTTTCCAATGAGCCGTCCTGGGCCTCATTTGGCCAAGTAAAACTCATTCTATGAGCTTCCAAAGTTGATGAGTCAAATTTGGCATGAATCTGGAAATTCTGTTGCTGGGCTAAAAAGAGAATTTCAATTAAAATTTTAATCCTAAATTAGCATTCTAATTAATTCTAAATTAATTGTTAATTATAAACTAAACTAATTATTTAACAAACTACTATTAATTAAAATTAATCTAACTAATTGATATAATCTATTTATAAATTAATTAATCTAATTAATAATTAAATTTTAATTTAATTTAATTAATTAAATTTTATATATTAATTAATTAAATTAATTTAAAATTTATTATTAAATATATAAACTATTTTAATTTTATCACTAATTAACCAATCCCTTTTCACTCATACGTATGAGTGTTAAAACTTTTAAAACAAAGCTTTTTAAAAAACTAAACTAAGGTAATGACCCCCATGTCCTTTGACTTTTGTAATTGGGATATCGGATCGGGGCAACGAGGGATATTGGTCCTTTTAAACTTTGGCACATGAAAAGTTCCGATGCGATGCATTGAATGCCTATGTTTATCGGCGATCGGGGGTATGGTGTGTATCGGGATTTTTAACATATGTTCAATAAAACTTGCAACCCGATCCCCCGATGCGATGAAAATTATTTTATTGTTATTTTTATTATATTTTATATATTATTTTTTTTATATATTAAATTTTAATTAAATTAAATTAATTATATATTAATTTAATTTAATTTAATTAATATTTAATATTATTTTTCATATTCTGGTTTTATTCTAATGAAATTTAGTTAAGTTGTGAAATTGTTGAAACTACAGCCACTTAGATATTATGGGTTTTTTAAGGTTAATAATTTATCTAGAAATTGGAGTAAATTTCTTAAATCCCGACACTTAATGATTTCTCTGCATGACTAAAATGGAAAAAATGTTAGTAAAAACTTGCTACGGGTTAATATTTAAAATGAATGCGTTATTGAACTAATTTATTTACAAAATGCGATATTGTTCATTTTATGCATTTTTAACCTAGGCTAGATAAATGATGAGACTTCAAAGGAGTGCCATTTTCAAACCAGTTGACCAAATGAGGCGAAACAAGCGTCAATGAGAAGCTTATAAAAAATCAACTCTAACAAAGCAATCAAAACAAGAATCCAAAGAAAATGTAAAATTAACCAATGTGTAGTGCAATCAACTAAAATAAAAATCCAAAAAGGTGCTTAGCCAAAATTTTTATAGAAAGGGTCCCCATTATTCGAAGTGGACGCATCAATAATGGGGGGGTGTTGTGTTTTCACCACAACATGACCATGTTTCATAAATTTTCATACTGGATGCTCCTAGTACACAACAATACACATTAAGGCCTCGTTTCATCAAATTTTCATACTGGACCCATTAGTAACATTGAAGCTCACAATCAATACAACCATCAAATACATCTACATCAACCAACCATTGAAACCCAATCAATCTCTAATATAACTCAAATGCAATCATAAATCTCTGATATAATTGAAACAATCAATCGTTGAAACCTCTGACACAACTGAATCAAACAATCACTAAACCTCTGACACAACTAAATCAACCATTCATTCAAACTTAATCAAACTCAACCAATCAACTGGAACAGACAAATCACTGTAACCAATACACAAATCTGAACCTAGAACACTACATCAACAACCAAAACTAAATGTAACCTCAAAAGGCATGTGTCAAAATGTATACGCTCCTTTAATGAGGCAAACATGCATGTATATGCTACTTCCTTTTGCCCAACCTACGTATAATTCTAAAGATACTGAATCATAAAACCTCTGAACAAAAAACTGTATCAATCAGTGACATTCTGAAGATCTATTGTCATATTACAAAGTTCTAAACATATAGCAATGAGGATCACCCTTCTTTCTCAATCAATTCTTCAATGAGACACGAACTCTTTATGCATTCAGTTTTACATTCAGGTCTAAGAATACTTCATTAGCAGACAACAGTAAAACAGTAGCACTGATCTCATACATCAGTCATCCTTGAACATCAAGCTTTTCTTTTGCATATGCTACTTGGAAGAGTCAAACCAGCGTGTATACACACCTTTAACAAAGAGAACCATCATATAGATATCCAAATACTTACTTATAACTTCGCTGCAATTCTCGACTTCAGACATACCTAGATCATCACATTAAAGGATAAAACGTGGTTTAGCAATCAGATCTACCCCATCCATTATCAGATCACATAATGATAAGTCATTATGATCCTGATCTATCATTAGATCTCATCCATCATCAAACACTCAGGTGCATATTTAGTCTAGATCAAGCAAAGCATCATGATCCCATAACATGCATATTTTCCTTTGATCTAACACTTCATAAGGTATGCATTACTTGTGTGCTTAGCCCTTTGATCTTCTCCTCTTTATATACTTAGATTCTTTGTCAATACCTCAGACCAAAACCACTTAGGACCAATACCTTGGACCAAATACCTAAGTTCAATACCTCAGACCAAATACCTTGAAGCAATACCTTGGACCAAATACCTCAGACCAAAACCTTGGTTTTCCAACATGTACACGCTTGTCCTCTTGTGGGAGTGTGTGTATACGTATACGCCCTTTTTGTTTTGTGAACCAACGTGTATACGTTGTTATGACTAAGTGGACCTCCATATACTTCTTAAACTACTTTACATCAACCTTTTCCTTTACCTTCTTTATTATGATCAATAGACCTTAGTTCCATCTTCCTACTCTTCTGTACCAATGCCCTGTTACCTCTTAATAGACCTAATATTACACTGTAATTTTCCATATTAATTCTGAAATGATTCCTTTGAACTCCCCTTCATTTTTTCACATCTGTAAACACAACTGCCATGCATTTTGTCACATCTAATATCTCTCCTGTAGATTCATCTAGTTACGTAGATTCATCTAGTTACCATATACAAGTGACTTGTTCTACTACAAGTGGGTTGCCATCAAGTACAACACATGCATCATAATGCCAACAATCTCCCCCTTTGGACTTGATGGCAACCATGTTGTTGTTGATTACTGCAAGCTGTGGAAACTGTTAGAGATAACAACCAACACCAAATTACTCTCCCCCTTTGACATCAAGGGCAAAGGGAAAACCAAGATATTCTCCCTCTTTGATATCAAGGGCAAAGGGTTGACCAAAGTGAAGGATTTCATATCTGAATAGCTGAATATAAACATTGATCATGCTCCCCCTAGGCACATGCTGAATTCTCTGATTAAACTTCCACTTTGTACATGATGTGATGCACTAAACCATCCATGCTCCCCCTAAGCACATTCAAAGTCTGCAAAAATATTTTCCAAAAGAATAACATGACTCTATAACTCAACTATGTAAGTTTGACCTTCCTATTACCAATGACTCATACATACGTCAATCTCCCAACCAAGTGGGGATATACCAAATTTGACTCCTCGACCCAACCAAGTGGGGATATACCAATTGTTTATACATTAATGAAATATAGCAATTATTACATCATCCTTCCCATGCATAGTGGGGGTACAAATTACATCACATGACCAAAAAGGACTCATTAAAACACTATGACAGGCAAAGACATATTACTACATCATGGGCCTTTACATGACCTTAACATCAAATGATATACATGACATTTTTAACAAACACAAAAGACCTAAACAAGACCATGATAGTCATCAGCAACTATCATACACCATATATGATCTACACCATAAGCATCTGTCAGAAACATCTGGACCAACAACCTGTATATGTCCATCATTAGTTCCAAGATATGACAATGTAAATATCATCAACCTATGACAAAGTATGTCATATATAGATATCAACTCATCCTCTTGATCTCATCAAGATCAACTTGCTTCATTTCATTAGAAGAAATAGCCTTATCATAACCTTCCATGTCCAAACAATAACACAAAATAATTCACATCATATGTATGTGAAAACACCATAGTCATCATCTATGATCATAACATCATCATCAAGAACTGCATGATCTTTCCACAAGAACCCTCAATATATTAACCATATATCATCACTAGAGTACATCCCACATCTAATAAGCATTAACCATGATAATCAACATATGTGAGTATCAAACCTATCATCATAAAGTAAGAAGTCATCATCATTATGTGACTAAGTAAGCCATGTCTCTGAATATCCATGTCTTCAAATAGCTATGCTTGCAATAACACCATTTTCTTGACCAACCAACAATATTTATCAATATGCAACTTAAGTAATCATCCATGTATCCAGCGTATCGTATATTCATCAAAGTGATAGCAATATGTATCTGGAAAACCATGAGCTCATAGTCATTTGTCAATGTTTCTTGATACCATCAACAACAACTATGCTCAACCATGTGGGAGCCAAGAACTATAGGAATCTTGCATCATAACTGCACCATATGAACTTTATGCATCTTTGAAGGCATGATGACAGCAACATAAAAGAATTGGGTGGCTCATCATCAAATAATGAAGTTTTGTACTCAAGCTTTGTACTTCTCCTTGTCCTTATGAAGATCACCATGTAAGCAACATATATGTACTGTATGCATCATCAAAAATTCATCCACAATCATCCATAAATCTGATATGAATAACAACTATGTAACCCCAAGTAATACAAGTATCATCTGAGACTTCATCATAGGCAACTCATAACCGCAACATAGCATGATGTATCATTTAAATACTTTAGTCACATAAGCATCATCACTATTGACAAGAATCATTAGGTACCAAAGACTTCTAAACATAATGCCAATAATGCATTATTAGAAGTATAACATATTCTCCCCTTGAAACTGTGTCACCTATTCACTGTCAGATCTAATCATTGCATATATCAGTAAGAAATATCAAGGCATCATCACCAATCAAATATACATCAAGTCATCAACAAATTATGAGGATCAAAATCACTTCTAAATAACATCCAGAGATTGTAGTCATCAATCATCAAGACAGAAAATATAATTGATAATTTTTTGAATCATATCAAATCATTTTTCTGAGTCTATCCCACTACTTCTTCATCAAACCAAAATATACGCGATTGTGCAGCTTCTAACTCACTTATATTTGCGACTTGTCTTCAAGATAACTGTGTTTGATAATTAGAACACTGAAATTTTATACTTTCAGTTCCTCCTAAGTCTGTTCTATCTGCATACTGAGCTATGCCACATATTTCTGGTTGTACTTCCTTCTTCTTCCATACCTTGGAGTGTGATGATGTTTGCTTCTTCCTGCATTCTTTTGCTATATGCCCAAACTCATTACAAGCATAACATGTTATATGTTTCATATTCCCTCTATAGCAGTTAATGGCTTTGTGACCAAACATATTGCAAGAAAAACAATATCCCTTAAAGTACCTGGAAGCTAATGATCTTTCTTTGGGACGGTTATTAGCTTGAACCATTCTACTTCTGCATCTGGCTACAACATGTTGTTAGAAAATTATATATTACAGAGCAATGGAACACATAAAATATTGTAGAAATATAAACACATAAAACGCATAAAACAAGAGAAACGCAGATTGGTCTAGGTGGATATTGGTGGCCACCTGCCAAGTCCACTTGGACCCCCACCATTGTTTCTTTCAGCTTTTTAGTTTCCTTAATTGTAGCACAGTTTACTATTTTTAGAAGTTTTTCAGGTCCTGAACTTCCAGAGCCATTTTGAGGCCCTAAACGACGTTTTCTGGGAAAACTAGGAGCAGCATGGGTCCAATGACCATGTTGCTCTTCCCAAAGTTCGAGTTCTCAGATATATATTTCTAACGAGATATTGTGCACGTCAAACGGAGATCGTATGCCAAAGTTACGACCCCGAGAAGTTGATGTACCAATTTACCCAACGGGGCCCATAGTTTGGCGTTTCATCTTCTAGGGTTAGGTTTTAGGATGTTTGGGGTTTTCCCTTGTTTCTCAACAATAAATAGTCCTTCGAGCTTCATTGTGACACAGTTCAGAGGCATGTAGCAGTCACATCTCTTCTCAGAGATAAGCTACCATCGCCCTAGTGGGTTTATTTCCATTTCTGTTGTAAGCACATTTCAGTATTTTACATTAATGAAATGAAGTATTATTTCCGCTGCATCTTTGTGTATATGGTTATGTCTGTATAAAGTGGACTACGTTGCGGCAGGGAAGGGACCAAGACGTGTCGAAGTTCACCAATATTTTCCATACCCTTCGCACAAAGTTGGGTATCAAGGATTCGGAGCAGCATTTGGTACTCAAATACACAGCTACCTGCACAAGTACATCCAAGAAGAAATCGAATTCCTAAACATCTCCTCGCTCGGCACTACATACCGATATGCCGTCAGGGTCGAGAAAAAGTTTAAACAGAAGAAACAAGACTTTGGATCTGCGAATCCAAAACAAGGGAAAGGTTCCCCCAAACCATAAAACAAAGGACAAAGCCAAGGCGGGGCAGCCCAAGACAACCCGCCAAAGATGCAAGCAAAGAACAGTGCCGCGAAGCCGAAAAAGGACACATGAAAGTGGTGTGAGTTCCATAAGAGCTCCACTCACAACACAAGTGAGTGTCGGGCCAAGCAGTCTCTGGTGGCTGAGCTAAAGGTTTCAGAATCAGATGCAAGTTCTGACTCTGAGTCAGAACCTGACAAGGGTAATGACAAAGGGAAGCAGATTATCGATGCGAAGCCCAATGCCACCATTGCCACCATGAAGATCCAGAAAGAGGAACCCGAAGATCTAGAGGAGGAGGAGCATCTCTTCCACTCCCAGATGTGGGTAAAGGGCTCCCCGCTACAATTCATTGTCGACAACGGGAGCCAAAAGAACCTCATTTCGGCAGAGGTCGTGAAGCGGTTGGGCTTACCAACCACAGCACATCAACAACCGTACACCATCGGGTGGCTTCACCAAGGACAAGATCTTCACGTGAACCAAAAGTGTCACCTTCCATACAACATCAAGCCCTTCATGGATGAGGTATTGTGTGACATTGCTCCCCTTCAAGTTTGTGATGTATTACTAGGACAACCATACTTGTGGAAGTGACATGTTGTGTATGAATCAAGGCCCCATGCTATTATTGTTACTTTGGGAACTAAGTTGTACAGGATACCAGAGGTAGCACCGCCTACCGCCATCTCTTTGATTACTGCAAAACAATGCAATAATCTCATTTCCAAAACTGAGAAATTTATTTTCCTGATGATACGTAGACGGTTGCCATGACCTCCAGACAAGGCCTTTCCACACAAAAACTATAGATGGACACGGTCGTGGAGGAGTATGAGGACATCTTCACCTCCACCACAGGGGTTCCTCTGCATTTTCAAGTCAAGCACTCCATCGATCTAACCCTAGGTGCGCCACTGCCCAATGGACCAATCTATCGACACTCCATTCTGGAGAATGATGAAATCAAGAGGTAGATTTAGGAGCTGCTACAAAAAGGTCACATCCTTCCAAGTTCATCGCCCTGTGGGAGCCCGATCGTGTTGGTACAGAAGAAGGATGGGACTTGGAAACTCTGTATTGACTATCGAGCACTGAACAAGATCACTATCCGTAATAGGTAACCGATCACATAGATTGATGACCTCTTGGACCAACTGAAGGGGGCAAAATATTTTAGCAATATCGATTTGAAGTCAAGATATCACCAGGTACCAATCAAACCCTTTGATGTGTGAAAGATTGCCTTCAAAGCCAAGGAAGGCTTGTTCAAATGGTTGGTGATGCCTTTCGAATTGATGAATGCTCCTACAACCTTCATGAGGCTAATGGATGACATCTTGTGGCCATTCACCAACTCATTTGTAGTGGTATACTTGGATGACATCCTGATCTTCAACCAGACTTGGGAAGAGCACCTCCACCACATCCAACAGGTTCTCCAAACACTGCGGCAACACAAGTTATGTGCCAATTTGGAGAAATGCACTTTTGGCATGACCCAGGTTCAGTATCTTGGATACATTATTGATGAACATAGGATGCATGTGGATCCATCCAAGATCCAAGTTATTGGAGATTTTCCATCTCCAGCCACTCTGACAGAGCTCTGCAGCTTTCTAGGTCTTTCCAACTTCTACCGCAAGTTCCTGTTGGGATTTTCTCATATCACTTGGCCCTTGAGTCAAGTCACCAAGGGAGGAGCGAAAGAAAAATTCTTTTGGTCTGAATCTCAACAGAGGGCATTCACAGAGTTAAAAGATCGCCTCTTCATGGTACCTGTGCTTGCATTACCAGACTTGCAACAACCTTTAGAGGTTGAGACAGATGCCTCTGACTATGCTATCGGGGCAGCCCTTACTCAACACAGGCATCCAGTGGCATATCACAGTGAGACACTTTCAGACATAGTCTGGAAGTATCCCACTTATGACAAAGAGATGTATTCCATTATGCAGGCCTATCGACAATGGAAGCATTACATTTTGGGGAAGGAAAAGGTCATCCACACAGACCACCGACCCCTGTAGTTCATACAGATCCAAGGGAAATTGCAAAATGATCACCTTTAAAAGTGTTCCACATACTTGCAATAGTTCCATTTGAATATCAAGTATAAGAAGGGTAGCACCAATAATGTTGCAGATTGCCTTAGTCGACCACTGATCATGGCGTTAACCATTGTGCTCAACTCTTGTGGGCACGAGACTTCTGATTGGCCACTTCTCTACAAAAGTGACCTAGAATTCGGCCACACATACCAGACATAGTTGGAGGGTCAGCATGTTCCAGATTTTCACCTCCAAGATGCCTTGTTATGCCACCTGGGTCACCTTTGTGTTCCTTCAAGCGAGCATGCCAAGATGATTTGGGAAGCACACTACAGTCGGGCTGCTGGACATTTTGGGGTCGAGAAAATAGTGGCACTACTGCAGAAGTATTTCTATTTTCCAAATCTTTGACATGATGTCGGGAAGTACATCAGATCATGCACCGCCTGTGCCATTGCCAAACCAACCATCAAGAAGCATGGCCTCTATACCCCGCTGCCTACCCCTAGTCGACCTTGGAAATCCATCTCCATGGATTACATGTCAGTTCTTCCTTCCACTAAGCATGGAAACTATTGTGTTTTTGTGGTCGTCGACAGGTTCTCGAAGATGGCCATTATGGCCGCCTACAAGAAGAATATCATAGCAGAAGCCACTGCTAAACTCTTCTTTGAACGAGTGTGGGTACACTTTGGGATCCCATAGTCTATCATCTCAGATCGGGATAGCAGATTCCTTAGTACATTTTGGTCCAGTCTCTGGTTGATGCTTGACACCAAACTCACTAAGTCCACGGCCTTCCATCCTTAAACTGATGGCCAGATAAAGGTTGTCAACAGGATGATCATACACATTCTGCGCATGTACAACTCAAAGAATCCACGCACATGGGACGAGAGCCTCCCCTATGTTCAACACAGCTACAACTGGGCTCTCCACAGCTCGACTGGCCACAGCCCTTTTCAGGTGGGCTTGGGATTCCAACCACTATGTCCCATTGATGTGGCCATGCCAGTTGCAGCTACTCACGCAGATTCAGCTCATGTCTAGTCCGAAACAGATAAGGCAAAAAACTTCATTGAGCACATCCAACATATTCGCCAGCAGGTCCATGAAATACTGGAGAAATCAAATGCCAAGTACAAGCAACGACATGATCAACATTGGGTGCCACACAAGTTTCAAGTGGGTGACAAAGTCTAGTTTCATTTGCAAAAGGAACACCTTACCGGAGCCTATCGGAAACTCAGACCACTCTTATATGGTCCTTACACCATTACCAAGGCTATGGGAGGCAATGCATTTGAGCTCAGCATTCCCCCATTCCTTGGCCTGCACCCAATGTTCAATGTGGTCCACCTTCGGCCATACTTTCCACCATTACTAGACACATCCAACATTGCAAAACAGCTCACACCCATAGAGTTAAATCTAGATTGCATGGAACAAGCTACAAATGATCAGATCATGGACACATAGATCAAGCACACTCGCCAGCAGAATATCCAATTGTATCGCGTTGTCAAACAAGCCAACTCCTTTACCAGGGCAAGTCGCTCACAAGGGACCAAGTTCAACAGAAGTTTCCTCATCTCATGGAAGAACTCAACGCAATGGGGACCATTGCTTCCAAAGGGGGGAGGAATGATCCAGGTGGATATTGGTGGCCACCTACCAAGTCCACTTGGACCCCCACCATTATTTCTTTCAGCTTTTCAGTTTCCTTAATTGTAGCACAATTTACTATTTTTAGTAGTTTTTCGGGTCATGAACTTCCGGAGCCGTTTTGAGGCCCTAAATGATGTTTTCTGGGAAAATTGGAAAAAACATGGGTCCATGGATTGATATTTCTCCTCCCAATGTTGTAGTTCTTGGATAGATATTTCTAACGAGATATTGTGCGCGTCAAACGGAGATCATATGCCAAAGTTATGACCCCGGGAAGTTGATGTACCAATTTAGACAAACAAGGCCCATAGTTTGGTGTTTCATCTTCTAAGGTTAGGTTTTTGGATGTTTAGGGTTTTCCATTGTTTCTCAACAATTAATAGGCCTTTGAGCCTCATTGTAACACAGTTCAGAGGCATGTAGCCGCCACATCTCTTCTTACAGATAAACTACCATGGCCCTAGCAAGTTTATTTCCATTTCTGTTGTAAGCATATTTCAGTATTTTACATTAATGAAATGAAGTATTATTTTTGCTGCATCTTTGTGTATATGGTTATCTCTGTATTTTGTTGCGTTCCTGTTTAAATCCGGATCATAGATATACATGGTTCACCCAGTTTGGGCTACGTCCACGGAGAAACAGCTAGTCCTTCCTTTTATAATATCTAGCAAACTGAAGAGATACAACCTATAGCAGACCTATTGTAACTCCCTCTTCTCTCTCAATCTCCGCTCTCTTCCTCACTCAGAATGTAGATCTACATAGACACAATACAATTGCCTCATATATAGCGAGGGGTTGCCTTCTAGGGAAAAAACCCCTAAATTGAACATAACTTCTACAGTCAGATCTTCGCCTAATGAATGGCCCAGATTGACTACGAAATTACAAAATTTTACAAGGCAATTTTACATCTATTCTTAGCTTCGAGGGCACTTCCCCTGATTCCCCCACCAGGGGGGGCTCCCAAAGGTCGGAGTCGCCCCCCCCCCCCTGGACCCCCTGCAGCGAATATTTTACTCGCGGCGTTGCCGCCACATTACAAATTGGGGTCCAATGCGGAGATACCTTTGAATACAGAAGATAATCAATCTCCACACCCAACAATCTCCCACTTGGAGACTAATTATAGCAACTCCACCGCTGCCTCATTTGCTGGACAATGACTCCACTTTGGACCTGGTTGTTTCTCAAATTCTTCATCATACTTGAAGACCAATTGAAACTGAGAAGATTCTCAGTTTCTCCTTGGTTACAACGTTTGTTAACATATCTGCAGGATTCTGGCTAGTTTGTATCTTTTCCAGCTTCAACTGTCCATCTTCCAACGCTGACCGTATGAAATGGTACTTGAGTTGTATATGTTTAGTCTTGGAATGAAATGAAGAGTTCTTTGCAAGATGTATGGCACTCTGGTTGTCACTATATAACTTGCCCAACTCTTGCTTCTTACCCAATTCATCCAGAAACCTTTGTAACCAAATCATTTATTTAATAGCCTCTGTAGCAGCAACATACTCTGCTTCTATTGTTGAGAGTGCAACAACACTTTGCAGTTTTGAGACCCAATTGACAATTGTTTCACCTACAGTAAACACATACCCTGTTGTGCTCCTCCTATTATCTCTATCACCCGCCATATCTACATCAACATATCCCTGTAGAGCAATGTTTGAACCACCAAAGCATAATGCTTTATTTGTGGTACCTCTCAAATACCTGAGAATCCACTTCACCGCCATCCAATGTTATTTTCCTGGATTGTTCATGTACCTGCTTACAACTCCCACTACATGTGCAATATCAGGCCTTGTGCAGACCATTGCTTACATTAGGCTTCCAACTGCTGATGCATATGGAACTTTAGACATATGAGCCATTTCTTCTTAAGTCTTGGGACACTCCTCCTTACTTAATTTGAAATGGCTAGCCAAAGGTATACTAACTAGTTTTGCATTCTGCATATTAAACCTTTTCAACACCTTTTCTATGTACTCACTTTGAGACAATGTTAATTTGCGATTCTTCTTGTCTCTACTTATTCTCATACCAAGGATTTGTTTTGCAACACCCAGATCCTTCATTGCAAATGAGTTTGCCAATTTTGTTTTGAGCACATTTATTTCCTGCATTTTAGAACCTACAACAAGCATGTCATCTACATACAATAACAATATAATATAGTTTCCATCATTTTTCCTTTTGAGATAAACACAATGATCCAAGTGACGTCTAGTATAACCTTATTAAGACATAAACCTGTCAAATTTTAGATACCACTACCTTGGAGCCAGTTTAAAGCCATACAAGCTCTTCTTCAACCTGCACACTAGTTTCTCTTTCCCTTTTACCTCATATCCTTGTGGTTGCTGCATGTATATCTCTTCCTTCAAATCCCCATGGAGAAAGGTTGTCTTTACATCTAACTACTCAAGATGCAAATCTTCAGCTGCTACTAGACTTAAAATAGTTCTGATTGAAGTTCTTTTAACAACAGGATAAAATATATCATCAAAGACTATACCCTTTTTCTGTGCAAACCCTTTCACCACAAGTCTAGCTTTATACCTTTTTCTACCTCCATCTTCTTCCTTCAACTTGTAAACCCCATTTATTCTGCAATGTTGTTTTACCTGCAGGCAACCTGACTAAGTCCCAAGTCTGGTTATGTGCTAAGGAGTCCATCTCTTCTTTCATCACTTGCTCCCACTTCTTCTTGGTTTCTACCTGTTTATTCAATTTAGTGTGTCCTAAATTGCTACATTAATTATCAATCCGAGAGTCATAGACTGATGAAGTGTGGCGCACTATATGTGCAAGACAACACCTTTCTTACCTTTTTATCGTTTTCAATTTTTATTTTGTTTTGGGGGTTTTTATCTTCGTTTATCTCCTAATATGAATGGAAATCCTATCGCTGAGTTTTAAGAATACTCTAGAAGGCAAGTATGGATATACATTTTAAGGCAATTATGTCTTCTATAACGATTTCTAGAACTTAACACTTCAGAGGGTCTTACATAAAACTAGTGGTGAAATTAATACTTGAACAAGAATAAAAATGTGTTGCTATTCAAATCAAGAAAATAATGAACTACTGATCATGAAACCATTATCTCTGTTGTTGTCTAAATACAGAAAAATGAATTAAGCTACTACACTCAAACAAATCAAAAATTGTGATCTAGTAAAAGTAAAATCAATTCACATCATTCATAGTCTGATACCTCGCCAAGTAGTCTAAGCTATGGCTTTCGGAGATAATGTTAATGATATGAGAAAGTTGATGTCTAATTGTAGAAAAGTAAAACTAAAATCAAATCACATCATTCATAGTTCGATACCTCGCCAGGTAGTCTAAGCTATGGCATTCGGAGATAATGTCAATGATATGAGCAAGTTAATGTCTAATTGCAGAAAAGTAAAACTAAAAACAAATCACATCATTCATAGTCCGATACCTCGATAGGTAGTCTAAGCTATGGCTTTCGGAGATAACATCAATGATATGAGCAAGTTGATGTCTAAACTAACTAACAAAGCAAGTAAATAAGACTGAAATCAACAAAACAGAACTGGAATTAAAAAAACTAAGAAAAGCAAAGTCAGCAGAGACGTTAATTCCATGTCACTAATTATTGCGAAAATTGTATGAAAATGCCCGAGCCTACTCTATCCTATAACATACACACACTGATCAGTGTTAACAACAATATACATAACTTAAAAAATCATGTACATGAATGAAATGTTAATACCATAGCAAATGAAATATACACAGGTGGATAACTATGAAATATGTGCAATGGAAATAAAGAAACAATGCATCAAAACTTTACATCAATAAGGAAAACGAAACCTCAGTGTGCAAGGGCCCTCTACACGGCCTTGGTCAATAGGCTATCAGTCAAGAATTATGCTCACGTAGTCATATAAAAACAGAGTCTTCTTTATAATTCAAAACAGAGGAAGAATCCTCTCGTTACCACAGTGGGATTAGTGTCACGGCACAGTAGACTTAACAACAAAATTACATCAACAAAAGACTAACTCTATGCGTTTGGAAACACGTTATTTATAACAAAAACTTCATAACTATTTTCCTGTGAAACTACGTCAATAGAGAACACGTAAAAGACAGCGTCCATGAATTTAGCATAATGGTTGTCGAGATTATTCAATCAATCAAAAGTGGTTGTTGGATTCGCATCGTCGGGTAGTCTACAGCTGTCAACATGACCCCAGGGATCTAGGAACGACCACGAATCCTTCACGTGTTTGAAAATGGAGTCCTGTTGCTGTAGGACTTCTCTTTTTGACCACCGCTTAACCACCGTTGACCACGGCTTTCCTTGATGAATTCGGCTGAACCAATAGGACCTGATCCATGTCCAGGTCATTCCTGATCTACCCACGTTTCCTATTTTGCCTGATGACACCTGCAACCTGGAGCTTAACAAAAACAGCTGTGGAAAGTTGAATCAACTGCGAAAAGTGGCTGCATTCCACAGCTAATGAGCAAAATCTAAGTCAAACAGCAAACACAAAAACATAATTAGAAAACCACTTGAATGCTCTTTTAAAATCAATATGCAATGATTTTGATAGCTTATGAGGTCCAGGTGAGGGGAAAAAGTCTAGGAAAGTGTGTAGGAGATATGTAGTTTTAGGACTCAACATACCCCCACTGTGAAGGTGTTGCATGTCCCCATGCAACCAAAACTTTGACCCTCCTCCTTTCAGTTCATGTGTTCTGAGACCTCTGCCAACACATCCAGCCTTCTTTTCTTCTTTCTTGGGACCACTTTCATCCTCGGCTTCCTCATTAGGCACTTGAACTTGAGGTTGATGAGAGCCCTGCTCAACCTCCTATTCTTTTTCTTTAATTTTCTATTTTTCTTCTGCCATAGCCTAAGATGCAACATGGTGTTGTCGTGAATAATCTTATCTAACATACCCAGTTCTTTCAATGTTTCATTTTCTCTTTTTATGTGTCTATTTAGGACCTCTAGCTCAAAAACTTCTTGTTTTAGTGATTGGATTTGAGCTTCTTGGGATGTATTAGGCTGGGCAGATGAAGTGCCTTGGTCTGTGGCAGTTTTCTCCAATGTCTCAATATAATAATACATTTCTTGCTGGATTGGATCTATCTCAGGTGTAGTCTTCCTTGGGTTGTCCCCAAAATCTGGTTGAGAAGGACTATTTTCAAAATCTGGCTGAGGAATAGGAGTATGGTGTGGGCCACGGCCAGGAGGGATTGCTAAAGGTTGTTCCGGTGGTTCCTTTTCAATTGCGGATACCCTTCCATAAATTTGGGCCCTTCTGGTTCTGCTCTTAACAGAGGACCCATTCATTCCCTGCTTTAAAATACGTCTGCATGAGTGATAGACTGACAGGGATGAGACGGTTGTGCTTGCGGGGGATGTAGAAGGACTATGGAGAAAAACCAGTAGTCGTAAATGGAAGAACAGAGTTCTCAGAATGAAGGCTTATGTGAGCAGACCAACAATACAAATGCAACTTTGATGGGGCAATATGGAAATAGAGTGAGCCCGGCAGAGTTTTGAACTAGACAGTTGCGGAATAGACGTTAACGTGCTCACAAAATGGCTATAGAATTTGTGCGGTAGGAAAGAGCCATGACCAAATCGATCACCTCCTCATAATTACCTGGTTTAACAGGTGGTGTCATAGTACGATTAAACACGAGTTAAGTTCGGAGATGGGTCATGAGACCGTTAAAAATTAATGCAAGGTTCGTGGTGGAATTATGTAAAGGCCATGGAGCGGTTATGGAAGCTATCAAGGTGAAGCATTACATATAATGGAGCCGGTGGTTTCATAACTATGTAAAATGTGCTTTAAAATGCTATTTGAAATGAACTTCGCTGATACCTTTGGAACTTACCACTTCCGTCCACTGACCTTTGATTGGTTGCTTCCTGATAATGCTTTTAGGTGTTTTATATCTTTAGAATATATTCCTTTACCATAACTGTATTTGTTTTTTCATTATCATTTAACTAACATCTGACTGTCAGTTTTGAATAACAGAGTGATGGCTGCAAAATCAGCTTCTAGCTGCGGAAACTAGGTTCAACTGCGGAAACTGACACAGTGATCATATGATGAATGGAAATGGATAAATGATGACTGAGTGAATGAAAACTGGTCATAAAAGGAATTTTATTGGCGGAATGAGATGATGAAATGAAATGAAATGAAGTGAAGTGAAATGAGGTGAAATGAAGTGAAGTGAAATGAGGTGAAATGAAGTGAAGTGAAACTATGAATACAATGAGAAAAGATTTTATTATTTTTTTTTGTAAAATATAGAGCATTAGGAGTTCCTGATTTTCACCCTGTATTTTCTGTATAAAACTGCCAATCAGTGATTGGTTTTCAGGCTTATACACATTATCATTATTATCATTATTATTATTATTATTATTATTAACAGAAAAGAACAAAGGCTAGGCTGGTGGAGAAGAAGGATTCTTCTTCACCAACCTTATTGCAGTACTATCTTGAAAGATTTTGACAAATTCCTCTTTTGAGAGTGGCTTATGATAGATCTTTAATCTTGGCCATTCACAATAAGAGGAGTTTGATGTTCATCAATGGTTTTGATTCTTACTGCTCCATTGCTAAAGATTTTGTCAATCTCATATGGCCCAAGCCAATGAGTCTGAAATTTTCCTTTGAAATCTTTAAACTTGGAATCGAATAGCAATGCCCAATCTCCTTCTTGAAACTTTTTCTCCTTGATGTATTTTTCATGCCACTTAACTCTTTGATATTGAACTAGATCAGTTCTTAGGATTGCTTCTTGTCTGATCTCATCTAGCTCATTCAACTGCTTCTTTCTATGCTTTTGGGCTTCTGATAGATCCATTCCCAACTGAACTACCATCTTGAAATTTTTGACTTGGAACTCAATAGGAGGAGGACTTCTTTCCCATAAACAAGTTCATAGGGAGAATGTCTTGTTGTATTTCTCCTTGTAGTTCTGTAGGCCCACAAGGCTTCAGGAAGCCTTTCTGCCCAATCTCTTATGTGTAGATGAACAGTCTTGGTGATGATGACTTCAATAACTTTGTTTGTAGACTCCACTTGACCATTTGTTTGCGGATGGTAAGGAGTAGATTTTTTGTGCTTGACTTTGTATTCTTCCATCAGCTTTTCCACCAGGTTGGATGTGAATTGACCTCCCTGATCTGTCATAATTTCTCTTGGAACACCAAAGCGAGTAAAAATATACTCATAAAGAAAACTAACAACTGAATACTCAGTAGCAGAAAATAATGTTTTGGCGTCTACCCATTTAGTGACATAATCAGTACATACCAATATTTACTTTCTTTGTTTAGATGGTGGGTTAATAGGTCCAATGAAATCTAAAGCCCATTTTTCAAAGGGTTCGATGAGTACCTGTGGCTGGAATGGCATTTCATTTGAAAGGGTAAGTTTCCCTACTCTTTGGTAGCTCTCACACCTTTTGACATATTGTTTTGCATCTTTGAAGAGGGATGGCCAATAATATCCTAAAGAGAGGATTTTATAGGCTGTCCTTTTGTCAACAAAGTGTCCGTCGCATGGTTCATCATGACATGCTTCGAGGATATCAGGAATTTCATCTTCCCTAACACATCTTTTGATCACAAGATCTGGCCCTGTTTTAAACATTTCGTTAGAAATCCATGAATATTTTGAACTCTCCTGAATAATCTTTCTTCTTTCACCAAGAAATAAATGTGGAGGTAGTTTCCCTGTAACCAAATATTTAGCTATATCTGCATACCAAGGGGTCTTAGTAGTTACTGCAAATAAATATTCATCAGGAAACTTTTCCTCTACAGTAGAATCTTCTTTAGTATTCTGAATCCTAGACAAGAAATCAACTACTGTATTTTGTTTCCCTGATCTATCCAACACAATAATATTGAATTCCTGTAAAAGTAGGAGCCACCTTGTAACTCTGCCATTAGTAATATGTTTGTTCATTAGATATCTAATTGTAGAATGATCAGTATGAATAAAAGTTTCATAGCCTGTTATATAATGTCTGAACTTATTGATTGCATGAACAACAGCTAAGAACTCTTTTTCAGTCACAGTATAGTTCAACTCAGTGGGAGTTAAATTTTTACTGGTATAGTAAATGGCATAAGGAACTAAATCTTTTTGACCCAACACAGCTCCTAAAGCTGTATCTGAAGCATCTGTAGAAATATGGAAAGGAAGTTTCCAATTTGGTCCTCTCAAGATAGGCGCTTCAGATATTCTTGTTTTCAAAGTTTCAAATGTTGATTGGCAATCAGGATCCCATTTGAATTCACAGTATTTTGTAAGCAGTTTGAAGAGTGGAGATGCTATTTTAGTGAAGTTTTCTATAAATCTTCTATAGTATCCAGTGAATCCCAAAAAACTTCTAACATCTTTTTGACAATTTGGAATAGGAAACTTGGAGATGACTTCAACTTTTGATCTATCAACTTTAATCCCATCCCCTGAGATATGATGTCCTAAAACAATACCTTCAGTAAACATCATAAAGAATTTTTCATGGTTTAGTGAGAAGTTTGTTTCTTTACATCTTATAAGGGCATTTTCCAAGTTTTCTAATGCCTCTTCAAACAAATCACCATAAACTGTAAAATCATCCATATAAACCTCTACACAATCATGGATTAGATCAGAAAAAATTCCTAGTACTGCTCTTTGGAATGTTGCGTGTCCATTATATAATCCAAAAGGAAGCACTCGATAAGCAAAAGTTCCCCATGGACAGGTAAATGTGGTCTTATCCTGATCTTCAGGTGCTACCTAAATTTGATTATAACCACTAAAACCATCCAGAAATGAAAAGTAATTTTTGCCTGCTAATGTATCTAATACTTGATCGATAAAGGGCAAAGGAAAGTGATCCTTCAAAGTTGCTTTGTTTAATTCCCTGTAATCAATGCATACCCTCCATTTACCATTCTTTTTGGGTACTATAACCAAAGGAGAAACCCATCAGCTATCTGAAATTGGATAAATGAAGTTTACATTGAGTAGTTTTTGGAGCTCTTCTTTCACTATTTCCCTGAGATTTGGATTCATCCTTCTCTGAGGTTGTCTGATTGGTCTACTGTTTTCCTCGATATAGATCTGATGGATGTAAGTCTTAGGGTCAATATCTTTCATATCAGTATACTCACATGCAAATGCAGTGGAATGTTTTTGCAAGATTTTGGTTAGCTCTTCCTGTTGTGATTTTCCCAAATTTTTGTTGATATTCAATGTTTACCTGGAAAAATCTCAATGGTAGAACTACTTAACTCTTCCATAGAGTAAAGAGACATTTGTCGTGATGATAAATACTCAATATCAGAATCTAACTGAAATTGTCTGTGGTCATATTCTGAAGATGTTTCAAAATTTTCCAATGCGTTCAGAATTTGACTATCTTCACTAATTTTAGAAATGGTAAAGACAGGTTGTATACTGTCCTCATCATCGGCCCATTCATTGTCTCCTACTTTTGTAATTGCTTTTGATGGAGGATACATATTGAATTTCTTTGTCGAACTACCATCAGAAATGTACATATCTCCAAATCTACAACTAATGAAAGCATCAGTTGTGGCTAGCCAAGGTCTTCCTAAGATGAGTGGGTTCCCTCCTAAATTACCCTTATGAGTCAAAATCATGAAATCTACTGGATATTCCCAAGAATCTAAGGAGACTGAAATATCTTCTAATACACCATCTGGTTTGATTATTGATCTATCTGCAAGTTGCAGTGAGGTGGGTGTAAAAAGAAGATTAGGAAGTTTAAGTTGTTCCATAGTCTGTCTACTCATAATGTTGATAGCAGCCCCTAAGTCAATCAAAGTATTTGGAATTTCTATCGCATTTATATGTGTCTTGACAATTGGACTACCTGGATCTACATATTTCTGCATGGTAATTTTTCCCATCATGATATTTGCAATTTTTTCTACCAAGTGGATTCTTCTTGTATCTCTTGGTTTCCTTCCTAGTCTTTTGAGACTCAACTCCTTTATTCTTTTTGCTAGAATAGGAATCTCTTTAATGGCTTGTAGCAAGGGAATCTTGATACAGACATTCTTTAATTCATCTAGAAAATCATAGTCAAGAAACAAGATTTGTTTTTCCACCCCTTTGTCAATTTGTAATCTTTCAGGGAAAGGAGGTGTGGATGAAGATGCAGGTTGCTCAACTATAGGAGTTGTGGGGGTTGACTCTTTTTCTTTTTCTTTTTGAATGTTTGGGTTTTGAAGAGATACTTCCTCAGAACCTTCATTTGCTTTAAGAGAATCCTCCTCAGAGGAATCTTGCTCTTGAACATCTATAGAAGGTTTTTCTAAAACTCTACCAGACCTGAGTTGTACATCATTAAGAGGAACAATCATATAGGTAGGAAATTGTTGTCCTTCTACCATGTAAGCATTCTGAGGATTTTTATTGTTGGGATTTGGCAATGGCTGGGCTGGTAGTTGATTTGTCTTTTGTTGAAATGGAAGCAAGAGTTGAGAATTTGGATTTTGTTGAGAAGGTTGTTGTTGCGGAAATGGTAATGAAAGTTGTGGGTTTTTATTTGGAAGTTGTGGATTTTGTTGATTTTGAAAAGATGGAGGATATTGATAAAATTGAGCAAATCTCCCATAAGGATTTTGCATCCCTTGTGCCCATGATTGGTATGGATTTTTAGACTGGGGCCAAGGTTTTTGCCAAGAATTCCAATTTGGTGGAAGTTGAAAGTTCATAGGATTGTTAAATCCTTGATTTTGTGGCCCCTGCCATGGTCTTCTTGAAACAAAACAAAGGGACTTTACTGAATTTGGATCTTCTTGAAAGACAGCTTTGAGCCTAGGAATTGAAGGACAATCCTTGGTCTCATGGATTTCTAAGCAAATCACACTTGTTTCTACAACTTTTGCATCCAAGGGACATTCCCTTAAAGCATGTTTCTTTCTACATTTTGGACAAAAGATGGCTAAGGCTTCGGCTTCTTCTTTCTGTTTGTTTTGTATTTTAAGGGTGTCTAGTTGTTCACTAAGGCTCCCTAGAATATCAGTTTTGAACTCATCAAGCATATTGCCAATCTCTTACCCTACTTACTGATCTAGTTGCAGATTTTTTTGCTCTAATAAGAGAAGGATCTCTAGGCCCTTTTCCAGTTTTAGATTTTCCCCTTGAGAGATGGACACATAATTCTGTTATGTCATGGAGTGGAAGTTGATAAATATCTCCCTTCCCCATCATGTTTAAAATATCTATCCATTCATCTCTAATGGCTTTTAATAGAAGGGATTTCAAGGTTTCCTCATCTAAATTACTCATTTTTGCTCTCTTTAAGTTGTGTTGAAATCTTTCAAGTAAATCCTCCAAGTTTTCATCTTTTTTTTACATCATCTTAAATACCTCATCCTTATGATTGGTGGGCATACAATAATCCATGTAGCTATCCAAAAATGTTTGTTTCATATCATTCCAAGTCCTAATAGATTGAGTGACTAATCCCATGAACCATTTCAAAGTAGCTCCTTTCAATGTTGAAGGAAACAGTTTGAGTTTTTGAGAGTCTTCCATATAGTCATAGGTTCGGCACAAGACTTCAAACTCACATAGAAATGTTTCAGGATCCTCACTTCGCAACCCATAAAATTTTGGGAGGACAGATGGTGAAATTTTTTTCATTGTTGTATGGGTTTCCTCATCGGCTATAGGGAATCCAAATGAGTTATCTCCATCCCTATTTCCCCCATTGTTACCTTTACCTCCTCCATTGTTTCCTCTTCCTCTACCTCGACCCCCTCCTCCAAATCCATTTACTACTTCCTCTATCATGACAGTTTCCTCAGAGTTCTCAGAGTCCTCTGGTTCTTCTATTAATGGCGAATGAGGAAGAGTTTCTCTCTCCTCTTCTTCAGGTGTTTCTACTTCTTTGATTACAATATGTTCCCCTGTAGAAGTGAATAAAGGTTCTTCTCCTAGATCAGATTTAATGGATAGTGTGGGAGAGTCTCCTAATTCAGCTGCTACCCCTTGAATTCTAGGAATCCTAAGGCTGGGAGTATGAGTCGGAGATGATGGAGGTGTATCTTGTCTATGCCTTGAAGTAGCTGGAGTTGTGAAAATCGAACTTTTGGCCCTAGCTATAAACCTTCCCCTAGAATCTCTTGCTCTATGCATGTCATTTTTTTTATTTTTATTTTTCAAGTCGGGCTAATAATTCTCTTTCTGATCTTCCAAGTCACACTAGGTGCAAGAAGAGAGCATAATCAAGAAATTATTGAACTAATAACTCTTTTTTCTGATCCTCCAGATCACACTAGGTGCAAGAGGAGAGCATACTTCAAGAAGTTATCAATTTTCCCTTCTTCTTCTTTTATGTAAGAGATCGGCTACCTAGTTACACTTCCTCGGCAATGGCGCTAAAATGTTTAGTCAATTTAGTGTGTCCTAAATTTCTACATTAATTATCAATCTGGGAGTCGTAGACTGATGAAGTGTGGCGCACTATATGTGCAAGACAGCCCCTTTCTTACATTTTTGCCGTTTTCAATTTTTATTTTGTTTTGGTGGTTTTTATCTTCGTTTATCTCCTAATATGAATGGAAATCCTATCCCTGAGTTTTAAGAATACTCTAGAAGGCAAGTATGGATATAGATTTTAAGGAAATTATGTCTTCTATAATGATTTCCAGAACTTAACACTTTAGAGGGTCTTAGAACATACTAGTGGTGAAATTAATACTTGAACAAGAATAAAAATGTGCTACTATTCAAATCAAGCAAATAATGAACTACTGATTAGGAAACCATTATCTCTGTTGTTGTCTAAATACAAAAAAATGAATTAAGCTACTACACTCAAACAAATCAAAAATTGTGATCTAGTAAAAGTAAAATCAATTCACATCATTCATAGTCTGATACCTCGCAAGGTAGTCTAAGCTATGGCTTTTAGAGATAACGTCAAAGATATGAGAAAGTTGATGTCTAATTGCAGAAAAGTAAAACTAAAATCAAATCACATCATTCATAGTCCGATAACTCGTCGAGTAGTCTAAGCTATGGCTTTCGGAGATAACGTCAATGATATGAGCAAGTTGATGTCTAATTGCAGAAAAGTAAAACTAAAATCAAATCACATCATTCATAGTCTGATACCTCGCCAGGTAGTCTAAGCTATGGCTTTCGGAGATAACGTCAATGATATGAGCAAGTTGATGTCTAATTTCAGAAAAGTAAAACTAAAATCAAATCACATCAGTCATAGTCCGATAACTCATCGAGTAGTCTAAGCTATTGCTTTCGGAGATAACGTCAATGATATGAGCAAGTTGATGTCTAATTGCAGAAAAGTAAAACTAAAATCAAATCACATCATTCATAGTCCGATACCTCGCCAGGTAGTCTAAGCTATGGCTTTCGGAGATAACATCAATGATATGAGCAAGTTGATGTCTAAACTAACTAACAAAGCAAGTAAATAAGACTGAAATCAATAAAACAAAACTGGAATTAAAAAAACTAAGAAAAGAAAAGTCAGCAGAGAAGCTAATTCCATGTCACTAATTATTGCGAAAATTGTATGAAAATGCTCGTGCCTACTCTATCCTGTAACATACACACACTAATCAGTGTTAACAACAATATACAGAACTTGAAAAATCATGTACATGAATGAAATGTTAATACCATAGCAAATGAAATATACACAGGTGGATAACTATGAAATATGTGCAATGGAAATAAAGAAACAATGCATAAAAACTTTACAGCAACAAGGAAAACGAAACCTCAGTGTGCAGGGGCCCTCTTCATGGCCTTGGTCAACAGGCTATCAGTCGAGAATTATGCTCACGCAGACATATAAAAACAGAGTCTTCTTTATAATTCAAAACAAAGGAAGAATCCTCTCGTTACCACAGTGGGATTAGTGTCATGGCACAGTAGACTTAACAACAAAATTACATCAACAAAAGACTAACTCTATGCATTTGAAAACGCGTTATTTATAACAAAAACTTCATAACTGTTTTCCTTTGAAACTACGTCAACAGAGGACATGTAAAAGACAACGTCCATGAATTTAGCATAATGGTTGCTGAGATTATTCAATCTATCAAAAGTGGTTGTTGGATTTGCATCGTGGGGCAGTCTACAGTTGTCAACATGACCCCAGCGATCTAGGAACGGCCACGAATCCTTCACGTGTTTGAAAACGGAGTCCTGTTGCTGTAGGACTTCTCTTTTTGACCACCGCTTGACCACCATTGACCACGGCTTTCCTTGATGAATCCGGCTGAACCAATAGGACCTAATGCATGTTCAGGTCATTCCTGATCTGCCCACATGTCATGTTTTTCCTGGTGACACCTGAAACCTGGAGTTTAACAAAAACAGCTGCGAAAAGTTGAATCAGCTACAGAAAGTGGCTGCATTCCGCAGCTAATGAGCAAAATCTAAGTCAAACAGAAAATACAAAAACATAATTAGAAAACCACTTGAATGCTCTTTTAAAATCAATATGCAATGATTTTGATAGCTTATGAGGTCCAAGTGAGGGGAAAAAGTCTAGGAAAGTGTGTAGGAAATATGTAGTTTCAGGACTCAACACTACCTATACTGCTTCTTCATAACATTCTGGTTCACCAGAATCAATCAATAATACATAATATAAAGGAGAGTATCATTCAGGGGGTCTACTTACCCTGGTAGATCTTCTAACACCACTTTTAGGTGTTTGAGGTGCTTTTTTCTGTTGTGGTTGTTGTTCTGACTATAGATCATTATGATTTTCAGGAACCATCACTTTTTTTGTGATCTCGTCAAGCACTGTGTATTCTCTGTTTTCTTTTTCATTTTTCTTTTCCTGCAACTAATCCTTATACAAAACCTTTTCATTGAATATGAAATCTCTGCTCCTAATGATTTTGTGTCTTTCATAATCATAAAAGCGATAACGAAAATCATTAACACCATATCCAATAAAGGTACATTTCTTTGATTTTGCCTGAAGCTTTGTTCTATTTTCTTTATTAATGTGGACAAAGGCTTCACAACCAAAGTCTTTAAAAAGGAGTAGTTTACCTTTTTACCTGTCCATGCCTCCTCTGGAATACCACCATCCAAGGAACTTGAAGGCCCTCTATTTATTAGATAAACAACAGTATCTACAGCATCTACCCAAAATTATAAGGGCAATCCTGCACGCAATCTCATGCACCTTGCACGCTCCATGATTGTCCTATTCATCCTTTTTGACACACCATTTTCTTGTGGTGTTCCTGGGACTGTCTTCTCTCTACGAATTCCATTCTCTAAACAATACCTATCAAACTCTTTGCTGCGATATTCACCTCCATTGTCTAATATGAGACACTTCAACCTTTTTCATGTCTCATTTTCAACCAAAGCTTTCCATTTCTTGAAAATATCAAATACATCAGATTTATTTCGAATACAATAAATCCAGGTTTTTCTGGTTGCATCATCAATAAAAGTAACATAATAACGAAATCCACTAAGAGATGATACCTGAGCAAGTCCCTGTACATCTGTATGCACAAGCTCTAATTTTTCTCTCTTCTTTTCTTTGCCAACTCTAAGGAATCTGACTCTCTTATGTTTTCCATAAACACAATTCTCACAGAATTTTAAATCAACATGCTTCAAACCTAGCAATGTATTTCTTGAGTGAAGAATCTACATCCCCTTCTCACTCATGTGCCCGAGCCTATGATGCCACTATGTTGTATCTTCTCCTATAGAGGTTAAAGCATTAACAGAACTAGAAATACCATTGCATAAATACAATGTACCAACCTTTCCTCCTTTCGCTATTACCAGGGATCCTTTAGTGACCTTCCAAGTTTTATCTGTGAAAGTAGTTACACAACCTTCACCTCCCAACTGCCCGTTGAAATCAAATTTTTCTTCAGATCTAGAACATGCCTTACCTCCTTCAATAGCCACTGATTTCCATTTTGTTGTTTTATGAAAATTGTACCCATTCCAATGATTTTATAGGGTTTATCGTCACCCAATCGAACATGTCCAAAATCTCCTTGAACATAATCATAAAAATGTTTCCTATCAGGTGTGGCATGGAATGAGGCCCTTGAATCTACCACCCAGGCATCAATAATATTTTCTAGCGAAAGAATCAAAGCATCTTGCAACACATCACATGTTACATTTTCTTCATGATTATTTCTTGTTGCGCGTCTGATTCTTTTCCGTTTCAAGACTTGTAGTATTTCTTCAAGTGTCCTTTCTTCCCGCATTTCCAGCACACTATCCTCGATCTAGACTTGGATCTGTCTTTTCTTGACTTACTGCGATATCTAGGGCTCTTTCTTCTTTCCATTTTTCTCCCCCTAGTCTCTCCAGTCAAAGCATTACCTGATGTCTCACCGGAGCTTTTCCGTCACATTTCCTCGCTAAGGATTTCACCAACAACATCATTAAACTTTAAAGTACTAGATCCAGAGATAGAGTTACTAATGGCCATAACTAAACCATTCCAACTTTTTGGTAATGAGCATAGAAATAATAGAGCCCTAACTTCATCATCAAAAGTTACCCCTACGAAACTTAACTGAATGGTAACTGTATTAAATTCATTTAAATGATCAGCAACAGATCCACCTTCTGACATCTTCATATTAAATAAACACTTCATAAGAAATAACTTATTTGAGGCCGAGGTTTTTTCATATAGTTTGGCCAATGTTGACATTAAACCCTCTGTTGTCGTTTTTGAAATATTAAACGCTACCGACGCCACTAGGCACATCTATATTGTTCCAAGTGCCTTTCTGTCGAGAATATCCCATTCTGTGTTTGTCATGCTCGTCGGCTTCTTTTTCTTTCCGCTCAATGGTTGGTACAAATCTCTCTGATACAGATAATTTTCCATCTGCATCTTCCACAGCTGGTAGTTTTTGGCGTTGAATTTTTCGACCCTAAACCTACCATCTTCTGCCATTGCTCCCATTCGAACCAAGAACCCTTCTCTCCTGCGAGTTTATCAGTCAAATAGACCTTCGGCTCTTATACGAGTTGTTAGAAAATTATATATTACAGAGCAATGGAACACATAAAATATTGCAGAAATATAAACACAGAAAATGCATAAAACAAGAGACACAGATATACGTGGTTCACCCAGTTTGGGCTACATCCACGGAGAAATAGCCAGTCCTTCCTTTATATTATCCAGCAAATTGAAGAGATACAATCTATAGCAGATCTGCTGTAACTCCCTCTTCGCTCTCAAACTCCTCTCTCTTCCTCACTCAGAATGCAGATCTACATAAACGCAATACAATTCCCTCATATATAGCGAGCGGTTGCCTCCTAGGGCAAAAAACCCTAAATCAAACATAACTTCTACCGTCAGATCTCTGCCTAATGAACGGCCCAGATTGACTACGAAATTACAACATTTTACAAGGCAATTTCACATCTATTCTTAGCTTCGGGGGCACTTCCCCCGATAACTCCGCCAAGGGGGGCTCCCAAAGGTCGCAGTCGCCCCCCTGGACCCCCCCTACAGCGAATATTTTATGAGCGGCGTTGTCGCCCCATTACGAACTGGGGTCCAATGTGGCAATACCTTTGAATACAGAAGATCATCAAGCTCCACACCCAACACATGTCCAAAATTATGACATATAAAACATTCAACATTATTCATCAGAGGAAAGAACTGATTATCACTTCCATAGTTAGGAGTAAATGATTTTCTTTGAAGACTTTCTTTCCTTGGTTGTTGATGGGGTTGACCTCTTAGCTCCTTGTTGAGCATTTTAGATTTTGCACTAGAGTTCCTTGCTTCAATTTGTGAGCTAGATTCACCTTTAACATCTTCATGATAACCAAGACCAGATTTGATGGTAGGAGACCTTTGACTACTAAGAATATCATCCAAA
Organism: Pinus tabuliformis; assembly: GCA_031772625.1. Classification (NCBI taxonomy): domain Eukaryota; kingdom Viridiplantae; phylum Streptophyta; class Pinopsida; order Pinales; family Pinaceae; genus Pinus; species Pinus tabuliformis. The sequence goes on from CM062809.1 coordinate 1,097,819,582, forward strand.
ATCTTAGTACTATCTTGAAATCGTAAAATTTTATCCTTTTCTTCTAATTTACCTTTTAGGATATTTACCTCAACCTGATATTGCTTCTTCATGATTTCTTCATCTTTTCTTCCTTCTTCCACTTGTTGCCTTAATTCAAGAACTTCATTTTCTTGTTCTTCAAATGCTTGGAGTAGTTCTTCATTCTGCTTATTTGAATTTTTGAGATCTTCTTTTAGAGAAACGACCACAGCTTCAAGACCTTCACAGTAGTTGGTTCTTTCTATAAGTTCCTTGGTTGTTGTGTCCTTTCCATTCACTTCATTTCTCAATGATGTCACTTCATCCTACAACCTTTGAGTTTGACCTTCCTTTTCCTCATACTGTTTCCTTACTTTATTTCCTTCCTCTAACTGAGATTTTAACCTTGTAATATCTTCTTTGTAGGGACACTCCCTTTTGTCCAATATATATTGTTGATCTCTAATTATGTCTGCGAGCCTTTTAAATTCTGCCTCTATTTGATTTCTTTCTCTTTCACCCATAAGAGAAAATTTAGTTGTTTCGTTGTCACTTTCATTATCTTCAAATGAACAGAGAAATGTATCACCAGAGGACAACAAATTCATACCTGATAGTTCTTTTGCTTGTTCATCTTCATTCTGAGGTGATTCTGAATCTGAAGAGTTGCTTCCACATAAAGGCCAATCGTCTCTCCCACTGTCACAGTTCCTTTGAGATGTCTTCTTCTTTTGAGGTGCTTTCTTCTTTAGCTTCTTTCCCATTGTTACTACGGATCTCCTTTAAGCGATCAAGCTTCTGCCAAAGGACATGCTCTGATACCAATTGTTGGAAATAGTACTAAGAGGGGGGGGTGAATCAATATTTACAAATCAATAACTTTTTCATTTCCATAATCAGATTTATATACGCTACTTCATAGAAGGGAACTCGCGTGTGCATGCAATTGTTCTTAAGGCAACCAGCGTATATCTAGTGAACTTATGATTCAGTTAATTCATCATATGTTGATCTTTAATCAGTGTATGAGTACTTTATTAAACATTAAACAGTAACCATGTGTAGTGATAGCAGAATAAACCATCACACACAACAAAACACACATGAACACCAAGATTTAAGGTGGAAACCCAATGTGGGTGAAAACCACCTGTTGTTGTCGTCTTTGTCTTCTTTTAATAATAAGAAAATCTATTTACAATCTTGTACTAGTGAAAATTCATACCAGTATGCAGGCACCCACCTACAGAAGGCTACAACCTTCTCTCATTCTCCAACTTCTTCTGGAAGGGAGCTACAACCCCCTAATTCTTGTAGTAGCCAATATATTTACAAGTACGTAGGCTCCTACCTACGGAAGGCTACAACCTTCACTCGTTCTCCAGCTGCTATTGGAAGGGAGCTCCAACCCCCTGATCAAATCACCAGCAACTACTGGCAAGAAGCTTCGACTTCCTCACTGAAGGCTCCAACCTTCAGTATCCTCAAGGGACCACGTTTCATAAATTTTCAGACTGGATGCTCCTGGTACACAACAATACACATGAAGGCCTCGTTTCATCAAATTTTCATAATAGACCCATTAGTAACATTGAAGCTCACAATCAATACAACCATCAAATAGATCTACATCAACCAATCATTGAAACCCAATTAATCTTTGATATAACTGAAATGCAATCATCAATCTCTAATATAACTGAACAATCAATCGCTGAAATTTTTGAACCTCTGACACAACTAAATCAACTATTCATTCAAACTTAATCAAATTCAACCAATCAACTAGAACAAACAGATCATTGTAACCAGTACATAAATCTGAACCCGGAACATTGCATCAACAACCAGAACTAACTGTAACCTCAAAAGGCATGTGTCAGAATGTATACGCTCCTTTAATGAGGCAAACCTGCGTGTATACGCTACTTTCTTTTGCCCAACCTATGTATACTTCTAAAGATATTGAATCATAAAATCTTTGAACCACAAACTATACCAATCAGTGACATTCTAAAGATCTACTATCATATTACAGAGTTCTAAATAGATAGCAACAAGGATCACCCTTCTTTCTCAATCAATTCTTCAATGAGACACAAACTCTTTATGCATTCAGTTTTACGTTCGGATCTAAGAAGACTTCATTGACAGACAACAGTAAAACACCAGCACTGATCTCATAGATCAATCATCCTTGAACATCAAGCTTTTCTTTTGCATACACTACTTGGAAGAGCCAAACCAGCGTGTATACGCACGTTTACCAAATAGAACCAGTGTATAGATTTGCAAATACTTACTTATAAGTTTGTTGCAATTCCCGACTTTAGACATACCCAGATAATCGCATATAAAGGATAAAACATGTGTTAGCAATCATATCTAGCCCATCCATTATCAGATCACATAATGATAAGTCATTATGATCTTAATCCATCATTAGATCTCATCCATCATCAAATGCTCAGGGGTATATTTAGTCTAGATCAAGCAAAGCATCAAAAACCCATAACATGCATATTTTCCTTTGATCTAACACTTCATAAGATATTCATTACTTGTGCGCTTAGCCCTTTGACCTTCTCCTCCTTATATACTTAGATCATTTGTAAATACCTCAAACCAAAACCACTTAGGACCAATACCTTGGACCAAATAACTAGGGTCAATAACTCGGACCAAATACCTTAAACCAAATACCTTGGACCAAAATATCTTGGACAAAATACCTCGAACCAAAACCTTGGTTTTCAAACATGTATGCACTTTTCCACCTGTGGGAGTGTGTGTATACATATACGCTATTTTTGTTCTATGGACCAGTGTTTATACGTTGTTTTTACTAAGTGTACCTACGTATACTTCTTAAACTGCTTTACATCAACCTTTTCCTTTACCTTCTTTACTCTGATCAGTAGATCTTCCTTTTCTTCTGTACCAATGCCCTATTACCTTTGAATAGACCTGTTACACTATAATTTTCCATATTACTTCTAAAATGATTCCCTTGAAATACCCTGCATTTTGTCACTTCTTTAAACAGAACTTCCATGCATTATGTCACATCTAAAATCTCTCCTATAGAATCATCTAGTTACCATATACAAGTGAGTTGTTCTGCTACAAGTGGGTTTCCATCAAGTACAACACATGCATCATAATGCCAAAAATCTCCCCCTTTGGACTTGATGGCAACCATGTTGGTGTTCATTACTGTAAGCTGTAGAGATTGTTAGAGATAACAACCAACACCAAAATACTCTCCCCCTTTGAAATCAAGGGAAAAGGGTGGACCAAGATATTCTCCCCCTTTGATATCAAGGGCAAAGAGCTTACCAAAGTGAAGGCTTTCATATCTAAACAGCTGAATATAAACATTGATCATGCTCCCCCTAAGCACATGCTAAACTCTTTGATTAAATTCCCCCTTTGTACATGTTGTGATGCACTAAACCATCCATGCTCCCCCTGAGCACATGCAAAGTCTGCAAAAATATTTTCCAAAAAAATAACATGACTCTATAACTCAACTATGTGAGTTTGACCTTCCTATCACCAATGACTCATACATACATCAATCTCCCAACCAAGTGGGGATATACCAAATTTGACTCATCGACCCAACCAGGTGGGGATATACCAATTGTTTATACATGACTGAAATATAGCAATTATTACATCATCTTTCCCATGCATAGTGGGGGTACAAATTACATCATATGACCAAAAAGGACTCATTAAAACACTATGACAGACAAAGACATATTATTACATCATGGGCCTTTACATGACCTTTACCTCAAATGATATACATGACATTTTTAACAAAGACCAAAGACCTAAACAAGACCATGATAGTCATCAACAACTATCATACACCATATATGTTTTGCACCATAATCATCTGTCAGCATCATCCAGACCAACAACCTGTATATGTCCATCATCATTTCTCAAGATATGACAATTTAAATATCATCAACCTGTGACAAAGTATACCATATATAGATATCAACTCATCCTCTTGATCTCATCAAGATCAACTTGCTTCGTTTCATTAGAAGAAAGCCTTATCATAACTTTCCATGTCTAAACAGTAACACAAAATCATTCATATCATATGTATGTGAAAACACCATAGTCATCATCTATGATCATAACATCATCATCAAGAACTACATGATCTTTCCACAAGAACCCTCAATATATTAACCATGTATCATCACTAGAGTACATCCCACGTCTGATATGCATCAACCATGATAATCAACATATGTGAGTATCAAACCTATCATCATAAAATAAGAAGTCATCATCATTGTGTGACTAAATAAGCCATGTCTCCAAATATCCATGTCTTCAAATAGCTATGCCTACAATAATACCATTTTCTTAGCCAACTAACAATATTTATCAATATGCAACTTAAGTAATCATCCATGTATCCAGCATATTGTATATTCATCAAAGAGATAGCAATATGTATCTGGAAAACCATGAGCTCATAGTCATTTGTCAATCTTTCTTGATACCATCAACAACAACAATCCTCAACCATGTGAGAGCCAAGAACTATAGGAATCTTGCATCATAACTGCACCATATGAACTTTATGCATCTTTGAAGGCGTGATGACAACAGCATAAAAGAAATGAGTGGCTCATCATCAAATAATGAAGTTGTGTACTCAAGCTTTGTACTTCTCCTTGTCCTTATGAAGATCACCATGTAAGCAACATATATGTATTGTATGCATCATCAAAAATTCATCCACAATCATCCATAAATCTGATCTGAATAACAACTATGTAACCCCAAGTAATACAAGTATCATCTGAGACTTCATCATAGGAAACTCATAACCGCAACATAGCATGATGTATCATTTAATTACTTTAGTCACATAAGCATCATCACTATTGACAAGAACCATTAGGTACCAAAGACTTCTAAACATAATGCCAACAATACAGTATTATAAGTATAACATATTCTCCCCCCGAACCTGTGTCACATGTTCACTGTCAGATCTTATCATTGCATATATCAGTAAGAAATATCAAGGCATCATCATCAATCAGATATACATCAAGTCATCAACAACTTATGAGGATCAAAAGCACTTCTAAATAACATCCACAGATTGTAGTCATCAATCATCAAGACATAAAAGATAATTGATAATTGTCTGAACCATATCAAATCATTTTTCTGAGTCTATCCCACTACTTCTTCATCAAACCAACATATATGCGACTGTGTAGCTTCTAACTCATGTATATACGCGACTTGTCTTCAAGATAACTGCGTATGAGAATTAGAACACTGATATTTCATGCTTTAAGTTCTTCCTAAGTCTGTTCTATCTGCATACTAAGCTATGCCGCATATTTCTGGTTGTACTTCCTTCTTCCTCCATACCTTGGAGTGTGATGATGTTTGCTTCATCCTGCATTATTTTGCTATATGCCCAAAATCATTACAAGCATAACATGTTATATGTTTCATATTCCCTCTATAGAAGTTAATGGCTTTGTGACCAAACATATTGCAATAAAAACAATATCCCTTGAAGTACCTGGAAGCTGATGATCTTTCTCTGTGACGGTTATTAGCTTGAACCATTCTACTTCTGTATCTGGTTACAATATGTCCAAAATTATGACATATAAAACATTCAAAATTATTCATCAGAGGAAAGAACCGATTATCACTTCCATAGTTAGGAGTAAATGATTTTCTTTGAAGACTTTCTTTCCTTGGTTGTTGATGGGGTTAACCTCTTAGCTCCTTGTTGAGCATTTCAAATTTTGCATTACAATTCCTTCCTTTAGTTTGTGAGCTAGATTCACCTTTAACAGTTTCATGAAAACCAAGACCAGATTTGATGGTAAGAGACCTTTGACTACTAAGAATATCATCCAAAATCTTATTGCTATCTTGAAATCGTAAAAGTTTATCCTTTTCTGCTAATTTACCTTTTAGGATGTTTACCTCAACCTGATATTACTGTTCCTTTTCACGATATTGCTTCTTCATGATTTCTTCAGCTTTTCTTCCTTCTTCCACTTGTTGCCTTAGTTCGAGAACTTCATTTTCTTGCTCTTCAAATGCTTGGAGTAGTTCTTCATTCTACTTATTTGAATTTTTGAGATCTTCTTTTAGAGAAACGACCACAGCTTCAAGACCTTCATAGTAGTTTGTACTTTCTATAAGTCCCTTGGTTGTTGTATCATTTCCATTCACTTCATTTCTCAATGATGTCACTTCATCCTGCAGCCTTTGAGTTTGATCTTCCTTTTCCTCATATTGTTTCCTTACTTTGTTTCCTTCCTCTAACTGAGATTTTAACCCTGTAATCTCTTCTTTGTAGGTACATTCCCTTTTTTTCCAATAGATCTTGTTGATCTCTAATTATGTTTGTGAGCTTTTAAAATTCTACCTCTATTTGATTTCTTTCTCTTTCACTCATAAGAGAAAATTCAGTTGTTTCGTTGTCACTTTCATTATCTTCAAATGAACAGAGAAATGTATCACCAGAGGACAACAAATTCATACCTGATAGTTCTTTTGCGTGTTCATCTTCATTCTGAGGTGATTCTAAATCTGAAGAGTTGTTTCCACATAAAGGCCAATTGTCTCTCCCACTGTCACAGTTCCTTTGAGATGTCTTCCTATTTTGAGGTGCTTTATTCTTTAGCTTCTTTCCCATTGTTACTATAGATCTCCTTTAAGCGATCAAGCTTCTACCAAAGGACCTACTCTTATACCAATTGTTGGAAATAATACTGGTAGGGGAGTGAATCAGTATTTACAAATCAATAATTTTTTCATTTCCATAATCAGATTTATATACGCTACTTCAGAGAAGGGAACTCACGTGTGCACGCCAATGTTCTCAAGGAAACCAACGTATATCCAGTGAACTTATGATTCAATTAATTCATCATATGTTGATCTTTAATTAGTGCATCAGTACTTTATTAAACATTAAATAGTAACCATGTGCATTAATAATAGAATAAACCATCACACACAAGCAACACACATGAACACCAAGATTTAAGGTGGAAACCCAATGTGGGTGAAAACCACTTATTATTGTCATCTCTGTCTTCTTTTAATAATAAGAAAATCTGTTTACAATCTTGTACTAGTGCAGACACATACCAGTATGCAAGCACCCACCTGTAGAAGGCTACAACCTTCTCTTGTTCTCCAGCTTCTTCTGGAAGGGAGCTACAACCCCCTAATTCTTTTACTAGCCGATATATTTACTAGTACATAAGCTCCAACCTACAGAAGGCTACAACCTTCAATCATTCTCCAGCTTCTTCTGGAAGGGAGCTACAACCCCCTAATTCTTTTACTAGCCGATATATTTACTAGTACATAAGCTCCAACCTACAGAAGGCTACAACCTTCACTCATTCTCCAGCTACTACTAGAAGGGAGCTCCAACCCCCTGATCAAATAACTAGCCACTACTGGCAGGAAGCTTCAACTTCATCACTGAAGTCTCCAACCCTGATTATCCTTAAGGGACCACGTTTCATAAATTTTCAGACTAGATGCTCCTGGTACACAACAATACACATGAAGGCCTCGTTTCATCAAATTTTCATACTGGACCCATTAGTAACATTGAAGCTCACAATCAATACAACCATCAAATAGATCTGCATCAACCAATCATTGAAACCCAATTAATCTCTGATATAACAAAAATCAAATCATCAATGTCCGATATAACTGAAACAATCAATCATTAAAACCTTTGAACCTCTGACACAACTGAATCAACCATTCATTCAAACTTAATCAAATTCAACCAATGAACTAGAACAGACAAATCATTATAACTAATACATAGATCTGATCCTAGAACACTGCATCAACAACCAAAACTAATTTCAATTTCAAAAGGCATGTGTCAGAATGTATACACTCCTTTAATGAGTCAAACCTGCGTGTATACGCTACTTCCTTTTTCCCGATCTGCGTATACTTCTAAAGATACTGAATCATAAAACCTCTGAACCACATACTATACCAATCAGTGACATTCTGAAGATCTACTGTCATATACAGAGTTCTAAATAGATAGCAACAAGGATCACCCTTCTTTCTCAATCAATTCTTCAATGAGACACAAACTCTTTATGCATTCAGTTTTACGTTCATATCTATGAAGACTTCATTGACAGACAATACTAAAACAACAAAACAGATCTAATAGATCAGTCATCCTTGAAAATCAAGCTTTTCTTTTTCATATGCTACTTGGAAGAGCCGAACCAGCATGTATACGCATCTTTACCAAAGAGAACCAACATATAGATCTACAAATACTTACTTATAACTTCGTTGCAATTCTCGACTTCAAACATACCCAAATCATCACATATAAAGGATAAAACATGTGTTAGCAATCAGATCTAGCCCATCCATTATCAGATCACATAATGATAAGTCATTATGATCTTGATCCATCATTAGATCTCATCCATCATCAAATGCTCAGGTGCATATTTAGTCTAGATCAAGCAAAGCATCAGAAACCCATAACATGCATATTTTCCTTTGATCTAACATTTCATAAGATATTCATTACTTATGCGCCTAGCGCTTTGATCTACTCGTCCTTATATACTTAGATCCTTTGTCAATACCTCAAACCAAAACCACTTAGGACCAATACCTTGGACCAAATACCTAGGGTCAATACCTCGGACCAAATACCTTGGACCAATACCTTGGACCAAATACCTCAGACCAAAACCTTGGTTTTCCAACATGTACGCGCTTTTCCTCCTGTGGGAGTGTGTGTATACGTATACGCTCTTTTTGTTCTGTGGACTAGCGTGTATACGTTGTTTTGACTAAGTGGACCTGCGTATACTTCTTAAACTACTTTACATCAACCTTTTCCTTTACCTTCTTTATTATGATCAGTAGACCTTAGTTCCATCTTCCTATTCTTTTGTACCAATGCCCTGTTACCTCTGAATAGACCTATTACACTGTAATTTTCCATATTACTTCTGAAATGATTCCTTTGAACTACCCTGCATTTTTTCACATTTGTAAACACAACTTCCATGCATTCTGTCACATCTGATATCTCTCTTGTAGATTCATCTAGTTACGTAGATTCATCTAGTTACCATATACAAGTGAGTTGTTCTACTACAAGTGGGTTTCCATCAAGTACAACACATGCATCATAATGCCAACACTTAGTAAGTTTTTTATCCATCATCGACAAGATACTTAACAAAAATTCACATAGGAATCTGTTGTCTCGATCTGATACAATAGAATATGGAATCCCAAAGTGTACCCACACTCGCTTAAAGAAGAGTTTAGAAGTGGCCTACGTTATAATACTCTTCCTGCAGGCTGCCACGATGGCCATCTTAGAGAATATGTTGATGACCATAAAAACTATTTGTTGTCATGCTTAGTAGCAGGAAGGCCTGACATGTAATCCATGGGGATAGATTCCAAATGTAGACTAGGAGTAGGTAGACGAGTATATAGGCCTTGCTTCTTGGTTGTTTTGGATATGGCGCAAGAGATGCAAGATCTAATGTACTTCCCAACATCCTGATGAGGTTTCGACCAATAAAAATGCTTTTACAATACTGCCACTATTTTCTCTACTCGTAAATGTCCAGCGACCCAACTGTAGTCCGCCTCCTAAATCATCTTGGCACGCTCGCTTGAAGGAACACAGATGTGTCCCAGGTGGCATAACAATGCATCTTGAAGGTGAAATTTTGGAACTTTCTTCCCTTCTAGGAGTGTTTGGTATGTGTTGTCGAATTCTAGATCGCTCTAGTAAAGATGTACCAACCTGAAGTCTAGTGCCCACAGCGTTCGAGCATAGTGATCAACGTCATGACTGGTGGTCGTCTAAGGCAGTCTTCAACATTATTGGTGTTGCCCTTCTTGTACTTAATGTTAAAATGGAATTGTTGTAGGTAGGTGGACCATTTCTGATGGTGATTGTTCTGCAACTTCTCTTATGTCTGTATGAACTGCAGGGGTCGATGGTCTATGTGGATTGCCATTTCCTTCTTGTTGGCTGTGTGGGGCCTGACCTGGGTTCAGGTTTAGTTAGCCAAACAAATCACTACACTATTGGCCCTTTCATCATCAGCCCATGGAGTGCGCACTAAAGTCTCACCTGAAGCAGTATGGGGGGATGCTAGAACCAATTTTCCGCACCCTGAGATGGTCGTGATGTCTGTTTATTCCTTTTGCTCCTGCTTTCACATAGGTCATTAAGTTCTAGGGCTCTATCTGTCTAGCCCTTTATTCTACCCTTTGGTACCTTTGCGAAGGGGTGTGATTGACCTTCGCGCAGCCCTAACCTACAGTTCAAGTACTTTTACACTGCTAGGGCAGAGTATTGTGCAGACTCCCAAATTATCTTAAGTGTCTTACTTATATTATTAAAAAATCATGTTCAGCACAACATAAACAAATATCCTTACTTGTGTTCAATTAACCAACGTAATTACATACATTTGCGCATCACATAAGCATTGTAAATGAAATTCATACAGAATATTACAAGATGCATTAATAGGAAACAAAGACATAGAATTTGTAGAATGCTTCTCTTTATTGATATCTTTAGATGATTACAGATTCTATGCACCTTGCACACATAGATGTAGGGGTCCGCCCACTCAGCTGCAGACTTCCACCATAGACCTCTATGCACTCAGCTATAGAGCCTCTACCTACGCTACAACCTGAACTTAGACTTTTCTAAAGACTTCCTCCTTATTGCCTAAGACTTCTTACTTCTAAATCTACTTAGAACTTACTTACTTAGCTCTTTTTATACAATCCCATGTCCACGGACCATGGGTAGATCTTTACAACTGGCTTTACACTTTACAAAATAAGGGCAGACAACCCTTTATGACTCATGACACCTTTGCGCTCTGCGACCACAAAATGCGGAGACTTTACAAATTTATTACAAAATTTGATCAAAAACATGGGCTTTTAGCCGCAAAATTGTCCTTTGGGGATCCAGTTCCTAAAAGGCCCCCAACACAAACATCATGACTCGCCCTTGAGTCACTCTGCAGGCGTGGAGATCTTAGTGTGAAGACCTCCTAACTTGACCTGTATGATTGCAACCTTGGCAATGCATTGTGCAGCCGCTTGCTTTGCTTCTTCAACCATCTACTCGGTCACTGCTCCTGAAATGTTGGTCTGAAGCTTTTGCTGAGTTTCTTGCAGAGTCGCAAGCTTTCCTTAAATAAAGGTTGTACTTGCATAAGCCTCATCCAGCCAGGGCGTCGGTCACGCCTTCAGCACTACCTCCTTGTGCTGCACTGCATCTACCTACTCTTTCAGCAGCTTGGCCTCCTGCAGCTTTTCCAGTCTCTGTGTGAGTGTGACAGTTCACCTTGTGCCTTTGACCTCATCATAGTGTTGTTGTAGCTCGCGCGCTTCTATCTCCAGTCGCTATACATTAGGGTCCTCCTGCAAGCTCATTAGGACCTCGAACAACTATTCAAAGAGTTGTGTGCAGTTTGCTACTACACTGACAACCGCCGCTTTTGCCTTTGTGGCAGCAGTTGCACGCTGCTCCTTTACTTCTAGTGGAGTTGAAGGCTGGGCCTTCAACTATAATTTAGTAATCTTCAAGTTCAACTCCAACTGAACCCTAGCCATTTCTGTATGAGCATCACGCACCCCTATAGCCATCTTGTGGACGTGCACCTCGACTCGTTCTTCCTCAGGAATGGCCAACTCTAGGACCATTCAGCATGCCTCCTCCACGACCTGAAGTATACGCTTGTTTCTGTGGGTCACCTCAGTCATGGCGGCGATGGAAAAGTCTCACTGTAGTGTCATCTTCTCATTGTTAATCCACTGTTTGTTGATCACCTATAGAGCGCGGTGCTCACGGGCCCTCAACTCCGCAATTACTCCATCCTGCAATAGGTGGAGCGCCTCACCAAGGAACATTTTCAGATTCAACCCTACTCCCTTGAGGGTGCTGACAGTGGGCTTGTCATCTTCATTCTCCATGGTTAGTGCTCCATAAGGCAGCACTATCGCACTGGAGACCTTTGCGCGCAGCATCTCGGTAGCTTCTGAAGTGTCAATGGCAAGGCTGGTGGACACCATGCCAGCCTGTGATGCACGGGTTTGCAGCTCCGGCAAACCTGTCTGGATAGCCCCCAATATTAGTTGTTGTTGTTTCTCAAACTGTTGTAGGGCCTCCACAGTGACATCCCGCACTATGTTGCCGATGTCATGCAAATCGCCCTCTGTGAGGGTGATTGGGTCCAACAATGTCTTAGTGGCCTTGCATTTCTTCCTAGACCCTCCTTTCTTTTTCTCTCTTGGACGTTTGATGCAAGTAGACGTCACCTGTGGGTTCGTACTGTGTTTCTCTATCTGCTTGTTCATCTCTTCCTCTGTCTCGGGTGAAGGTGACCTCGCGCCTTTTTCAGATCCCCGCTCTGTTCCACATGTTTGCTTCTCCATCTGTTGAGCGACAACGCGCTCCGCCTTGGCCTTGTCAACGACCTCATTCTTTCTCTTTTCGACTAGCTACGTCATCTTGAGCTTGGCCTCCTCCTTCTTGCGCTACGCAGCAGACTTGCTTCCTCCCACCACCAAGTTTGTTGTAGTGCACCTTTCTGCCGGCAAGCGATCAAGTACTGCATCAATGGCATCATCTGTTGCCAGGTAAGGCAAGTCATACCATGTTTGCGCAAGGTCCTTCTGTGCCTTGATGGACACATGGTGAAAATATGCCTTAAACTCCATGTAGCCCTGCAGGTTGGCAAACACCGTAGGTGAAAACCATGGCTTGCGATTGATGGCCATGTGGATGTTCATCTCCATCAAGATCCAGAAGATCTTGTTGTCCTTGATGCACTGCGAATTCTTGGTCACCCACAGCGAAGCGTACTTCGTTGCTTCTGGTAGGTCTAGCACAACTGAAGGGAATTGACTGTTCTCTGGTAGCTCCCATGCTACCGGCACAATAGATAGCAAGTGCCACACATAGTGGAATGTTTTGCAGAGCTCCTATGCCTCACAGTAGTTCGCAAGTGTAGAATTCCTGCAGAAACTTCGATAGATCTAGAATTCTAGTTAAATTAAACACAAGTAATTTTTTCATATTCAAGAGAGGAGAGAAATAATTTGCTACATAAAATCAATGTATTAAATTAATGAAAAATAGTAATACATGAGCAACCAAACCTGTAATCCCAAAGGGAGGTGGTTATATAGAAATTTTTGAATCTAGAAAACTAGTAAAAAACTAGAAAAGGCTAAGAAAAGCTAAAGGGCGGCCTAAAATAGCAACAATGACTCAAGACAACCTATGCCAACTATCAGCCACGAGGAAAGCATGAAAATGGGTGCATTTCCCAAGGAAGGCAACTTTAAAACATGTTAAAATGGTCCAGGGGACCAAATCCCTTGATTTAAGGGGGAATCTTCATGTGGGGCACCAATATTTCCATAATATTAAGCATTTAAAGGCAAAAAACAATGGAAAGTTGGTCCACCAAGCTAGTTTACCAAAAACCAAGTGTGAACATGATTTTTAGCGCATGTGGATAAGTCAAGGATACTTAGGCTAAAAAATAAATGTAGATGTTAAGATTATATTCCAACACCCCCCCTTCATCCTAACTCACTTATCTAAACCGAGTCCCGGCCAAGATGCCATGTTAGGTACTCAAGTACAATAAATAAAAGATCCTCATAAAATGAAGAAAGAGGGAAAAACTCGTGGGAACACCCCCCCCCCCCCAACAAAAAAAAAGAGGAAAAAAGGGGTAAGTGGCCAAAAGGGCCTACTCAACTGTCTCCACCACTCCAAGCATAGCTCTCAGTTCTAAAAATTCCTTTTCATTGAAAGACTTGGTGAAGATGTCTGCAACCTACTGCTCAGTGGGGCAGTGCTGCAGTGATATGACTCGGTCACGGATCAGATCGTGAATGTAATGCATGTGAATCTCGATGTGTTTGGTCCTCTTCCTATGAACTAGATCAATCGACATCTGAATGGACCCCTGATTGTCACAAAATATGACAGTCGGAAGTGGATACCGAATACCAAACTCAGAGAGAAGCCCCTACAACCAAACAGCCTATGTAGCTGCATTCACTGCACCTCTATACTCTACCTCAGTTGTAGATAAAAAATCGTGGATTGCTTCTTGCTAGACCAAAAAAATGGCCCTAAACCAAAGCTGAAAACATAACCAGAGGTGGACTTGGCAGTATGCACCATCGCCAGCCCAATCAGAATCTGTGTACCCAATCAGTGAAAGTGGGCAATCTGTAGCATAAAAGATACCAAACTGGAAGTACCTTTCACATATCTAAGGATTCTCTTTAAATATTTCCAGTGAAGCTCATGGGGCTCCTACATATATCTGGAACAAACTCCTACTGCAAAAGATATATCAGGTCAGATGTGAGTAAGATACAACAAACTTCCAACCAACTGTCGATATAGTGTACTATCCACCAAAGGTGTAGTACCCACATCCTCAAATCTGATCCCCGAAAGAAAGGGAGATGTTGCTAGCTTGCATTCTATCATATGAAAGTGGACAAGTAGATCTGATGCATACTTAGACTATGCCATCTTGATCCCTAAAGTAGACTGAGAAACTTCAAGACCAAGAAAGTAGTGCAACAGTCCCAAATCTGTCATGGAAAATCGATCGTGCAATGTTGATTTTGCCGAATCAATAGCTGAGGTAAGGTTCCCTGTCATCAGTAAATCATCTACATAAAGTACTATCAGCAAAATGGAATCATCATGTTGCAACAAATAAACATTCAGATCATATTTGCATCGAATGAATCCAATGGAAAGCAGGAAAGAATCCATCTTTGCATACCAGGCTCTGGGAGCCTGTTTTAGGCCATACAAAGATTTCTTTAATCTGCAAACGAGGGAAGAGTTCTGAATGTATCCATGTGGCTGATCCATATATATCTCCTCCTTGATATCTCCATGAAGAAATTCACTCTTCACATCCATGTGATGAACTTCCCATCTGCAAGAAGCAGCAATGGCTAAAACTAGTCGAATGGAGTCCATTTTTGCAACAGGTGCAAATGTCTTTATGTAGTCTATGCCATGTACCTGTGAGTATCCTTTTGAAAGATTTGTACTTTCTGATCTCACCATCTACATAAATATTTGTTTGATAGATCCATCGGCATCAAACAAGCTTTCTTCCTTTCGGAAGTGGAACCAAGTCCCATGTGTTGTTTTCCATGAGAACAGAATGCTCTTCATCCATGGTAGCCTCCCAAAGCAGTTTCCAGCAGCCTCAAAGTGTGACTATGGATCTGAACCAAGTGTCATATAGCAATATATGGGAAGCAATGGTTCAGTGGAAGCCAGGGCTTGAGGAGCCCCAAAAAAATGTGATCTAGTCCTTCTCACATCCTCGAGATCACCAACCAGTTCACCTGTATCTTGCAGGGTTTTCTCTGCCCAATTTGGCAGCTGAGTTGGAGCAGCCATGACCTACTCCTCATCCTATGAATTAGACCCAAGAGGCTTGTTTGATGTCTGCTTTGAAGTTCTCGAAGAAGTTTCGGACTCCTCCTCATCAGTGGCAATAAGTGGTTCCTCAGCAAGGTCTGCTGAAAAATCATGTAGTGATTTTTCTTCCAACTTCACACTTCGAGCTACAATGAACTTTTCAGTGTGAGAGTCCAGCAATATATAACCTTTACACTATCAGGATATCCAACAAGGATATATTCAACACTTTGAGGCTCCAAAGCCTTCCTCTTATCTGTCGGAATGTGAACCCATGCTCGTGAACCAAAAATGCGAAAGTGTGATACTTTCGGTTTCTTACCATTCCAACATTCAAATGGAGTGGTGCCTTTGAGTGCTTTGTGAGGAATGCGATTGTAAATGTATGCTACATAATTAATAGCTTTAGACCATGGCTTAGGAGCTAATGATTTGGACTGTAGTATACAATTGGCCATCTCTTTTAACGACTGGTTTTTCCTCTCCGCGACACCATTTTGTTGTGGTGTATATGGCACTGTGTGTTGTAGTTGTATACTTGCATCAATACAAAGTTGTTGCACATCTTTTTTGACATACTCCCCCCCATTATCAGTATGAAGTATCTTAAGCTTACATCCAAACTCATTCTCAGCAAGTGCTTTAAATTCTATAAGGCATTCAAATACTTCCGATTTTAATTTCATAAAAAAACCCAAGTAAAGCGAGAGAAATCATCTATGAAGGTGAGTACATATCGAGCCTTACTGATTGAAGGCTACGGGAATGGGCCCGTGATGTCACTGTGAATCAGCTCAAGAGGTGAATAATTTCTCTGTGCCTTCCCTTTGTCAAACTTTTTCTCTAGATACTTGCCAATAATGCATCCTTGACATACACCACTTGTGAATTTAATAGCGGCCAATCCTTCTACCATGTTTTCCTTGCTAAGTTGATGCAAGTACTTATAGTTCAGATGGCCAAATATTTTCATGCCATAACCTGTTGATATCATTAGATTGTGACAGAATTACAGTGCTAATATATTTTGGAACAAAGTGGGAGAATGAATACAAACGGGAACCGTGATCTGCAATTCCATGTGCAAGCTGTGAGCCCGTGGAAATGTCGGTAATCACTGCAGAGTCCGGAGAGAAGTCCACCTTCCTTCCAAAGCCAGAATGAGTGATCTGATATATCGAGAGAAGATTTGTGGACAGGGAGGAACATGAAGCACATTTGTGAAGCAGCCCCCTTCAAGGTCTACAATTCCTTCTCTGCACACCTTTGCGGGTGTGGCATCTCCCAAGTAAATTGGGGATTTGGTGCTTTCTTCGATGGAGGAAAATTCATTTTTTCATTCAGCCATATGATTCGATGCACATGAATCAAGGATGCAAGATGATCGAGTGGATGTGAAAGCCATTAAAGCATGACCATCTCGTGCTCTCCCTCTCCCATCTCCAGTTCTGTTATCATCCTTCTTCTTTGCATTCTCGGGCATGGTGAGATTGAGTTGCTACAATTGCTTAGCCATCTCATCAATTATTCTCCTCGTGCAATTTTATTTGGGATGAAAACTTTTGGAACAGTAGCTGCAAAGTGTTCTTTCCTTCTTCTTCTTACCCTTAGGCAAAGAAGAGCTCTCTGAAGATTGTACGGGTCTCTCCTTCTTCCATTCATTAAATTTACCCTTTCCTTTTTGCTTGTCTCTTCCACTACTCTTTGGAGCATCAGTAGCTGCGAGTGCTCGGTTCTTTGAACGCTTGATGGCACCCATTTGGACTAACTTAGCTTTCTCTTGATTCAATGCTACAATGAAGTCATTCAATGGAGGCATTTTCCATTTTTCCTGAGTCAATTTAGATGCTTGAAAAGACGATACAAATACGTAATATTCAGGGCCTAATTTCAAAAGAATCGAAAGGATGAGTTGATCTTCCTCTTTCTTGACTCCACATGCGTCAAATTCAATGAGGAGGGATTTAAACTTGGTGAATTATTCTTGCAATTTTCTGAAATGAGTTGGACTGAGGGATATGAGTTCATTCTCCAGTTGATGCACTCTCATTTCATCCTGCTTGCCGAATAGTCCGTCCAATGTGGTCCAAACCGCATCGAGAGTAGTGGCTCCGCTGACATCAAAGAAGAGTTCTATAGAAATTGATAGGCATATCAGCCCAATTTCTTCATCTAATTTATTGAAATACTTGATCTTCTCTGTTGCAGAAATCGGTTCAGTCTCCATTCCCCTTGGTACCCTGTAAAGCCCTTTGCTTCGGAGGAGCAGAGTAATCTCTGTCTTCCATTCGAAGTAATTAAAAGGGTTTAGAAAGAGTTTTGTGGGTTGAGAGATATTATCCATTGTTGCTTGTTGTGCCTCCTGATGATATATACCTGCAAATAAAACTATGTACAATCCACTAGATTTGAACTAGCTCTGATACCATGTAGAATTCCTACAGAAAGTTCGATAGTTCTAAAATTCTAGTTAAATTAAACATGAGTAATTTGTTGATATTCAAGAGAGGAGAGAAAGAATTTGCTACATAAAATAAATGTATTAAATTAATTAACAATAGTAATACATGAGCAACCAAACCTCTAATCCCAAAGGGAGGTGGTTATATAGAAATTGTCGAATCTAGAAAACTAGGAAAAAACTAGTAAAAAACTAGAAAGGGCTAAGAAAAGCTAAAGGGAGGCCTAAAATAGCAACAATGACTCAAGAAAACCTATGCCAAATATCAGCCACGAGGAAAGCATGATGAGGGGTGCATTTCCCAAGAAAGGCAACTTTAAAACATGCTAAAATGATCTGGGGGACCAAATCTCTTGATTTAAGGGGGAACCTTCATGTGGGGCACCAATCCTCAAATAACTCAAGTGGATGAGGTGTGGTTAGCTGGGAACATGAACTTAGATGTCTAAATTGTTTAGGAAAGTGGTTGGACCAATATTTCTAAAATATTAAGCCTTTAAAGGCAAAAAACAATGGAAAGTTGGTCCACTGAGCTAGTTTACCAAAAACCAAGTGCGAACATGATTTTTAGTGCATGTGGCTAAGTCAAGGATACTTAGGCTAAAAAAAAATATAGATGTTAAGATTATATTGCAACAGAAAGGAACTCACCGCAGAGATAGTGCGCCCAATTGAACTGGACTCCTTCGGTGCACTGGGCTATTAGCGCGACGACAGGCGTCGACACCTCATCAGCGTGACACTTCCTCATCACCTTCCCTGCCAAAATCTGCGTAGCCACCTTTATAGCAGATTCCCTGATACTGGATATGGCATATCCGCGTGGCTTCTTCACCAACATAAACTTCTCCTTCATGGCCTCTGCAAGGACCTGCTCACCACCTTTTTTGCCAAACATCATGGCCGTATTTTCACCTGTGTAGGGCAACCGTGTGATTCTATGGATCAATCTGTCAGTGATGGGTATTATCTCCTCTAGCCACACACACACATCATGCACCAAGCATAGCAGCTTCTTGATGACCAATACTGTAATCAAGGTGCGGTTGTAGTGCGAAACCCATAGCAAGTTGAGAAAACCTGCCTTGTTTACTCCTCTAAGCCACCTCCTTGGCTCCAATGCACTCATCTCGGTGGTTGTATCGATAATGCGGTGCATTAGCTGCTCGGTTACCAAGTACAGGAACTTCTCATGGTTAGCTAAGTCCCAATATTTAAGCTTTAACAGAGAAACCCACCCCAAGCACGGTCCTTCGAAGACAATCTCATCCGGCATCAGAGGGGTTTGCAAGGGGACCTTGCTCTCATCGATATCTTTTGATACCTTGGTATTGCCTTTGCATAGAGGGACATACTCAGGAAACTGAGTGATAGGGTCAGCACCCTAGACTTCAACTTCCTCTATGTCTATCCCCACATCCTCATCATCCATCACGATGTCTTCGATTTCTTCCTCCTCTGGCTCCAGGTTGATGGCTTTGCCCTTTTCCTGTGCGGTGGGCTTGTCCTTTAGTAGGTTTCTTCTCGACGATGCACGCACCGGTATTGCAGGATGCTTTCTCTTCTTATCCTTCACACTCTTCTTAGTTGGGGTGGGCTTTGGTATCAGCATCCTTAGTGATTTGGGGACTTCTGCTAATACTTTGGCAACCTCTTCAGCAACTTCTTTTTCCTCCATAACAATTTCCAGCACCGACTCCTCTATTGTTACTACTTCGGTATCTATAGCTTCTACGGGTGCCAACATGATGCTATTCAACAATGCTCGTGTTGTCTCTAGTAACTGCTCAAACGTCGAACTCGCTATTAGAGCCTTGAAGAAATCTTGGTTCATGTGCACCTCAGAGCTTAACAGCTCAATTCTCAAAATGCCAAGTGTTTTTTGTTGGGTAGCCACCTATAATTTATAGGGAATTTTGAATTCAAATCCGACCGTTCCCCCCACATTCAGTTCATTAATGCCGGATTGATGGAATATTTTCAAGGATCTGTCCCATCAATTTCATCTTAAATTCCAGTCACCCGCTCCATTTGGCCACATTTTTACCGTCAAATCATGAACAGTCACTTTCCGGCCAACCTGCCCAATTTCTCCTGGGGTAGCACAGTCCCCTTCGCGTTGTCGCGAACCCTCTACACTTCCTTGCTTCGCATAATCCTCCAATCGCGCATCTCCCCAACCTAGGCAATGTAGTTTATAGTCCCGCACCTCCTTTCAGTTGCCTGGAGCACTAAGACTGTGCTACCTTCATATATCAACTACCATTCACCTTTCTTGGGAAGGGATCACCATTCAATTTGACCAACTAAACCGCTCCTCCGTCGGTAATCTCCTCAATGACATAGGGCCCTAACCAGTGCATTCAGAATTTCCCTGGAAATTTATCAAACTTGCTATCATATAAAAAAACAAGGTCATTTACCTTAAAGGTGCACAGCTTAATGTGCTTATCGTGCCATGCTTTTTCGCGCTGCTTTTGGACTTGTTGGTGAAATCTAGCTAGAAATCTCTCTTCCTCAAGCTCAACCAGCTGCGCAAACCTCTCTTTGAGGGCTCCGCGATCCATCATACCCGTGCTATGTGCAGACTAGGCAGAATGTATTCCATGGGCATCACTACTTAAACACCATATACAAGCCTAAAGGGTGTCTGTCAGGTCAACTTCTTGCATGTCATCCAATAGGCCCATAGTACTGCGGGTATGCGCAGGTCCCAATCACTTCGTTGAGTGTTGCAAACCTTGGTTAGTGTTTTCTCTAGAACTTTATTGAATGCTTCCACCATCCCATTAACCTGCGAGTGATAAGGCGTGCTCTTCTAGTGATATACCTGAAATTCCTCTGTCAGCGCACTGATCGTCTCATTCAGAAAGTGCGTACCACAATCACTCATCAAAATATTTGGACACCCAAATCATGCTAGTACATACTCAAAGAGGAACTTTACAGCAGTCACGCCAGTACAATCCTTTACAGGTTATGCCTCCACCCACCAAGTCAAATACTTCGTTGCGGCGATAATGTACCTCACTCCCATCTTCTGCCCTTGGGGTTGAATGGGTCCCACAAAATCTATCACCAAATTTTCAAAGGGCTGTAACATCATCTATGGATTCAGAGGCAGCTCTTCCCTTTGCGATGGCCTATCAGCCCTTTGACACACATCACACGCAGTAAGCTTTTGAATCCTGATGGAGGGTTGGCCACCACAACTCTGCGCATAGAATCTTTTGCACGGTCGCTCTCCCTGAATAATGTCCTCCTGCGGTGCCCCCATGAGCGTCTGCAAGGATACGTCTCCTTTCAAACTTTGGTACATATCGTCGCAATATTTCATCAAACCCCATTTTGTACAGATGCCCGGGAATGATAGAAAAGTCTTCCGCGCGCACCACTAACTCCTTC
This sequence comes from Pinus tabuliformis, assembly GCA_031772625.1. NCBI lineage: Eukaryota > Viridiplantae > Streptophyta > Pinopsida > Pinales > Pinaceae > Pinus > Pinus tabuliformis. The sequence continues at coordinate 1,097,841,019 of CM062809.1, forward strand.
TTCTGCTGGATGGTGTATCCTTCTAGGACAGTTCCTGTCGTTAGGAAGTGTATGATATCTTCAAGATGACCACCCGCGACACGTACTGCAAATAGTTGTGCGTCAAGCAATCCCTCATCCAAATTAGTGGGCTCTTCCCCTATTTTGAGCGCGACAGATGGTCTGTTCTCGCGTTTAGTCATCCAGGTTTCACAATAACTTCAAAATCATACTCCTGGAACAATAACAATCACCTACAGATTCTCCCCCCCAACATAGGATTATTGGCTAGGTATTTCAATGTGGAATGATCCGTATACATCTTAAAATGGCAACCCAGCAAATAGTGTCTAAACTTCTTGAGCACATATACCATGGCTAACCCTTTGCACTCGGTAGTGGAATAGTTCTTCTCTGCCTTGGATATCCTCCTACTTACGAACACTATAGGATGGTCCAAGTCTCCTCCACTAGCATGTGTCAATACTGCTCCCAGTGTTATACATGACGCATCGACATGTACATGAAAATCCTTCTTCCAATCCGAGAAGACTAAAATCAGTGTGGTGACCAGCTTTTCTTTCAATACATCCAAGATTTTCTTACAATCCTCATTCCAGTAGAATGTGACATCCTTTTTTAACAACTTCTCCATAAGCATGGTGATCTGGGCATAGCCTTTGATAAAATTTATTTAATATCCAGTATGTCCTAGTGTAGTGCGCAGCTGTTTCACACTCCTTAGCGCTTCTAAGTTAAGTATCACTGTGATCTTCACGGGATCTACCATCAGTCCCTGTCTACAAACCACATGACCCAACAGAGTCCCAAAAGGAACACAAAATAGACATTTCTTTAGATTGAGCGCGATCTGGTATCTTCGACAGGTATCTAGCATCAGGCACAAACTTTCCACATGGTGTTTCACCAGCCCAAACACAGTCCAGTCATCAAAGTACACTTCCAGAAACTTATGAATAAATTCCTTGAACACAACAATGACTACACATGAAAAAATCGTAGGCACATTCTTCAATCCGAACGGCATTATAGTGTACTGAAAACATCCCCACTCAATCATGAAGGTTGTCTTTCTTCTATCCTCCAGCACGATTTTGATCTGATGGTACCTAGAGAACCCATTAGTGAAGGAATATGCTTCTTGGCCACCTACATTGTCCAACACTTCATCAGTGAACGGAGTCGAGAAAGGATCATGTACACAAGCGTCATTCAACTTCCTGAGATCTACACATATCCTTATTTCATCCTTCTACTTCTTTTCCTGTACCACCATTGGGCTTACCCAATCAGATTCTTCTATGGGCTCAATGATGCCTGCCACGAGCATCTTGTCTAGCTCTAAGCAGACCTTCTCCTTATACTTTGAATTGAGATGGTAAGGTCTTTGCTTAACCGTCTTTGCATCAAGCTTCAACGTGATCTTCATAACACCCAGGTCTCCTATTATCCCTTTTAGATCCATAAAATTGGTAGGGAAAAAATCCTGATATTCACGAAGCAATTCAGCAACCTTATCCACTGTTGTGTCATCCCAGTAATCTCTAATATTTGTGAATTTGTGCTCTGCCTTTTACCTATTTCGTTTTTAGTGGCATGGTTATTTCAAGATTCTCAATCTGCGGTCCTTCAACCTCGCGGTGACCCTCTGTTTCAGGGATATTAACCTTTCGCAGATCCTCATCTTCTTCTTCAGCAATCATGTTATAGCATTCCAGCGTGTGGATCATATGAGTAGTCCAATTGAGTTGAATCAGGTCCAAAGGATCCTGTGGTATCCTAAATATTGTTGCTTTCACTTCTTGTAGTGCCTCGTCAATACAGTCAAACTCATCTTCAAAGTTGAATTTCATTATGAATCCTTCACACAGAATATCCCATTCGCTTATACCATGGCATAGATCTATTTCTAAGTACCAGTTCATCGGGATGAAATCCAGGGTGTCACAGAACAAGTGCACCCATTCAGGTTAGGGCTTCGCTCCATAATCCTAAGCCCATTTGGCCAAGTGTGCGCATGGATCGTCCTTCCTGTCATACTTGTCTGTCATTCATACCTTCGGCTTCCCAAAGTATGTTCTCATCATCCTCCTACATTCACGCCAGTCATCAAAGCTACCCTTGTGCATACCCCACCATCTTGCAGGCATAGCGTGCAGTGCCCAGTCCAAAGCCTGGAAGCATTGCTTTTCTAGTACCTCCCTCTCAAATGCATCCAAAAATACATCGACATCATTCAGGCCATCATAAGTGGGAAGAATTCTTACCTATGACGATACACAGCATAGTGACTGGGTCATCATGTTACAACTCTGTGTGGTTACTTCATGTAACCGATTCTACCAGCACTCTAATTCTTCATTAGAGTTTGAGGTGTAGGAACTCTCGCAATCCCGTGTAATTCGACCATCCACTGTTGGATTCACCCAACCTTGGTCTCGCATTTTTATCTTATATATATAATCCAAATCATCATCACTATCATAATCACATACTGGTTCAGTATCGTGATCCTTCAGCAGGATCTAGCGGTACTATTATGCAGAGTGATTTCTTTTCAAATATCATATTTCACTTCTTTAGGTTGATTACCCCGTTCATATCAATAGCCCAATCAATTCTAAGGAGCATAGGGTAGGGGTTGTTGTCATCCACAATTTCTATTACTTCAAAGTCAGCCAACGCACTCGCACCTTCAATATCTATAGTCACCCCATGGGGATGATCTTTTGCTGATTTTCCATCCTTAACTGAATCAGAGACCACTGCAGTGTGGGTCTTCCCATCCATTCCCAAGTTTTTTCTGGTAGGACGTTCGCGTCTAACCCCAGATCCAAAATGACCTAATCCATTTTGTACTCTCCTATCTGCGCAGTCAATCTCATCTCTCATCGTGTTCTTGTTTTATGCTTACCAATCTTTCGTACCACGCGTGGTTCACCTGGAGTGTTTCCGGCGTGTCTATTTATAAGCTATTGTAACCCCTTCACAGCCTTGCTATCGCGCAACAACTTCATGCAAGTATCTATAAAGGTCGTAAGCATAGAAGGGTCCATTTCATGATCAGGCTTATCCTTTCTCCCTGAGGTGGAGGCATGAGCGAAGCTCTTCTTTGCTTCTATGAAATTTTCGCGTGCGTACTCCAAATCAAATTCAACCTCCTTCACCAGAGCTTTGCAAACCCATGCGTTGTCTTTGGGTTGTTTCACCTTATCATTCTCTATTGCAATTCCACTTCATAGCACTATATTCACATTCGGATCCTCTTCACGAGGCTCATACCTCATCATCTGCAAGTTCTAATTCGGTTGAGGTGGTAGCGCCCCTTTGTCGCGTATCCTCGCTATCAGCGTAGGACAGTCCTTCATTTCATGATCAAACAGAGTGCAATATCTACGCAACGGATGTGTTGGGTTAGTGCAATCATGGGCATAGTGTCCTGGTCCTTCGCAATTGTAGCATATTAGCTTTCCCCGACCTCTGTCAGGTCCTCCTCTGCCTCGGCCTTGTCCTTGCCCCAGAAAGCTTGTTCGCGCCATCCCTGCTCTCTGTTCAGGGGGGCACATTTCTTCCTGAACCCTAAAGGCGGGTATTCTGTCCATCATCAATTCATAACTTCTACAGTTGCACTCATCATGCCCTACCGACCTACAGGAGTTGCAGAATAGTTGTTGCGGTGTTTGTACAAACTTCTGCAGCAAATGACAGTTATCTGTCGTATGTTTTCCTGCTACCTGACATATAGCACACCACAACACAAGCCCCATGCTCAGTCCTACTTGAGCTTCCGGCCTCACAGGCATCGGTCCTCCTCCTGTAATATAGTTCACAAATACCAAGCAATGGTCTTTGTCATGCCATTGACCCTTGCATTTCAGGCACCATACCTCTTCTCGCACCTCCAGTCAAACTGTTTTGTCTTTCTTCAAACTTTGCATTTAAAGGAAAAGATTTTTCAATTGTGCGTGGATCTGTTGAACCCCCAGATTCAGATCTTGCATCAGTGTTTCAAGCAGTCTCATTGCAATCTCCATGGCCTATGCCTGAGTCTTAATCTTCTATTGTGACAGTGCAACTCTTAGGTGTGGCAGAAGTGAATCCACGAACCACTCGTGGTGTTGTCCATCTGTTAAGTTCATATTAGCTTCACAAATTTTACACTTCAGCCTCTAATCTAATTCCCAAGGTGTCTCGCCTGGTTTCATCATGATTTCCTTGAATCCCATAATCAATTGTGCCTCGAAATTAGGCCTACTGAATTCTTTATTCAACATGGTCTGGATGTCCACCACTCCAGCGTTTGGGTTATCATTTGAGTATTTAATGTACCAGGTTAGCACACGATCTTGTAGAGCACTAACCAATGTTGCCTTCTTCATGTGATCATCTGTAACTCCCTGAGCTTCCCATACAGATTTCACAATGAACCAAAACTCGTCCCGATCCTCATTTCACAAACCTTTAAACAAAGGTAGCTTCAATGAATTTTCCATGCTGAACTACGGTGGAGGTGGAGGTGGTATGGGCGAAGTCGCAGGTGATGGTGGTGAAGTTGGAGGTGGTGTGGGTGGAGGTGGCATTCGCAGGAATCCTTGTCTTATTAACTAAATTGCACTTCACGGATAAGCCTGCACTACTCCCTCTTTGTCACCTAGCGAAGGTGAAATTAATGGACTATATTCAGGACGCTTTCTCCCTTCGTTCATGTAAGTCTTTTCGCTTCGTGTAGCTCTGAACATCAAGGTAGCTACATAACCCGTGTTTCGCACAATAACATCTTAATCCAGGTATTCAAATACTTCAAGTACTTACCTCGCAGACCTTTGAAAAAGCGTCGCTCTGCCTCGTTGTAGCTAACTAAGGTATCGACCGTGAATTCAGTCACAAATCCTCCTATGATGTGATCGAGCCAATTATCGACAACGTGGGTGATCTTATCCTCGGAGGCTTCTAGTCTCTATACTAACTCCGGGGTCCAAACAATAGGACCATCAAATATCCACCTTCCTTGGTTATCCACTAGCTTCGCGATCCACTCCTGTAACTCAACCGGAAAGGAACAGAAAAATACCACGTAGATTTCTGTATATAGGTACCTATCCAGCCATTGTTCCTTTGTCTATCGCGGAGTTCTATTTTCCTGCATCGTGAATTTGTGGATCTTCTTATCTAGCCAGTCTCTGATCTCTTTCTTAGTTGGATTCCAATGATACGACATCACACATCTCTTATGAAGATATCGGTCCCGAAAACGGAACCATTTGTTCGCTGCGTGGGGCCTGACCTAGGTTCAACATTAGTTAGCCAAACAAATCCCTACACTACTGGCCCTTTCGGCATTAACCCACAGAGCATGGACTGAAGTCTCACCCGAAGCAGTATGGGGGGGTGATGGAACCAAGTTTCCACACCCTGAGATGGTAGTGATGTCGGTTTATTCCTTTTGTTCTTGCTTTCACTCAGTTTGTTAAGTTCTAGGGCTCTGTCTATCTAGCCCTTTATTCCGCCCTTCGATACCTCCGCGAAGGGGTATGATTGACCTTCGCGCAACCCAAACCTGCGGTTCAGGTACTTTCGTGCTGCTAGGGAAGCCTATTGTGCAGACTCCCAAATTATCTTAAGTGTCTTACTTATCTTATTAAACAACCATGGTTAGCACTGCATAAACAGATATCCTTACTTGCGTTCAATTAACCAACGTAATTACATACATTCGCGCATCACATAAGCATTGTAAATGAAATTCATACACAATATGGCAAGATGCATTCACAGGAAACAAAGACACAGAATTTGTAGAATGCTTCTCTAAATTGATATCTTTATATGATTACAGACTCTATCCACCTTGCGTACATAGCTACAGGGGTCCGCGCACTCAGTTACGGACTTCCACCATAGGCCTCTACGCACTCAGCTGCAAAGCCTCTACCTGCGCTATGACCCGAACTTAGACTTCTCTAAATACTTCCTCCTTATCGGCCAAGACTTCTTACTTCTAAATCTCCTTAGAGCTTACTTACTTAGCCCTTTTTATACAATCCCATGGTCTGCGGACCATGGGTAGATCTTTACAACTGAATTTACACTTTACAAAATAAGGGCGGACAACCCTTTATGACTCATGACACCTTCGCGCTCCATGACCAAAAAATGCAGAGACTTTACAACTTTATTACAAAATTTGACCAAAAACATGGGCTTTAAGCCCCAATCTGGTCCTTGGGGATCTCGTTCCCAACACTTCCCCATAATTTAATGCTTCCATTGATAGCAGGCCTGCACAATGAAATACATTTCTTTGTCATAAGTGGGATACTTTCAGACTGTGTCTGAAAGTGTCTCACTATGGTAAGCCACTCAATGCCCCTCCTAAGTAAGAACTACACTAATAGCATAGTCATAGGCATCTGTCTCAATCTCAAATGGTTTTTGTAGGTCTAGTAATTTGAGCACTGGTGCAAAGAAAAAGCGATGCTTCAAATTGACAAACGTCATATGTTGGGTTTTAGACCCAAAAAAAAAAAATCTTTCACTTTTCCCTTGGTCACTTGACCTATAGGCCAAGTGATATGAGAGAACCCCAACACGAACCTACAGTAGAAATTAGCAAGACCCAAAAAGTTATGGCGCTCTGTTAGAGTGGTTGGGGTTGGCCAATGTTGAATGACTTGTATCTTGGTTGGGTCCACATGGACACCCTACTCATCAATTATGTACCCCAAATATTGAACTTGGGTCATTCCAAAAGTTCATTTCTCGAAACTGGCACACAACTTGCGTTGTCGCAGGGTTTGAAGGACCTGTCGAATATGGTGGAGGTGCTCTTCCCAACTTTGGCTGAAGATCAAGATGTCATCTAAATACACCACCATGAATGCATTGGTGAAGGGCTGCAAGATGTTGTCCATCAATCTCATGAAGTTTATGGGGGAATTCGTAAACCTGAAAGGCATGACCAACCATTCGAAAAGGCCCTCCTTCGATTTGAAGGTAGTCTTCCACACATCAGAGGGTTTCATAGGCACCTAGTGATAGCCAGACTTCAAGTCAATCTTGCTGAAATATTTGGTCCCCTTGAGTTGGTCCAGAAGGTCATCAATATTTGGGATTGGCTACCTATTCCAAATAGTGATATTGTTCAGCGCCGATAGTCAATACAGAGTCTCCAGGTCTCGTCCTTCTTTTGTACCAATACAATCAAGCTCCCACAGGGTGATGAGATTGGCCTGATATGCCCTTTGTGCAACAAATCCTTAATCTGCCTCTTGATCTCATCATTCTCTAGAACAGAGTGTCGATAGATCAGTCCATTGGGTAGTGGCACGCCCGGGGTCAGATCAATAGAGTGTTGGACCTGACAGTGCAAAGGTACCCCTGTAGGTGAGGCGAAAATGTCCATGTACTCCTCCACAACCTTGACCATCTTTTGATACTGTGCGGAGGAGCCTTATTTGTAAGCCATGGCCACAACCTTATTTTTTCCCTGAGGGTGAATCATAAGGAAAACAAATTTCCTAGTTTGCGAAATGATCTTACTGCATTGCTTTGCAGTGATCAAAGAGATGGAAGTAGGTGGAGCTACCTTCGATATCCTGTACAACTTATTGCGCAAAATATTAATCACAGAGTAAGGTCTAGACTCATATACAGCATGTCATTTTCACAAGTATGGTTTTCCTAATAATACATCACAAACTTCAAGAGGAGCAACATCACCCAATACTTCACCCACGAAGGGCTTGATGTTGTAGGGAAGGCAACACTATTGTCTGACGTGGACATCTCATCCTTGGTGAAGCTACCCGATGGTGTATGATTACAGATGTGTTGTTGTCGGTAGGCCTAGTCGCTTCAAAACTTCTTCTGAAATGAGGTTCTTTTGGCTCCCACTATCGACAATGAACTGCAATGGAGAACCTTTCACCCACATTTGTGAGTGGAAGAGCTTTTCCCCCTCCTCTGGATCTTCAGGCTCATTCTTCTTGGTCTTGGTGGTAGAAAGGGTGGCACTAGCCTTTGCATCAATGATCTACTTCCCTTTGTCATTCCCCTTATTGGGTTCTGACTCAGAATCAGAACATGTTTTTGAATCAGAAGCCTTCAGCTTGGCCACCAGCGACTACTTGGGTCGGCACTCACTTGTGTTGTGAGTGGAGCTCTTATGGAACTCATACCATTTTCCTGTGTCTTTCTTTGTCTTCGTGGTGTTGTTCTTTGCTTGCGGCTTAGGCAGGTTGTCCTGGGTCACCCTGCCTTGGATTTGGCCTTTGCTCTGTAGTTTTCGGGCACATTTTCCTTGCTTCGAATTCACAGATCCAAAGTCTTGCTTCTTCTATTTAAACTTCTGCTCAATCTTGACAACATATCGGTATGTTGTGCCGAGCGAGGAGATGTCCAAGAACTCCATCTCGTCCTGGATGTACTTGTGTAGACAGTCACAGTACTTGAGTACCAAATTCTGCTCAGAATCCTTGATACCCAACTTTTTGTTGAGGGTATGGAAAACATTTGTGAACTTTGGCACATCTTGGTCCCTTCCCTGACGTAGCGTGGTCCATTTATGTATTCATCTTCATAGCTCCTAACAGGGTAATATTATTCCTTGATGGCATCTCGAAAAGAATCCCAAGTGGGTGCAACTAAAAATAGTGAGGATTCCCTCTCATCCTTTTGTTCACAGTAGGCTTCCCACCATTCCTTGATGTGTGGGGTGGCTTTAAGAAGTGAAAAAGTGATCCTTTCCTGATTGGAAAAGTCATGAACTGAAAAATATCCTTCCAATAGATTCAACCATTTATCTACGATATTTGCAGCTATCTTCCGCTCAAATATGGGAATGTCAAAGATAACGTGTACCTTAAAAGGAGTGGTGCTTCCAGAGTGACTAATGGATGAAGATGTGTCACTTGTGGGTAGTCGTCGAAGGATCTAAGCAAAGTTATTCATCATCGCATTCCTCTATCGCTCGAGGGCTTCCTCGAGCAATATTTTGATAGGAACTTCTAACCCCTCGTCTTTCATTTATTCTGAAATAGGAGGTTGTCGAGGTTTGCGAGGCTAGTCTTGCAAAGGTTCGACCAAATCGCTCCCTAACTCCTTATACCCTGACCTCTTTGGGGACATGCAAAGAAAAACAGAGAAATACCAGACCACTCTGATACCACTAATCTGAATTTAAACAGGAATGCAATAAAATATAGATATAACCATAAATACAGAGATGCAACAGAAATAAAACTTCATTTCATTAATATCATAATATTGAAATATGCTTACAAACATAATGGAAATAAACTAGCTCGAGCAATGGTAGTTTATCTTTGAGAAGAGATGTGTCAGCTACATGCCTCTAAACTATGTTACAATGAGGCTCAAGGGCCTATTTATTATTGAACAACAAGAGAAAAACCTACACAACCAAAATTTTAACCCTAGGAGATGTAACGGCAAGAGTTTGTGGGCCCTGTTAGGGTCAGTTGGGCAGACAACTTCCTAGGGTCGTAACTTGGCTATATTATCTCAGTTTGGCTTGTACGATACCTTGTTGGAAAGGTCTCTTCAACTACTACAGGATTTGTGGCAACAATGGGTTTGTAGCGGACCTTAAAAAAAACACCATTTAGGGGGTCAAAATTGCTCTGGAAGTTTAGGACCTGAAAAATTACTAAAAATAGTAAATGTTGAAATAAACAAGGAAACAAATGAAACCAACTAGAGGTCTAAGTGAAATAGACGGGTGGCCACCAATATCCAATTGGATCAGGACCACGATAGAATAGAGGATTTGAGGCAGAAATTTAGGATTAGGAGATTATCTGCGACTAGAAAACGGTCTAGTCGGGCCGCAATATGGCTCACTCCTACTCTTTTATTGGTCCATGTATACAAAAATTTATGGGGCTTAACATCAAAGAGGTTCAGAGTTAAGATGAGATCTTCCATATGCTCTTGGAGGGCGTCATGAATAGTGGAGCCCCCTCTTTTTTCATGGCTGCCCATTTTTGTATTGAAATCTCCTCCGAGAATACAATTATGACCATACTTTGTACCCTTTAACTCCATCAGGGATTTCCAACAATCTTGCTTTTCCCGGAAGTGAGTGGGCATGTAAATATTGATCACTGTGAAGGATTGTTGTTTTTCAATTATATTAAAAGAAGTTTCTATCCAATGAGTAGGTTTTAGAGAACTTACCAATTGCAATTTCGCAGGGTTCCACATTGTGCAAAGGCCTCCTGATGCTCCTCTTGAACTAACTATTTCTAGATTGTTGCGACTCCAGATCTTATTTTGGATTGAGTGGATATTTTTGTCATCCATCTTGGTCTCCTAAAGGAGGATGACATCTGGTCTTTCCTTTCGGATTAGGGATTTCAATTCCATTATTCTTTTTACTGATCCCAATCCCCTACAATTCTAAGAGATTAGATTCATTAATCACTTTTTTATGTTCCCTGCCCCCTTACCAGGGCCCATATTATTTCCTTTCCCCCTCCTTTGTTCCATGGTCCTACTATCGGACGAGGGATAGTATGTTGGACTCCCAACTCTTTGTCTTTTTCAGTGTTTTCCCTCCTGATTTCCTTATTTGTTTTTCTTCCTTCTCTTTTCCCTTTTCTTTCTGGTTTCTTTGTCCTTTCACTTTTAGGTCTTTCATCTACAGAACTATACTGCGCAGATGGCCCCAGACCTCCTTTGATGTAAGGAATCCATCCACATCCTCCTCTTCTTCTGAGTATTCCTCGGAACTACTATCAGTGTCCAGGCCAGAGCTCGCAACTTTATGACTTTTTGGGGTCTGAGTCAGGGGTGTTGACAGAGAGGCTGGGACCTCGTGAGAGGAGGAAGGGGGCGGGGGGACATTCTTCTTCTGTAGTAGAGCCTAAAACCCCAAAATTGATTCTCCGACACTATATTGGAACCTCCACCTAATGGCGAGCCCGAGGGAGGCGGTTGGGCAGGACCAACATCCTTAAAGACCGGAACAGAGCCAATTGAGCCATCGGGGATTGAATGCTTCGAGTTCTTCCTCTGTTTAGCCTACTTCCAATGCTCTTTAGGATATCAAGACCGCTTATCTGAAGAATCCAAACCTTTTGGACAGCCCTTAGCAAAGTGCCCATACTCATGGCACAATTTGCATTTAAAGGGAAGTTGGTCATAGTCGACTTCCTGCACATGCGTCCAACTATCCATGCATAGATTGACAGCTACTGGGAGGCCTTTCTCTAAGTCCACCTCCACACAAATCCTAGCACAAGAGAAGAGGCCATATTTTGGCTCCGAGCAATCAATGTACTTCCCTAGGGAGTTCCCAATGAGCCTGAAAGTCACATCCCAATAGTGAAGCGCGAGGCAAGGCAACTTCACAAAAATCGGAACCGAGGATGGAACATCACATTCTAGGTTGAAGCTAGGACGCCATCAATCCAGATACAACCCCTAAACCCCCATAAAGTATGGACCACTCCAGAACACTAAATCTCTGTCCAGCCTATTCTCAAAGTAAAAATTATAGAAGCCTTTGCCACAAAAGGAGGAGATAACCTCTCCTTTAATAAGAGGTTTTCAATTCTTCTCGATCCAAGCTTTAACCATCCTAGGGGATGGCCAAAGGCCCATAAACTAGCCAATGAGACCCCTATCAGCTAGCTTCACGGTGCGAGAACGGGCCTGAGGGGCACAAATATCTATCTTGGGGATCTCCTCCACCTTCTTCACAAACTTTGACTCACCCTGCTTACTGAACTTTAGAGATAAAGCAACCAAAACATTAAAGGTCACAATATCCACAAGCAGCGGAACCACCAAGGAAGGCTTCGACATTGAGGAAGCCAACACTACTCAGGAGTAGTAGAAGCAGGCTTCGAGAAGGCTCCAACAAATAGACAATGCCTCCACCTAATGAGCAGATCTCCTCACCCAATGCACCGAAATAGGAGACAGGCCAGAGAGGCCGAAGCCCAAACAGAGGGTTCGAGGACCCACAGAGGGGGCCCGAGCAGTCGACTGCAACACCAACTCTTCATGCCATTGCTAGGTCAAATCTGCCTCTAATATATCAAACATATCTTGAGATTGGATTGTAACAAATTAACCAACATTATAATTTGTCCAGAAATATTCTTAAATATTTATTCGGCTTTCGTTCGCACTTTGTTGATTCATTTGATTTTTTTTTGGAAATCTCAATCTCACAAAAGAATTTTGGTGATGTTTCTTCTTTTGTACATAATTCTAACTCTTTTCCACAAGATTCAACATTTAAAGATATATTGTTTAAATCTAGTTTATTATATTCTCCCATGAATCTCTTCCAATCAGTAATAGCGATCGTTCTGGATTTATATGATCCACTTGGAATACAACTGGAAAAGATATTTCAAGGGAGCAATATTGTTGGTAAATTTATTTTATTAGATTCTTTAGAGGTAAAAGTACATAAAAAAAATGAAATTTGGTTTCAATAATTTCTCAGCAACTTTATTTATGTTGTTGATTTTTGACATTTTTATACGTGCAAAAATAAAACTGAGGGAATGGCTTCACTGGAAGTATGATTTTACTTAGTATTTAATATGTTCTATTAGATTAGATGTAGGATTAGCTTAGTTAGTTTTTTTTTCTTTTATTTCTTTCAATATTACATTGTTTTGAATAAGCAAGTAGTGATCCCAAAGTGTTTCCTTGATATTCATTCCATTTCCTAGCAGGATGCATTCCACAATTCTCACAATGCATTTCTAAATAATGGCTTTTACCATTTCTTGTTATGCAATGTTGAAGTGGATGCAAATTGATGACTCATTACTTAGCAATTTACTTAGATTGAATAAGTTGATGATTTTGAACATATAAAAATTCTGAGAAAATGCATGGGAGAATGTTAAGATCTATGAGGTAAACTTGCAATTTAATTCTTCTAGGTATGTCTATATGTTCATCTTCATCTGTTGTTAGTTTTGATTTCAGAAATTGTTTCCCATTTAGCCATATTTTATTTCTTATTTATGTGTACTTCATTCTGCACGTATTCATTGGTTTGATTTGGACACTTGATTTAGTGAGAAAATTAAATTATCTTTAGAATAAAGAAAGCAGATAGCTACTTCTAGGTTGTAAATATGTTTAGGGAAGTATTTATTTTCTCATCAAAAATTTTAGGTGTTTTGTACAGATTCTTCGCTATATTTCCTTTGTCTTTCATATTTGCAAAAGCGAGGCATGATCATATTTCCTTTTTTGTTGATGCAGTTTAAATCAAATGTTTGACTCTTGCCTGATCTAATTTCCCAAGGGCCTTTATCTTCTCATGCTATGAATGGAAAATTAATCAAAGGGCCTGAAAGCAAAGGAAAATTGAAAATAATTTTGCGGCAGTGGAAAAAATACTCATGTACATGGCTTTACCTCTATTCTTTTTGGGATTTTACATTTGTTGATACCAAGCTAAATCAAACCTTTTCATCGCATTATTTATCCCATATCTTCTCTCTTGGTTTGAGCTTTTTTTTAACAAATCTCGAGATGACTTAGAGTCATCAGGATTATCCATACTACCTACAAGCCTAGAAGCCCGACTAATTAATAACATTTCATTTCAAATTTATTTCGAGCAATTTTATATCATAAACTCATATGATTCTTTCCTTGTCTTATCAGTTTGCCTGGACCTTTTGAACCCATAAGCCAATTTTATTCCTTCTTGAGAACGAGTCGAGCATAACTTCCTCTAGTCTAGTACAGATGAATTCCTATAATAAAAATCAACTACATTGTTAATGCGGAAAATTGGTAAGTAAACAAGGAATATGAAAAAGGTAATGGATCATGATCTATTTTGATTTCTGATTTTAGTTTATTTATATATCACTCCATTGTAGTGATCACGCAATAGTCCAAGTCCTCCTCATATTTATTTATATTTATAGCCATAAACCACTATTGCATTGGTTGGGACTTTGAGATTTCATGGGATTTTATGGATATTTTGGGGTTGGTATAAAATCGAAAGCAAAAAAAAGAATAATTGTTTTTGAAATTCAATATGAAGCATATTTTTATGATTTCTTATTTGACTTCCAATCCCTTGAACAAGAGACATTATTTTTCTAGCTTAACGCTCACTCTAGTTTAGATTCAATAAGTAATGATCTTGGGCAAATGAAATCTTCATTAAAATGTAATTTCTACATGTTGTTAATCTCAATTAAAAGAAGTTACCTTTTTGGAGAAATTTGACATCTTTCAAGTAAACCTTAGCGAAATTCTTCAAGGTAAGTCTCATATGCCCATTTTCGTTTATCGCCATTTTCTTATGCTTTTTTTTTAGTGTTTTTTTTATCTAAAGCTATTTTTTTGCAGGTCTTCAAGAATCACTTTGAAAACTTTGCACCCCTGCTTACTCAAATTTGGAATTCACTCTCCTCATTTTGCTTTCTTTTGAGATTTGGAAAAACAGTTATGATGTCGATCAAACTGAAAATCAACTAAATCAAGGAGTTTTTGAACCTCTATTATGTTTCACAATCCTTATTTTTAGAAAATTGTTACGATGTTTCCATGCAGGCTTCGTTTCGAAACAAGAAAAATTTTAATGGGAGAAATTTCATATTTGGGCTTCCCTTTCTATCATAATATCTATTTAGAGTTAGAATTTTTTATTTGAATAAAAGTCTAATCAATTACAACTTTGCAAAACAACATAATCTCAACTTAAGAAAAACTTGCATTATGTCCCTCATATTGGTTCTTTTGTTGAGACATTTTTCATAAATCATCTTGTTGAGGTTTTCTTTCGATTTCGGTGTTTCGCTCAATTTTTTTCTTTTAGTTTGCATCTCCTTTCTTCTTTTTCGCAATTTTTGGAGTGTTGGTTTCACTTTTGCTTTGGATCTAATTTGAAGATATGGCCAAAATTTATATGGAAGGTTTTTTCTTACCCAACATTGGTTGGCATCCATGGGAAATTTTTACTCTGTCAACTTCATGGGTTTTCATTTACCTTAAAGAGACATCTTTATTGAATTATAAAGTCCTCTTTCCTTAATTCTTTTCCCATGGAGGAACATTCATCTTTTCCAAGTGATATAGTTCATATTTCTAAGGAAAGAACTTGCTTGAGTCTAACTTAATGAATCTCGCTCATTCCCCTCACTTCATGTAAAGATAAGGGAAATATAAGGGAATCAAAACTTTATAAGTATTATATCCATTTCCTTTAAAATCTCTTGTACCACCCTACCCTCTTCACTCAATTGCAAAAAATAATTCTCTAAATAAATTTTATTAAAAGGGTGGTAAAAGAGGGTTGAAAGCATATACGTGTGGAAAGCACAAGTAAACATGTCAGGGTACTGAATAGGCTTGCTGACAGCGGGGTATTCTTGTGTGATACTAAGACAACTTCATCGGGGCTATGGACGCTTGCTGATAGAGAAGCAATGTCAGGTAAATGAGGTCATTTATATCAATGGATATATATTTTCCTTAAAACTTCTTATATATACCTCTTTTTCCACTCATATGAGGTAAATTTAAAATTAAATATTTCCCTAAAGACATGAATTCATGCTTTTAGACTCAGATTGTTTCAAATACTTATCTTTTAGAACTTATATCGCTTGATCTATTAATGTGGGACCACAAAAAATGTTTTAATGTTTGAAGACTTGATGGAATTCATCACTTCGGCCTTTAGGTAAATTTTAGTTCATTATCATTTTAACTAGATATAATTACTTATTCCTTGTGTGTCAGCGTTGTTGTGGCAAAACAACAACCCCCCATTTTTACTTTATTACCTCCATAATAATAATGGGGACCCTCCATGTAAATTTTGGTCATATTTCCCCTTAAATGCTTTCGTTTGCTTTCTTTTGCGGGATTTTCATTTTTCTCGATTTTCCCTTTTGATTGCTTCATTGTATCTGATTTCTTATTGTTGGGTTGTGTTATATTCTTTCACGACTAGCCCACGTAGTTAACCGGGGTGTTAGAAGGGGGGCAAAGCCCCCCCTTCGTTGTGCCAATTGCATAGCAGGGGGAGTCATAGGGTTTTGAAGGGGGCAAGTAACCCCACTCAATGGGGTCCGGGGTAGCACCCTGGAAAATTTTGTTTTTGGACCCTATATTAAGTTGGGCGGACCCACCTATGGTTTTCTGCATGATTTTTCACACATTGTTTTGGACGCGATGGTTTCAGTCCATGGTATTGGATGCTTAAGCATGTATAAATATGTATTGAAAGGAACATAATGGAAAATCAAGCTAGTAGTCCCAGTTTTAGGATCTAGGGGAAAACCTCTATGCATATGTGTTTTATGTGTTATGCTCTCGCATTGTTTATTTTCTGTGTTTTAGAATTCGTATGCAAGTAATTTTTGTACGGGGTTAAAACCTACATTTGGTATCAAAGTTGTTTTGGATTCAAGGGGACGCCTTTGTTGCTGAGGGGTTTCGCTCAGGCCTGTGGAAGACCCTGTTCAATGGGAGATCTACGAGATCGATTATGGTGGTGAAAGAAAATGGCGAGCAGTCGAAAGATAGAGATCAATAAATTTAATGGTCAGATTTTTGAGTTGTGGAAACTCAAGATGGAGGATCTGTTGGTGGATAAAGATTAGTGGATCACGGTAGATCCGGGTACTAAACCAACGAGAATGTCCGATGAAGAATGGAAGAAGTTAGATCAGAAGGCAAAGAGCCTAATACGATTGTGTGTCTCAGATTCGAAATTGTTGAATGTATCAAGGGAAGCTACGGCTAAGGCTTTGTGGGACAAGTTAGGGACTTTGTACCAATCTAAGTCTCTGGTGAATAAATTGTTCTTGGGGAAAAAAATTGTATAACCTGAGGATGAAATATGGAGACTCGGTTGCAGAGCATATGAACGCATTTAATATTGTGGTAAGTTAGTTATTATTTGTTGATATTAAAATTTCAGATGAAGATAAGTGCATCAGTTTGTTGTGTTCTCTACCAGATTCGTGGGATAGTCTGGTTATTGCAATAGGTAGCAATACAACTGCCTTACAGTTTAATGAAATAGTCTCATCCTTGCTGACGGAGGAGATGAGACGGAAAAATATGGAGAGCCAGAATGGTGATGCCTTGTATGTACGAGGACGGTCCCACAACAGAAACAAAAATAAGTCATCGAGTGGGAGATCTAAATCTAGTGTGCTATGCTGGAAATGCTGAAAGGAAGGGCACTACAAAAGGGACTATAAATCTAAAGCTCCTGATAAAAAAAAGGGATCTGATGATGCTCCTTATGTAGAGGTGAAAACCACCTCAGATGAAGGTGGGGATGTGTACTTGGCTTCTTCAAGTACACATGTAGATCATGAGGCATGGTTGATTGACTCAGGTGCATCCTTTCACTTCACTCCCCATAGAGAGTGGTTCTGTGAGTATGAGAAATATGATGGTGGTGACGTATTCTTGGGGGATGACAGGAAGGCTAGAATCATTGGTCACAGAAAAGTAAAGTTGAAGTTGCAAGGTGGAAGGGTTAGAACACTTCCAGGTGTTCTGCATATTCCAGCATTAGCCAGAAATCTGATTTCTGTAAGCAAGTTGGATGATGCAGGTGTAAAAACAGTGTTCGAGAAGGATACCTGCAAGATGGTTTGAGGGGCACTGGTATTGATGTGGGCAATTCGAATTGGAACTCTATACAAGCGGCAAGGTAGAATTGTTGTTGATGGGTGCAACAGTTTTGTGGTTCTTGGAAGTGGAGCAGAAAATATAGTGGTCGCTGGAGAGAAGACCATGTTGTGGCATCAAAGGCTTGGACATATTGCAGAAAAGGGCCTTCGAATACTTCATGGTAAAGGTATGGTAGAAGGTATGAGTAATAGCTCTCTGGATTTTGATTTCTGTGAAAATTGTGTATATGGGAAGCAGAATCAGGTGAGTTTCCCCTCTGGTGGTAAGAGGGCGAAACAGATATTAGAGATTATGCATAGTGATGTGTTTGGACCTGTGAAGGTTCCATCACTGGGTAAGTCTATGTACTATGTATCATTTATAGATGACTTCTCAAGGAATACATGGATATATTTCCTTAAGAAAAAATATAATGTCTTTGACAGATTTAAAGAATTTAAGGCTCTGGTGGAAAACCAGACAGAGAAAAAGATAAAGGTGCTAAGGACAGATAACGGTGGAGAGTTTTGTAGTAAGGAGTTTGAAGAATTCTATAAGAAGTGTGGTTTAGCACGGCAGAAGACTACTACATATCCACATGAGCAAAATGGAGTTGGAGAAAGAATGAACAAGACGTCGATGGAAAGGGCAAGAAGCATGCTCAGCGATGCCAGGTTAGGACAGGAATTCTGGGCAGAGTCGGTGGACACAACATGTTACTTGGTCAACATATCACCTTCATCAGCGTTGGAGGATAAGACTCCACAAGAGGTATGGACCGGTAACCTCTCTTTCACATCTAAGGGTATTTGGATGTGATGCATTTGTACATGTTCCAAAGGAGAAATGAACCAAGTTGGATAGTAAATCTAAAAAGTGCATCTTTATTGGGTATAAGGATGGTTTAAAGGGTTATAAGCTTTGGAACCTAGTAACAAGGAAGGTTGTGTACAGCCGATATGTGGTGTTCAGAGAGGTGAAAGATGTTATTAAACATGAAGTCCAACCAAAGGAACCTGAGAAGATAGAGTTTGAGCTAAAGGAGGAAGAATAAGACTCTACAACAGAGGACGAATCAGAAGATCAAGAGCCACAAACTCTGGGTGTGAGAAGATCAGTTTGAGAAAGAAGGCAGCCAGAAAGGTATAGTCCATCTACTTTCTATTCAAATTTTTCTTTATGTATTACTGATGATGATCCCGGAACTGTGAAGGAAGTAGTAGATTCAGAGGATGGAAAACTCTGGAAAGAGGCCATGGTTGATGAAATGGCATCTTTGCACAAAAATGAGGCTTGGGATCTGGTGGAGTTGCCGGCTGGAAGGAAACCCAATGGCAGAAAATGGGTGTTTAAGGAGAAGACAAATGCAGAAGGAAAGGTGGAGAAATACAAAGCTTGGTTGGTAGCAAAAGGTTATTCCTAGGTGTCGAGAATTGATTTTGGTGATATTTTTTCTCCTACTGCCAAGGTAACTTCTATTAGATTACTTTTATCTGTTGTTGTTGCTTTTGATTTTGAGGTAGAACAGATGGATGTGAAGACATCATTTCTTCACGGGGATCTAGAAGAGGAGATCTACATGAAGCAACCTGAATGCTTTGCAGTGAAGGGTAAGAAAGAAATGGTATGCAAGTTAAAGAAGTCTCTGTATGGGTTAAAACTGTCACCAAGGATGTGGTATCAGAAATTTGATATATTTATACGGGGACTTGGCTTCACCAGAAGCAAAGTAGATCAATAAGTGTATTTTAAATTAATTGGTGACTGTGTTATTTATCTAGTCTTTTATGTGGATGATATGTTGCTGGTTGGAAAATGACAAAGAAATTATCCAGGATTTGAATACCCATTTGTCCTCCAAATTCGACATGAAAGATCTTGGTGTTGCAAAATATATTTTGGGCATGGAAATTAAAAGAGAGCAGACAAAGAGGAAGCTCCGGTTAAACCAGAGGAAGTATGTTGAGACAATATGGCAAAGGTTTAATATGCAGGATAGCAAACCGATGAAGGTTCCTATTCTTGTAGGTGTAAAGTTATATGTTGAACAGTGTCCCAAGACACAAGAAGAGGAAGAGGACATGTCCCGTGTTCCATATGCAAGTGCAGTTGACAGCCTGATGTATGCGATGGTCGATACTAGACCATACATTGCATATGCAGTGGGAGTATTGAGCAGGTTTATGTCAAAACCAGGGAAGGAGCACTGGACAACAGTGAAGTAGGTTTCCAGGTATTTGCGTGTAACTAGTGATTATGGTTTGTGCTACCAAGGAAGACCAGGAATAGACAGAGTGTTGGATATTCATGGCTTTGTTGATGCAGACTGGGCTGGAGATCTGGATCAGAGAAGATCTACAAGTGGGCATGTGTTTAACCTATTTAGAGGTGCAATCAGTTGGATGAGTAAGAAACAATCTGTAGTGGCACTATCAACTACAGAGGAAAAATACATGGCAGCCACTCATGCAAGCAAGGAAGCAATTTGGTTGCAGAGATTGTGTTCAAGTATGGGGTTAGTATAAGGAACTATAAGTATAGACTGTGATAGCCAAAGTGCAATTTTCTTGGCAAAGAACCCTACTTATCATTCAAAGACAAAGCACATTGATGTTCAGTATCACTTTGTGAGGGATATGATAGAAGAAAAAAGGTGTTGCTGGTAAAGGTGGACACTTTGAAGAATACTGCAGATGCATTGACAAAATCTGTGAGTTCTGAGAAGTTATCTTGGTGTAGAGAAACAATGGGAATTGTAGGGCTGGATAAAAGACTAAGCTCTCTTGTAGCCCCCTGTGGAAAGAAAACAACAAGTGGGAGAATGTTGGGTTGTGTTATATTCTTTCACGACTAGCCCACGTAGTTAATCGGGGGGTTAGAAGGGGGGCGAAGCCCCCCCTTCGTTGCGCTGATTGCGTAGCGGGGGGAGTCACAGGGGGTTTGAAGGGTGCAGGTAACCCCACTCAATGGGGTCTGGGGCAACACCCCGGAAAATTTTGTTTTGGGACCCTATATTAGGTTGGGCAGACCTACCTATGGTTTTGTGCATGATTTTTCGCACATGGTTTTGGACGCGATGGTTTTCGATCCATGGTTTTTGGTCCATGGTATTGGATGCTTCAGCATGTATAAATATGTATTGAAAGGAACATTATGAAAAATCAAGCTGGTAGTCCCGGTTTTGGGATCCAAGGGAAAATCTCTGTGTATATGTGTTTTATGTGTTATGCTCTCGCATTATTTATTTTTTGTGTTTTAGAATTAGTATGCAGGTAATTTTTGTACGGGGTTAAAACCTACACTTGCCAGCGTCCAAACAACTCTGGTTTTGCTAAATTTAGACTTACGGTTTGAAAATGATGTTTGTCCACAATTTGAGTGATTTTCACCGCATAGGTTTAAATATGTACCAAATGTATATTACTTTATTTTTGTAAATTTAATTAATTTTAAATATATAATAAAACTATTTAATTCATTTATTAGGTATTATTTTATTGATTTATTTAACTAATCTAGATAAATTAACTTATTTTTAATTAATTTATTAATACTAATTAATTATTATTTAATTATATTATTAAACTATTCTACAAAACCACTCGATTCAAGAATGTATTTATATTAAAACTATATAATAATAATAAAGTATTACATATGAAATATAAAATGTAAAAAATTTAACAATAAACAAACAAAAAATGTTTGAAGCCCGAAACATAATTTAAATCAAAATTTTAAAAACCTACGAGTTTCTGGTTTCCAAACTTTCCCATATACTATGCGTTCTCAATCAACTGGAAAAAATAAATAAATAAAAATGTTATAATTTTTTTTAAAATAAATAATATAATACTGGAGAGAGAACCCACTACAAATGGAGCCGAGCTTCTCGAACCTCCAGGCTCCATCCCGGTACTTCCTCCCTCCTTTTAACTCCCACTTATAACTCCCCCTCCATGTACCTAATAGAACCCATCAAAACACTCACATACATACCATTTTTGTTAATACTTTTTATTAGTGTTTGTAAATGAATTTTAACCTCGGGGCTCCTAACCACTTCATCCCTCCTTATAACTCCAACTTATAACTCCTCCTCCATGTACATAATAGAACCCATATATTAACCCATCAAAACACTCACGTACATACCATTTTTGTTAATACTTTTTATTAGTGTTTGTAAATGAATTTTTATTTATTCGCACAACATGATTCGCCGAAGGCCCTTTGATCAGTCAAACCTGCCACCTTAGCTTGCACAGTCAGCGCCACATCAACAGTACGGACTACTAACTGGGCTATCACATTTTGCAAAAAATCACTTGTTTGGGAAAACGAACAAAACATGATTCTGGGATCATACGGTGTCTGTTTCGTGTGAAACAAGTTGTGTCGGATTCAAGATGGTGAGCACTATGCAGTCATTCAAGTTCCACACTAATGCGACAACTTTGAATTTTGAGCTTTTTTAGCACTTGATCATTCCTCCCCACTGGAAGCCTTTTGGGTCCCAAAAGATCACTTTTAGTTGTCCAACAGGTGAGGGTATAGTTCCCTCACCTTTCTAATCTCGATCCATTTGGCCTTAGAATAATTTGTTCCTTTGAGCCCCACTTGAAGGTAGTCCACACTCCCTCTTTTTGAAGACCTTGTTCTTATGTCAAGAATGGTGTCTTGTTGTAGTTCATCAAGGTATTTAGGAGAAAAAAAACCTCAATGGAAGGAATTTGGACATTTTCTGCTTGATCTTCAATCAAAAGAGGCTCATACAAACTTAAGTTCTCAACATTACCAATGACAAAATTTGCATATATGAAGGCAAATCCATCTTGATGGCATTGCCACCAATCTTTTCCAGAATTTTGAATAGACCATATCTAATTGGTTTCAACTTTTTACTTTCTCCTTGGAGCCTCTCTTTGCTAATGTGAATCCAAACTTCATCATCATCTTGGAACTTGTGATCTACTCGATGTTGCTTGTGCCTTGTTTTGTACTTGCCTTTGCTCTTTTCAAGATGATCTTGCACTATTTGATGTACCATTTGGAATCGTTCGATGAACTCCTTGGCTTTGTCCATGTTACCATCAATAGCAACATCCTTCTTACCAAGACGATACAACACATTATGATGCAAATGGTAAACAAATTCCTCCACTTGATTCCTTGGACTCAAGCTTGAATGTACATCTTGACAGTATGTATTTTATTGATGATAACTTTCATGCAAAACAAAATGATGCTTGAGGGAAGTAGTTACACTTTGTAGAAAGCATATCAACAAACTTTTCGCTTATACCTTTCTTATTCCTTTTGACCAAGTGGAATAGTAGAAGAAAACCCATCCAATGAAAGTTCCTTTGTCACTGCAACTTAATTACTGCATCATTGAAATTTTCTAAATAAAATGAAACGGGCTTACCATGTTGCATAAGGATTGTGCCCATGGCATATTCGAATACGTCAACCTGAAACTCAAATGACTTTTTCAAGCCTAGAAGAGCAAGTATAAAGGTTGAACTGAGATTTTGTCTCAAAGCATCAAATGCCTCTTTTTTTTTTCCTCCCCACTGGAGGACCTTTTGCATAACTGCCAATGAATGAAAAGGAGCTATAATAGAAGAAAAATTAACAAAAATTTTCCTTCAACATTGGGTTGCTCCCAAAAAATCTCTTATCCATATGCCTATCTTGAGTATTGACCAATCCATAATGGAATCAATCTTGGAGAGATTTAACTTCAGCTCACCTTTTCCAATATTATGGCCCAAGTACAACAAATAAATTTTACCCAACTCATACTTTGACATCTTCAATAACAAATGTTTTTGACTTATGACATCAAGTAATTTTATCTCATACATGACATGTTCATAATGAAATTTTCTGAAAATAAAATGTCATCTAAGTAGACTATCATGTCTAGAAATGGCTTCAATACATCTTTCTTCATATGCATGAAAGTAGTAGGAGCATGGCAAAGACCAAAAATCATAACAAGTCATTAAAACAAACCTTGTTTGGTTTTGAATGTCATCTTCCATGTGTCTTCTTCAACAACTCTAATTTGATGATAGCCACTCCTTGAGTCCCCTTTAATGAAATGCTTTCCATTCTTCTTGGGCACCAAAACAATAGGTGCACCACATGGTGAAGGATATGGTCGGATGATCCTTTTGTTCAATGTTGGGCGCGGGATCCCCCAAGGGTAGTTTTGGGTCTTAAAGCCCATATTTTGGTTGAACTTTTGTAAAGACTTCACATTTTGTGGTTGTGGAGTGCGTAGATGTTAAAGAGTCATAAGGTTGTCTGCCCTTATTTTGATAATGTAATGTCGGTTGTAAAAGATCTAACCATGGTCCGCAGACTATGGGATTGTATAAAATAGAGCTAAGCTCTAAGTAGGTAAGGCATGATAAGATACAACATCAAGAATGATATGATGAATGAGAGATAGCTCTGAAGTAGAAGTCTAAGTTTTGGGTCGTAGCATAGGTACAGGCTATGCAGCTGAGTGCACAGAGGCGTAAAAGTCTGCAGCTAAGTGCGCAGGGCGAGTCGAGTTTGTAATCATCTAGAATTTTCAATAAACATAAGTATTCTATAATTTCTATGTCTTTATTTCATGTTTATGCATTTGTTATATTGGGTATGAATTTCACTTCTAATGCTTATATGATGCGCGAATGTGTATAATTATATTGGTTAAGTGAATGTAAGTAAGAACAACTATTTACGTGAAGCTAACTAAGATATGCTAATAAGATAAGTAAGATACTTAGCGTAGTTTTGGAAACAAAGCATATCGACCCCTGGTTAGGGCTGCGCAGAAGCCGATTGTAACATTTCGTGAAGGTACTGAAGGGTAGAACAGAAGGACAAGTAACATGCGTGAAAGTAGGTATAGTTGGAATAAACTGACATCACATCCATTTCAAGGGTACAAAAACTTGGTTACTACATTCCCCCATATTGCTTCGGGTGAGACTTCAGTCCGCGCTCCGCGGGATGATGTCGAAAGGGCCAGTAGTGTAGGGATTTGTTTGGCTAACTAATGGTAAACCTGGGTCAAGCCCCCACAAGCCAACAAATGGTTCCATTGCCGGGATAGAAATCTGCATGAGAGATGTGTCATGTCGTATCACTGGAATCCAACTAAGAAAGAAGTCGAAGGCTGGTTGGTTTCACGAGTTCGCAGCGCAGGAGAACAGAAACCTGTGACTGTCAAAAGAATAGTTGTTGGACCAATACCTGTATATAGAGATCCACGAAATATTTTTCGCATCCTTCCCTACTGATTTATACGAGTGGATCGCAAAGCTAGCAGATAGCCAAGGAAGGTGGAAACTTGACGATCCTATTGTGTGGACCCCAGAGCTACTGTGAAGGTTGGAAGCATCAAAGGATAATATCGCGTGCACCGTCGATCATTGGCTTGATCGCATTATAGGAGGATTTGTTACTTAGTTCGCGATCGACACCTTAGTCATCTATAGTGAGGCAGATCGATGCTTTTTCAAAGGATCGCGAGGTAAGTACGTAAAATATTTGAATACTTGGATTAAAATGTTGTTGTGCGAACAACAGGTTATGCAGTTACCTTGATGTTTGGGACTATGCGAATCGGAAAAAGTTATAGAAATGAAGGAAATAAGGGTCCGGAGTATAGCCCCCTGATTTCACCACCGCGAAGGGACGAAAAAGGGATATCGAAGGTCTCTCCGCGAAGTGCTATTCAATTGATAAGACAGGGATTTCCATGAATAGCACCTCCACCCACACCACCTCCATCTTCAGCACCATCACCTCCAACTTCACCCGTACCACCTCCACCACCATCGCGATTCAGTATGGCAAACACAGTGAAGTTGTCTTTGTTCAAAGGCTTGGGAAATGAGGACCCAGACCAATTCTGGTTGGTTGTGAGGGCTGTATGGGAAGCTCAAGGTGTTACAAATGATAACATAAAGAAGGAAACATTGGTTAGTGCTCTACAAGATCGTGTGCTAACCTGGTATATTAAGTACTCCAGCGATAAACCAAATTCTAGAGTAGCGGACAGCCAAACAACACTGAATAGGGAATTTAGCAGGCCTAAATCTGAAGCGTAGTTGACTGTGGGATTCAAAGAGATCATGATGCTACCAGGCGAAATGCCTTAAGAGCTAGATCAAAGGATGAAATATACGATCCACGAAGCCAACATGAATTTTACAGATGGACAGCATCGCGAGTGTTTTGTGGATTCACTACTACCACATTTAAGGAGTGCACTATCACAGCAGAAGATAACAACTCAGGCAGAGGCCCTGGAGATTTCCATGAGACTACATTAGACTCCGATGCAAGATCTTAATCTAGGATTTCAGCAGATCCATGCGCAACTGAAGAATTTGTGCCTTGAGATGCAAAGCTTGAAGCAGGATAGGATGGGTCAACCAAAGGTATGCGAAGAAGTATGGTGTGTGAAATGCAAGAGTCAGGGTCATGACAAAGACCACTGCGTGGTCTTTACAAATTACCTTGTGTTAGTGTCAGTATCTGCATACTTCCATCAGGGATAAAAATTCACTCTTTCCATTTTCATTTTAGGGTTCCCATACTGAAATTTTGCATCATTCCATTAGGTCATGATATACTAATCCACTGATGGTTGTTTTCTCTTCAAAAAATCTAAATTTTTCCCTCATAGAGTATACTTGTTGATCCTCCTTCAGATTGTCTTCAGTTATGGTTTCATAATTAACATGCAGTCATGATTTCATTCGGTCATAGGGCATGATTTCATTAGCTCTTAGGGTTTCACCACCAAGGTCAAAAGTTTGATGTTAAAAGGTAAATAAAGGTTAGCAAGGGTATGAGGATGACTGATAAAACAAGCATGATGATTTGTAAGTCATAAGCTACTGAGTTATTATTTTTTTTAACCTAATGTAATTTTCACCTCAAAAACATGTTTTTGAGGTGAAAACAGAGTATTTTAAGTTTATTTGTATTTCATATGTAATTTTAAGTTCCTATATGTAATAATGGATCTCAGCTACACCAAAGCATTTCTCCTTGCTGCAAGACAAACAAACACTGCAAAATTCAAGTCCAATTGAGCATTCATCCACCTGTCAAAAGGAAAGGGTCAGAAAATCAAGAGCAATTAAATGAAAAGGTGAATGTGACAAAAAACATTAGCAAAAGGGGTTTGAGGAGCTAAAGATTAAATTCAAGGGCGTATAAGTATCTTTTTGCCTTCATATCTTCTTTACTTCCGTCTTACCACGCATTGAGCAAACCCCAGCAGTGTTTTTTTACAATTTGAGGTCGAATCAATAGAAAGAGTGGAGACACTGCACGTTTCCTCTTGGCGTTGCGCACTTCATTCAGGCACTGCACATTTGACACTGGCGCTACGCACTTGACAGGCAGCTAAATTTTTCACTGTTTCTCTCATAAACTACTTTTCACCTATGGGATTTGATTTTTCACTCATGTAATTCATGATGATGATGTAATTAATGTTTATTTTTGTTCCCTAGGGTAGATACATCAGATGAATGGCCTAAGTGGCATATAATGAAAAGTTTGCTTCATATTAGGAATGATTCAATTTGAACTCCCTAATCTTTAGCTATCAATTCAGTGTTTTGTGCAATTGTTCCTCCTCTCCTGGATTCAACCCTTGAGGCTAGGATCAGTTGTTTTGAGGCCTATATTATGTATTTTCTCAATCATTTTGTTGGTTGGACTCAGTGGGATGCTCAGACCTTGATTGTACACCTTTTGTAAGCAGTTTGGCAGGAGATTAATAGGAATTGTAGTGATTTTCATGGGATCCATGTGGTATGAGTTTTAGTACAGTTTCTTCTTATGTGATCATATGTTAATGTGTTTTATGTATTCCATTCGCCATTTCATTGCTTCTAGTTGAATTTAATCAAGTTGATAGGTAGAATTCATTATATCAGTGCTCTGCCTTGGGAAACCATTCATCATTTCATGTTTTCTGCAGTCTAGGAAGGATCCATGGTTTTCACATGCCCTTCTTAGCTTCTCACTAGTCTAAAACATCTCATCCCATCAAGCCCTTGAGTTCTAAAGCCTATGCCTACCTTGTCCCATTAAACACCCTACAATTTTGACCTAGTTACCTAGACCTAAATTATCCAGCTCCTCCTGATCTGGCAAAACCCCTTCAAAATCCAATCAAAACTTCATGCTACTATACCTAGCCTAAAATCCTTTACTTGATTTGGTCATCTTAACTAAGATCCTTACAGAGAGAGCCCTCTCTCGACCTAGTAGGACTAGCTACTTGGCTAAGTTTGGTTTGTGGTTACCCTAGTATTGCCTCTCTTCAGCCTGAGGTCAATCTAGGTGATAACGCCTTGCAGGAGGAGGACCCATGCCTTTAAGGCTAGAAGCTTAAGCAGGACCTAGTGCAGCGCCCGCTTTGTGGTGCGCTATCCGTCAAATTGCCAGAAAACATACCACGGATAACTACCACTTGTTACAGAAGTATACGCAAACTCTGCAACAGTCGTTCTACAACTTTTGTAGGTTGGTGGAACATGATGAGTGTACTTGTAGGAGCTATGAATTGGTGATGGATAGAACACTCGCCTACAAGGTTCAGGCCAAAACGCGACCCCTTGACTAAAATGCAGGGAGGGCGCAGACAAAGCCAAGGTGGAGGAGGACTTGGTAGAGGTCGCATACAGTTGATTTGCTACAATTGCAGAGGGCTAGGACACTATGTCTGCGATTGCACTAATCCAACATGCTCGTCATGCAAGTATTGCACAATGTTTGATCACAAAACAGAAGATTTTCTTACACTGATAGCCAGAATACATGGCAAAGGAGCGCTACCGCCTCCCCCAACTCAAAACCTATAGATGATGAGGTCTAAGCCGCATGGAATACCCAAATGTAAATATAGTGCTCCGAAGTGGAATCGCGATAGGAGATAACACGAGAAAATAGCCGGAAGACAATACATGGGTTTGCAAAGCCCCGGAGAAAGAGGCTGAGTGCAATTTGGAGTGCGCTTGGGAAACCTTCATGGAAGCTAAGAAGAGCTTCACTAAGGCCTCCACTTCAGGAAGCAAGGATAAACCGGAGCCGGAGATGGACCCCTCTATGTTGACAACTTTCCTCGAAACCTGTATGAAGTTATTGTGCGACAATAAATCTATGAAATGGTTACAGGAACTTATCAATAGATGTGTTGGTAACACGCCAAGTGAACCACACGTAGTCCGCAAGATCAGAAAGCATAAGACAAGGATGGAACGTGAAATGAGGCTTACCGTGCATATCGGAGAATACGAGATGGATCAAGTTATTCTAGATTTGGGATCAGATGTGAATGTTCTACCGAAACAGACATGGGAGTGAATGGGGATACCTATGTTGCAATGGTCTCCAATTCAGCTAAGGATGGTGAATCAGTGGAAAATAATACCCATGGGGCGGCTGCAAGGAATAAACATGGATGTTGAGGGAGCAAGCGCGCTGGAAGATTTTGAAGTAATAGAGATTGTTGATGACAACAATCCCTACCCCGCACTCTTGGGAATTGACTGGGCTACTGATATGAACAGGGTAATAAATCTAAAGAAGCGAAAGATGATCTTTGAGAAGAAATCATTGCATGTAATAATACCCCTGGACCCTGTTGAAGGATCGCGCTATACAGAGCCAGCCCACGACTATGAGAGTGATCATGACTTGGACTGCATCTATAAGATAACAGTGCGAGACCAAGACTGGGTAAATCCCACCACGGATGGGGAATTACATGGGAGTGCTAGAGTTCCCGCACTTTGGACTCTAATGAAGAAATAGAACACTGGTAGAATCGATAACATGAAGTAACTACGCTGAATTTCAATATGATGACCAGGTCATTGTGTTGCGTATCGTCAGAGGTAAGAAATCTACCTGCTTATGATGGACTAAATGAGGTAGATCTCTTTTTGGATGCATTTGAAAGGGAAGTGCCAAAAAAGCAATGCTTCCAAGCCTTGGACTGGGCACTGTGTGCTATGCCCGCAAGATGGTGGGGTATGCACAAGGGGAGTTTTGATGATTGGTGTGAATGTAGGAAAATGATGCGAACACGATTTAGGAAGCCTAAGATGCGACTAATAGACCAATATGATGGGCAGAATGATCCGTGCACATGGATGCAGGCCTATGAAGAAAAGCCCCAACTTGAGCAGGTGCACCAGTACTCCGCGCTAAAGTACCTGGTCAATAAGCCTGTGTTGGGGGGCACATCTGCAGATGGCTCTTATTGTTCTAGGAATACGATTTTGAAGTTGTTGTGAAGCCTGGACGATTGAACGCAGGACCAAACCACCTATCGTGCATCGAGACAGGAGAGGAGCCTACTAATTTGGAGGAAGGATTACTTGATTCTCAACTTTTTGTTGTGCACGTTGCGGATGGACATTTCAAGGATATAATACACTTCCTAACAACTAGAACTACACCGGAAGGATACTCTGTCCAACAAAAGAAGGAATTAGTGGTGCGCATGGCAGATTTCTCTGTCATTGCTGGGCATCTATACAAGATGGGGAATGATGAAATACTATGAAGGTATGTACCTGAGTTTGAACGAAGCAGCATCCTCACAGATGCTCATGGGGGCGCCACGGGAGGACATTATGCAGGAAGAGCAACTGCGCAGAAGATTCTATGTGCAGGGTTGTGGTGGTAAACTCTTCGTCAAGATTCAAAATCATATTGCAAGGCGTGCGACATATGTAAAAGAAAAGGTAGGCTATCGCAAAGGGATGAAACACCTTTGAATCCGAAAATGACGTTGCAACCTTTCGAAAAGTGGGCAATAGATTTTGTAGGAGCTATTCAGCCCCAAGGAAAGATAGGCGCAAGGTACATTATCACTGCGATGGAGTATTTGACTCGTTGGGCAGAAGTGCAACCGGTGAAGGATTGCATGAGTGCGACTACTGTAAAGTTTATATTTGAACATGTACTAACGCGATTTGGTTGCCCAAAGATTTTGGTGAGTGATCGGGGTACGCACTTTCTGAACGAAACAATCAGCGCACTTACAAAAGAATTTCAAGTGTATCATCAAAAGATCACACCTTATCACCCACAGGCTAACGGGACAGTGGAGGTGTTCAACAAAGTACTAGGGACCGCGCTGACCAAGGTATGCAATGCTCAGCGAAGTGGTTGGGACCTACGCATACCTGCAATATTATGGGCTTATCGGACAACATGCAAGAAGCTAATGTGATGGACACCCTTTAGGTTGGTATACAGGGTTGAAGCTGTGATGCCTATGGAATACATCATGCCTAGTCTGCACATAGAAGTGCTCATAGATATAACGGATCGTGGAGCCCTGGAAGAGAGGCTCGCGCAGTTGGATGAGCTAGAAGAAGATAGATTTTTGGTTGGATTTCACCAGCAGGTCAAAAGTAGTGCGAAAAGGCATGGCATGATCAGCATATTAAGTTGGGCGCCTTTAAGGTGAATGACTTGGTGTTATTGTATGACAGTAAGTTTGATCAATTTCCAGGGAAACTCAGAATGCACTCGCTGGGGCTGTATGTTATTAAGGAGATTACCGATGGTGGCACGGTCCAGATGGTTAAGTTAAATGGAGATCCCTTCCGAGGAAAAGTGAATGGCAGTTGTTTGAGGCAATACACAAGTGGCCTAGCCATCTGACTAGCTGACAGAAGCACAATCTTAATGCTCCAGGTAGTTGAAAGGAGGCATGGGACTATAAACTACACTACCCGGGAGGTGCGCTATTTCAGGACTGCGCGAAGTAGCAAAGGCTCACAGGGTCCATGACAGCGCGAAGACGACTGCGCTTGCACACAGGTCTACTAGAAAGTGACCATTAAAGTCACTATTCACAATTTTATGGTTGGTTTGAGGCCAAATGGAGCAGGCGGCAGGCATTTAAGGCGAACTTTATGGGCTAGATTCTTGAAAATTTGCCACCAATCTAACATTAATGGACCGAATGTGGGGGTGTAAAAATTTCTGTTTTCCCACCCCGGTTTTCAGTTTCTCCTTATTTCTCCCATGTAGTTAAATGCCCATTCCCATAACCATACATTTAACAGACTGAAAAAATAAATATTGCTGAAAACACAAATTCTGGAAATTTTTCAGAATGCTGGAAATTGCAGAATTAAAAATCAGCAATTAAAAACAGCCATTAAAACACATTAAAACACTGATATTTTTGGTCAACTTGACCCTGGAAAAACCCCCTACAACTCTTGGGGAAAACCAGTTTGAGAGCTCTTCTTTATTTCTGAAATTTGTCTTTTTACAGTGAGAATTATTCAGCAAAAATTAGCAAGCAAATTTACAACTTATCTCCTTTCCCATGCCTCACAGCAATCTGGAAATTACAGCAAACAGGACAGCAATAAATGCTGTACGACCTCCGTTTTGTGTGCAGAAAAATCAGCAAACTGCTCCTCGATTTTTGTGCAAAAATCTGCCTTTCACTATGTGCTGAATTAGCTGTACAAATCTGCTCAACTGCTGCCTTGGAATGTGTGCCAAGCTGCTGTCTCCTTCTCCTTCCTGCTCAGAAATCTCTCTTGCTCTCTTGCTCTCCTTCTCCCAATCTGCTCATGAAAGAATGAATGACCTTTTCCTCCTTTTCCTCCTTTAATATAACTCCAAGTGACTTTTGGGTGATCCAAGTGACTTTTGGGTGATCTCTAAATCCAATGGCTGAAATAGATTTAGATCAATGGTTGAGATTAAATGCTCATTTAAATCTCACTTTCTATTTTTTAATTCACCCCACTTTAATAAAGACCCACTTAGTCATTTATTTCCAAAGTCACTTTTCCTTTCTAATTTTTCATTGACTTTATAAAAGTCACTTTAAAATTAGACTTAATAACTTTATCACTTAAAGTCACTTTTAAATTAGATTTAACTTTATAAAATTATAAAGTCACTTTAGGAGAAAAATTAAATTCTTTTGGACACTTTTCCCTAGGCCAAAGATCAAAGCCTAAGGGAACCACCTGTCCTCCGGTACCAAATTTCAACACTCCCTCTTACCGAGGAAGGTGTTCCTCACCACACCCATCTTGTCTCTGAAGTAGACATGCTTGCCCCGTGGTAAGGCTTTGGTAAGGATATCTGCAACCTGCTCATCAGTGGAAATATACTCAAGCTTCACAGCTCCCTTCCGAACATAGTCTCTGATGAAATGATATCTGATCCCGATATGCTTTGACCTGTCATGAAATACTGGATTCTCCGTGAGTTTAATGCAACTCTGATTATCACAGTAAATCACTGAAGGTCTCAACGGCTGACCAAATAAGCCAAACAACATCTTGCGAAGCCAGATAGCCTCACAACTAGCTAGACTGGCTGCCATATACTCTGCTTCCGCTGAACTCAGTGCTACTGACTGCTGCTTCCGGCTGAACCATGACACTACTGCTGAACCCAACCCAAAACAACACCCTGAAGTGCTCTTCCTATCAGAAGCACAACCTGCCCAATCAGAATCAGTGTATCCTGCCAATCTCACTCCATCTCCCTGCCTGTAGTCCAGACCATAATCCACTGTCCCCTGCAAGTACCGCAAAATGTGTTTTGCAGCCACCCAGTGAACCTTCCTAGGCTCACACATAAACTGACTCATCGTGTTGACTGCAAAACAGATATCTGGTCTAGTGTTGACCAAATACATCAAGGAACCAATCAGCTGCCTGTACAATGTGGGATCCACCAACTCGGAATCCGAAGCATGAAGCTTCTTCCAGTTGGTGATCAACGGTGTCGACATGGGTCTACAATCCTCCATGTGGAATCTGCTAAGGATGTCCACAATATACTTCCCCTGCCCCTCCTCCTGCCACACCTCCAAACCCAAAAAGTAATGCATCAAGCCGATGTCCTTCATCTCAAACTCCGCCGCAAGATCTCTCTTGCAGTGCTCTATGAGTCTCTCTGCACCTGTAATGATCAAGTCATCCACATACAGCACCAGAATGAGAGGCTCCTCACCAATCACAATAAAGTAAAGGTTCGGATCTGCCTCACTCTTTGTGAAACCCATCCCCTGCAAGTATGCATCTATCTTGGAGTACCAAGCTCTGGGAGCTTGCTTCAGGCCATAAAGGGCCTTCTTCAATCTGCACACATGGGACTCCTTCCCATGCACCTCAAAGCCCTGTGGCTGCTCAATGTACACCTCCTCCTGTATGAAGCCATTGAGAAATGCGGTCTTCACATCCATCTGGTGGATCTTCCAACCCATCTCTGCTGCTATCGATATAATGGAGCGGATCGAAGTATATCGAGCCACGGGAGCGAAGGTCTCCTCATAATCAACTCCCTCTACCTGGGAGAACCCTCTAGCCACAAACCTCGCTTTGAATTTCTCAATGCTGCCATCTGCAGCATGCTTTACCTTGTAAAGCCATCTGGAAGTAACCACGGATTTGCCCTCAGGCCTCGGCACCACCTCCCAAACATCATTCTTCATGATAGAAGAATACTCCTCCTGCATGGCCTCTCTCCAGACCTGCTGGCTAGCTGCCTCCTCATAGCTAGAAGGCTCAGAGTCAAGGATGCTGGTAACCATCGCCATATAACTACAAAACCTCTCAGGTGGTCTACTCTCTCTGACCGGCCTCTTCGGCTCAGCAACAGATGTGGCATCTCTCAAGGTGTCCTGAAGCCACTTGGGCTTCCTCTTCCCTGAGCGCACTTCTTCCACCGGAGAATGAAACTCCTCCTCCTCATCATCATCAGTAGCCTGAACTCCTGACTGTCTGTCTGCTGTCCTCCTGCCTGCACCTGAACCTGTAGAAGCTGAGGTACCGTGTGAACTGTCCATCAGTGGACTCCCTAGTGAACTGCTCTGCATGCTGCCCGGAGCACCACCCCTCTGGCTCGATGAGCCACTGCTCACTGATGGACCTGACATCCTCATAGATGTACCTCCGGATCCTCCTGATCCCTGCCCACTGGATCCTTGCGACTGACTCAACTGCTGCTGAGGGTCTCGCTGATCCAGATACTCTAACTCCCGTGACCTCCTAAAGGCCCTGTCCTCCTCGAACTTCACATCCCGTCTGACAACAACTCTCCTCTGTGCAGGAATGTAAATCCGAAAGGCCTTTGAGGTCTCACTGTAGCCCACAAAGATACCCTTCTCTGCGGTGGGCTCTAGTTTGGTCCTCTTCTCTTTGGGTATATAGGAGTATGTAATGCATCCAAAGATGTGAAGATGACCAATATCAGGCTTCTTCCCAGAGAAAGCCTCCTCCGGAGTCATGTGCCCCAAAGCACGATGCGGACTCCTGTTCTGCAAGTAAACAGCTGTGTTGCAGGCCTCTGCCCACAAGAACAATGGCAACCCCTGATCATGTATCATGGCTTTGGCAGCCTCTATGATGGATCTGTTCTTCCTCTCCGCAACCCCGTTCTGCTGGGGGTTGTAAGGAACAGTGAACTCCCTCCTAATGCCTGCCTCCGCACAATAGTCAACAAACTCTCCAAGGGTGTACTCTCCTCCATTGTCCGACCTCAAGGACTTGATCTTTCGACCTGTCTGAGTCTCCACAAGAGCTCTGAACTCCTGAAACCGCTTGAAGACCTCACTCTTGGTCTTCAAAAAATAAATCCAGGTCCTCCTGGAGTGATCATCAATGAATAAAACATAGTACTCATATCCACTCAAGGAAACATGAGACATCCGACCGCTCACATCGGAATGAATCAAATCAAGTATCCCCGTCGCTCTGCTGTCACTGCTGGGAAAAGGGGATTTGGCAAACTTGCCCATCGCACAACCTCTGCAAGTATCAAAGTGATCAGTACTGAAATCTGGCACACCTGTAGTGATCTCCCGCAATGTCCTCAAGGCTCCATGATACATATGTCCCATCCTGCAGTGCCAAATCTCACACAGCTCAGAATTGCTAGCTCTGCTGTCGGTACTACTGCTCAATGCCAAAAGGGGCTGAAATGCAAACTTGTACACCTTTGCATGGCGTACACCTATCACTCTAGCTGAATCAGCTGGAGCGCCCCTGGGATACATCAACACTTGTCCTCCCCTGAACAGTACCTCATATCCTCTGTCCTCCAAAGCTGAGACGGATATGAGGTTCTTCCTCATCCCTGGCACATAAAGAACCTCTGACACTTTCAAGGGAGGTTTGGACTCCCTCTGAAATGTCACTGTCCCCACCCCGACTGCTCTAACAACTCTGTCATCACCGAGTACTACCTCAATATCAATACCACTCTCTGAAAGCTCTGAGAAGTACTCACGGACTCCTGTCATGTGACGTGAAGCCCCACTGTCCACATACCAGATACCTGTAGATGCTCCGCTAATCGAGGGAAAAGCATGCTCCCTCTGAACCTGTTTGGCAGGTGATCCTGCACTAGAGGACTCACATGTAGTGAACGCAAACTCTCGGTCAAAACGACCAGCAAAGTCCTCAATCTCTGCTGAAGCTGCCACGTCCTGGTTCTTCCCCTTCTTCTTCTTCTTCTCCGGACACACAACTGCATAGTGTCCCATCTTTTGACAATTCCAACACTTCACCTTGGAATAGTCCTTCTGTGTGTTCCCCTGTTTACCTTTACCTTTGCCTTTGCCTCCACCACCGCTTGTGGAAGCCTGCTTCTTCCCTTTGCCTTTCTTGCCTCCTGCCACCAGTGCTACGTCCTCATCCTGCTCAACTGGCTTGGCTGCCCCAAGTTGCCCTTTCCTGATCTCTGTCTGAATACAATCATCCCAAAACCTCTCCCATGTGGGAAGGGTCTCACGTGCACAAACCCCATCAGCAAAGTTCAACCATGAACGGGGGAGGCCATTCACTGCAATCCGCACCAACTCAGTGGGTGGAATGGCCTCTCCAATCGCTGCCAACTCATCTCTCACATTAGTAATCTTTGTGAGATATCCAGCTGCACTATCATTACCCATCTTAATGTTCTTTAGCTTCTCCTTCAGGACCATCTTCTGGTTCTCATTGGTACTCTGGTAGAGATTGGACAATGCTGTCCACATCTCATGGGCATTGCTCTTTCCTCTCACATGAGGAATGCAATGGTCTTTGATTCCGTCTAGAATCAGCCTCTTACCCTTATTGTTCTTCTTTTTATACTCAGCCAACTGAGTAACATCAGTGTGCACAACAACAGGGTTCTGTGTGGTATGCACCATGATATCCCAGACTTCTGCCTCCTCAAAGATACTCTGCATTCTCTCCTTCCAAACGCTGTAATTTGTATGCCCATCCAACCTATCCTCCACCCTCAATCCCAATGACATCCTGCTGTCCTAAAACTGAAAAATAGCACTGTTGTAGTAAAGATAAAACTGCTGTTTATGAAAAAATCAGCTTGCTGGAATTTTCTGAGTGAAAAATCAGCAACTGCAATTTTTCCTTTTGCTGTCCCAAACTGTCCTTCAGCACTCAAGCTCTGATACCATGTAAAAATTTCTGTTTTCCCACCCCGGTTTTCAGTTTCTCCTTATTTCTCCCATGTAGTTAAATGCCCATTCCCATAACCATACATTTAACAGACTGAAAAAATAAATATTGCTGAAAACACAAATTCTGGAAATTTTTCAGAATGCTGGAAATTGCAGAATTAAAAATCAGCAATTAAAAACAGCCATTAAAACACATTAAAACACTGATATTTTTGGTCAACTTGACCCTGGAAAAACCCCTACAACTCTTGGGGAAAACCAGTTTGAGAGCTCTTCTTTATTTCTGAAATTTGTCTTTTTACAGTGAGAATTATTCAGCAAAAATCAGCAAGCAAATTTACAACTTATCTCCTTTCCCGTGCCTCACAGCAATCTGGAAATTACAGCAAACAGGACAGCAATAAATGCTGTACGACCTCCGTTTTGTGTGCAGAAAAATCAGCAAACTGCTCCTCGATTTTTGTGCAAAAATCTGCCTTTCACTATGTGCTGAATTAGCTGTACAAATCTGCTCAACTGCTGCCTTGGAATGTGTGCCAAGCTGCTGTCTCCTTCTCCTTCCTGCTCAGAAATCTCTCTTGCTCTCTTGCTCTCCTTCTCCCAATCTGCTCATGAAAGAATGAATGACCTTTTCCTACTTTTCCTCCTTTAATATAACTCCAAGTGACTTTTGGGTGATCCAAGTGACTTTTGGGTGATCTCTAAATCCAATGGCTGAAATAGATTTAGATCAATGGTTGAGATTAAATGCTCATTTAAATCTCACTTTCTATTTTTTAATTCACCCCACTTTAATAAAGACCCACTTAGTCATTTATTTCCAAAGTCACTTTTCCTTTCTAATTTTTCATTGACTTTATAAAAGTCACTTTAAAATTAGACTTAATAACTTTATCACTTAAAGTCACTTTTAAATTAGATTTAACTTTATAAAATTATAAAGTCACTTTAGGAGAAAAATTAAATTCTTTTGGACACTTTTCCCTAGGCCAAAGATCAAAGCCTAAGGGAACCACCTGTCCTCCGGTACCAAATTTCAACAGGGGGGAAAGGTCGAATTCAAATTCAAAAGGCCCTATAAATTATAAATGTTGCCAAAAAAAAACACTTGGCATTTTGAGAACTGAGTTGTTGCGCTATCAAGTGTGTGTGGACCTTTCAAACTTTGAGGCTTTGAGAGCAAGTTCAATGTTTGAAACATTGTCGAAGGAGACACAGGACCTCCTAACTAGCATGATTTCGACACCCGAGGAAGCTGCGCAGGAAAGTACAGAGGTGGAAGCCCCAGAGAGCATTGGAGTGATAGTTGAGGTCCCTGACTCACCTAGAACATCGCGACCTAAGAAGGATAAGTAGGCCATGATCCCAGTGCGCGTCTCACCCAGAAATCTACTAAGGACCAAGATCACCTTGCAAGAAAAGGGGAAGGACGATGAGGAGGAGTATGAAGAAATCCTGGTGGAGGAGGAGGATGTAGAGATGGAAGTTGAAACCTAGGGCACAAACCCTATTACCCAGTTACCCTCCGCGCAAGGGTAAACCAAAGGTGCCAAAGGATATAGATGAGAGCAAGAGCTCTCTGTAAAGTTTTTTGCTCCCAGACAGAGCATTTAGAGCAGGTTCTTGTGTTGAAGTTTGAAGATTAGGACCTCGCAGACCACATGAAATTCCCACATTTAGCGACTGCGAAGCTAATGCGCCAAAGGATTGATGAGACTTATGGATCAATTTAATTGGACTCGCGCACATGGCTCAGAGGTGTAGAAAACGATCGGTTGCTTAACCTGCTTTGGGTGTCGCATTACCACCACGCCCCAATGACCATCTTCATCATCAGGCAGCTTCTCTACCTGGTGCATGATGGGTGCTTGTGGCTGGAGGAGCCCATTCCCATCACAGACCATCTGATTCACTGAATTACATGGCTGCCTTACTTCAAGGAGGATCCAACCAATATTTCCAAAGGAAAAGGTGGCGAGTTGGCCCTTGCGGAAGCAATGAAGAAGAGGTTCAAGTTGGAGAAGAAAAATCGAGGCTACGCCATCTCCATCATTAATAACCCTGCAGTTAAGGTCGCGACACAAATCCTAGCAGGGAAGGTGATGTGGAAGTGCCACGTGGATAAGGTGCCCACGCCCATAGTTGCACTAGCGGCCCAATGTACGGAAGGAGTCCAGTTCAACTGGGTGAACTATCTATGCAGCGAGTTCCTTGTGAACTGTCGCGATGCATAAGAGCAAGGAAAAACATTTCATTACGCATGGCTCCTGTTATCAATTGTACAGGTGACATGGGAGCTGCCCGAAGACAACTAGTTCCCTTCGGTCACGTCGAACCTTCTAGAGGCAGCAAAGTACGCTTCGCTGTGGGCGATCAGGGATGTGCAGTTTATCAGAGAAAGCAAGATATTTTGGATACTAATGGAGATGAATATCTGGATGGGGATCAATCGCAAGCCATGGTTGTCGCCCACAGTCTATGCCAGTTTGTAGAGCTTTGCAGATTTCAAAGCAAATTTTCACCATGTTTTTATTAGGGCACGGAAGGACCCTACGAAGACACGGCACAACCTACCGTACCTGGCAACTGATGATGTCATTTTCATAGTTCTTGAGTCTTGGTCACCGGAGTGGCGTGCTCCAACTGGCTCTGTGGTGGAAACGGAGAAT
This sequence comes from Pinus tabuliformis, assembly GCA_031772625.1. Classification (NCBI taxonomy): domain Eukaryota; kingdom Viridiplantae; phylum Streptophyta; class Pinopsida; order Pinales; family Pinaceae; genus Pinus; species Pinus tabuliformis. The sequence continues at coordinate 1,097,880,841 of CM062809.1, forward strand.
TCTGTCGCACAGTGAAAGAAGGAAGAGACAAAGCTTCGGATGGTATAGCTGGCTGAGAAGCGCAGAAAAGAGGAAGCAGAGGTTAAGGCCTAGGCAGCACATGACGTTGCGAAGCTGGCGGAACAGCAAAAAACAGGAGAAGAAGAGCGCAAAGGACAGAAGTCACCTTCGCCCAAACCCAAGAAAGACACATCACAAGGTGGCACGGACCCGCAGATAACATCCACCCAACTCAAGCGTCCGCGGCCATGAGAGCAGACAGTGCCACGAAAGAAAATAAAGGAATCAAAGACTTCTTTCAACCCAATCACCCTCACTGAGGGGGATTTTCATGATATCTTCAAAATGATGAGGGATATCACCATGGATGACCTCCAACAATTTGAAGAACAATAGAAGCTAGTATTGGGGGCTCTTCGAACAGAGTTACAGGAGTTGAAGGTTCGCACTCCACAGGCTGGCATAGTTTCCACCAACCTCACGATTGGCACTTCAGCTGCCGAAGAGATGTTACGCACAAGGGTGACCAACACGATAGTGCTACCAGATGGGGCACTTACTACAGAGAAGGAAGTTGACATATGTTATCCTCCTCAAGCTTGTTTAGAAAAATTAAAGAGGTATTGGTCAACAATGACTGGGGAAAATGGGAAAAGGGATAAAAAATAACTTTTTTTACAATACCATGGGTCAATACCATGGATGATCAATACCACATGCCCAAAAAACATAAATTATTTTACAATCAAATATTTTATAACAATATGACATGATTGTTAACTATGGATATTCACCCTCACTTTACCATGGATATTAACTTGTAAATCTACTATGGGCCAATACCATGGATTATCACTACCACATGCCAAAAAAACCATAACTTATTTCATAGTAAAAATATTTTTTTAATTTAATTTTACAAAAGAAAAATAATTGAATCTAAAAGGAAAAATGTTACAATTTGAGATATATCTAAACCCTCTATCCTCACGACTACTAAAAATATTCCCATAGAAATTAAATTAAGCTTTTAATAAAATTAAGCTAAGATGGATCTATGTTGATTATCAAATTTAAGAGAGAGTTGGGGAGGGGGTGGAGAGAGGGAGCAAGAGGGTGAAAAAGTTGGAGGACAGAGACAGAGAAAGAGAGAGTGATGGTGGGAGAGAGAGTGAGGTGGGAGAGAGGGAGTGAGAGGAAGGAAGAGAGACGCGAGAGAGAGAGAGAGAGAGAGGGGGGGAGTTGGAGTGGGAGAGAGAGGGAGGAAATAACAAAGACATAGAGAGATAGAGGTGGAGAGAGAGAGAGATAGGAGTGAGAAGGGAAAGATGGAGAGAGAGTGAGGGAGAGAGGAGAGGAGGGAAGAGAAAGAAGAGGAGAGGATAGAGATAGGGAGAGAAGGGGAAGGGAGAGATATGGAGACATAGAGATGGAGAAGGATAGGGAGATAGTGATAGAGTTGTATGGGAGAGAGAGAGAGGGAGGGAGAGTGATTTGGGGGGAAGAGATAGATGGAGGTGGGAGATAATGGATAGAGAGGAAGGAAGATAGAGATGAGGAGAGAGAGATGGAATTAGAGAGGGTAGGAGAGGGAGGGAAAAAGAAAAAAATAGAGGGAGAAAGGTGGAGAGAGAGAGGGGGGTGACAAGGAAGTCATGGAGAGAGAGTGAGGGAGAGAGGAGAGTGGGAGGGAATAGAGAGAAGGATATAGATAGAGAGGGAGAGAAGGGGAAGAGAGAGATAGGCAGAGAAGGGAAAGAGAGGGAGAGAGTGTGTGTATGTTTGGGGGGTGAGATATTGAGAGGGAATAATAAAGAGACACAAATACAAATATAGATATTATATAGTATTAAAGAACCAACCTAGATCCATATTAACCCTATAACTATCAAGTTCCAAGAGGGATCCAATCTCTCGAGGTGAAAACATTTCCTCAAGTTTTGCACTAGAAAAAAAAGTTTACACCTCGAGAGACTGGACCCCTCTCAACGCTTGATAGATCTAGGGTTAAGATGGATGTAGGTCGGTTGATATGAAATTAAAGTAGTTTTTATTTGATATCATAGTCTTAGAAAATAAATTTTCCCTTTAAATTAATTTCAAATTTTAACTAGATCCAATTAGATTCAATGAATATATTTTTAAAAAATACATAAAATAATATTTTTTATTTAAATATATATTTTTAAAATTACAAATTATTAGAGATACATAATGCAAAGTTGGCTCACCTATACACCATGTGAGGATGAAGAAGTGTTTAAGGAAGGATAACCTTTCAACCAATCTTTAATAGCCTTTCAATCCCCTATCACTTGTAAGTTTAGATTTCTTGACACAATTAAGATGAATAACATAAAAAACTGATTCATATTATTGTAGTACTTGTTAGGTAGTTGTATTTTTGTTCTTAGACTAAATTAGTCATTCATGTTAGTCATTTTTAGTTGTATTACTTATTAGCTAGTCACATATTTTAACCCGTGACTAAATTAGTGATTTATGTTAGTCGCTTTTAGTTCGGTCACTTAAGATTGCTCACTTTTGGTAGTATTTCACTTAGAAAAGTTATGGTGACTAAATTTTTTAGTCACCTAGTCACTAATTGCTCATTTTATACTAGTGACAAAACTAATATATATTGTAAACTTATGTTGGCTTATCGGGGCCTGACCTAGGTTCAGAAGTGATTTAGCCAAACAAATCCCACACTACCGGCGCTTTTGGCGATAGTCCGCAGAGCGCAGACTAAGGTCTCACTCGAGGTAGTATTGGAGGGTGCTGGAACCAGGTTTTCGCACCCTAGGGATGTCTTAATGAGGTCTACAAAGTTCGCGAACCGATCTTGAACACTAGAACTATTCTGTGCAGTTGTCCGACCTTCGCGTAGCTCTTATACCAAGCGCAAAGAGGCATTGTCTAGATCCCTTACCCTTAGTATGTTATTATAGATCTTACTTATTTTAGGAGTCTTTATCAATCATTCAATATTTATAACAAGTGCGCGCAACCATAAACTGTAAAGATATGCATAAAACCATAACAGAAGTATAAACACACAGATCTACGAGCAGAGGCACAATATTTTAGAATCACTTATCTTTTATTAAACTTCTTGTTCAGTTACAATCCCAACTTCGCCTATGCACTCAATTGTAGGGCTCCGCGCACATAGTTATGGACTCTACCAGGCCTTTACGCACATAGTTGTAGAGCCTACTTTTACTACTACCAACCACGACTCAGACTTATAGACTCAGAGTGAATATTGCATTCATAAACCCATAACACTTAAGATCAGAGCAAAGTTGCCTTATACCCTTAGAGCCTTGCTCTATTTATACATTCCCATGGTTCGCCGATCATGGGTAGGCTGACATATTCTATATTAAATTACAATATTTTAGGGCGGACTACCCTAGATTCTCGTGCTCCGCGCCCACATTTTCTGGGGTCTTACATTACATTGACCCAAAACTCGGCTTTAAGCCCCAAAAACCCGCTATTGGGGGATCCGCTACCCAACAGTCCCCCAACACAATCATCGTGACTCGTCCCAAGTCACTCGGCTAGTGTGGCAATCCTTTCGCAAAGTCCATCCAGCTATGCCTATGGAGGTCGGAAACTCACCATGTTGTCGTTGTCTGGATCTGCTCCATTTCTGCTTCGAAATCATTTGTGTCGAACTTGATTCTCTACTTTGATGTCAGCTTCTAGTACCTGTGTTTATAGTCCCGCACCTTTGTCCGACTCCTCGGGTCGTGAAGACTGTGCTTTGGGCAGTTAGTCAAACAGCTGGCCCACCCATGTAGGGCTTCAGGTGACTACCATTTACTCTTCCTGGGAAGGGCTCTCCATTCAGTTTGACGAGCTGGACCGTGCCTCCATCTGTGACCTCTTTTATCACATATGGTCCCAACCAATGCATTCAGAATTTTCCAAGGAATTTTTCAAACTTACTGTCATACAGCAACACCAAATCATTTACCTTGAATGTGGGAAACTTGATATGGTGATTGTGCCAAGCTTTCTTGTGTTGTTTCTATACCTGCTGATGGAATCCCGCCAGAAACCGTTCTTCCTCAAGTTCTTCCAATTGCGCAAGCCTCTCTTCCAAAGCTTTGCGGTCTGCCATGTCGGTCATCGCTACAATCCGCAAACTGGGTACAATGTATTCCATTGGTATGACTACTTCCGTGCCATAGACTAACCTGAAAGGTGTCTGACCCATCAATTTCTTACACGTGGTTCGGTATGCCCATAATACAGTAGGTATGCGCAAGTCCCAGTCGTTTTGTTTCGCATTACATACTTTGGTCAACGCAGTCTCCAGAATCTTGTTAAATGCTTCTACTGTCCCATTAGCTTGCGGATGGTATGGCGTACTTTGCTGGTGATACACCTAGAACTCCTCGGTGAGTGGGCTGATAGTTTTATTGAGGAAGTGCATTCCACGATCACTCATTAAAATTTTTGGGCATCCAAACTGTGTCAACACGTTGTCGAATAAAAATTTTGCAGTTGTGGTAGTCGTTTAGTCCTTAACCAGTTGTGCTTCCGCTGATCTGGTCAAGTACTCTGACGCGGTGATGATGTAGCGCGCACCCGTCTTCCCCTGAGATTTGATTGGTCCCACAAAGTCTATCACCCATTTTTTGAATGGTTGCAGTGTCATCTGTGGATTGAGTGGCATCTCATCCTTCGTGATGGTATTCTAGTTCATTTACATACATCGCAGGCCCGACAGTATGCTTTCGAATCTTGATGTAGGGTTGGCCACCATAGCCTAGTGTGAAGAATTCTTTGTGCTGTCACCTGGCCCGCATAGTGCCCTCCTGCAGCCCCCCCATGTGCTTCCGTGAGGATCTGTCCTTGTTCAAATTCAGGTACATATCTTTGTAATATCTCATTGTTTCCCATTTTGTAGAGGTGCCCTGTGATGACAGAAAAGTCCGTCGCGCGTATCACCAATTCCTTCTTCTGCTGGACTGAATATTCCAATGGCACAGTCCCTGTAGTTAAGAAATGGATAATGTCTTTGAAGTGGTCATCCGGGACACACACTGTATAGAGTTCTGCATCAAGTAGTCCTTCTTCCAAATTTGTTGGTTCCTCGTCGGTCTCAATTCATGATAGGTGATCTGGTCCTACATTTAGGTGTCCTGGCTTTACGATGACTTCGAAGTCATATTTCTGAAACATTAACATCCATCTACATATGTGCCCCCCCAACACAGGTTTGTTCACCAAGTATTTCAACATGGAATGATCGATATACATCTTGAAGTGCCCACCAAGTAGTTAGTGGTGATATTTCTGGAGCATGTATACCATCGCCAATCCCTCACGCTTAGTAGTGGAATAGTTCTTTTTGGCTTTGGACAGCCAGCAACTTCCGAATGCGATCAGGTGATCGATGCCTTTCGCACCTTCCTGCATGAGTACAGTGCCCAGCGCAATACGACGCATCAACATGTACATGAAATTCGATGTCCCATTTTGGGAAGACCAAAATGGGAGCAGATGCCATTTTTTTATTGAGAACATCCAAACTTTTCTTACGATCATCATTCTAGCAATATGTAGCATCCTTTTTCAACAATTGTTCCATGGGTGTCGTGATTTGTGCATAGCTCTTAATAAACTTTCTATAGTAACCAGTGTGCCCCAACGTGGCGCGTAGTTGTTTGACACTTCGTGGTGCTTCCAGATTGAGAATAACAACAATCTTCGCAGGGTCCACCATCAAGCCTTGTTTGCAGACCACATGGCCGAGAAAATTTCCAAAGGGGACGAGGAAGGTGCACTTCTTAAGATTCAACGCAATCTGGTGTCATTGGCAAGTATCTAGCATCAACCGTAAGCTCGCTATATGGTTTTTAACTAACCCAAATACAGTCCAATCATCCAGATAGACCTCCAAAAACTTGTGGATGAATTCCTTGAACGCAGCCACCACTACATGCAAAAATATCGTTGTCGTGTTCTTCAGTCCAAAAGGCATAACATTGTATTGAAAATAGCCCCATTCGGTTGCGAAGGTTGTCTTGCTCCTATCTTCCGGCGTGATCTTGATCTAATGGTACCCTGAGAAACCATCCGTGAATGAGTAAGCTTCCTATCCGCCAACATTCTCCAATACTTCATCTGTAAACGGTGTCGGGAATGGATCATGAACACATGCATCATTGAGCTTCCTGAGGTCCACGCAAATTCAAATTTTGCCCTTCTATTTTTTCTCCTACACTACCATAGGACTCACCCAGTCAGATTCTTCCACTGGTTCAATTATTCCTGCTATAATAATTTTGTCCAACTCTTCGCGGACCTTTTCTTTATACTTCGGATTCAACCAGTAAGGTCGTTGCTTAACTGGCTTCATGTCCGATTTCAGAGTAATCTTCATCATCCCTAAGTCGCCAATGATCCCCTTTAAATCCATGATTTTGGTCAGGAATAAATCTTGATATTCGAGGAGTAACTCGGCAACCTTATCCACCATAGCATCATCCCAATAGTCACCAAGCATTGTGTACTTCAGCTCCGCATTGGTACCAATGTTTACTTGCTTTGTTTTCAGCAGCGCAATGATGTCGGGGTTCTCAAACTTCGCGACTCCCTTCAGTTTCTAGAATATTAATGTTTCGAGGGTCATCATCATCCTCCTCTACCTGTACATTATAACATTCTAGGGCATGGCTTAATTGGGTTGACCATACTGGTTGAACTACTTCCTGTGGTTCCTGTGGTATTTTAAAGATGGTGGCTTTCACGGCCGTCGTCAACAATATCCAACCATGGGTCTTCAAATGTGAATGTTAACAAAAATTCCTCACGTAAGACATCCCATTCGCCCATACCATGTCGGAGTTCTGTCTCGGTATACCAATTCCTGGGTATGACATCCAGGGTATGGTAGAATAAGTGTACCCATTCAGGCTGAGCTTCTTCTCCATAGGCCTTGGTCCATTTTGCGAGGTTCGTGCATGGGTCATCACGTCCATCATATTATTCTTCTATTTGTAGTTCTGGTTTCCCAAATCATAGTCGCATCATCCTCCTGCAGCCGTGCCAGTTTTCAAAATTTCCTTGATGTGTTCCCCACCAATGCGCAGGTGTCACACGTAGCGCACACTTCAACGCATCGAACCACTGGTGCTCTGGTACTGCGCTCTCAAACTTGCTCAAGAATTCATCCACTGCTATCAATCCATCATATTTCGGTAGATCTCAGACCTGGGTTGTTACGCAATGCAGTGATTTAGTCATCATGTTGCAATTCAGCATTGTCACTTCGTTCAACCGATTGTGCCAGTGTTCATCTTCTTCGTCTAAATCTGAGGTGCAGGAACCCGTGCACTCCCACAAGATCCTTCCATCTGCAGTTGGATTCACCCACTCCTGATCTCACACAATTATCTTGTAGATACAATCCAGCTCATCATCGCTTCCATCGTCATGCACGGGTTCAGTGTAGCGCCCTCCTTCGGCTGGGTTTAGTGGAATTACTACGTGTAGCGACTTCTTTTCGAATATCATCTTCCGCTTCTTTAGGTTGATGACTCCATTCGTATCCGTGGCCCAGTATATTCCTAGCAACGCGGGATAAGGATTTTTGTCATCAACAATCTCTATTACTTCAAAGTCCATTTGTATGCTCGCGCCTTTGATATCCACTATTACCCTTTACAATCTCCCCATGGGCAAGATCTTTTGTTGGTTCGCCATCCATAATTGAATAGGAGACCACTGTAACGCTGGCCTGCCCATGCATTCCCACGTCTGCTTTGGTAACACATTCGCATCCAAACCCGGTCCAGGATTACCTGATCCATTTCATACTCACCAATCTGCATCGTCAATCTCATTTCCCTCCCGGTGTGCAACACATGCTTTCCTAGTTTCTGGACTACGCGTGGTTCACCCAAACCTGCACACCTAGTGATCAGCTCTTGTAGTACTTTAACTGCTTTATTGTCACGCAGAAACTTTATGCATGTCTCTAAAAAGGTAATAAGCATAGAAGGATCCATTTTCAGCTCTAGTTAATCCTTACTACCTGAAGTAGAGGCCTCCACGAAGCTCTTCTTAGCTTCCATAAATGTCTCCTTTGTGTGTTCCAAGTAAAACTCAGGTTCCTTTGTAGAAGCTTGCGAACCGATGAATCTTCCTCAGGCTACTTCCCCTTATCCTCCCTTATGGTCGCGTCGCTTCTAAGCATCATGTCCACGTTAGGGTCTTCTTCGCGCAGTTCAGCCCTCATCATTTGGATATTCTGAGTTGGATTAGGCTATAGTACCCTTTTCTCACACATCTGTATGATTAGCGTAGGACAATCTACCATTTCATGATCAAACTACTCACAGTACGAACAAGATATTCTCATTGGGTTGGTACAATCATGATCGTAGTGCCCTAGTCCTCCGCAATTGTGACAGATTAACTGTCCGTGGCCCCTTCTTGGCCCCATTCCTCCTCGTCCTCGACCTCGGCCCTGAAATCTAGCACATGCCATCCCTACGGCTAGGTAGAGGCCTTGCATTTATATTTGCATTCTATATGTTGGGGTCTGCTCCATCATTAACTCGTAGTTGCAACAAGTACACTTGTCATGGCCCACCGATCTACAAAAATTGCAAAACAACTATTGGGGGTCTGTGTATATTTCTGCAACAATTGACAGTTTTCTGTTGTGTGCTTTCTTCCCACCTGACAGATCGTGCGCCAAAGCACGGGTGCTGCACTTGGCCCTACCTGTGTCTCTGATCTCAATGGCATTGGTCCCCCTCCTGCCAAGTAGTTCGCGAATACTAGACAATGATCCTTGTCGTGGCCCTAGCCTTTGTATTTTATGCACCATACTTCTTCATGCGCCTTTGGCCACAACGCCCTATCCTGCTTCAAACTCTACATCTCCAAGCATAGATTTTGTAGTTGCGCATGGATTTGTTGGACTCCCAATCCTAGATCCTGTCTCAGTGTTTCATGCAACCTCATTGCCATTTCCAACGCTTCTGCCTGGGTTGAAAGCTTATGTTGTGACAGCGTCATCCTCAGGTGTGGTTTAAAAGATGCCATGAACCACGCACAGTGTTGCGCATCCGTTAGTGTCATATTAGCTTCGCGGATCATACTCTTCAGCCTCTGATCCAGATCCCAGGGGGTCTCACCTGGAAGCATCGCAATCTCTTTAAATCCGATGATTGACTGTGTCTCTAATATCGGTCGGTGAAATTCTTTGTTCAGTGCATTATGGATCTCCACTACTCCTACATTTGAGTGATCATTCGAGTGCTTGATATACCATGTCAACGCGTGATCCTGTAGTGCGCTAACCAATATGGCCTTCTTAATGTTTTCATCTGTAACCCCGTGCACTTCCCACACTGCTCTTACCATGAACCAGAACTAATCCAGATCCTCATTCCCTACTCCTCTAAAAACTGGTAACTTGATCACGCTCGCCATGCTTAACTACGGGTTTGGTGGAGGTGGGGTGATTGAAGATGGAGGTGAAGTAGGTGAAGTTGGTGATGGTTAAGTGGAGGTGATAACTGTAGAATGTGCTTCCTTATCAAACTAACCACACTTCTCAGAGAAAATCGAGCGCACTCTTCCTCACTTTCTCACGAAGGTGAAATTAAGGGATTGTTTCCTAATCCTTCGATACCTTGGTAGATCCTTCCACTCCGCATCATTCCAAACATTAATGTATTCACATAACCTGCTTTTCACATAACAACATCTTAATCCAGGTGTTCAGAGATTTAATGTACCTACCTCGTAGTCCCTTAATAAAACGTCATTCTTCTTCACTATAGCTTATGGTCGTGTCTATCGCGAACTTAGTGATAAATCCTCATATTATCCGATCGAGCCAATGGTCCACAGCCCGCGCGATCTTATCTTCTGATGCCTCTAGTCTGTGCACTAACTCTGGAGTCCACACTATCGGTTGATCAAGCTTATACCTTCCCTGGATGTAGGCTAACCTCGTGATCCAATCATATAGTTCAGAAGAGAAGGACGTGAAGAAGATCTCGTGGATTTTTGTATATACGTAGCGATCCAGCCACCTCTTCTCGGATATATGCGGAGTTTTGTTTTCCTATACCACGAACTCGTGAAGCTTATGATCCAACCACTCTTCAATTTCCTTCTTTGTGGGGTTCCAGTGTTTTTAGATCAGACACCCCTTAGGAAAATCCTGGTCCCTGCAACGGAACCATTTGTTGACTTATTGGGGCCTGACCCAGGTTCAAAAGTGATTTAGCCAAACAAATCCCACACTACCGACCCTTTCGGCAACAGTCCGTCAAGCACGGATTGAGGTCTCACCCGAGGTAGTATGGGAGGGTGCTAGAACCAGGTTTCTGCACCCTAGGGATGTCTTGATGAGGTCTAGGAAGTTTGCGAACCGATCTTGCGCACTAAAACTGTTTCGTGAAGCTATCTGACCTTCACGTAGCTCTTATACCGAACACGAAGAGGCACTGTCTAGATCCTTATCCTTAGTATGTTATTATAGATCTGACTTAATTTAGGAGTCTTTATCAATCATTCAATATTCATAACAAGTGCACGCAACCATAAACTGTAAACAGATGCATAAAACCATAACAGAAGTATAAACAAATAGATCTACGAGCAGAGGCACAATATTTCTGAATCAGTTATCTTTTATTAAACCTCTTGTTCAGTTACAATCCCAACTCCGCCTGCGCACGCAACTGCAGGGGTTTGCGCACACAACTGTGGACTCTACCAGGCCTCTATGCACACAGCTGCAAAGCCTACTCTTACTACTACCAACCATGACTCGGACTCATAGACTCAGAGCGAATATTGCATTCATAAACCCATAACATGTAAGATCAGAGCAAAGCTGCCTTCTACCCTTAGATCCTAGCTCTATTTATACATTCCCATGGTCCGTGGACCATGGATAGGCCGACATATTCTATATTAAATTACAATATTTTAAGGCGGAATACCCTAGATTCTTGCGCTCCACGCCCACATTTTGTCGGGTCTTACATGACATTGACTCAAAACTCGGCTTTAAGCCCCAAAAACCCGCTATTGGGGGATCCACTGCCCAACAACTTATACCCTATATTGTATAAAATTGTTATAATTTTAGCATTATAGATGGATTCATATACCCCTTTAAGGGGATCATTGAATCTATCTAGTTAAATTTTAACATTGCAAACAGATTTAGAAACCCCTGTAGTGAAATGAAACACTTCAATATCAAAATTGTAATTTTCCATTTTTGGAGTGACACAATTAAAAATTACTAACATAAATGACTAATTCATATACTTGTTGTACTTTTTATTTGGTCATATTTTTATTCTTGGACTATAGTAGTCATTTAAGTTAATCATTATTAATTTTTTTCACTTATTATCTAGTCATATATTTTATCCCTAAACTAAATTGGTCATTTAAGTTAGTCATTTTTAGTTCGGTCACTTAAAATTGCTCAAATTTAGTAGTAATTCACTTGAAATAATTGCGATGACCAACTTTTTTAGTCACCTAGTCACTAATTTCATCATTTTCTACCAGTGGGTTGATGTTTGTTGCTTAAACATAGGGTGGCTCCTCCTCCACACATATTGTTTCTTTGTGCAGAGCCATTGAGGTATGCCAATGACATAAATTGATCAATGTGCTCAACAACTATAGCTCGAGATCTAGTTCTAGTTTCTTCTTCATGAACGAGGTCATAAATCACCACAACCTATGCCCCCATTTGATTTGGAGATATATCTTTGTCCTAAATTTTTTATGATTCCTCTCGAGCCAGATGCCCCAACAAATGAGCGGGGGAATGTTCCATAATTTATTTGGAGAAGACTCATTCCACCACGATCTCCATGCTACATTAAAATATTATCCCTACCAACTAATCTACACATTTAATGCATGATATATCAAGTTCCATATCAGGGATGCAATAGGAAAAAATATAAACAGATGATCTATGGATTCCTCATTACCTTTGCATAAGGTACACCAAGATGGACCATGAAATGATCTCTTTTTTAAATTGTTTCCTGTTGGAATTTTTCATTCCAGCATACACCATAGAAATAATCGAGCTTTTGTTGGGCATTTCATTTTCCAAATATGTTTCCACCACCACGACTGTACCTCGAGCACTTTTTCAGTGTAACAGTATAAATATCCATCTTTCGGGGTATATCTCCCGTGAGCAAAATGAATCCAAAGCAGCTCATCCTCCATATCAAGTATTCTGGCATGAGAATTTGTTAGGGCTCTAATGAAATTGCTCCATAGCTTATGCCATTCAGTAGGTAAGTTTAATTGATGTGCCGATGACCATCCTTGTCCCCAAATAGAAGTGTTGTCCAGGTCAACAATTTGGTTTAATGTCTTTTGGTGAGCACTAGTATTGCAGCAATAATGTTGCAACTCCTAGGCTGCCTACTTTACTCTTATCAACCCGGTAGTTCGTAAAAAACTTGGAAGCGTTGATGTTGTATGCACAAGTACTAGTTCTTACTGCAGGTTGTCACTTGGTCAGTAGGCGCAAGATCACTAGGAGCTCAAGCCAAATTCTATGGATTCCAGAAGAAGCTCTATATGTGATGAAAGGAGAGAAATATTACTCTACAGATCCTAATCTAACTATAGAAAGGAAGACTAAAATGTAAAGCAAACCTAGTAAACCCTAATTAACCAACTAATTCTACTTTTGCAGAAAGCACCATGAAAACCATGAAAGGAATGCCATTACCTAATCAAGGAAGTAAACAACATCTAGCTAAGATATTTCTAGAAGTAAATAAGCAAAAACATATTTTTGGATTTTTATGTATTTTTATGTGAATTTGACATGCATGTAATTTATTGTGTGTGAATGTGGCAGCAAATAGGTGGCGTTGAAGGGTGGTTTTGGAACTTGAGAGGATGTAGGATGGTGTGGACGGGTCCTAGGAAGTCCCAGGTGGCCTTTTGGAGGCTTTTCCTACACTCAGCCTTCAAAAGAAAGCATACAGGAAAATTTACAGGAAGACACAGGAAATCTACAGGAGGAAACCAGGTAACTACAAGAGGCCTACAGGAGGAGGCCGAGAGCAGTTTTCACTGTTTTGATGGTATGAGAGTGGGTGGAAAAGGTGGATGAAGTTTGGAATGAGGTGTTAGGGCACCTATGGTCTACCATGAACCACCAGGATATTGGGTTTTCTCAAGTGGAGAGGAAGAAGTTCTATGAAAAATGCAAGAAACTAAGGCGGAATTGAGGTGAGACTTGGGCAACCTATAGGGCATGGACCACATGGAGGATAGGATGGCTGATAGGCTAGATTATTTCTAGAAGAAATTTTCTGCAAAGGAACTGACAGTCAACCATTAAGATCAAGCAAGCAATGAAATGAGTGCATCTAGAAAAACAGAGTTTTGCATCAAAATAGTTTAAACTATGATCTATGAAAGGAAATGTTAAGAAATGTTGCAAGAAAGGAAAGCATGAAAGAAGACTATTGAAAATCAAGAAATGAACATGATGAAGAAGATCTAAAGCAAAGCGGAACTGGACTATTACCTTACTAAAAAGCTGCAAACGCTAGAAGTCCTATGAATGAGGAAAATCTGTGTTTTTGGGGCAGAAAGAGGGTCTTTGCCTCAAATCATGGTCCCAAAGGGAGGAAGAGAGGCCAAGGCACTATTTCTAGCCTTTTGAATCTTCTCTTTATCACTGCTTAACCTGCTACAGAAAGCACAAATGGAAGAAAACTACTGAATCATCAAAAGCAACCTATTCTTAATCATGAAAGAAATACATCTAACAACAACATAATCTACAAACTGAAATAAAACATACAAATACAAGTAAAGATGAGCTTGGCTGCTTGGATTGGGCCCTAACCCAAGAGCTTCAGCCCTCTGAGGTAACTCAGTGCTAGCTCAAAAAGGATTCCATCTTTATTATCAAAAAAATAACAAGATTACAAGAAACTGTCACAAAATAATAAGCTCGAAGTTGGAGCAGAGTTTACATAAGCAAAAATACAACAAAAATCTGACCCTAGTGAGGCCCTAGGCCTATCTACTTATACAAATGAAGCTACTAACAGCTTCCTTAAAATCAAGGAGGCTTGGCTCCCCAAACTCGAGATAATCATCAGTCATCCTCCACTTGCTCGGTTGCCTTCTAGTGCATGGTTCGGCTACTTGTACTCTAAGTTGAATGAAGGGGAATTCGAAGTGAGGAGTAATAAATGAGGGGGATTCCCTCCTATAAGTCCTCTCCTTTGTCCACTTCGAGTTATTGATGTCATTTGTCCACTAGATCCTTGACTTTGACCTTGAAATTCATCAATAATCTACTTAAACACATGTTAGACCACATTGCATCATAACTAACTCAAATCACTCCATAAGCATAAATATAATAAGAAAATCATACAATAAGCTAAGAGAATGGTTGATTTGACTAGGTAGGAGGTAAAATGAGCCCATATAATTACCCATTTATGAAGCTCATCATCACGCCCCTTCTGAAGGTGTTGCTCATCCTCTGAGAGCCTTAGTCCATCTCCTCATCTTTTATGGCTTGGTGGCCTCCCTAGCATCCCAAGCTTCTGATGTGATCTGCTCTTCTTTGTCATAGAATCATGCCTTCCTTTCTATCTCTTCCCACTGCTCCTCCTCTTCTTCTTCTCTTCTGCCTTCCAGCATGCCTAACAGCAGTGGAGGGCTCAATTTGAGGCCAATCCAGTTGACCTTCAACCTCTGCATGGAGCGCTTTTACATTGGCACTCTTCTTAATGAATCCTTCATCCTCATGGGGGAATGATATTACCTGATCTGCAGACTGTGTGGTAAGGTGTTCCATCTCCTCATGCATGCATGCACACAGTCATCCCCAAGTAGCCTTTGCATATCCTCAAATTGTGCAATGGCTTATGCCTGATCATTTAGGGTAAGCTGCCATCCTTAGGGTATTGAATTCAAATTCTATTGACATCAAAACCTTCTTCCCATAGACTAGTTCATAGGGTGTGAACCCTGTGGTGGTCTTCCATGTTGTGTTGTAGGCCCAAGTGGCCTCAACTAATATGTTCGCCTAGTCTTTTCTACTGCTCCTCACTACCTTGGTCAGGATCCTTTCCAATGCTCTGTTAGTGACCTCCACCTACCCATTGTCTTGTCGATGGTAAGGGGTGGAAGTCTTGTGCTTGATTCTATGATATGTGAGCAGGTCTTCAATGAAATTGGAAGTGAACTGGCTGCCTTGATCTGTGACCAACTCTCTTGGATACCTAAACTTGTAGAATATGTTTTCTCTCAAAAACTCAGTTACTTTTTCCTCCGTTGTTGCTTTTGTCTCTGCCCACTTTGTCAGGTAATCGGTGCACACAATGATGTATTGTTTCTACTTTGAAGGAGAGCTGATAGGACCCACAAAGCCCATGCCCCACTTCTCAAATGGCTCAAATGTCACTTGAGGTTGCATGGGCATCTCATCCTTTGGAGTAGGTTTCCCCATCCTCTAACACCGATCACACTGGCTGGTATATCTCCTCACATCCTGATGAAGAGTGGGTCAATAGTAGCTTGCTTGCAATATCTTAAAGTCAGTTATTTTTGCTACAAAATGACCTCCACAAGGCCCGTCATGACAGGTCAGGAGGATGTCAAAGACTTCCTCCTCCCTACAACATCTTCTCAAGATCTCATCTGGGCCAAGTTTGAAGAGATTGCCCCCAATCCAGGTGAAAGGGGTGCTTTTCCTTACTATCTTGCTCTTCTCTTTTGAGGACAGGTGTGGTGGGAACTGTGCTGAAACCAAGTAGTTTGCTATATCAGAAAACTATGGAGATAGTACTGAGATAGCAAACAAATGTTCATTTGGCATTTGGTCATCCACCATTCCTTCTTCACCTACAGACAGATTTATTCTAAACAAAAAGTCAACAACAACATTTTCTTTACCAGGCTTATCAATAATGGTCAAATCAAACTGCTGCAGTAAAATCAAATCTAATAATGCGAGCATTTACATCTGGTTTGTTAATTAAATATCTAATTGCATCATGATCAGTGTGCACAAAGGTTTGATATCCTGTGATATAATGTCTGAATTTGTTTAAGGAATGCACGACAGCTAGGAGTTACTTCTCGGTCAGTGTATAGTTTAACTCCGCCTTTGACAAGTTTTTGCTTATAAAGCATATGGCATAAGGTAACTTTTCATCAATTTGTCCTAAGGCTGCCCCTATTGCTTTGTTCGAGGCATCTATGTGAATGTGGAAAGGTAGGGCCCAGTTTGGGCCTCTCAGAATCGGGGCAATCACGAGCTTTCTCTTCAAGGTATCTAGGGCTTCTTGACAGTTTTCCAACCATATGAACTTGACATCCTTGCCTAAGAGGCCAAACAATGAAGAGGCTAGCTTGCTGAAATATTTAATGAATCTCTTGTAATACCCAACTAAGCCTAGGAAAATTCTGACATCTCTTACCTTTTGAGGAGGTGGGACCCTTTGGATGATGGCAACTTTGTTGGAGTCCACCTGCAGTCCCTGCTGAGATATTGCATGACCTAACACTGTCCCTTTAGTCATTAAAAATTCACATTTTTCCGACTGAGGGATAGGTTCATCTCAATACACTTGTCTAGAACTTTTCCTAGGTTAGATAAAGCTCCCTAAAAGTTAGAGACATAAGGAGTAAAGTCATCCATGTATATCTCTACTGCATCATGAACTAATTCAGAAAATATACTCAATAACGCTCTTTGGAAAGTGGTTGGAGCATTGCACAAACCAAAAGGAAGGACCCGGTATGCAAAGGTACCCCAAGGACAAGTGAAAGTGGTCTTATCTTGGTATTCCGGGCTGATTTGAATCTGATTGTACCTGTTGAACCCATCTAGGAAAGAGAACAAACTTTTTCCCTTCCAGGCCGTCTAACACTTGCTTTATGAAAGGTAAAGGAAAATGGTCCTTTTTAGTGGCTTTTTTCAATTCCCGATAGTCGACACAAATTCTCCACTTACCATTTTTCTTTGGCACTAGCACCAAAGGAGAGACCCATTCACTGTCAGAGATGGGATAGATGAATCCTGCATCAAGCAATTTCTGCAGTTCTTCCTTAACAATATCTTTAAGTGCTGGATTCATCCTCCTTTGAGGCTGCCTGACTGGCTTGCAATCCTCCTTGATGTATATATGATGAGTACATACTAAAGGGTGCACTCCCTTCATTTCCTTATAGCTCTAGGCGAAGGCATCTAGGTGTTTTCTTAGCAGGCTACACAGTTCCTTCTCCTGGGAAGTGGATAGGGATGGATTGATTTTCAAGTTTCTTTCTGGGTTGAACTCTACATTCTTAACATGGAGAGAAGTGGAGTCGGCCGCACAGAGATGAGTTGAGGGGTTGTTTTAGGTTTCTCTTACTATGTCCTCTAATGGTGATACACTGGGAGGTGGATTCTGAATCAGATTTTCAATCATATCGGCGGTAGCCAACCAGGGTCTTCCCAGAATGAGAGCATACCCAGTGAACTTTGCCTTTGGCTGGAGAACTAAGAAATCAGCAAGGTACTCCCAAGAATCAATGGAGACCATCACATCTTCCACAATCCCCTTAGGGGTCACAGTGGAGCGGTCTGCTAGCTGTAGCATGGTCGTGGTCTTCCTCAAGGAGCCCTGGAGGTTAAGTTTGAGCATTGTGTCCTTTGTCATCACATTAATGGCAGCTCCTAGGTCAATCAAGGTATGTGGAATCATGGTGCCATTGATGTGGACATCAACTACTGGGCTTCCAGGGTCCAGATATTTTGGACAGATTACCTGCCCTAACATCATGTCAGATAGTTGTCCTATGACATTGATGGTTGGGGCATCTCTCTTGTGCCTTCCTGGATGCCTAAAGCACTTCTCTTTGATCAACCTATTGTAGCTAGACACATCTTTTATGGCTTGGAGAAGTGGTATATTCACACATAAATGTTTCAATTCTCACAGGAGTTCAGTTTCTTCTGGGGTAGGCTGGACTGTCACTGATAGTCTCTCAGGAAAGGGTGGAATTTCTTTAGGTTCACTTTCCTCTTTATCTTCCTCAACCTCCCTGGGTGCAGGCTGGCTATCTGGGAGAAATTTCCAAGATCGCAAGTTAATTTCTCGAATCTCCACAGCATAAGTTGGGCATGATGGTTCCCCACTATACACTTGCTAAGCCGGTCTGTTGTTCAGGTTCAGGTTTGGCTGGGCAGGCATTTGGGGTTGCTTTGGTGGAGCGGGAGGTAATGGTTGTGGTTGGGTAGGTGGTGGAGGCAAAAGAGCGGGAAGAGAGTTGTATTGGGGCCTCCACCCCTGATGAGATGCATTCCACTGAGGTTGTGGCTAAGCATAGGATTGAAATGAGTGGGTGGCTGGTTGGGTAAGATATTGAGAAGTGAAGGACCAAGGAGGAGGCATGGACCAGGAAGGATGAGCAGGGGGACCCCAATAAGGTATGGGAATGACTGGGTTGGGGTTGTAGTATGCCTGAGATGTCCCTTGCATGCCCTGCTGGTATGGTCTAGGTCCATGTAGTCTCCTTTGGTTTATGTAATAAAGTTGTTTAGTGACTCCCTCAGCCCCTTGATATACAACTTTAAGTCCGAGTAAGGAAGGGCACTTATCCGTAGAATGATTTTCTTCACAGACTGAACAAACCTCAATAGAGTTTAATGGGCATTCATTCCTAGGATGCCTCCTGGTGCATCTAGGGCAAAAAATGGCCAAAGCCCTCCCTGCTTCCTCTTGTTTCCTTTTGATATGTAAGGTATCCATTTGCATGGCAAGAGTCTACAGCATATCACTCTTGAAGTCTTCCAGCATGTTTCCAATTTCTCCTTTAATGGATGAGTTAGAGGAAGAGGTACTGGCTATGGGTTGACTCCCCCTACCTTTCTTTCTAGTTTCTCTAGAATGGTTTCTAAAAATAGTCTTTATGTCCTCATAGGATAGTTGGTAGATGTCTCCCCCGGCCAGTAGATGGAGGGTGTCTAAAAGATCTTCCCGAATTCTCCTGAGCAGGACCAGCTTTAGAGACTCAGGGTCAAATGTGCACCCGTGTTGGTCAGATAAATCGTTCTTGCGGACAAGACCAATCTCCCTAGTATCAAAAGATATCTAGCAACAAGCAGGACAAGCAAATCTACCTTTCTCTAAACATATTGCGATTCATTAATAAAAACTAAAGAGGTGTTTAGACCCTACCTTAAGTCCAACGCTAGTTTGTAGCAACCTTTCTTCAACCATCCGAAAGAGTTTCCTTTTGAGAACCTACAATCACAAACAAGCACACATCAAATAACACCTGCATAGCTAATATAATAAATCATGTTCATCATGGTGATCAAGGAATCCATGAAATAAACCATAAAACACAGCTTATTGAGAAAAATAAACTTGATTGTATTAACTTTCATATAGAATAACTTTACAACCATTGGTGCCTTGATGTTGTACAAGCTCTTCCCAGGGTCCAAACAAAAATCTCCTCTACTTTGACAAGCCTCACTCTCTTCCAAATGAGATCAAGAGGTATGTAATATTTCCTCACAAAAGCTCAATTAGGAAGACTAAGTTCCAGCATCATTTCACCTCAAAAATCTTCAGCTTTCCACCTCTCAGTAACCAGCCCAATGCTTCATTTTATAGTGCAAAGGCAGGAGCTTACAGGTCCACCTATGAAGGGATAAGCTCCTCACATCAAGGGGTTAGCTCCTTAAGGTATGGGATGCATAAACCTTTAAGGAGCGAACTTGCCACCTCAAGATTCCCTCTAGAAGCTTCCAGAAATGACTCAAAGTGAGTTTTTAAGAACATACTTGAGCCTTTTTTACTTTTACAGGGGTCCACACCCATTACACAAAGACAGAGTGGTCAGGTGCACAGAGAACATGACCATTAGGTGCGGGACCGCAGGTAATGTTAAGAGAAAGTGCGGAACCAGAGTTTTAGAGATTTTTAAAGACTTTCTCTTATTTACAAGGCTTGATATGAAGAACTGAGGTTTAAGACTTGCAAAGGAGGAAAGTATGTGTGGTGATAGACTCACACAGATTGCAGAATGTCAAGGTGACAATTTTTGTGCAACAACCCGACCCTTTTGTAACTGAGCTGGAACCTATCTTCATAGTCTTCTAGGGACTGATCACTCCCTGTGGTCATTCGGAAAATTTCTTCTTTAATATCTTTTGACCTACAATAGTCTCGATACTTGTTGTTAAAGGTCTGCTGCATCTGAGCCCAAGTTGTGATGCTCTTGCCAGGTATCCCATGAACCAGCACAGTGTTGCATCCTTGAGAGTAGAAGGGAACAGTTTCAACTTTTGCTCATCTTCTGCATAGTCATAGGTTCGACAAATGACAGCAAACTCAAACAAAAAGGAGTCAGGATCTTCTGTAGTCAGACCATGGAAATGAGGTAGGGCGGAAGGGCTTATACTCTTCATTTTGGTGTCCCCATTGGTCTCCCGAATGGGAAAGCTACCCTCTATTCTCTCTCCATTCCCCCTAGCATTTCTGTTTTCAGCCATTGGCTCCAAAGGAATGTTTTCTTCTTCTTCTTCCCCTATAGGTTCTTCAAATATGTCTTGCTTTTCACCTAAGAGTTCTTCTTGATCACAGCCACCGAAGAAGAGAGAAGGCTAGCTATGTGAAGCAGTGGGGGTGTTGGGCAAAAATTTTCCTGAGTTACCTCTATTCCTACGAGGCATGAAAGGAAATCTTTTTTGGTTGGTTTTTGTTTCTTTTTCCCCACACTGATAATACTTGCAGAAATTGAAATTGATTGAACAAAACAAATTGCAACTAGCTAAAATGAACTTGTTGAATAGAAATTTGCATAATTGAAGAGGAAAGCAAGGAAATGCAGAACTGAAGGAAAAGGAATGACTAGTCTACTTTTGCTGAAATGAAATTTGCAGAATTGAAGAGAAATGACTAGTCTAATTTTGTTGAAATAAACTATTAGCAGAATGTGCAATAGAAAATAGAAGAAAGCAGTAATCACAGAATACTCTGACGCTTCCCTGGCAATGGCACCAAAAAGTGGTGAGCACCAGTATTCCACCAATAATGCTGCAACTCTTGGGCTACCTACTTTACTCTTATCAACCCGGTAGTTCGTAACAAACTTGGAAGCGTCGGTGCTGTATGCACAAGTACTAGTTCTTATTGTAGGTTGTCACTTGGTCAGCCAGCGCAAAATCACTAGGAGCTCAAGCCAACTTCTATGGATTCTAGAAGAATCTCTATAGGTGATGAAAGGAGAGAAAGCTTACTCTAAGAATGCTAATCTAACTGCAGAAAGGAAGACTGAAATGTAAAGAAAACCTAGTAAACCCTAATTAACCAACTAATTCTACTTTTGTAGAAAGCACTATGAAAACCATGAAAGGAATGCTATTACCTACTCAAGGAAGTAAACAACATCTAGCTAAGCTATTTCTGGAAGTAAATAAGCAAAAAACATATTTTTGGATTTTTATGTATTTTTATGTGAATTTGACATGCATGTAATTTATTGTGTGTGAATGTGGCAGCAAATAGGTGGCATTAAAGGGTGGTTTTGGGACTTGAGAGGATGTAGGATGGTGTGTATGGGTCCTAGTAGGTCTCAGGTGGCCTTCTGGAGGCTTTTCCTACACTCGGCCTTCAAAAGAAAGCCTACAGGAAAATCTATAGGAGGACACAAGAAATCTAAGGAGGAAAGCAAGGAACTACAGGAGGCCTACAGGAGGAGGCCGAGAGCAGCTTTTACTGTTTTGAGGGTGTGAGAGTGGGTGGAAAAGGTGGATGAAGGTTGGAATGAGGTGTTAGGGCGCCTATGGTCTACCATGAACCACCAAGAGAGAGGAATATGATTGGGTTTGCTCAAGGAGAGAGGAAGAAGTTCTATGAAAAATGCAGGAAACTAAGGCAGAATTGAGGTGAGACTTGGGCGACCTATAGGGTATGGATCAAAGGGAGGATGGGATGGCTGACAGGCTGGCTTACTGCTAGAAGAAATCTATTGCAAAGGAACTGACAGTCAACCATTAAGATCAAGCAAGCAATGAAATGAGTGCATCTAGAAAAATAGAGTTTTGCATCAAAATAGTTTAAACTATGATCTATGTGTTAGAGTCGGTCTAGTAGCCCTCCATCAGCGATCAAAGCTCTTTGCATTTGCATAGGTAGGTGTCTCATCAGTGTCATTCTCTGCATTCCGTTAGGCATGCCATAACCCTGATGGAGGAGCTAGTGTCTTTGTCCCCCTCTTGGCACTGCTGGATCAGCTTGTTTCAGTCATTAAACTTTGTCATGGTTACTTGTTTATTGTCTTGAGATCAAGTTTTTAGGTCTAGGGTTTTGGTCAAGTTTGTCTTCAAGGCCATGTTTCTGAAAGTCAATAGGTGTCCAGCAAGCCAGAGGGATGATTTTTAAAGTATTTTTTCCAAAGATTCTATCTTGTACAGTTAATTTTCACTTTGGATTTAAAAACCCTGTTTTTAAAGCCAAAGTCATTTCTCAAAAATTTTGTAAATTTTGTAAAAATTCAAAATGATTCAAAGGACAACATGTAACCCTGGCTCCCTTGCCAAGATCCCTCAGATGCTACCCCTGCAAAAAACTTATCAAAGAAAAGCATCAAATCAGTTAATTTTAGGACAAAAGGAAACCAAAAAGTCAAGTTTATAAAGTGTCAAGGAAAAACATTATAAAGTGGGTTTAGGCATGAAATTAATTCAAATAAGGTTATAAAAGTCCCAATCTCCCTCCATCGAGCCTCATTGTGCATCTAAGTCATAGAGCAAGTGATTGCAAGAGAGATTGGGCGAAATTTGTGAGCTGGACAGGCGCGCGACCCGTCAGTGGCGCGCGACCCGTTGAGCGCCCTCCGCCAGTGCAAAACTATAACGGGCGCGACCCGTCAGAGGCGCGCGACCCGTTGGGTGAGGCGCGCGACCCATCAACGCCCTCTTTGTAAAACCGCCTGCAAATTCACCAAGGAGCAACAAATCGCCAAACTTCGTAAGGTAGACCCTCAATCTTAAACAATTCTTGCTTGCCATGGTTAAAGGAAATCATGATTGCATTCTCAAAGGCCTTAATTTGCAAATGAAAAGCTCCACTTTGCCTTGGTTTAAAGTTGTAAAAATGGCTTGGGTTTATATGTTGTTTTAAGGTATCCCCTTGTTATCATTTTCTCCCCATTTCCCATTTCTTATTCCTTGTCATTCCATGTAAATTTCCTTTCCAAATTTGTGAAAGAAACCTAAACTCTACCCCTTTTCCCTAAGAAATAAAAATCAAACCCCAACCCTACCTCTCATAATATCCATGTAAATAAATTTGTATAATGATGTATATGCAATGATTTTGAAATGATTTTCCCCTAAATCCCTGTTTCATTATTATTCCCAATTTCCCCTTTAAAACATCCCTTCCCTAACATTTCCCTTGTGCTCCTTGTCCCCTTGAAAACAGCATTTTAATCAGCAGTTTATAAAGCAGAAACAGCAGTACATTTCAGCCATTTTGCTCCTAAAACAATGTCAGAAACCGAAACCAGTTATGAGCAAAGTGATGACCATGCATCAGCTTCAGAGTTTGAGGAACAGAGGAGGCCTCACAAGGGTGGAAAGGGCGGTCATCATAGGAGAGAGGAGCCCACCTCTATGACCAATTTGCAGGCTTGTCCAATGGCAGTATCATGTTTCCGTTATATGTCTTGTTATGAGTTTTGCGAGAGGATCTCTCAGATTCAGCATCACAGGGAGTTGGCTCGCTTATTTGTTTTGCATTTGCATGATGGACATGTGAACCTTGCTGGGGTGGATTTTACATTGACACCCGAGATGATTGCTCAAGCCACAGGGATACCAAATGTCGGAGAGGTGTGGAACAAGCGCAAGATGTTGGACAGTGTTCAGTTTGAGCCTTTCATTAGACCTGCATTCATGAGACATTTGACGGGTGTATTTCCCTTCAGATTTTTGAGGAGTGAGTTTGCTCCCATGATGAGGCTTATCATGCCCTTTTTCACCTGTGAGGGCAGATTTTCACAGATATATTCGTACCATATTCGCCTATTGATGCATTTCACACGGGTACGGATGATGAACATCCCTGTTTTCATGTGCCAGAACATTGAGAGGATGGTGCCCTTGAAGCAGAGGAAGAGCCCAACTCAGCAGTATAGGAGCCTCTATCATTACGGTTTGATTCAGCTTGTGGTCAGACATCAGTTGGCTTAGCAGGGCATCACATGGGAGGAGTTCATCTCTCGTGAGTTCTTTACAGTACCACCACTACATCCGGAGATTTTTCATGAGGAGGGAGGACCATCACAGCAGCATGATATCCCCAGGACTAGCCATGTCAGCTCTCCTCCGCTTGTCACTTATCGGAGAGGCCAAAGGGCCTTATTTGTAGCAGCTCGGCGAATATTTTCTCCACATCAGGTGGAAGGGGTCTCACCTTCTTCATCAGCTTAGCGAGTGTTATCTCCACAGCAGGTGGAAGGGGCCTCGCTTTCTTCAGCAGCACAGGCATCACAGAGGGGCAAGCAGCCCAAGATTGATGAGGGGCCATCAGGTGTTCCAGATATAGAGCTTATTGATCTTGATGTCAGTTCTCCTAGCCAAGAGTCAAAGGAGATCATTCAGCACCTTAGAGCTGAAAATGATGCATTACAGAAGAAATTACAAGGGGCACAATGGACAATCTCATATCTAGAACAGCGCAACAATCAGTTGGAGGATGAGCAAACTCTTGATGAGTTGTGGAGGATTCGTAGTGACCGCATCTTGAATCGAAGAAGACCCGGTGATTTAGTGCCAGTTGAGCGAGAGGCTATGCTTATCCGGCTCAATGCTCATTTAGAGAGGCTATTGGCTAAGGCCAACCAAGATAAAAAATTGCTTAGAATCATGAAGAACCATTATTGGGCACGAATGCACATGTGCAAGGCAAAGATGAAAGTGCTCCAAAGGCGGTGGGCAAAAGCACAACAACGGAGAAAAAGGCCTGATCCCCTTCACATTTTGGCCGAGGCTTCCTTGAAGGAGCATGGCACTAAATAGTTCAGCCCCAGCACAAATTCCAAGAAATTTTGAGCATTTTGGGTGATTTTTGGTTTTTAAGGCAAAAAACAAGTTTTTCCGCTTGACGGGTCTCACCCCCCGCGCGACCCTTTCACTTGGCAACTCTATTTTCAAAAAACTCAGCATTTTTGGATTTGGCATGAAAAGTTACACATGCTCACCCATTTCCAAGAGATTTTATGAAGTTTTGGGCCTCCTGAAAGTCAAAAAACAAGCAAAAAATGACTTTTTGCCACATTTTTGACACACAGATAGCAGTCTTGGGAGATTGCAATTTTGGAGGGGCAAATGACAACCAAATTCAGAAATTCCAGTTGGATTGGAAAGTAGACTCATAGACCTTTCCAACAAGCCTACTCTTTCCTCATTTGGACACCTGGAAGTGCCCAAAAAGTGCTCTCAAAGGTGCGCGGCCCGTCAGGATTTGGCGCGCGACCCATCAGGCAAATTTCATAATTTTTCACTTACAGCTCATGGATTCGCCCAGCTATTACTAGTTTTGACTTTTGATGGGGTTTTTCACCCTCTTTGATGTAATTTATGTATTTTCATGTTGATGTGACACTTATTTACCTATTCTAGAAGATTCATTCATGAAATAGCTTGTATTTAATGAATGAATTGGTTTCCTAGCTTATAGAGGCAAGTTGTTTTGATTGCCTAGTTTTCAGTGCTTAGTTTAGAAGTGATTGAAACAACTCCTAGGATAGTGAGCTAAACCCCTAGAGGCAAGGAAAGATGTTAGATGATCTATATTATGTACTCTCTTGCTCATTTTCATGGTTGGACTCTTGAGGGAGAAGCTCTTATTGTATTATTCACTGTATCTCTGCAATTTTTGGCAAAGGAAGACCAGGGTTTTGCAGTCCTTTTTGGGATTCTTGTGGTAACATGTATTGATGGTGTGTTTCTCTTTGTACTTGTAAGTGTGTTATGTGAATCATTTCCTTACTTTTCCTTCTGCAAATTAGGCAAATGAAGTGTTAAAGTAGAATTCATGACTGTCATGCTCTGCTTTTAAGTTTGCTTAATATCAATGTTTTCAACTATTTAAGGAGAATTCAAAGTTATTGTTTGCTCTCCTTAGCTCCTCACCTGTCTTTCTCATCCATTCACCTCTATCAAAGGTGTCAGGCGGAAAGAGTCGATTGTGTGGACACAAGCAACCTCCCTAGGAGCCTAAGACTCTCTAGTGACAAACAAGACAAACAAGAGCAATCCTTCTCTAAACATGCATTTACTATACGGGAAATCAAGTGTTTAGATCCTACCTGTAATCCAACGCTGTTGTAGCAGTGCAGCTCCACTGATCCGGATGAGCTCCTCCTTCACTTTGAAACCTGCATACACTAACAATCAAACGATTAAATAGCACTTGATAATCTCATAGAATAAAACATATTTAACACATAGACCAAGGAGTACATGAAACAACTCATAAATAACAAGTTATTGAGAAGAATGGACTCATTTGCATTAATAGGTAACAAAAGGAACAAATACAACCTGAGCCTTGGTGTTGTGCAAGTGCCTCCCAGGGTCCATCAAGAGTTCTCCTTTACTTTGACAAAGCTCACCCACTTCCAAATAAAACAAGCAAAGATGGCAATCTCTCCTCACAAGCTTCTAAATGGGAGTCCTAATTCCTGCAGCATTTACCCTTAGAAATGTATAGCTTTCAACCTCTTCTCCTTATGGCCCAATGCCTGTATTTATAGTGCTCAAGAGGAAGTTAATCAAGTCCACCATTAATGGGATAATCCCCTCTTTGGATGGGATAGCTCCCCTATTGATGGGATAAGTTCCTCTTTGGTAGGAGTGCATGAACCATCTGGAGGCGCTCAATACACGTCGAACAACCTTCTAGAATGCTCTAGAAATGACCACAAGTGACTTTTTAAAGATGAAACTTGCGCATTTTAACCTTTTCAGGGGGACGCACCTGCACCTTTACATACAGAGTGTCCAAAGACGCATTTTTTGTGAACATTGGGTGCGTCCCCGCAGGTAAGGTTGAGAGAACCTGCGTCCCCAAAGATAAATACATTTAGAAAGACTTTTCTCTCTTTTTTGGATTTTGACATGGAGAGCAGAGGCATAAGACTTGCCTAAGAGGGTAGCATGACTGTTGATAGAGCCATCCTAACTGTGAATAGTCATGGTGACATTTTTTAGTGTAACAGGTTGCCCCCTAAAGTGCGAAGCCTGAAATAGATTAGGGTTTTGTATTATCTAGGAAGGGTGAAACGCTTTATCATTTCAAGGATTATCTCATGGAGAGCCTGGTCAGAACCTGCAATTTTCAACACAAAATACATGTATAAGATTATATCATCACTGAGGTAGGCATTCCCATACTCAGATTAAAACTTTAACTAACAGACTAACTACTCTAATACAGGAATGATCTTGCAGTACATCATAATCATAGACTTTTGTAGACACAGTATGGGCGCAGCCATCTGTTTATGATTAGTCTACTTAGATAATGAATACAAAACTCCTCGCAGCCTGGATGGTGGAAACTAGATCCAAGGTCTTCATTTCTACTTCTCGAATTGGTACGATTCTAGCCATGCGAATAAATGAGTTGATGTCGAACATGGTAGAAACCACTTGATTACCAGTCGATGATGTAAACTGTTAACAAGTGTGAGAAAGACCACCAGTAATGTCAATGGTTCTCAAAGTACCCAGTACAATCCATGAGATGTGAATGAATGAGTTGATGTCGAACATTTCACGGAATCCTTCGATTGAAAGTCAATGATGTAAACTGACGTCAAAGGCGAGAAACCTGCCATTGATGCATGCAGACTTCAAGGTACTGACGATTTCTAAGTCATCTCTCTAGATAATGTGCTGATGTCAATAGAAAGCGACCCGTTGCAGGCAAGCCCACAACACGAAATCATTGTTCAAGTTGAAGAAATGTTGCTGTAAGGACTGACTCAGGGATGGTCAAATGGATGACAAGTATTTTGCAGATGAAAGTTTTGTTTGCAGACCTCTTGAACACATAACGACACGACAGATGGCTTGGTGCTGAATAACTCAAAGTTAATCCCCGGAACCCGGCTGAAGACTTTTAAAGTGGTTTGATTAACTGTGAGGTAAAGAATTTCCCAACCCAGGTGAATGCAAAGTGTCGTGTTCAAGAGTGGTAATAAAGTTTCTTCTGAGAAAAAAGGTAACAAATAGGCTCATTCTTCTCTCTTTTCCCCCACCATTTCTGGCAAGTACCTCTTTATTTTTAACAAGATTGAGGAGGATAACATATGCTTGATTATAAGCTCATCCTTCGGATGAGTCCAACCTAGTTTTGATTCGAACCCTAGGAAGGAGTGGTTCGTTCCTGTTTGTAATTGAACAGGTCCTTTACTGTGAAATGTTTAACGAGCCCAGTATAGGAGAAACTCGGCGTTTTTCAATTTTAGAGAGTCTGAAAAACTTAAGAAGACTCCAAGTTGAACTTTTTCGTAGATTTGTGTCCCTCAAGCCCGAAAAAGTATAAAATAATACCTGGGGGAACCGCTTGATCTTGCAACCAAGGAGTACTTTCATAATTAGTGTCACTAACCTGAAAAGTAAAAAGCGATCAAGGACACGTCGTTTTATTTCCGTATCGAGTTTGAAACGACAAAAACCCGGCAATCGTTTCCTGATTCTACGGTCAGAAAAGAGCTATAAGGAGATCGTCTTTTAATTCCGTTTTAACGAGTGTAAAAGAAACGCTCGGCAATCTTTTCATTTTTTAGGAGTCAGAAAAGGGCTTAAAAGATGATTCTGATATTTTGGTTCGTGAAAAATGACAATTTTCCCTCTAAGTCCCTTTGTCCTGCACAAAAGCAACACATTACTCATACCTGTTTAAGATAGGCAAAAATACATCGAAAAACATCTTTTCATGGTGAAAAATGAACAAATTCATCCAAAAAACCTATAAAAAGACTTTTTACCATGTCATTTTTACCATTTTACTGTTGAGGTTGAAAAAAGGGCTTTTGGCAAGAAACTTCCCGTGGTCGCTGCGGAAAATCCGACCGTCAGAATCGAACGCCGTCTCTTCCAGGTATTTTACAACATCCTACTCTTCAATTTCATCCGATTAAAATTGCATTTTAGGTTTTAGTTTTGTTTTTTGGGGGGGTTTAGGTTTCAAAATGCGCTCCTCGGTGGACGCAGGTGCCCTTCGGGTGACCTGCGTCCCCCGACTTTTTCCTATACAGGAAAATGGTCGGGGGACGCAGCCCACCTTCAAGCCAGCTGCGTTCGGACGCCCTGTGTTCTAAACGCGGGGTGCGTCCTCCGTGAAAGGCGGATTTTGAAACCCCAATCTCCACAAATAACCATTCAAATTTCCCCAAATCAGTTCTAATCATTGTTTCTTGGTGTGTAGGGCACTCACCATGTTGGATTGGAGAGAAAGAGAGCACGAGGACATTGATTTAGCTACAATTGAACATCAACCTTCCATTGATGCCCTAAAATAATGTGGGCTATATAAATACTGGGCCATACCTGGCATGAGGGCTCAAGTGAGATTCTTAGAATGGCTGGTAGAGAGATGGAACATTCAAGAGCAATGCTTTTACATAGGAGGGCACCAGCTCGAGATAGAGCCCTCTGATGTATACTTTCTCACTGGCTTGCCAAATAGAGGCGAGCAACTCAATCTAGCCGGGACTAGGCCGGGTGGCCAATCCCTTGTTAGTCTCCGGGAAGATTGGTGCACACCATTCGAAAGGCGTGGAAGTCAAACACATCTCTCTGTGTGAACTCAAAGTTATAGCGTTCACGGTTACCAGAATTTGCGGCACAGCCGCTTTACACATTGCTTCCGGGTCCCAAATGCGGATGGCAATTGACTGTTACCAAGGCACCATTTTCAACTGGTGTGATGCTGTGTCGGCTAATGTGAAGAGCCAACTGACTAAGGCAAAGAACGGACGACTGAAAACTTTTGGATATGGGCCTTTAGTCGTGAGCTTTGCCTTAGAGAGAGTTCTGATGCTGATCCCTCAGCAACTCACTGTTGATATCTTGGGTCCTCGGGAGCCAAAGCTGGTACGATGGGTTGCGGTGATGGCCCGGCATCCTGACGAGGGCGCGGCAGTTGTTCGATTTTCTGATAGTTACTTTCACTGGTTGGAGGACCAGGTTTTCTCGATCCAGGACTTTCCGTATGCCGGAGTAGATTTTCGAGGTGATCCGGACATGGTTCTTCCACAGGGAGAACAATGGGATGACAGAGGTACTTTATTTTTCACAAGTTTTCAAATTATGTATTTTTTTTTTTTGTTTTTTATATATATCGTCTCAAAACTGACAGTAAAAATTTTCAAAATGCAGATGTTGGTCCACAGCGCCCAGCCAACCTCCGGCCTTTTGAGAGGAGACATCCAGTTGCACCGGTACAGGCCCCACAGGACGCGGCTGCAGAGGTACTAGCTGAGTTGGAGCATGATCTAGAGCGTCTGACGGCGGATATGCCTGAGACTACTATGGATGATATTCCTATCAGACTTCAGCGCTATGTAGTCGCAATCCCTGGACCGTTTAGGAGATTTTTGCGTAAGGTAGCCCGTGCAGTGGTGTCGTATAGGGAGCACCACCAGTGATTGGCTAGTCACTTTGTAGACACATGTGACATTTTTGACTTTTTGTACTTTATCATTTTTGCCGATCATAAGGTGTTTTTCAACCTATGATCGAAGACGATGTATATTTTTTGACACACTCCTATCTATATATATATCACTATTACCGGCTTATCTTGTTTAACATATGTGATGAAATGCTTTTAAATTTACTTGCATGATTATCGTAAATGTCTGTCCAACACTCGAGAAGCAATTGCATCTGCTAATGTATTTAAAGACCTTGGAATATGCTGATATTCAATGTAATCAAATTCACGTTCCAAGAGACGCACTCTCAAAAACAACCTTAATAACACAGGATTTTTAATGGCATAAACTCTATTAAGCTGTAATACAACAAGTTCAGAATCTAACCTCACTATCAAACGTCGAATTCCAAATGAAATAGATTCGGATAATAATTCAACCACTGCACTGTATTCTGCAATGTTGTTTGTTGTTTGACCGAGGCTTACCCCATGCATAGAAACTAACTCGTCAGAGGGTGAATAGATAACCCAAGCTGCGGAAGAGATATTCCGTGTACTACGACAAGCACATCAACAAATCCAATGTATGTTTGGAGAGGCGTCGACATCTGTAATATCAAGAGTAAAACCAAGATAAGCCAGAATAACGACGAAAAACACACTCGCTAAGCTAAGCACACTGACTAACTAACAAACATACTAGCTAGAAAGAAAACCTAACCTAACTAAAACTTCTCCATACCCACCATTTAAGCATAATACCTCTTTAGGTAAAGTCCATTTCTGGGTTTACCCAAAGAGTCCCCATCAAAATCTACTAGCTCATAAGCCCCTTTTGCTAGCTTTCGCTTTACAATATAGGGTCCATGCCACATAGGAACGAATTTTCCAGCACCTAGCTTATCGTTAGCTTGATCATATAATAGCACTAGGTCTCCCTCCGAAAAACTTCGAGGGGTCACATTTCTATCATACTGAGCTTTCATTCGCTTCGCGTGAGTCTCGATTGCCAATGCAGCGTCACGTCGAGTCTCATCTAATTTAGCTAAGTACAATAAACGTTTCTCCTCTTCGGAAGTAGCTGGGAGTAATTCGACAGCCATTTGAAGTGATGGGATTTCGCATTCAATGGGTAACACAGCTTCCAAGCCATAAACTAGCTGGAAAGGAGTGAACCCTGTTGAAGTTTTCACTGAGGTTCGGTATGCCCATAGCGCCGAAAATAACATGTTGTGCCAATTCGACCGATGAATACCAATGGTTCGTCGGATCATGATAACCAGAACTTTGTTGATAGACTCAACCAAACCGTTGGCTTGCGGATAATAAGGAGTAGAGCTATCGTGGCGCAAACCAAGCTGGCTTGTAAGCTCAGTCATCATGATGTTTCGAAAATGGCTCCCATGGTCAGTAATGATTGCTTGTGGGACACCAAACCTAGTTATAATATGATTGAATACGAAAACTGCAGCTGTTTTGCCGCTTGCGTCGAATGTAGGCATCGCCTCGGCCCATTTAGTGAAATAATCAACCGCGAGGATGATATACGCATGCCCCCCGGCCGAGTGAGGGTTACAAGTAATAAATTCGATACCCCATTTGGCGAATGGACCAACGGCAATTATAGGGTGGAGAGGAGCAGGTGGTGCGCGCATCTTTCGATCAAACACTTGGCAGTTGTGGCACTTCCGGACTGCAATGATACAATCTTTAAACATAGATGGCCAGAAGTAGCCAGCGCGCAACACCTTCTGAGCTGTGGCATACCCAGACATATGACCGCCACATGCTCCAGAGTGACAATCATTCAAAACCCTCTCAGCCTCTTCGTGAGTTAGACAACGTCGAAAAACTAAGTCTGCCCCCGGCGATAAAGTGTATCTCCAATAATTTTGTATTGCTGGGATTGAAACCGAATTTTTCGACGTTCCACCTTTGAAGCTTCAGGCCGAAAGGTTTGGGTTTGGAGATAGATGATTATATCCCCGTACCACGGATCTAAAGTACTGATAAGAAACAAAGATTCGTCCGCAATGGACTCCTTTGCCACAGTCTCTGTGTCAGTCCGCGGGAAATCACACATCAATTCCGCAAAAACTAAGGATTTCTTAGACTTGGACTTCTCGAACTCCAAGTCGAACTCTTGCAGGATAACGATCCATTTAGAGTACTTGCCCCCTAGCAGTTGTTTTGTCAAAATGTAAATCATAGGGTTGCAATCCGAAATAACTGTAGTTTTACGGAGAAGAATGTAGTGACGAAAACGCTGGACAGCTTGAACGGCTGCCAGGGCCAATTTCTCCACATGCGAATATTTTAGCTCAGTGGGATTTAAGGTCCTACTGAGATAATATATCACATGTTCTGCCCCGAATTCATCTTCTTGAACTAACACCATTCCAATGGTGGAATGCGAAGCCGCGAGGTATAAGAAGTAGTCCTGGTTGTAGTTGGGAGGATGCAACAACGGTGCATGGGTCAACGCGTGTTTAAGTGCATCAAAAGATTGTTGGGCAATCTCGTCCCAAAAGAATTGAACGTTCTGTTTCAACAACCGTGTAAAACCTTTAGTGACCTCGGCGTAGTTTGGGATGAATCGGCGTAAAAAGTTCGCTTTCCCTTGCAAACTTTGGAGTTGGCGCAAACTCGAAGGAGGAGGCAATTTGATGATAGCTTCGACTTTCGAGGGATCGACGCGAATGCCGGCTTTTGAAACAACAAATCCCAGCAATCGACCTGTTTCTATACAGAAAACACATTTGTGGGGATTCAACCGAATTCGATAATGCCTACACCTCATAAAGATTGCTCGTAAGTGGACAAGGTGATCAGCTCGATGTAATGAATGAGCAGGCAAATCATCGAGATACGGTTGCACAATGTGCTTGATATCATGAAATGCGTAAGACATCGCCCGTTGAAAAGTGGCCCCGGCATTCTTAAGCCCAAAAGGTAATTTGCAATAAGCAAATGTCCCCCATGGACAAATGAATGTCGTTTTTGGTTGGTCGGCAGGTAGAATATTGATTTGATTATAGCCCGAAAAACCATCCATGAAGGAAAACATTTCACTTCCGGCACAATCATCAATAATTTGATCGATATAAGGCGTAGGATAGTTGTCTTTTGGACAAGCTCGATTGATATCCCTATAGTCGATACAGATTCTTATTGTTCCTTGTTTCTTGTTGACCGGAACAATATTCGATACCCAATCCGTTAACGGGATCGGATAAATGAAACCTGCTTTCAACAGCTTTTCGACTTCTGCTTTAATGGCAGCCGCTTTTCGAGGGTGAATCTGACGCAACCGTTGCCGGACGGGTTTAGCATCCGGGTAGGTCTTTATTTCATGAACAACAATGGCAGGATCGATTCCCGGCATTTCCTCGTAAGACCAGGCAAACACATCGCGGAATTCTTGGAATAGGGCCTTGTAAGTTTGGATTTCATCTTCTGTACATGCGGCACCTATATGAATGTTCTCCTCAATTCCGGGCTTCACTGAAATATCAATGGGAATAGTGCGAGAAATATTCCCTAAATTCAACTCTGAATCAGAATGTTTCGTTGGATCCTGAGCGTCTTTGACATATTCAGCGGTAAAGATAGATGAAAAATCATTTTCAAATGCATCATCCTTAGGTAAAAACGAAGATCTGTGATGGAGATCCTCCCATGGTAGATCGTCTACACTTAGGATTTCGCGAAGTTGTTCGTCAGATGACACGACTTCGGGAAACGTTATCCGTTCTAAGGTTGAGGTGAAAAGTGATTCTTCACTGACCACATTCATTTGGTCGATCTCGGTTGAATGAGAGTCGGTAAAAGACATGACAGCTTCATAAGCAATTTCATATGGACTCAAAGGCATAGCATCACCGAATGAGTCTATCTCAGAGTCAGATGGGACAATCCAAGGATCATCATAAATAATGTTTTCTGATGTAATCATATGAATTGTTGCAAATGAAGGTTCTGCGCTGAGTGGAGGGAGAGGAAAAGTTCCCAGTAAACCGGAATCCTTAACTAAACCTACACCAACGTCCCTATAAGGGATTGTCGTCTTACCGACATGCTGGATACTCTCTGAAGAGGCTGGGTCGGATGAAAAGTATGTCAGCTGATCAATAGTCACGATCTTACCGTTATGTGGAAACTTAATTACTCTGAAGACCGATGAAACGACCGCCGTCATAGCATATGACCAACTTCGACCCAAAAGAAGGTTGTAGTCTAGAGGGGCATCAACCACTTCCACATCCAGACTAACGGTTTTACCTTCTACCCCTATAGGCAATTCCTGTAGAATACCAAACGGACGGAACCCACGGCCATCAAAGGCCTTAAGGATGGTGGGGGATTGGTTCAACGAAGGAGAACCAAGGGATCTCCAACATTGAATCGACATAATACACGTAGAAGCTCCCTCATCAATCACAGTCCTATGAATAGGCCTGTTTTTTACTATCACTGGAATTTGGAAAGCCATTTGATGGGGGAGACGCGGTGTACTATTTTCTAGATCGAAGATTATTAGATTCGGGTCCTGAACATCAACAGCTCCTATAGCCGACAAAAGTAATTTTCGTTGTGCTGGGCATGATTGCAGCACTTCTAACGCCGACATTGCTGAGGGTGAAACAGCTAAGTCCTCAACAATGTTGTAATTCTGGGCTGCTCTCGCATGTGGATTGAAAGCAGACCTTCGAAGTACACCCTTGGCGGGCGGTTTAATTACTAAGTCTGGGTTAGGTTTCTCGATCTGTAGTGGATCGGAACCAGGAGCTGAGGTTGATGGGTTAGAGTGAGAAGATTCTGCTTCCTTACCATCAACAGGATTCTTACTACCATAATCTTGCGATCGAGTCGCAATCCTCACATGAGACATCATCAAAATGGGTTCTTCACTGGCATTCGAGGAAGAACCTATCATCTTATTCTCCTGCTCCGGAAATGGATTTTTTAACACAGCAGGAGTGGGAGAACCTTTGACTATTTTCACAACCTCGGCCCGATGAGGGCAATCTCTTGTAAAATGATCCTCTTCACAAATAAGACAAGGATATCGAGGTTTGCGCTTTTCGTCATTGGTTTCCGACTTTTCCGTTTTCTCCTTCGGAGCCTTGTCTGCTTTAGTCTTCTTCTTTCCTTTCTTCTTTCCGCCGTTTTTTTGATTTGGCCGTAGATGACTCTACAGCGTGAATATCGGCGGTAAGTTCAGGAGAAGACTCTCCTGTCGGGGAATCGGGCAAAGTGATAATAGGAGTAGTTGAAGCCTTGGAAGACTTCTTCTTGCTCTTTGTATTCACGATACCAATCATACCATCAGCGGCATGAGATCCCGAAGGAGCAGCAGCGATTTGATTCGACTTTGGAAGATCCGGAATCTTCTCGTGTAACGTACCCGACTGAGTGTAAACTAAGTCAAGGTATTGCGCCTGAGCAATGACTTGCTCCTCAGTAACTACTCCGGCCTTAGCTACATCTTCAGTAATCTTCGGTAATAATGATTTAACAAAACATTCAGCTAAGATTTGGTCCGGGATAAAAACTTTCACTAGCCTTCTTCGACGTCTCCACTCATGAATGTGATCAAAAATATACGTGGACGTTGATTGTTTTAGTGAAGTTAATAACTCCGTGCCGTTATCGTATCTGACCGGCAACTGAAAGTGAGTTAAGAACGAGGTAGCTAACTGGCTAAAATTGTAAAAAGAGGCCCGTGGTAACTCAATGTACCACTTGGCCGCGAGACCAATGAGTGTACGCTGGAAAAGACGTAAGCGGATCGAATCATCCGAGATAGAATTTGAAGCACACCAGAGGTGGTAAGTCATCACGTGATTGGACGGATCCTCTCTAGACTTACCTTCGAACTTGGGTATATCGCTGGGCAACTTATTTGGCATTGGCGGCCAGAACGGAAGATATTGAATTGGATCGTTCGTTAGGCGCGTCAAGTCTGGTAAATCCAAAGTTGCGATAAATGGTAACTGCCGGTTAGGATCTCTAAAACTCTGGGTCACAATACCGGCCCTAGGAGGAGGATATCCAGGATAACTAGGAACAGGAGTCGCATTTGGGATATTATATCCTCCTGGAAAACCAGGATTAACCGGACCGTACTGGGGTTGTTGAGGTTGTTGATAAGTGTACCCAGGATACGGTTGATACTGGTAAACCAGTTGTTGGACAGCTTGCCCAGGTTGGTACTGTCCCTGGTACGGTTGGTGAACAAATTGAGGTTGAGTAGTGACAACCGTACTTATACCAGGCTGACCTGCAGGCATCTGGACCGTGGTTTGAATCGTAGATCCAGACAACGGTAAAGATGTCTGAGGAGTGGTTACAGAGACAGTAGAAACCGGAGCCGTCGATACTCCAGAAGTGAGTATGGTAGATGTGGCGGTAGTTGCAGCAGCCGTTTGAGATGGAGTACTAGGTGCAATTGGCGGCTGAGTAACTACCGAAGTTACAGAAGTTTGAACATTTGACTGGACAGGTTGCGGTTGCTGGGGTGGACCAGAAACTACGGGTTGTCCAGCTTGAGGTACCAACTGTATACTTGGCTGCAACACCTGTTGACCCTGTGACGGATCCCACACTAACATTCCAGGGTATTGACCCGTAACAGGTTGAGGATACTGAGATCCATAGCCGGATTGAGGATAGGATTGATAACTGTAAGGTGCAGTTCCCATACCTTGACCATATGATTGACCTTGAGGTGGTTGATAACCTTGACCTGAGTATTGACCTTGAGGTAAATACGGATACTGGGGTTGACCTTGACCTTGAGGTTGGTACCCTTGAGGTTGATACCCTTGGGGTTGATACCCTTGGGGTTGCCATCCTTGAGGTTTCCATCCTTGAGGTTGATATTGATACTGAGGTTGACCTTGGGGTACATATTGAGGCTGGGGTTGACCTTGAGGTATGTATTGCCCCATAGGCGCGTACTGACCTTGAGGTTGCCCCCCAGACACAAATGATGTACCTTGAGGTTGCCCCCCAGGCATTAACGGAGGCTGCCCCCCAGGCGGTAATTGGCCACCTTGAGGTTGGGAAACGGGAACTGAACCTGACATCATGTAAATGTCTCCTACACCCAATGGTACATTACCACTGTTTCCAACTAATAACCCATGATCAACGGGTTGAGGAGATGCCCCCACAAAGGTACCAGAAAGAGATTGATACCCAGTGGGAACAGAAGGACCGCCATGTAAGAAAGATTCAGGACTTTGAGTAAACACGGACGACGGACCAGCCATATTGACAGGAGTATGAATACCTCCAGGTGGAAAAGGAGTACGAGGTGTAGAAAAACCTAGCCCAAAGTTGTCTAAATAATTGGTTAACGAAAGGTACCAAGTAGTACTTCTAGGAGGACTGTAAAAGATAGATTCACGCTCCCTTAGATCAATAGTAAGTTGATCTTCAAGGTTAGAGACGCCTATTTCTTCCTCTGGAGCAAGTTCTTCGATAGCAATCAAACCAGTAGGAAGATTTTCGGTGATAATTCTTTCTATTCTCGGTGAATCAGGAACACTAGAAGTCGGAGTAACAGGTTCAGATATTTCTGGTTCTTCGCCTGTATCACTAGCAGACGAAAAACTACCAACAAGCTCAGAAACTGTAACAGCTTCGGGATTATAACCTGTCTCTAAGCCTTGGTAATCTGAATGGACTACCAAGGAAGATTCCCCTTCTTCAGGTGAACCTACTCTACTGCCACTAGGAGGGGTTACAAGGACCTTTAAACCTTCTAGATTACCTGGGTTGTCTCGAGGAGGTGATCCCCTAAGCCTACGGGATCTTCTCAACAATTCGGCCACAGAAACAACTTCAGGAGACTGGCCCCGAAGTCTACGGGACTGTCTCGGTAATTCCGCCACAGCTAAAAACTTTTAACTACTACACACGAAAACAAAATAAAATTTCAAATCAAACCACCTAAAGTCTCTAAAGAACCAAACAAATGTGAATCACACGCCTAAAGAATCTAGAGCGTCAAACCAAGCACAAACAGTAGCCTTCCAGACCGAAAGTGCTAGTTGGTGATGAAGCCCAACATCGCTGGATTCAGTACAGAAGTGGCGGGTGGAACAGTTACCCCGGCAACCTGCTTAATGAATAGACTGGACCAAGTTCCTCCACTTTAACCGTCTCGAGTGAAGTGAACCCCCCAGAAAATCCAAGTGAGTCTAGCCGACGTCTGCTCCAGGTACAGTGGGACCTTCCCTCCACCGTCACCTCGGTAGAATCCTAAAGATAATGGTCACTAAGGTTACCAACCGCAACAAATGCACCTGGGGGAACAGTCTAAACTCCGACAGCACGCAAGGGCAGAGTAGCAAGCTCAATCCCCTTGCCGGCTCCTTGACAATAATCCAAGGTTTACCGACAAGTGACCCCTGGCTCCTCGACAATGGTTAATCCGAGGTTTACCGTTTGTAATACGTGCGTGTCTTGCGTCGTTCCCAACGAGGGGGGATTGATCCCCTCACTGGTTCGGACACGAGCTCGTGCTTCTCCTTTAAGAGGAGCTTTCCCAGAGTACAAGTGAGACAATTGGATTTATTCTATCACAAGATAAGCTACTTGTTTGGTTTTGTTGTCTTGGAGAGTTAATTACTCACCTACTCCAAGACACTAGCCTGATCTAAATTGGTGTTTCAGAGCCCTTGTAAATAAAAGTTACTACGTCGATTTTACTTTAAGCGTTAATTTTATGGTTTTTCTTAAAGACAAAAGGTAGCGGAAGTGAAACCAATGGTGTGTAGACTCGACTCAAACCACTACAAAGATGCACCTAAGATGATTTACGCTACTTTCCTTTTTCAATGAAATTCTTAACTAAGAGAGTTGAGAGATGCAAATTTTATAGAAAACCACTTCCTTAGAAAAGACAATCAAAGAAACAATTCTCTTTATCTTTTCAAGCATACAAACATGACCACTCCTTACGTGCACGAAAAAACTCTTTTTCTTTCAAAACTTTTCAAAGCTACTTGAAACAAAACTTTTCAAAGGAGATGTTTTTGTATTTTCTCTTTTTAATAAAGCATATAAACCTATCTTAATAAAAAACAATCTCAAAAGCTAAAAAATCTATGAAAACTTGACTCACAAGCAAATCAAAAGGGAAATTATTCTAAGCAAACCTAACAAGGCAAAAGCTCACAAAGATGATTCTAGGTTGTTTTACTTGACCAAAATCAAATCAAGGACCAGCTAATGCAGAATCAAAAGACTAGTCAAAACAAAACTCAAATCTTTTTGTTCTTTTTGTAAAATGGAATTCAAGACTTAATCAACAAGCACTTCGAAATTTTCCCCAAAGAGACAACTCAATGGTAAGTTGCTCTCACAGGTAGACTTTAGGACAGGTCTGACTTCTTAGAATGCTGACAAAACCAGAGAGATCTAAGGCTTGACAACTTCTACCGCCAAAGTCACTACAAGACCTACTCAAAAATCAAACCCTAGGGCTTAAACTTCGATGAAATCCACTAAAACACTCAATGCTATCGAAACAAGTTCAGGTGAAGATCTTTGACAAGGGACTAATGAATCTGGGCAGTAAAAATTAAGAAAAAACAAAATCTAAGAGCAAAAATGCAAAAAATGGGATTTTCTCAAATTTTAGCAGGGGACGCATGCGACCCGTTAGCACAGGTGCGGGCCCGCTCTGTGCACACAGCGACAGTGCGTCCAGGGACGCACTGTGCAACACTCAGAGGGTGCGTCCTACTGAAAAACTCAAGAAAAACCAAAATGAATCTAATCCTAAGCTAACCCACCCAAAGACAAAGTCACAGAGCCAAAACCAGAAAAATAAACCAATTTTCTCAGAGCAAAGTTCACACAAAGGAAAAGACTTTTCACATCAATGGAATCCCCAGCGGAGTCGCCAATTTGTCAGGCGAAAAGAGTCGATTTTGCGGACACAACCAACCTCCCTAGGAGCCTAAGACTCTCTAGTGACAAACAAGAGCAATCCTTCTCTAAACATGCATTTACTATACGGGAAATCAAGTGTTTAGATCCTACCTGTAATCCAACGCTGTTGTAGCAGTCCAGCTCCACTGATCCGGATGAGCTCCTCCTTCACTTTGAAACCTGCATACACTAACAATCAAACGATTAAATAGCACTTGATAATCTCATAGAATAAAACATATTTAACACATAGACCAAGGAGTACATGAAACAACTCATAAATAACAAGTTATTGAGAAGAATGGACTCATTTGCATTAATAGGTAACAAAAGGAACAAATACAACCTGAGCCTTGGTGTTGTGCAAGTCCCTCCCAGGGTCCATCAAGAGTTCTCCTTTACTTTGACAAAGCTCACCCACTTCCAAATAGAACAAGCAAATATGGGAATCTCTCCTCACAAGCTTCTAAATGGGAGTCCTAATTCCTGCAGCATTTACCCTTAGAAATGTATAGCTTTCAACCTCTTCTCCTTCTGGCCCAATGCCTGTATTTATAGTGCTCAAGAGGAAGTTAATCAGGTCCACCATCAATGGGATAATCCCCTCTTTGGATGGGATAGCTCCCCTATTGATGGGATAAGTTCCTCTTTGGTAGGAGTGCATGAACCATCTGGAGGCGCTCAATACACGTCGAACAACCTTCTAGAATGCTCTAGAAATGACCACAAGTGACTTTTTAAAGATGAAACTTGCGCATTTTAACCTTTTCAGGGGGACGCACATGCACCTTTACATACAGAGCGTCCAAAGACGCAGTTTTTGTGAACATTGGGTGCATCCCCGCAGGTAAGGTTGAGAGAACCTGCGTCCCCAGAGATAAATACATTTAGAAAGACTTTTCTCTCTTTTTTGGAGTTTGACATGGAGAGCAGAGGCATAAGACTTGCCTAAGAGGGTAGCATGACTGTTGATAGAGCCATCCTAACTGTGAATAGTCATGGTGACATTTTTTAGTGTAACAAAAGGCATCAATACTGTCTCCTACCTCGCCCCAAATAACCCCTACAAAAACTGTGTCCAATCCCCGCACCCAAAATTGCCGTTTCCTCAATTTTCCACCAAAAACCCTAAAAATCCCAAATCAACCCTTTTGATCAGTTTACTAGCCTAAAATCAGTGTTACCCTATTGGTTATCTCGCCCATTGAAGATTTTGACCAAGATAGACCGGAGAGAGCCCTTTCCTGCCCCGTAGGGCTAGCTACGAGGCTAAGTGGTTTGATGTTGCCTTGAGGTTTACCTTTCTCAGCCTGAGGTGAAATTTCAAGCGCTAACACTATGAAAGGAAATGCTAAGAAATGTTGCAAGAAAGGAAAGCATGAAAGAAGACTATTGAAAATTAGGAAATGAACATGATGAAGAAGATCTGAAGAAAAGTAGAACTGGACTATTATCCTACTAAAAAGCTGCAAACACTAGAAGTCCTATGAATGAGGGAATTCTGTGTTTTTGGGGCAGCAAGAGGGTCTTTGCCTCAAATCATGGTCCCAAAGGGAGGAAGAGAGACCAAGGCATTATTGCTAGCCTTTTGAATCTTCTCTTTATCACTGCTTAACCTGCTACAGAAAGCACAAATGGAAGCAAACTACTAAATCATCAAAAGCAACCTATTCTTAATCATGAAAGAAATACATCTAACAACAACCTAATCTACAAACTAAAATAAAACATACAAATACAAGTAAAGAGGAGCTTGGCTGCTTGGATTGGGCCCTAACCCAAGAGCTTCAGCCCTCTGAGGTAACTCAGTGCAAGCTCAAAAAGAATTCCATCTTTATTATCAAAACAATAACAAGATTACATGAATTGTCACAAAATAATAAGCTCGAAGTTGGAACAGAGTTTACATAAACAAAAATACAACAAAAATCCAACCCTAGTGAGGCCCTAGGCCTCTCTACATATGCAAATGAAGCTACCAACAACTTCCTTAAAATCAGGGAGGCTTGGCTCCCAAAACTCAAGATAATCATCAGTCATCCTCGACTTGCTCGGTTGCCTTCTAGTGCATGGTTCGGCTGCTTGTACTCCGAGCTGAATGAAGGGGAATTCGAAGTGACGAGTAATAAGTGAGGGAGATTCCCTCCTATAAGTCCTCTCGTTTTTCCACTTCGAGTTATTGTTGCCATTTGTCCACTGGATCCTTGAATTTGACCTCGAAATTCATTAGTAATCTGCATTAAACACATGTTAGACCACATGGCATTGTAACTAACTCAACTCACTCCATAAGCATAAATATAATCAGAAAATCATATAATAAGCTAAGAGAATGGTTGATTTGACTAGGTTAGGAGGTAAAATGAGCCCATATAATTACCCATTTATGAGGCTCATCATCTTTTTTCCTTGCTCATCTAGAAAAGTCACCACT
This sequence comes from Pinus tabuliformis, assembly GCA_031772625.1. NCBI lineage: Eukaryota > Viridiplantae > Streptophyta > Pinopsida > Pinales > Pinaceae > Pinus > Pinus tabuliformis. Next base: position 1,097,923,981 of record CM062809.1, read on the forward strand.
TCCAGAGGAAGCAAGTGTTGATCACCACTGCTTGACAAGGGATCAAAACAGTTTCAAACCCACACGCCCGATCCAATTCTCCATGCCAACCCTGGTCCAATGATATTGAAAGAGTCAACCATAGCCTTCCATATTGTTGAAATATTTATTCTGCTCTTATTTGGATTCTTGATCCAATCTTCCAGTGAAAGGGGATAAATATATTTCCTTGATACTACTTTCGTCTAATCTCTAGCCTACTTTAGCAACAAGTGTATGAGAAAAACAATTTAAATTCTTCAATCCCCATCCACCCCACTTTTTGGGGAGTGCAATCCTTTCCCATCTGACCCATGCAAAAGTTTTGCCTTCTTTTGCACCCTTCCACAGAAAACCACAACAACTTTTTCAAACTCGGCTCAAGATTCCTTTGGGTATCCAAGACAGGGACATCCAAAAAACGAGGATTGCCTCCAATATTGATTTGATGAGTACTATTCTACCTGCATGGGATAACCACCTATAGCTTGAGACTTTTAATCTTTTTTCAATCTTCGCTAATATATAATTGTTATATATATAAAGAATAATACTATATATTTTATATATAATAGAGCATTTATATTTGGTTTAGGTTAAAAATAAATTATGATAAAAATATTTTATAATTTTTTTTGTATGTAAAATAAGTAAATTAATGATTAAAAAATAAAATAATTACATTGTTTTTGTTTTTGTTTCCTTCTAATAACATTTGAAGGAAAGAATGTAATAACATAAGAAGGAAAAATATGTAACAATGACATGTAAAAGTAAAATAAGAGATAGAGCATTGTTTTTGTTTTATTGTTTCCTTCTAATAACATTAGAAGGAAAGAATGTAATAACATAAGAAGGAAAATTATGTAACAATGACATGTAAAAGTAAAATAAGAGATAGAGCATTGATCACATTGGATATTAAAAGAAAAGGGTTTTATAGATCATTTACATTTTTATTGAAATTATTTTGCTTGCACTTCTTAAGAGAAACATCTTTTAGATGATTATATTGCAAAAAAAACTAATAAAAGTATTGAAAGGTTGAGAAGGTATTGATGTGTAAGGATGAATGTTGTTGGAAATTCTATAATGAAACTTTGAGAAGAATTATGTGAAATTGAGAATCAGCTAATAAAGGGTGTACTTGACTAACTTGAACTTATTGTTCCATGAGTGGATTTAGGATATATTGAGACTTCATATAAAGCAACTTATCAAGTTTGGCCATTGACATTGAAATGACTAATTGCCAATGTTTGCCAAACATATAAAACCCTTTTGTGAATGATAATGATACTAGTCATTTTAAGTGCTTGAAATTCTAAAACAAAAATTGTATTTGACAAACCCAAAAGTGAAGGGGAAGAATCACTAGTGCAATTGATAATCCAAAGTTATTTATTTGCATGGTAAAGGATTGAATAGTTAGTGTAGCACATAACAATAATGCTTATTTTCAATATGCAATAATGTTATTTTTTAATTTTCATGTTAGCAAGTGTGAGAAATATAAACTAATGTTGAGTTTAATAGGTGTGAATAAGTGTTGTTTAAGGATAATGATCACATTTATGAAATATATTAATAGGAAATTGCATAATTAAGGAAGGATAAGAAATTTATAAGTGTTCTAAATGAGATATAAAGAAAGAAGATAATGGAATTATGTGGTGGACAAACATTGTTATGTGTATGAAAAGAATTATGATGTATCACAAGAGTTTCTCTATGCTTGAGAGGATAGGCGTAGAGGCCTGACAATGGACATTATGATGAGACAATTAAATATGAAGTAATATGAAATCACATAATATGCTAGAACTAGCCTAGGTATCTTGAGGATGTAAAGAAGACATCGGGTATTAAGGCAAGATTTGACACATTATAATTGATCAAATTTAAGGATTAGTAGTGCAATTCCGTGAAGGTACACATCAAATGAAGTAAAAAATGGAAGCAATATACTTTAAGATAGTATGTAACAACCTTGGAAGGATAATATAACTATTATCATAATGAGACGATGGAAAAATAAGTAGAAACAAATAACATTTTCAAGAAAGGAAAGAAAGTTTCTAGGATTGATCCCCAATGCGAACCATATATATTTGATAAGTTATCTAGGGAGGAAGGGAAAAGGAGGAGTTTACAAATTTTATAAATGATGATAACAACTGGTAGTCACCATAAACATGACTAACCTAGAATGATGAGATGAAAAAAAAGAGTAATATATAGATACTTAAGGGGATTGAGTGGAAATTTCACAATCAAGCATAAGAAGTCAATGAAAGGTAGCGACCTATCCTAAAACATGATGGAAGATTTTGGAATTAGGGAATAGTCATCAATAAATAACTTAGCACTCTTGAGGTATCACACAAATGAATAACCTTGTGGAATCACATAAATGTTTCCATATAATAACATGATAAACATCACTATGTGGTTTAAATAAGGATGATGTTTGTCAAGAAGAATATATTGATAGTCAACTAGTGAAGTTAAATGATCACAAAATTGATGAAGGTAATTTTAAGTTACTATAGGTAGTATGGTGACATTAGAAAAAAGAAGTAATAAACCCATGGATGTTTGTAGGATGGAAAAGAAGAAAACTAATTAGGATTAACGAAAATCGCACAAGTGGAAAACAGGGAAACAACTTAGCATAAAGGAAACATTCTCATAGTTAGTTAAGATTAGTGATATATGAGCACGGTACCCAAATAGAGTAACAATGCTATGGAATTGTTAGATTTAGAGTAATTAATTGAAGCTCATATAACTTCCATGGGGTGTATACCTAGTGAGAGACAAAAAGTGCTAGGTGAAAACGTAATAAAGCATAAGGCCCTTTTTATGTAATGATAGTAAAGGATTGTCTCTCTTAGGTGGAAAACTTTCTTAAGGATATTGGTGAATGTATTTAGCAACATGAATGATGACTAAAAATGGTTGGTATGGGTCATATTGACAACCTATATAATTCTAAGGTGTCAATATGGAAATTTATGAACTAGAACACTCATAATTGATGTAGGATGATAAGTAATATACTAGAAAAATATTTAAAAGTAAACTTTCAAGGATAAAAACTGTCCACCTTTTGGGAAAGGAGATGGGTGATGTGGTAAGTTGAGTCTTATAGAGTGATGAGAAAACAACTAGCACAAAGAGAAATAAGTGTGTATGACATTAATGAGTTTATGTATTTGGATTAAATGAGTCAATGTTTCACAAAGAGAACAATGATAACTTAAACAATGATTACATAATGATTCTAGAAAGGATAAACAAAAGATATAAAGGGATGTACAAATCATGGATTTAAATTTTGATATTAACGATCTATGGAATGATGGTAAGACCAGTAATAACTTAATGTTGAGTTTTACCAAATTTCCCTATGTAGGGAAGAATACATGACTAGAGATTAAGACTCTAGATGATGAGGCTTACTTGAACTTTATACATAAATAGGGAAGGATATGAAGTTTAAGTTCTTCATTGCCCAAGTATATTCAAGTATTTAAGTGTATTCATTGTTTATAAAGGATAATGAATTTGTGTTGAAGAACAATGATAAAATTATTGATGATGTTGGATGGCTCTATGTGTCAGATGTTTTGAAATGATTATCATATTATGTTATGACATTAATCTATGAGTTATATTAACATGTGGTTTAATTTATTATGTCGATGTAATGTTATGTCTTTGATATAGGTGAATTGATGTTAAGATGTTTGTTGAGAAATGGCAACAAGAAATTCTAGTTTAATTTGTCCTTGGATTAAACTAAGAATTAAAATCGAATTCTATTCTCATAGCAACTTGTAAATAGTTAATTAAGTTTAATTAACTTAATTAGCTTAGGAATTTCGAGTTGGAAGTATTTATGAAGTCATGTATATATTATCCCTATATTATAGAGGTCTAGGATAAGTTAATTGTGAGTTGTAATTAGATAACTCAGTTTACTGAGTTAAGTTAAGTTAAATTGGTTCCAAACTATTTGAGGAACTAATAGTGAGTCAATAGTCACTTGGTGCACTAATGCATTAACTAGTTCTACTACATTTAACTGAATATTCACTCATCAGAAACTCATGCATGTCGATTATGAGAAAGACTCATGAGACTAGAGTGCAGGGACAATGTACTATCAGTTGTATGATTTACTGAGTTGTATAGATCATGCATGCAATCATGAATTGAACCTAGAAGGGATTGTGCAGTTTTGGATGCATTGGTTTCCCATTAATATGGACTAATCAACCATAGGAATTACGCAAGGAAATAGGGGCCTGGAGAGCTAGAGAATTGACTAAGTGTTGGCAAAGGGTTTGCTTGTGAGTTGGAGATTGATTTTGTTGAGTGCTGGGATTATTCTTGTGAGAAAAAACATTATATTATCATCTTGGATTTCTAATATATGCAATATAGATAGTGGGGTTTTGAGTTGTGGAGTTCCCTAGATATTTATTGTGTTATGTGTATTTAATTATCTTCCTCTTGTCGATTATTGTTTTCATCGATCTATTGGCTTCCGCAGAATGAAAGTAGAAGTAGATTCTTGTCTTGTGCTTTAGTACATTGCATGAGATTGTGAATCTACAGGAAGTTCTACATGGTATCAGAGTTGAGAACAATATCCTAGAGGATATTTCGAAGTTTTGAGTTTTGGGTTACAAGTAAAATTCGAATTTGCAATACATACTTCAAGATCGGTAGATGGCGTTCTATGGTTTGCGGCTCGAGTATGCCTTGGAAGGCAACTCGAATTTTATAGCCTGGAGGGATAGAATGGAGGTTGTACTAGAAGATAATGGCTTGAAGGAATTCATTGATCAAGAAATCCCTAAGCCAACAACATCGGATGCACAAAATTTGGCTGAATGGAAGAAGTGTGTGGTGAAGGCAAGGCGATAATTCTTGCAGGAGTTCGAGATCACATTGTCTTGAGTCTCCATAGCAAGGAAACTCTGTATGCTATGTGGAAAACATTGACAGACTTGTATTAGAATCGCGGTGACCAAAGGAAATTGGCGCTGAAGGACAAACTTCGAAATATCAAATTGGAGAAAGGTGAGACTATTTCCAAATACTTGACCAAGTTCACTCAATGTCGTGATGAACTTGGAAATGTTGGAATCATGGTTGCCGAAGAAGATATGGCGAGTCTTGCTCTTATAGGACTCCCAAAGAGTTGGCATAGTTATCAAGGCTCTGTCAATGGTCGGGAGAAGATGTCAGATTGGGAATGCCTATGGTCGGATATTATGTAAGAGGAGATCAGGAGGAACACCAAGGATGACTCTTCATCAAAGACTGATGATGAAGAGAATTGTACCTTAGCGATTAAGGTGAAAAAATGGAAAGGGAAAGCTTCCCATTCCAAATCAGATTCTTATCATGGAGGTGAGAAGAAATACATGATGAAAGTTAATTGCTTTCATTGCTATGAGCTGGGCCATTTTGCTACAAATTGTACAGTCAAGAAGTCCAAGAAGAAGTCCTCAAGAGGAGCAGCAGGTGAGGCTTTGGCCTCTCAATTCGAATTGGACTTTTCCCTCTTTGCATGCATGGTGTCATCAATGATGGGAAGTGGATGGTACTTAGAAAGTGGAGCTTCATTCCACATGACTGGCGACAAAGAGTTATTCAGTGACCCGGAGGAGAAAGATCTCTAGATGCATATCAAGATGGGTGACGACGGTAAGTATATTATTACTGGTTTGGGCACGATTATTTTCAGAGGGAGCATGGGGCTCCACTCACCTTGAAGAATATTATGTATGTGCCTGGGTTGAAGAAGAATTTGGTATTCGTTGCCATGATTGAGGATAGAAGCTAGGATGTGATCTTATTGAAAGGAAAGGTATTTCTTTGACACATAGCCACAGGTCAAGTAAAGAAGATAGGGATTCGGGTGAAGAATCTCTATAAGTTTGAGGTAGAGGAGTGCGTTGCTTTGAGCTCAAAAGTAGAAAGGATGCAGAGTCAAGATGTTGGTGAGTTGTGGCATAGCCGATTAGGCTACTTGCATCATGGAGGTTGAAGATATTGCAATAGATCTCTGTCGGTCTTCCCAAAGGTATGCTTGAGCAAGTTGATACTTGAAAGGGGTGTACTTTAGGAAAATACACCAAGTCTTCCTTTCATGACAGAGACAGGAGAGCAGAGGCTACTCTAGAGAGAGTCCATTCAGATGTGTGTGGATCATTCTCAACAACATCCATGACTAAACACAGGTATTATGTTATATTTGTTGATGACTATTCTCGTAAATGTTGGATATTTTTCATGCAAAAAAAGGATCAAACATTCACAAAGTTTTGTGATTTTAAAGCATTGGTGGATAAAAAGTCGGGCAAGAAGGTTAAAGCCCTATGGAGTGATAGCTGTAGTGAGTATGTCTCAAACGAGTTTAAGAACTTTTGTGCAGCGGAAGGGATTAAATGGGAGTTGAAAGCAACCCATAACCCTTAGCAGAATAGGGAGGCCGAGAGGAAGAACCGAAGCATAGTAGGGGCAGCGAGGGCAGTGTTGCATGATTAGAGCCTACCACTACACTTGTAGGCTGAGGCATGCAACAGAACGATTTATGTTCAAAAACCGTAGCCCACATCAGACACTTGAGATGAAGACACCAGAGGAGGCTTATTCCGGTAAGAGGCCAGAAGTTGGTCACTTCAGGATTTTTGGGTCATCAGTATTGTTGTACCTTAAGAAACCAATTTCCTGGCTGTGGAGAAATTGTGCTTAAGACATTAATGATTATTGTTTGTTGTCACTTATTTGTCACTTTATTGTTTATTGTATTATTAATTGAAGGACCTGGAAAACTTGGTCTTTAACCCTTAATACACATGTGACCGGAAAATCTCAGAATGCCATTTGTTGCTAGATATAAATGATGAATGAAGAAAGCTTGAAGGAGATGTTTATGATAATATGTTGCTTAACACAAAACTTACTATCTGTAACTTAGAAGAATTATGAAAATGAGAACTGAATCATAAACAATATGCTGCTTGACACAAAAACTATTATCTACAACCCTTGGAGAAGTTAAAGATAATATGTTGCCTTACAAAGAAACTATTATCTATAACTTAGAAAGGAAGATGAAAACTTCAAGTATAGGAGCGCTCTTTTAAGGGATTTTAACTTTATCTACATAAGCAAATAAAGACCTGCAGCTTCATTACTATACTTGAAAGAAGAAAACATAAGATGACACATGACAGAGAAGTTACAAAATTATACCCAACAATTCATGGAAACTTCTGATTCTTTCATTAATCAACAGCTATATCAGGAATACAGTGGCTTAGTCTCCAGGTTCTCCAAAATTCGAACCCCTTCTCTGTAAATCTTCCTCCTTTTATACATTTGTGAAATAGTTGTTGATCTCTGAAACTGTCAAACTACTAAATTGTTTCCCTAACTATCTGAAGTAAAAACTATTACAAAAAATTACACAGAGGGTAAAAGACACCTCAAAGAACATGAAATAACAGGAAATAACTGAACTTAGAAGATGACAATGACTGTTGGCTTTTCGGCTATGTTAATCTGCTCTTGAGTTCCTCTGTGGATGCTTTAATAATGCGTAATCCACTTAAACCGTAATTAACTACATTAGACTTTGACTTGTGCGTAGACTGGGGCTTACGTATATATCGGGTGCGCTTATATTGGCCAAAACACAAAAGAACCACACCAATTACCTTCCTTTGAATTCCTCTCTAACACTAATATTCCCTTTGCACAGCGAAATCAACGCAAACCTTTGATTAATACGGAACTCAAAAATAATTATTTTTTCTTCATAAATCCATCGAATCCTCTCGTTCAATGCTCCATTGACTTCGCATCGCAAATCACAATCAGACCTTTCAAATGATATATCAATACAAAACTTAATGATAGGTGATATAACAGATGCGTCGGAAGAATTAAACATAATATATGTAACATCGGGTCTGTCCTATCGCATATCGCAATCGGCGAAACCCATATACATGTACATGAGGCACTATGCGACGGACCCGCCGAGAGTATTAAACATAATGCATATATTTTTGGGTCCGCCATCATAAATCACAATCGGCGGAACCCAACGTCCATAGCTCTGTGGTGTAGCGGACTCGTCGGGACTTTAAAACACAATATATATGTTTTCGGATCCGCCTATTGCAAATCCCAATCGGTGGAACCAACACCCATTGCTCTACAGACCCGCCGGAAGTATAAAACACACTATGTATATCTTTTGGGTCGGTCAGGGGTGACATTCATATAATTGCCGCTGCAATTTTTAATTGTAATTTGATCGTATCGCAACTATAACACCACTCTTTAACAATTGTTTTTATTTTGATATGCCACTATTGCATCTCCCTCTCGCCTTAGTTATTTTCAAGATATATTCAAGTGTTTCTTTCCTAGGGCCGATTCTTTAATGATCCACTTTTAGTGAGTCGCAATATGTATTACCACAAACAAAATACTTCCTTACTTTTAGACTTTGCAGGGGGGTAAAGAATATAAAAGAGCTTCATAAAGGTTGCACCCCCTCAGTGATTTTAGGCCACACATTGTGATAAAGTTGATAAATAAGGCTTAAATCACAATATCAACTACAATATCTGGCTCCACCTGGGGATAGTGCTTTTGCCACAGAAGCATTAAGAACCGCAGATCAGTGCCTTCTCCTCGGACATGGAGTCATACATTGCTTCACCAAGCTTAACTGTGTAAAAATTTGTACAATGAACCCACGCCAATATTTACAGTGATAGGATGCTTGTGCTTTGATAGCAAAATATTGAGAATCATAGATCAGTAGCCTTAGTTGGGCATGGAGTCCAAAACTGTGAAAACCCTGAAATTTGACAAACTGAAATTTAACATTCCTGAAGTCTAAAACCTCTGCAAACCAGTTGGAAAGTCACCTTTATTCATCAACTAAGATTAAATTGAAGAACTGCAACTGGAAACCAAATTCTCAACACCTGAGCTTATTTATGTACAAGTTCCTACATATGTACATGATTGATCTCCATCAGGTGAAGTCAATATTCCAATGGTACCAGGTTAGCATTTGAGTGCTTAATCTAGAACCATTCTGCCAGTGAATCTTGAAAAAACAATTCATTCTGAGTTTCTCCTGAGTTCCAATGTTGTGATCCTGAATGTGTTCATCCTGTGAAACCTTCCCTGAGTCAACAACCACATCATTGGGGTTAGAAAGCCTTTCAAGGGGAACAAGTCCCTTTGGCAAAATATTATCCTTCAACTGAAAAAACTTTTGATTAGCTATTGAATCTTTTAAACCATTGATTTCTACAACTTCTATTGTTTCTTCTTTATCCTGATCAATTTCTATGCCCTGAAACTACTCAACTATAGTAAAAAATTCTTTAATTTGTTGATCGTCTTCAAAAGCTTACCAATTTTTAACATTATTAGGAACAGAGGGTCTGTATCTCATCCCTACCTCATATCTTAGTCTTGGATTAATAGGAGGCTTGAAAGTACTAGCGGCGACAGCCAATGAATCTGCTAATCTATTCTCATTTCTTAGAATAGATTGAATGTTAAAAGCTTCAAAAAAGTTCTCAATCAAATCCCATACCTCATTTCTGTATGCCCTAAGCCTAGGGTTCTTTGTTTGGAAATGATATTTATTTGCTTAATAATTAGCTCTGAATCTCCAAAAGCAGAAATTGACTTAACTCCCATATGTTTAGCTGTTTGCAGAGCAATAATCAAGGACTCATATTCTGCCACATTGTTTGTTGCCTCGAACTCTAATTTAAAGGAACAAGGGAACATATTACCTCCAAACGCAACTAGAAGAAAACCAACACCTATTCCTTCCTTGGAATAAGCTCCATCAAAGAAGCATTTCCACACTCCTCCAGTTTGTAGCTCTATAATTACATTGGCTAAAGCAAGCTGCTTCTGATTATCTTCAACCAGCTCTGCATTATCATCCAGCATGAAACAAGCAAAATCATCCTTATCTTGGCTATATAATGGTGAATTACCTACTTCATTTTCTGTAATTGTTTGTACAAATCTAGTTTCTTTGTACAATCTCCTCTCTTCCCCACCAAAAGTCAATATAACAACATATGTAAAATCTAGTTTCAAAACACCACCCAATTTAGCCCCACATGACCTAGATAGAAGCATTCCAAATCTAGCAGGGATATTTGTTACTACTACATCCATGACCAAGCTTCTAGCTAGAATTTGAGCTAGTGACATTGCCAGATCCTTAATGACCCCAAGGCACTTGACTTTATTCGAATCAAAAGAATACAAGTCCCTATAGGGTTTGGTAACTTGTAGATTTAGTTGCTTCATTACTGACAAAGGCATAAGATTGTGTGAAGCTCCCGAATCAAACATACAATTATGTAAGAGGAAGTCATGGACCAATAAGGAAATATAAAAAGGAGGTATTGAAGGGTCTACTTCCTCTACATGTGGACCAAAAACCACTACTGGTTTGTCTTCCTGTAGATTTACAGTGTCATTTATAATCTCATTTTCTTTCAAATTAACAAACTCAACAATCTCCTTTTGATAAATAGGTATTTTTGTCAATTTTGTAAGAGGAACCTGAATTCTTACCTTTTCCAACTCCTTAGTAAGACTAAACAAGTGACCCTGTTTAGCAGTCCTTTCGTTCTCCTCTTCACCTTTTTTCATGACTGGGATTACTTGAGGAATTGAAACAAGTTTCTCCAAAGGAATTTTTCTAGTTTGATCTTGAGAAGACTCACCTTGAAGTATCTGTGTCTTGCCATTTGCATTTTGTTGTTGCTTTCCTTTATTCACTTGTTTTGCAGACTAAGATTCTTATGGAGTCGCCTTTGGTGAGGAAGTTGAAACTTGCTGCTCACTTTCATTTTCTTGATTTCTTGATCTCTTCCTCAATCTCAAGTCATATTTCTTATGTAGTTCAGCCTGCATAAAATCAGAGAATTTCTTCCAATATTCATCAATTTTATTTTCATCATGAATGGCATATGTTTCATCATATTCATACTCTTCTCCTTCGATACCAAGTTCATCTTCATCTACTGCATATAATGTAGAAATTTGATCTTCAGGATGCTCTTGTTTTTCAACAGGATCTGCCTCTATATATAATGGTGCTTGAATCTGATCTTGATCTTTTCTTCCTCTTTGCAAAATTTGCAAAGGTTGTCTTTTGTATTGGGGATTAAAGCTCTTATTATACTGTGTTTGTTTCTGAGAATTTTTATTTTCTAACTCTAACTTATTTAACTTATCTGACAAAGTTTTAATTACATTACACATATCCTCCAATGCTTGACTTTGAGAGGATTCTATCTTTGCCTTTCCCTTGTCTTGGATAGGCTGTGTTTCTGGTGCTTTTCCTGTAGCCACCAAATTTGCTTCTATCTCTAATGCATCTGTTTGGATCTGATCAAGGGTTGGAGATCTTCTTTCCCTTAATGTGAATCCAAAATTTGATTCAAAAGCCCCTGCAAAAGTTATTTTTGCACCAGCAAGAGGAGGCTTAATCTCCACTGGAAGACTATTGTACAATTTGTTAAACCTTCTGACAAATTTAACCATAGTTTCATCAAACTTCTTCTTTATGGCATTAAACTCTGTTAATGAATACCCATGGTCTCTTTTTTCTCCCCATTTCTAGATGAATAAATGTTCCATCTCTTCCCAAGAAGGAATAGAATTATTAGGAAGTCCTTTAAACCATTTCCTTGCTTCTCCATCCAAGGATTGAACAAAAAGTCTTAGAATAACATCTAAATGTTCAACGTTTAAGCTGTCTACAAAATTGCAAAATTGAAAAATACTGATACATGATTCTCTGCTACTTGTTCATCTTCCCCTATAAAACAAGGAAGAGTTGTGAGGTAATCCTATGACATTTGATTAAACGGTTGTGGCAGTTGAAGGGGTGCATACCTATTCATCAAGAATGCAGGTACTACCATGTTTATTGAACCTTGATTACCAACAGATGTGGAACCTGACTAAGAAGTAAATGGAGTGTGCAGAGGTGGTAATGTGGCTATTGGTTCAGGTTGAATAATTATAGCAGGTAAAGTAATGGACTCTAAAGATTTCTCTTGATAGTTAGGTTATTGAAATAAATATGATGAAAAAGATGACTCTTTATCAGATGAATGTTCAGATAAGTTGTTGCCTGATGTAGACAATGTAGGAATTGGTGTAATTGGGATCTTAGACTTTCCAACCCTCCTAGAAACTAGCCTTTCAAGATCTAAAAGGGCTTGAACCTTCTGTTGTGCAGTGTTTGATCTTGTATGGGGTCTTCTTGAAGCCAGAGTTATTGCTTTGATTCAAAATAGCCAAGTATTTCCTCCTCACTGAAAAACCAGAGGAAAATATTGAAAAACCTAGGGAAAAGTGTTCTTGTCTTATCTCCCCGGCAACTGTGCCAATTTATGTTGTACCTTAAGAAACCAATTTCCTGGCTGTGGAGAAATTGTGCTTAAGACATTAATGATTATTGTTTGTTGTCACTTATTTGTCACTTTATTGTTTGTTGTATTCTTAAATGAAGAACCTAGAAAACTTGGTCTTTAACACTTAATACATATGTGACTGGAAAATCTCAGAATGCCATTTGTTTCTATATATAAATGATGAATGAAGAAAGCTTGAAGGAGAAGTTTAATATAATATGTTGCTTAACATAGAACCTACTATCCGTCACTTAAAAGAATTATGAAAATGAGAACTGAATCATAGATAATATGCTGCTTGATACAAAAACTATTATCTACGACCCTTGGAGAAGTTAAAGATAATATGATGCCTTACATAGAAACTATTATCTATAACTTAGAAAGGAAGATGAAAACTTCAAGTATAGGAGCGCTCTTTTAAGGGATTTTAACTTTATCTACATAAGCAAATAAAGACTTGCAGCTTCATTACTATACTTAAAAGAAGAAAACATAAGATGACACATGACAGAGAAGTTACAAAATTATACCCAACAATTCATGGAAACTTCTGATTCTTTCATTAATCAACAACTATATCAGGAATACAGTGGCTTAGTCTCCAGGTTCTCCAAAATTCGAACCCCTTCTCTGTAAATCTTCCTCCTTTTATACATTTGTGAAATAGTTGCTGATCTCTGAAACTGTCAAACTACTAAATTGTTTCCCTAACTATCTAAGGTAAAAACTATTACAAAAAATTACACAAAGGGTAAAAGACACCTCAAAGAACATGAAATAATAGGAAATAACTGAACTTAGAAGATGACAATGACTGTTGGCTTTTCAGCTCTATTAATCGACTCTTGAGTTCCTCTGTGGATGCTTTAATAATGCTTAATCCATTTAAACCATAATTAACTCCATTAGACTTTGACTTGTGCGTAGACTGGGGCTTACGTATATATTGGGTGCACTTATATTGGCCAAACACAAAAGAACCGCACCAATTACCTTCCTTTGAATTCCTCTCTAACACTGATTTTCCCTTTACACAGCGAAATCAACGCAAACCTTTGATTAATACGGAACTCAAAAAGAATTAATTTTGCTTCAAAAATCCATCGAATCTGCCCGTTCAATGCTCCATTGACTTCGCATCGCAAATCACAATTGACCTTTCAAATGATATATCAATACAAAACTTAACGATATGTGATATAACGGACGCGCCAGAATAATTAAACATAATATATGTAACATCGGGTCCGGTTTATCACATATCTCAATCGGCGGAACCCATATACATGTACTTAAGGCGCTATGCGGCGGACCCACCGAGAGTATTAAACATTATGCATATATTTTCGGGTCCGCCATCACAAATCGCAATCGGTGGAACCCAACGTCCATAGCTCTACGGTGTAGCGGACCCGTCGAGACTTTAAAACACAATATATATGTTTTCAGATCCACCTATCGCAAATCGCAATCGGCGGAACCAACAACCATTGCTCTGCGGACCCGCCAGAAGTACAAAACGCGCTATATATATCTTTTGGGTCCATTCAAGGGTGACATTCATATAACTGTTGTTGCGATTTGCAATTGCGATTTAATCGCATCGCAACTATAGCACCGCTCTTTAACAATTGTTTTTATTCGATATGCCACTATCGCATCTCCCTCTTGTCTTAGTTATTTTCAAGATATATTCAAGTGTTTCTTTCCTGGGGCCGATTCTTTAACGATCCACTTTTAGTGATTCACAATATGTATTACCACAAACAAAATACTTCCTTACTTTTAGACTTTGTGGGGGGGTAAAGAATATAAAGGAGCTTCATAAAGGTTGAACCCCCTTAGTGATTTTAGGCCACACATTGTGATAAAGTTGATAAATAAGGCTCAAATCACAATATCAACTACAATAAGTATATTTCCATGTGACCAAATATGCACGGAAGAAGCTTGAGCCGACAATGGAGTTGGGGATATTTGTGGGGTACACTGATACACCTCACAACTATCGGGTGTACTTGCCAACCAATAGGATGACAATGGTTTGCAGGGATGTCAGATTCGATGAGGAGAAGGCCATGCGAGTTTCCCTTGAGAGGGAGCTTGAGCTACATGCAGATGAGGAGCTTTTAGCTCCTAAGGTTGAGGAGCCTCAAATTGATGTGGAGCAGCCACATGCAGAGGATCTGGGAGTGGAGACATCCACTAAGGTAGAGTCTTCCAGAGAAGGAAGAAAGCGCACCAAATAGGCTGACGGATTATTGGATGATGCATGGGAGAATGTGGGAGCACCCACTTCTTAGCGCGGGAAGAGGAGGTCACCTGAGAGTTACACTGGATACATGGCTCTTATGGGTGAATGTGTTGTGACAGAGCCATCTTCCTTTAAGGAAGTAGTGCAGCAGCTGGTTTGAGTTGATGCCATGGTGGAGGAGTATGACTCCATAGTTCGCAACAGTGTTTAGGATGTGGTCCTGAGACCATAGGACAAGTTAGTGGTGAGCTACCATTGGATTTATAAGGTAAATCAAGCTGCAGATGGTAGTGTGGAGAAGCATAAGGCTAGATTTGTGGCCTGTGGCTTTTCAAAGGTAGAGGGGATTGACTGTGATGAGACCTTTGCTCCTGTTGCAAGGTATTCATCAATAAGATCTATATTGGGTTGGAAGATCCATCAGATGGATGTGAAGAAAACCTTCCCTAATGGCATGATTGAGGAAGAGGTGTACATAGAGCACCCTGAAGGTTTTGAAACCTTTGATCATGAGTCACATGTGTGTCGGCTCAAGAGAGCATTGTATGGGCTGAAGCAAGAACCCTGTGCTTGGTACACCAGGATAGATAGCTACTTCATCAGGTTGGGCTTCATGAAGAGTGAAGTAGATGCAAACATGTACCACATAGTGGTGGAAGGTAATTTGTTGATCATTGCACTTTATGTTGATGATCTCATACTGGCAGGTGATGATCAACATATCAAATCTTTCAAGGAGGACCTTGCAAGAGAGTTTGAGATGAAGGACACGGGGTTCATGTATTACTTTCTTGGCATGGAGGTATGGCAGGGAGATGGGGAGTTGTTTGTGTCTCAAGGAAAGTATGCCAATGAGATACTCAGGAGATTCCGCAATGGAGAGCATCAAACCCATGGAGACTCCTCTATAAGATAACTGGAGGAATGAGGATGCTACTTCAGGGGAAGTAGTGTAAGCTATTATTTATAGGCAACTTTTGGGTTCACTCATGTACTTGGTGAACACACCACTAGATATGTGCTATGCAGTTAACCAACTTAGTCAAGCGATGGTTAGGCCTACCAAGCTATATTGGAAGGTGGAAAAGCATGTGTTGAGATACCTCAGGGGCACTTCTCAGTATGGATTATGGTATAGATGGACCAAGGGAGTGAAGCTTCAAGGCTTCACCGATGCAGATTTGGCAGAGAGTCCATCTGACAGGAAGAGTACATCAAGAGGGATCTTCAGTATTGGGTCAACGACAGTTTCTTGGTACACCAGGAAACAAATATCAGTTGCACTCAGTTCAGAAAAGGCATAGTACATGGCTGTGATTCAGGCAGCACGCGAGGCCATCTGGAGAGGATGATCCTAGTTAGTTTGTTTGGTCAGCAGATGGATCCAAGTGTGAATTACTGCGATAATCAGAGTTGTATCAAACTCTATGAAAATATTGTTTTTCATGATCGGTCCAAGCATATTGATATTTGATATCATCATCTCATAGATTGTGTATTGAGGCAGATTATGTTGTTAGAGTACATTCCCACAGAGGAGCAAGATGATGACATTTTGACAAAGGCATTGTCAAGATGTAAATTCGAGTTTCACAAAGACATGATCGAGGTAGTTGATAATCCCTTTCTTGTTGAGAGGGGGTGTTGAGAAATGGAAACAAGAAATTCCAGTTTAATTTGTCCTTGGATTAAACTGAGAATTAAAATCGAATTATATTCTCATAGCAACTTGTAAATAGTTAATTAAGTTTAATTAACTTAATTAGCTTAGGAATTTCGAGTTGGAAGTCTTTTTGAAGTCATGTATATGTTCTCCCTATATTATAGGGGTCCAGGATGAGTTAATTGTGAGTTGTAATTAGATAACTTAGCTTACTGAGTTAAGTTAAGTTAAATTAGTTCCAAACTATTTGAGGAACTACTAGTGAGTTAACAATCAACTTGTGCACTAATGCATTAACTAGTGCTACTCCAGTTAACTGAAGATTCCCTAATCAAAAACTCATGCATGTCGATTATGAGAAAGACCTAGTTGAGACTAGAGTGTAGGGACAATGTACTATCAGTTGTATGATTTATTGAGTTATATAGATCATGCATGCAATCAGGAACTGAACCTAGAAGGGATTGCATAGTTTTGGATGCACTGATTTCCCATTAATATGGGCTAATCAGCCATAGGAATTGCGCAAGGAAATAGGGGCTTGGAGAGCTGGAGAATTTGTTAAGTGTTGGCCAAGAGTTTGCTTATGAGCTGGAGATTGATTTTACTAAGTGTTGGGATTGTTCTTGTGAGAACAAGCATTGTATTATCATATTGGATTTATGATATATGCAATACAGATAGTGGGGTTTTGAGCTGTGGCTTTCCCCGGATATTTATTGTGTTATGTGTATTTGATTCTTCCTCTTGTCGGTTGTTTTTTCATTGATCTATTGGCCTCCTCAGAATGAAAGTAGAAGTAGATTCTTGTCTTCTGCTTTGATACATTGCATGAGCTTGTGAATCTACAGGAAATTCTACAATATTATGATGATATATCATGATGTGATGGCATGAAATAATTGCATGCAATGTTTAATGTTGACATGTGTGAGCATATGGGGTCCTACTATTCAAAATGTTGTGATAATAATGATATAATGTTCTCGTTATGACATACAAGAGTTAGCATGTGGACTATTTGTGTGAAATTATGCTTTATGACTACATAACTAATGCATTGATTACATGTTGTGAGGTGGTAACTGATAAGGAATTTGCTAGTGGATTGAGAGGGCTGGCTTATTTGATGATCTTGCGGGAGCTCATACCTACAATGGAGAATGTGTAACATCTTATGGGTTGGGGATAACTTAATCAACTACTTATGCCCATTTTTCTTTTGCATTAAATAATTCTCAATGGGATATGAGACCAACTTGAGAAGGTTGAGTGCCTTATATTGGAGCTATGATACTGAAGTTTAGGAAATGGCTAGAGTGTTGCTTTCTAGTGGAGTTATGTGATTAGACTTCGATGCATAGGGTGATGTACCTTAGTGAGTTGTGGCAAGAGTTTGGCCAACCTTTCAAGTTGGCCAAGGGGTATGTGAGTACTAGCCAAATGCTTGCTTGACATATTAAGGTTGTACCATGATCATGATAGATCAAGATGACTTTAAGCTTGGTATTTAAAAAGTAGAGAAGTGCTCAAACGTTGCTCACACTTCCTAAGAAATTTTGTTGCTTGTTTTTTGAAAGTAATGATGTTCTAGAGCATTACTCACACTTCTTGGGAACTTTTGATGCACATTTTCTAAAAGTAGTGAAGTGCTAGAGCATTGCATACGCTTCTTGGGAACTTTCTATGCTTGTTGTGATCACCCGGGTGGGATTATAGTAGTTCAACAAAGGGTGATGTAGAAGATACATGGAGAAAATTTAAATACATAGAAAAAAGAGAAAAAAGATAACAACATAATCAAAGTTAACTGTAGGATGAAGTTCCTTGAAGAGTGGGAGTATGTAATGCCATATATTATGGAATTAGTAATAATAATAAATAAAATAAATAATAAATAAAATAAAGTGAAGTTCATAACAATTAAATGGATAAAAATATTTTATTAAAAAGTAAAACAAGTTAAAGTAAATTTATGGAAAAAAAACCAAGATAAGAGATATTTAAGATTACAAAAAAAGAAAAATATATGATGACATGTAGAATTTGTGCATGGATATTTTCCTTTCGTTTTTGGAACAAGTTGTTCTATTTAATGAATGAGAAAGAGGATGTCAAGCATTATTTTCTTATTAGAATTCTAGAATATGAGGGATTCACTGGTAGAGATAGTTGATTGAGGACTCGAGGGCGGCCAATTGTAGCAAGAGATAGTGCATCTAAGCCTATGGCTGGGTGGAGATTCGTCCCTAAAATGCTTGTTGTGGTCAGCTAGACCATTGTAATGTAATGATTCTAAAATTACAAGTAAGCTAGTTCTTCATTTTGTATGTAAGTTTCTCACCATTCATTGATCTTGTGGATCATGTGTTAATTAATTAAAATCTTCCTTATGTTTAACTTTAATGGCTTTGAATTTCTGTAAGTAATTTCATATTTAAATTATGTTTTAAGTTTGGTCTATTACATATAATGGAGATCATATAGTCATTACTAAGAGAATATGCAATTTGGATGTATGAATGTATTGGGGTGTTTGGAGGAAGTTCTCTTGTTCTTTGAGTTACAAGATAAATCTTTTTAGTGAAAGGTATTATGATATGACCCCAAGGGGAGCATATACTGGGTTAAAGGTGTATGATATGATCTTAAGGGGAGAATATATGAGGTTGAATGCATATGTAATTGTGGTTGGCATAATAAAAGGGCCACATGTGTAATGTATGAATAAGTATATATAAAGATCACGTAGTCATTATTGAAGGAATATGTGATATGGATGTATGAATGTATTGTAGTATTTGGAAGAGGATTTCCTAGTCTTTGAGGAGTTATTGTATAACTCATCTCCCTTATCTATCTTGGAGCTATACATTATGCTCACTTTTGGTGAACATGTTGTCGACTCTAGTTTCTTATGATATTTTAAGGTTTTGTTACATAACACTGAAGAGGATGAACTTTCCAAGTTCAAAGATGATGAGCTGAGAAAAGGGCTAGGATGTTGAAATGTGGCAACAAGAATATTCCAATTTAATTTGTCCTTGAATTAAATTGTGAATTAAAATCGAATTTAGTCTTAACAACTACTTGGAAATAATTAATTAAGTTATTTTGACTTAATTAGTTGGAGAAATTCAAGTTAGAAGTCTTTTTGAAGTCATGCATCCCTTAAATTAAGGAGATAAGATTGAGTTGTAATTAGTTAACTCAGTTTACTGAGTTAAGTCCAGTTAAATTAGTTCCAAACTGTTTGAGGAACTAATAGAGAATTAACAGTTAGTTGATGCATGCATGCACTCAACTAGTGTACTCTAGTTAACTGAAGATTCCCTCATCAGAAACTCATGCATGTCTATTCTGAGAAAGACCCAGTTGAGATTAAAGTCAAGGACAATGTACTATCAGTTGCATGTGTTTTCTTATAAAGAAAACTCATGCATGCAGTCAAGGAATCATTCCTTGAGGATTGTGCAATTCTGACAGTGTGTGAGATCAGAGTGTTCCACTTGGTTGAAGGTGAATCATCCCAGAGGAACAACACAAGGAAATAGGAGCTTGGAGGGTAGAGAGGAAGGCTTGAGAGAAGCCAGGATTTCCTGTGAGCATATGTGAGGATTGTACTGAGAGCTGGCGAACTGTGAGAGCTAAGGCTTTGTATAATCTCTATGTATTTCCACCTTGTATGATAATACAGATAGTGGGGTTTTTAGCTGAGGCTTTCTCCAAAGTATTTTCATGTGTATTGTGCAATTGATTCTTCTTCTTCCTGTTATATTGTTCAGCTCGATCTTTAAGCTTCTGCAAATTGATAGTAGAAGTAGGTTATAGTATTCTGCTTTGATTTATATTACATTATCGGGTTAACCTACTATCAGATTTTCTACATGGTATCAGGGCGAGATTTGTAGAAATTTTCTACATAGGATTATCAACTCTAACTCATTGAGTGCGAGATAAGACATGACCATAAATTCTTGAGGGAGGTAGGCCTCAAAGTCTATGAGATAGTCTCTTTGGGGTGTAATGGTTCCTAAGTGTAAATGCCTCCTAGAAAATGAAAGTAATCTATTAAAGAACAAGAGTCACAAAAGCAAACAATCAATCAAGAAGTGATCAAACAACAACACTACACATGGAAGTGTTGTAACAAGTGATTCTAAATGTGTTTCAATCACAATGTAATTGTTCTAAATGAAGTTTTGTCCTAAAAACAAAAAAATACTCGAGCTAACAGATAAATTACAAGTTCTAAAATAAGCCTATATTATGACTCTTCCAAACCTTTTCTTTTAAATGGTTTATTGGACCATTAAAGATATAGGATTAAAAGTAGAATCAGGGTCTTCCAAATAGCTATCAAAAGTGATGAAATCCACAATGGAGACAAATGAAAGTACAAATGAGACAATTATAACCATGATACAAAGGGGTGATGAAATCTCAATGACTTATTTAAAACTATCTTAGGTGCCCTCCCTCTTATGAGAGCCACCCAGGTAGGAACCTAGTAGAATGTCATTAAGTTACCTCTTCATCGATACATACAATGGGTTACCTTGCCTTCAAGTTGAAATCAAAAGGATGAGGGGTCTTTAGTATTGAAAGATCTAGGACCCACAATCAAACCTTTAGTTCCAACATTGGCATTATCCACTTTGAAGAGCACACTTATTGCTAAGTGGGCCTTGACTACATTCAATAGAACTACTTTTAAGTTCGCCAATGAGTCAACCATTATGCTTACGATGTGAGTGGTTGTATAAAATTATTTGGATTCCTATCCCTACAACTCTAACTTAACTACAAAATTGTTTCCCCCGAAGTGGGGATTTAATTTGTTAAGTGGTTAATTTCAAGATGAGCTTGGGTTCTTGAACCAAGCATATAATTAGGGAGTGAAGTGTATGTAGTTGTGGTGTAACCAACTTAAAAAAGAAATGCTTGAGACGCAACTACTTGTAATTAAAGGGATTTAAAAATGAAAAGATAACTCAAAATAAGATAAATAATATAATATAATGAACTTTTTATTTTTTATTTTTATTCCAATGAACTTTCTAATGAAAAATTAGCATTAACCAATTCAAATAAGCAAGCAAAAATTTTATTTCAACCTAGTTGTAAATTGGTTTGAATGACTATGCAATTTCAAAATTAAAAGTGATGTTGAATAAGTCAAATATTTAGAAACAAAGGAGGTTCATTTCTTTAACTTAAGAAAAAATTCTTTCTAAAATGAAAGGCCTCTTATAATATCAAGAAAATGAGACTTGAAAGCTAAAATAGAAGTGATGATATAGCTATAAAAAGCAAATACAATTTCCTTAAACAAAAAGCAAAAACGACAAACAAGTACTAACACAAAATGAGGTTTTTCTTCATCTAAAGCTTGTGATATGAAGCAAGTTTAAAGGTTGTTCAAGAGGGAAAAGGTTTTGAAGTCAATATGCTAGACCAGAGAGATGCAATTGAACAAAGAAAAACCATAAAAGAAAAATGTACTAAGAACCCTAGGGGGTCTTTTCTCTACCTACAAAATTTCCCTAAAAATGCATTATGATATATCATGAACCACCTATAATCCCAAGAGGAACCTACAAGATCATTACTTAGATTAAGACAAACTAAAAAAATAAAAAAAAAAGTATCTTCAGGGCACAGTGAAGAAAACTACCCCATAGAGTGCATTAACAATGTATAAACCATATTAAAATGTTGCACTAGATAAGCGTAGAAAATTGTATAGAAAGATGCACTGGACTAGTATGGAAACGAGGCCCAATAACTGTATTGGTAGTAGTGTGAAACAAGAAAAAAAAGTACATTGGCCCTAAAACAAAAAAATGAATTTGTTGGGTTATAATTGAGACAAAAATAGAGGTTTCCAACTAGGTGGCTTGTGTAAAACCAAACAATTATAGAAATAGTCTGAAAGCAACTTGAAGACCTACAATTATTAATGAAAGCGGTGGAGGGAAACAAGCACACCCACAACTAGGGAAGAATATATAGAACTTTTCCCTAGTGAAGTCACCAATCTATTGGTGGGTATCTATCAAAAGGGTGGACAAAACCTACTTAAGCTCAATTGGTTATAAGACAAACACTAGATCCTAGATTTATTTACATACTTCAAACCCTAAGTCATTTAAGAGATAAAAACTAATGCAAACAATTTATTCACAACAAATACGGGAAATGAAAGAATGTAAATAACTTCATTTCCACAATGAGAAGGGGGAAATGTTACATTTGATGGACGACCTCATTGAAGATGAATGGGCTCCAAAGTCCTTCCTTGGGATGAGTCCTTGGTTTTGTTGATGTGCTTGTGACTCCCTCCTTGGTTGGAAAGAAAGCTACATAGGCAAGCAATCTACAATCAAGAGGAACAAGTCCTCTACATTCTAGTGATATTTCAACATCATGGCTTTACTTGTGAGGATGGATGGATGGAATTCCCTTAGGTGATTTATCTATAATTATCTAATGGATAAACCCCCTTGACATGGTCTTCCTTTTGGTAGTTGAAGATTACTTAATCCATGTTAAAAATAACAAGTATGGTCTAATATGGTTCACATCTAACTAACATCCCCTCACATTAATTTGGGTACAGTGACGAGGGATGAAAACAAAGAAAATTGGTCATTTTAAAGGGAAACACACCTTTTGAGTGTAATATCTACACTATTTGCATGCACTTTTTTGGGGGCATATATATTTTGGACAATTTTAAGGTTTGGTTAGGCTAATTCTGATAAATTTGAGGTCATTTAATGGTAGAAAGGGGTTGGATATGGGGGTTATACATGTCAATAATGATGCATTCTAGTATGACTACTGAAAATGGCTCAAGTGAGTAGTTTTTATGTGATAAGAAATAACAACAATATGTTACACACCAATAATCCATTTATCTCCATCCATGGAATCTTGAATCAAAGTTTGAGATTTTCGTTATGGTCAACAATGACTATCTAGTGTGGCATTGATCACTTTTGTGCCAAGGACTTATCTGGTGGTTACACCACTTTCCCATGTCCTTCTTTAACTTCTTTTCCTTCTTCTTCACATGTGGACTTCATTTATTGTCTTGACGTTAATTATATTTACTTTTCCCTTTGTTCTTAAAGTTATCTATGCCTTTACCCTTTATGTGTTATGGTTGATTTTTGCCGCCAAAATCCTTTTTACCATTTGCTAATTTTTTTGTTGAATGTTAACAACATGATGGTAAACTAGTTCGAACAAAGAGATGCTCAAAAACTTTATTTTTGTTTCGATGTATCTATGTAGGTTGCTATTGTATTTTAGAACCAAGTGCCATTCATAGTACTTAGTCCCAGTTTCAAATGTAGTGTATGAAAGGAGTTAATGTCATCCAACATGGTATGGTATTTACCTCATTGCTTGTATATTGGTCTTCATAATTACCAATAAGTAAATACTCCTCCTTGAGCGTGTGGACAACTTCCCCCCAAGTGGGCTCTATAACTTACTATTTAAAATGTCTAACATATTGTACACAATAAGCTTCCCACCAATCTTCAACTCAAGGAAAGGGGCTTCATAGGCGCAAAGATAATCTTCTCACCATTGGAAAAGTTATGCACATAGAAATAACCCTCTAGTAAGTTAATCATATCTCCAAGAGTTTGTGTGTTTAGCTAATTACTTCAAATAGAGGGATATCAAAATTAACTTGTACCTTGAAGGGTGGCATTCTTCGAAAATGACTTGTTGTTGAAGGAGACTCATCATTGTTGAGATTCATTGAAGGATTTAGTTGAAATGGTCCATCATCTTGTTCCTTTATCACTCAAGGACTCATGTGAAGAAAACTTGCTATAATCTGTTACTTTATTTTATTTCTTTACTTTGTTTGCCATGAGAGGTTACTTGGGTCAACAAGGGAAGTCTTTGTCGAGGCCAGTTATCTTGAGACCTAGCTCCCCTATACCTCAACCTCATCATATACGTGCACAAAAAAATGATAGAGAGAAAATAACATTGATACCACGAAGCCACATTGAATTGAGAATGAAATGAAACATAATATTGCATTTATCACACATTATACAATATATTTAAAGCAAATTAATTTGATTAAATGAATAAAATGGTGAAAAACATTGCAATGTGCACAAGCATATAGAGTGTCTAGAATGATGGTAACTTATCTCTAATAAGATATGATGGCTATACTTATTCAGAAAAATCCCATAACAAGATACAAAGCTACCTTTTAACATAATGCCAACAAATTAAGTGGAAAACCCCCTATATCTAAAGATCCTAACCCTAGGAGCTAAGGTGGCAAAAGGAGTGTGGGCCACGTTACCGCTCAAACTAGCAGAGGTCCTAGAGGGGCAACTTGCTAGGTCAAAAGAAACAACGAAGCTAAATCCCACTGTCACCACATCTAAAGCTTCATACTCTTTACATACTTTCACCGATGGGAGGAGACTCGATATAGAGAATCACTTATGAAGGATAGATCAAATAAAATGGATATGAGGTGATTTCAATGATCCTATCCTAGGAGAGTGAGCAGGTGCTCAAAATTAGGCTCAAAACTCAAAGTGTCAAAATTTTGATAAACTTAGTTTCAGATCGAAGAGCTCATCATTCTGATTCCAACAGTGTGAACGACACTCGAATCTAAGCTCGTATGAATAAGTTAGAGCAAGTCAAAGTTCAGGTTTGACTTGGACAAATGCTAGGAAAAGATGATGTGGCAAGGCCCTTTAGTGAATGGGGAAGTGCCAAGTGGTAGGCCGCCATTGGCCCCCGCATTTCGCAAATCACATATCGCGAGCGGGTCATGTTAAAGAATCGGCCCCAAGCAAGGTCAGGATTGCAATGTAATAAATCGCAATCACACACCACAGAATGCAGAGTCTAACATTATGTTACCTGTTGGTTCTCCACCGATTACGATTTGAAAAAGAATCCTGGATGCAATAAGTTTATAAGTTTTGGTTAATAGTTCTGTCGGGTCCGCCATATCACATTCGCACGTTGCCCCGCCGCGTTAATAAACCATAAGCCCGTCGGTTCTCACTGATTTCGATTTGCGATGGGACAGTCAGTGCCGACAGATTATGGACAGCCATGCAGTGAATTTTTTGCTCAGTTAGTGCTTTTTGGAGCTAATTTGTAGGATCATGTCGGATTTGGAGCAATTTGTGGAGCGAATAGTGGGAAAAGTAGGAGAGGTCATAACTTCTTCAGTTTTCCACCAAATTGGATGCGAAAAGAGGCTAGATAGAATTTTTGGACATTCTGGACTCATTGGAGCAGGTTTCAGAAGCATTTGAGCATTGTAAACACACATTTTTACACTTTTGAGCATAATAGAGAGGCCCAAGCCATTGGAAGCTGGACCAAGGAGACATAGCCCAGGAGGAGTGAACTCCTTTATCATGTTCATGTTGTAATGTGTTTTTGATGATGTTCTGTACATGTTTATGTTGTTGTTTAATCACTTATTATGTTAATTTGCTCATAAAATTAACATAAAAACTCATCATTTCACTTGCAAAAATTCATGAATCCTTAAGCACAATGAAAGCATTTTGTTTCTAATCTGAGGAGGATCTTAGCACAACAATCTAATATTCTAAATCAGATAATAGAGACTCAAGATTGGGACTTGCTTGCTTCTTAAGCAAGGTACAAGGTTCTCTAGGATAGGTGGATAGGGATTTGGGGTTAGCTTTAAGGAACGTGACTTGTAAAGGAGTTTCCTAATCCCTAAAATCCTTGTGGAACTTGGCTTCCCGAGTTGTTTTTGAGGAATTGACTTTTATGAGATGGGACCACACAGAACCAAGTGGAGCCAGGTTAGGTCAAGAGGAGGGGATTTTGCAACCAATGATGAGATTAACCTAAGCAAGGAAGAGAAGGGGATCAAAGAAATAATTTTTGTTTAAAGGTGACATAATGATCCCTATGAGGTACTAGCCTAAGGGGAACCTAGAGAAAAAAACCAGTCTCAAGGCTAGGGCTTGGGATATCTCACAATCCCACCGTCGGAATTTCCTTAAATTTGAAGGAGACCTAGGAGATACACCATCGCAGAAGAGACCAAGAGATTGAAGTTTTTCAATGGGTAGTTTGTCGGGAAAGTGATGCCCTAGGAGACCTAATGTAGCTAGACCTAGAGAGAAGAAGGGAAGGTAAGGAAAAATAGTTTTAGGGTGATCTCCTTATGGTAGACTAGTGCTTGATCCTTTGGGGAGATTGAATTCATGAAGAATAATAAGAATGGACTTTGTTTTCTAGGTCAAGGAGGCTCCAAGCATAATTTCACTTAGAATTAGAGCAAAGGAGAGTGACCTTAAATCTTTATACTTCGTTTCTCAAGGTGATATGGATTATTAAGATAAATTCAACCATAGAAATATACCTAGGAATATTCGTTCAACATACATGGCCCATACATGGAGAGATACTATATAGAAACATAATTCCACAATTTCACAATAATGAATGCAACAATTAGCCTAGTATAGCAAAAATCTCATCATCAATGCATGTGACAAAGTAAATGAAAGAATAACATTAAATTTGCACTGACATGCAAGAGAATATATCCAACCATAAAAAAAATTTCCAATCAAGAAGCTCCAAGACAAGAGAAGACAATCCATACATCAAAATTCATTCCATGCTCCAAAATTTTGTCCACCAAGAAGGAATAGCGAAAATCTCTAAAGAGATACAAGTCAAAACCAAGTGATGATGTTAAAATTAACTCACGTCACTTGTATTTATATGCTCCTAATGAGTTCGATTTAGCTAATTAGGCCTACATGAGTCCTTGGAATAGAATAATGTGCAAAATAACTAACTTTTGATGACAAACCCACCAAACTAGCTCATAAACCAAAGAATACGCCTCTCAAGAGGTCGAATGATCAGAGTAGATGTTGTTGGGACTTCTAAGAGGCCTAATGAAGTCCGTAAGTGCCATAATGATGAATAAGACTCCTAAAAAAAGTGGACAAGGGGTTGGCCCCTTGGTCTCCAAATAATAAACATGTGGTGCTCCCAATGGGTGTGGGGGCACACAAGTAACCTCATGGGTCTCCAAGTAGAATGAAGATGCCTACAAACCATTTGTAAGGGCCTAGATGATGGTGTAAGTGATTCCACATCAACATATGAGTCATGGGTCATCTGCCAAGTGCATGGTACAACTGAGGGGCCAACTGGGCATGGTGAACCAGGTGCATCTTCCTCATCCAATAGTTGAATCTTGAGGAATCTTTGAGCATATTTGGGGATCCATGGAGTGTTTTCTACTACTGCGGAGACCCATGGCTCTCTACACACACCCTTATGTACCAATGTAGCCCTCTAAAGAGTTAGGATCCCATATAGGGAGACCAAACCCAAAATGGAGACCATCTGTAATCTTGCATAAGATCCAATGTGTCCCCGCACCTTCCAACATATCAATTCATTAAAGCAATCAAGCAAAAGAATTTACAAACCATGCAAAATGAGTGGGCACTTCATAATGGCATGCCATTCCATAGTGAGCTTTGGCATTTTCCAATGTCTCCAAGCTCCAAGAGGGGTTAACTTGCCATCCTATTAGGTGGTTTCTACTTCTAAAGGGATTGATATGTTCATGGTACATCCATCAAATGGTGGTGGCATGTGATATAATGATGGAGTGGAGTAGGGGACAAAGGGGAACAATCTGGGTCACACCTTATGGCACAAGGGTAACTAATAAAGGGAAGCCCATACTTGGGTAAATAATGTATAGGAGGGAGTAATCGTGGTACATGAGTTACCTTAATTTTTCCACCCTTCTTCAAATGCCTTTTGCCTTTTATGATTTTGTTTGGTTAACTACTCAGGGATCAAAGGGATGAGAGCATGATGTGTAGAGTAGAGCAGTTTATACCCCCTTTTAAGGTGGGGTAGTTCATCACCCACCAGGGTTTGAGGCAATCATGGGTTCCTAAATGATAAAGGAGACTCATCGAGGGCCTCTAGGAACCAGGGGGATAGCCATGAAAGGGGAAGAGCTCATGTAATGACTTTTGTCCACATGCCAAATGTGTTTGTCCCAACCATTTTTTACATTTTGTGGTACAATTTCCTTTTGAATTTGGTCAATTATGATTTTTATTTTGTTTTCAGTAGGATCAACCTCTAGGGCATTGTTCCACGCCCAACCCAAGATGTGGGCAAGGGAAGGGGGGTGGTTGATCCTATGTGGACCCAGGTGGGAGAAGTGATGAAAGGGGGTATAATAAATGGAAGGGGAATGCTATATACAAATCGAGGAACGAGATCACGAATCCAAAATTAGGGTTTCCCATGAAATACCATCCCAGAAGCCCAAAGGTTAGTAAAAGAGATCCCATGGGACTAGGGTTCAAGGTTAACACCCTAAAAGAGATCTAGGGAACAAGGGCACATACCTAGTCCACTCTTTCCACCAAATCCCATCATTAGTCCATGCCCACTAATTTCCATGATAAGTAAACTAAAGTACTCAATTAACAAATGACAAGACATGCCTTTAGGTTTGGGAGGCTCACCTTCAAATATACGATCATAACAAATGGGTGAGGGACCACATGACTGGCTTAGGTTGTAGAGAAATGGCACAACAATCTAGTTGGGGCTGCAAGGGGCTACTAGATGCCGGCTAAGGACCATCACGGATATTTTTTTTCTCCTAGGGATATCACCCACAAAATGGTGGGTAACAGGCCCTTTGGAACCTTGTTTTCCCATCAAATTTAGAAAGGTCATAGCTTTCACATCGAAACTCTATTTTGGATGTTCTTTGGACCATTACAAAGCTTAGTCTAAGCTCTATGTTTTGGCAAATGTAGTTGGAAAAAATGTGTTGATAGTTAAAAATCACCAAATATGCATGGGAAGAGCCCAAAAAATGCATTGAAAGTTTAAGACATGCAAAACTATTGCAAATTTAACAATGCTTGAGACGATTTTTGAGATGTTGGTGGTATTGAATGTGATGGGTCCAGCCCACGTGGTCACCACTTGTCCCTGCTTAGGTGGTCTTATGCTATTGGACTGGTTCGTATGTTATGTTAATTGTAAAGCGAATATGGAATTATTTTATTAATCAACTTGTTGTACCTTACGTTGGTTCTCCTCTGGACACCTGTCCTCCTCGATTTTATCAAACCCTACACCGCCTTTTGGTCACCCGGTTCGCGCCTCTTGGCTCATTCTTGCTTTCGGGTTTGTTAGCAAAGGTCTCTGTGCGGTTTTTCTTTTTGCTCTGTCTCTGAATTGCTTTGGTCTGCAATGGAACCTCTGTGGTTCTCCGCCGGTTCTGTGGTGCTGTGAGGTCGTTCAGCGTTGTCTTGTCCCCACTGTGTGGGTCTATTCGGCCTCTGGCTCTATTGGTAAGCTGGTGAGATTAAACTGTGCGGTCTTTTCGTTTTCGGGCCTGTAGATATGTCTCTGTTATGTTTTATGGTTACTGTTGGTCTGGTTCTCCTGGCAAATTTGTGATTGATGGCTATGTTAAAATGTGGCTTCGTTCGCCCAGTTCGTTGGTAGCACAGCTCAATGGAAACTCCAGCTTCCTTCTTCTCCGGCGCTCGCTCTCTAGACCAGGTATGCCATTGTTCTCTGCTATATGTTCTGCTCCTCCGTTTGCACCGTAGCTAATGGCTTGCAGCCCCTTTGTGGACAGGGGTCTTTGTTTCTGGGTTCGACTGTGTTGTTACTCCGGCTTCGCTATTCAGGTAAGCTCGTCTTTATTTGCTTACACATTCACAGTTTACTTGTTGCAAATTTATGGTGACAATCTCCCATGCGAGGGTTTGGTGGGAAGGAAACCCTAACCTCCTGCCTTCTCTCTGCTGTATACAGGTGTGGCCAGTTCCTGTAACTGCACAATGGATTCCGTCGCTCTCCTCCGGGTAGCTTTGTTCACGCTTTGCTTCTTTGTAGTGGTTGTAGGTCTCGGTCTTGATAGTGGTCGTTTGTTGTGTGGCTTCTCTGTCTTTTTACTGAGTCTGGACGTGTTGGGTTCGACAAACCCTTGGCCGCAACTTGGAAGGGTTTATGGGTCGATGTTGGTCCTGTTTGGTTGCTCCTTGCCGCACAGTTCTTGTAATTTTTTTTTAAACAGAAAAGACAATGTAATATTCTACTAGTAGTTAGACTTGTTGCTGGAAACTTGGATTGCTTACCCGGTTGTGTATGTCTGGTGCGTCCCTCTGAGGGTGCTGGTTCCTTCCGCTATTTGGTCACTTCTTTGACTGCTAACACGTAGCTGTTTGGATATTGTAAATACTTTTGTTATGAAAGAATGACACAGTTTTTACTGCACTGTATTTGCAAGTTTTATATCTGAGGACTTTTATCAATGAACAATTTGTCTACTCGTGCACAGAATAAGATGAAGTAAAAAAAATGTATTCTATTACTCTCGTATGAATGCTCCGTCTTGTGAACCCCCCTCAGTTCTCTCATTTGTCTCTTTATACAAAGCTTTTGTTTAGGCAGTTAGTTAACTGCTGACAGTTATGCAATGACAGTTTGGATTACAGTTAACAAAGACATGCTTTTCTTGGCTTCTAATTAGTTTACGTTGTCTGCCTCTTTATCATAGGGTTTCACTGTCAAGCACCTACTGACCCTATCCTACTATAATCATCTTTAACTAGAATCTATTACAATGTTTGAATATAATTAACATAAATTTAAAATAACAGAAAGTTGATAGTGTAGTTGACCATGGAAGAAAATAAAATAAAAACATAAAAGTTTGACAGACTTGCTGTCCGTTCAGATAACTGTGTCTCACTCGCAATCTTCTTCTGAAATTTTGTTCGCCCTTTCTCGGTCTTCTCCCTGTCGACCAGATGCTCCTGCATCAGGCTGCCGGGGTAAAAGAGAGATCTCATGGCTCCGTTCCATGAGTTCCTCCACCGAGTAGCCAGCCTTCCGAATCTGTGTCTCGTCGAGCCAGGAGCTGTCCTCCATTGGACGGCCCTTCCACTTGACGAGGTAACGCAGATACTCCCTCCTGCGCGTCTTTTTGGCTACCTGTGTGCTGAGGATTCCTTCGATTTCATGGGTCCGGACCGAAGGCAACTGTTTCTTCCAAAGACTGCTCTCGAACTGGGTGTCCCATTGTGGCTGTACCATTCCACCATCTTCCGCCTGGGCATGATATGGGAACAGGTCTGCCACGTTGAATATGGGTGATATACCTATATCAGGTGGCAGCTGAATTTCATATGCATTCGCTGAAAATTTGCGCAGAATTTTGCATGGGCCGATTTTCTTGAATTTCAGTTTGTTATACGTGCCCTTAGGAAACCGATCCCGGCGTAAATGCGCAAGGACTTCGTCTCCAATTTCAAAATTTACCTCACGCCGCTTTGTGTCTGCATGCTGCTTATACTTCTGCGTGTTGTCCTGTAGTCTTAATTTAACTTTTTCATGCAGTTCGCTCATTGCTTCGGCAAAATCTTCTCCGTCTGCACTTCTCCTTTCTAGCTGTCCCAAATCTCGTAGTTCATGTACTCCTCGCGGGTGCATACCATACAAGATTTGGAATGGACTAAAGCCGGTGCTCCGATTGGGAGAATCGTTATAAGCGAATTCTGCCTGGGCGAGAGCTCGATCCCATAATCGCGAGTTTTCTCCTGTTAAGCTGCGTAACAAATTGCCCAAACTCCTGTTCACCACCTCTGTCTGTCCATCAGTCTGCGGGTGATACGCAGAACTGAAATTTAACTGCGTGCCCAACTTTTTCCACAGGGTGCGCCAAAAATGTCCTGTGAATTTCACGTCCCTGTCTGATACAATGGTTCTAGGTAAGCCATGCAATCGAACTACTTCCGTAAAGAAAAGGTGTGCCACATTTGTGGCGTCGCTGGTTTTCCGGCAAGGAATGAAATGAGCCATTTTTGAGAATCTATCCACCACCACCATCACTGAGTCATAACCCCGCTGCGTTCTAGGCAATCCTAGGACAAAGTCAATGCTGACCGAATCCCATGGTCTGCTTGGGACAGGTAAGGGTGTGTACAGTCCGGTGTTCTGGCTGTGCCCTTTCGCCAGTTGGCAGATTTGACATCTGGTTACATACCTCTGTACGTCCCGGCTCATTTTCGGCCAGTAATAAAAATGCCCGAGCTGCTCCAATGTTTTATCGATGCCAAAGTGTCCCGCTAGTCCGCCACTATGTTTTTCTCTCACTAAGTTTTCCCTCATCGAGCAATCTGGAACACATAGCTGTCCCCCTCGAAACAATAATCCTTCCTGTAAATTGAAGTCTAGCCATGGGCTTGTATTCCTCAATACGGGATTCTGGCATGCTTCAAAAGCTTCTTTGAAATCCGCGTCCATCTGGTACAGATCCTTCAAGTACTCAAATCCCATCACCTGTATGCCGCTTTCTTGTAAGAGCAGGGTCCTTCTGCTTAAAGCATCCGCCACTTTGTTGGCTTGCCCACTTATGTGCTTCAATACAAAAGTAAAACTCTGCAGGTACTCCACCCACTTGGCATGTTTATGGTTCAGTTTGTGCTGCTGTGTTATATACTGTAACGCAGAATTATCAGAGAACAAGACGAACTCGTTGCCTAATAGGTAGTGCCTCCAATGCTTCAAGGCTTGAACCACTGCATAGAATTCTTTGTCATATGATGAATATTTCTGCCGACTTTCATTTAGTTTCTCACTAAAGAACGCCACTGGTCTGTCCTCTTGACTGAGTACAGCGCCAATAGCTGTCCCGCTTGCATCACACCGAACCTGAAAAGGTTTGCTAAAATCGAGCAGTCTCAAGATTGGCCTCTCCGTTATTTTCCGCTTCAGAAGTTGGAAACTGTCTTCTGCCGCCTTAGTCCAACAAAAAGGTTGGCTGGCCTTTTTGATGGTCTCTAGCATTGGTGCGCAGATTTCACTAAAATTCTTAATGAACTTCCGATAAAAACTGGCTAAACCGTGAAAGCTACGTACCTCAAATAAATTCTTAGGTGACGGCCAACTCATGATCGCTGCAATCTTTTCTGGATCCATCTTCAACTCATTCTCTGCCACTACAAATCCCAGATAAACTAACTCCTTCTGCAAGAAAGTGCATTTCTTCAAATTTATCAGCAATTTGTTCTGCTGCAGCTTCTCGAATACCCTTCGAATATGCTGAAGGTGCTCTTTTTTCGTCCTGCTGAAAATTAAAATATCGTCCAGATAGACTATCACAAATTTTCCAATAAATTCCTTTAACATTTCGTTCATTAGTCTCATAAAAGTACTCGGAGCGTTACTCAACCCAAATGGCATGACCAGCCATTCGTACAGTCCTTCGTTGGTCTTGAAGGTTGTCTTCCATTCGTCTCCCTCTCTAATTCTGATCTGATGGTACCCACTTTTCAAATCTATTTTTGTAAAATAGGATGCCCCACTAAGACAGTCCATCATATCATCCATTCTAGGCAAGGGAAACCTGTATCGAATGGTAATCTTATTTATAGCCCGCGAATCTGTGCACATTCGCCATTCTCCACCTTTCTTGGGTGCAAGGACTGTAGGTACTGCACAGGGGCTTAAACTCTCTCTGATCAGTCCCTTATCTAACAGCTCCTGCACTTGTTTGCGTACTTCTGCATTATCCTTTGGACTCATTCTGTATGCTTCCTTGTTCGGCAAGCTTGCTCCTGGTATAAAATCAATGTGGTGGCTGATGCTCCTTTTGGGAGGCAACTTTTCAGGTAGCTCATCAGCCGCAATGTCTGGAAATTCTTCTAACAGCTCTTGGACTTCTTTGGGCAATTCTGATTTTTCGAAGTTCAGTAACACTGGCTTCATCCTTCTCACAACTGCAAAATTAATTTTATTTTCCTCAACCTGCTTCATAAACTGTTTCCCTCCCATCAATAGCGCCTTTGTTTCGCTTGATTCTGCTGAATCTTCCTCTTTGATGGGTACAAGTGTGTGTTTGACCCCATCCTTCGTAAACTTGTAACAATTAGTTTTCCCATCGTGTGTCACCTTCCTGTCATATTGCCATGGTCTTCCGAGCAGTATGTGGCACACGTCCATTGGCATGATATCGCAGACCACTGTATCGTGGTACTTGCCAATGTGAAACTCCACCTCGCATTGTTCATCAACCAACAACTGGTGACCCTTCTGCAGCCATGACACCTTGTAAGGTGTGGGATGCTTCAGCCGCTTTAATCCCAGTTTTTCCACCATCTCAGTGGCAACCAAGTTATCTGTACTCCCGCTGTCTATTATCACCTTGCAGCACTTTCCCTGCGATTTGCAGACTGTCCGGAACAGTGCTTTCCGCTGTGTTGGTTCAGCCACTTCCTTGGTTGGTTTTAACAATACTTTGTTCAAAATCAAAGCTTCTCCTGTCTCTGCCATGTCTTCCACCTCCCGGGGTTGTGCTTCAGCTTCTTCAGGCTGTGCCATCAGCGTTCCCCTCTGACCGGCCTGTTCAACTTCTGGACACTCAAAGGATCTGTGCCCCCATTTATGGCACCTGTAGCACTGGACTCCAGTCCCTCTTCCGCGGCCATTCCCTCGTCCTCTCTGGTATGACCGACCTCCTCTGGTGCTATCTCCTTTTTCTGCTGTCCCTGAAGTTTTTGAACTGCTGCCTTCTTCGCTGTTCGCAGCACTCTTTCCTCTACCGTAGGACTGTCCCCGTCCTCTGCCATTTCCTCTCCCTCTCCTGCTGTTCTGTTTTCTGTTAATTTTTTCCTCAGCCTTTACAGCGCTCTGAAAGGCTTCTTCGATATTCCGGGGAGAAAGAATACTGATTTCATCTAATATCTCCATCCTCAATCCATTTACGTACCTTGCTGTCTTTTCTGGGTTATCATCGGTATAACCAGCACGTAAATTTATTCGGTAAAATTCTTCCGTGTACTCCTTGACAGTCATTCCCCTCTGTTTTAAACTCTACACTCGCCGATATAATTCCACCTGGTAGTCTTTTGGCAGAAATCTGCCCTTCAATTTCGCTACCATCCTTGACCATTGTCGTATCGACGACTTGTTCATTCGTTTTCTGTCCGCTTGGACACTGTCCCACCACAAGAGCGCGTGTCCCTTTAGCTTAGTGGCAGCGAACTTAACCCTTTTATCCTCACTGACTTCTTCATTTTCAAAATATTTGTCCAGTTCGCTTATCCAGTCCAACAGGACTTCTGCGGACAGACTGCCATCATAATTGGAAATTTCTGTTTTGGGTTTGCTGCTGGCCAATAAAACTTGCCGCAGCAGTTTCAATTCCGGAGCTTCCTCATCAGACCCGTCTGCAGCAGTTACCACTTCCTCTTCACTGGTATCTCCCAGTTCTGGGTCTCTTCGTCTACCCGCTTCCACTGCTTCCAAACGAGCTGTAAGAACTCTAATCTGTTCCCTCAATCCTTCATCTGCTCCCCTACGTGCACCTCTTCCACGTCCTCGTCTTGGCGCTTCCATCCTCTTCTATTTCAACAAAAATTTGCTCTGATACCACTTGATGGGTCCAGCCCACGTGGTCACCACTTGTCCCTGCTTAGGTGGTCTTATGCTATTGGACTGGTTCGTATGTTATGTTAATTGTAAAGCGAATATGGAATTATTTTATTAATCAACTTGCTGTACCTTACGTTGGTTCTCCTCTGGACACCTGTCCTCCTCGATTTTATCAAACCCTACTCCGCCTTTTGGTCACCCGGTTCGCGCCTCTTGGCTCATTCTTGCTTTCGGGTTTGTTAGCAAAGGTCTCTGTGCGGTTTTTCTTTTTGCTCTGTCTCTGAATTGCTTTGGTCTGCAATGGAACCTCTATGGTTCTCCGCCGGTTCTGTGGTGCTGTGAGGTCGTTCAACGTTGTCTTGTCCCCACTGTGTGGGTCTATTCGACCTCTGGCTCTATTGGTAAGCTGGTGAGATTAAACTGTGCGGTCTTTTCGTTTTCGGGCCCGTAGATATGTCTCTGTTATGTTTTATGGTTACTGTTGGTCTGGTTCTCCTGGCAAATTTGTGATTGATGGCTATGTTAAAATGTGGCTTCGTTCGCCCAGTTCGTTGGTAGCACAGCTCAATGGAAACTCCAGCTTCCTTCTTCTCCGGCGCTCGCTCTCTGGACCAGGTATGCCATTGTTCTTTGCTATATGTTCTGCTCCTCCGTTTGCACCGTAGCTAATGGCTTGCAGCCCCTCTGTGGACAGGGGTCTTTGTTTCTGGGTTCGACTGTGTTGTTACTCCGGCTTCGCTATTCAGGTAAGCTCGTCTTTATTTGCTTACACATTCACAGTTTACTTGTTGCAAATTTATGGTGACAATCTCCCATGCGAGGGTTTGGTGGGAAGGAAACCCTAACCTCCTGCCTTCTCTCTGCTGTATACAGGTGTGGCCGGTTCCTGTAACTGCACAATGGATTCCGTCGCTCTCCTCCGGGTAGTTTTGTTCACGCTTTGCTTCTTTGTAGTGGCTGTAGGTCTCGGTCTTGATAGTGGTCGTTTGTTGTGTGGCTTCTCTGTCTTTTTACTGAGTCTGGACTTGTTGGGTTCGACAAACCCTTGGCCGCAACTTGGAAGGGTTTATGGGTCGATGTTAGTCCTGTTTGGTTGCTCCTTGTCGCACAGTTCTTGTAATTTTTAAACAGAAAAAACAATGTAATATTCTACTAGTAGTTAGACTTGTTCGCTGGAAACTTTGATTGCTTACCCGGTTGTGTATGTCTGGTGCGTCCCTCTGAGGGTGCTGGTTCCTTCCGCTGTTTGGTCACTTCTTTGACTGCTAACACGTAGCTGTTTGGATATTGTAAATACTTTTGTTATGAAAGAATGACACAGTTTTTACTGCACTGTATTTGCAAGTTTTATAACTGAGGACTTTTATCAATGAACAATTTGTCTACTCGTGCACAGAATAAGATGAAGTAAAAAAATGTATTCTATTACTCTCGTATGAATGCTCCGTCTTGTGAACCCCTCTGGGTTATCTCATTTGTCTCTTTATACAAAGCTTTTGTTTAGGCAGTTAGTTAACTGCTGACAGTTATGCAATGACAGTTTGGATTACAGTTAACATAGACATGCTTTTCTTGGCTTCTAATTAGTTTACGTTGTCTGCCTCTTTATCATAGGGTTTCACTGTCAAGCACCTACTGACCCTATCCTACTATAATCATCTTTAACTAGAATCTATTACAATGTTTGAATATAATTAACAGAAATTTAAAATAACAGAAAGTTGATAGTGTAGTTGACCATGGAAGAAAATAAAATAAAAACATAAAAGTTTGACAGACTTGCTGTCCGTTCAGATAACTGTGTCTCACTCGCAATCTTCTTCTGAAATTTTGTTCGCCCTTTCTCGGTCTTCTCCCTGTCGACCAGATGCTCCTGCATCAGAATGACCACCTAGATTAATTTTTTTTTAGTAACTAGTGGAATTAACAACTGGGGCGATCTCCCACTTGCATGATATGAGGTCAATTCTATCCACTACCATTATAACTACTGGGTGCACCATGTTGCCCCTAATGTGGACATGGGTTAATCAGGGGGATCAAACCAAGGCCCTCATAATATTTTTATATAATAGTTTACATAACATGCTTTTGCCAAGTGAGCTACACCCCCAAGGACATCTAGATCAAAGTTACCAATAAGGGAAATCAAGTATTTTTGCATGATAACATCCTTTTATAATTATTATGCTATGATAACATAAGGTTGATAACTAAAACAATAATACAAAATGATTAGCTTAGATTTAAAACAATGGATATATTTACAATCTAATTGCAGAATAAAGATGGCATTGTTATATATGCAATAATTAGTTTATGACTAAATCTAATAATAACATCTATGTTTAGAAGAGTCAATGTAGCACAATTTAAGGATTTTTAAAAGCTAAGCAAAAATATATCTTGTGTATTTCAACATAATCCCATTTTAATGTCTAGAGGTTTTGAACAAATGACATTTTGTTGGTTGCTCTTAATATCACGAGGAAGGATGAAACTTGAAACTTGTATT
This sequence comes from Pinus tabuliformis, assembly GCA_031772625.1. Lineage (NCBI taxonomy): Eukaryota > Viridiplantae > Streptophyta > Pinopsida > Pinales > Pinaceae > Pinus > Pinus tabuliformis. Next base: position 1,097,962,455 of record CM062809.1, read on the forward strand.
TGATAGATTCAAAATTGCATTTGGTACTCAAATTTAAATAGAAAGAAGTTCTTAAGGGGTAAACACTTCATTATAGCAAGGTTTCACAAGGTCTTCAAAGTATCAAATGGAAAATTATAGAACTCCCATTTACACATCTCAAGCTAATTTTTCACTCTTGACATGAAATCGCCCTTAAAATCTTTAATCCTTGTCTTCTTCCTATAGTTATAACTATTTGTTTAAGATCCTTATGCTCTTCCTATTCATAGAGTTGAATGTCTAAGAACCTTATATTCTTGCCATGATTATAATTAATCGTCCAAGGTCTTTATATTGTTGAATTGCCAAGATCCTTTCTTTCTTTCCACTCCATTATTATATTACAAGAGTGATGTTACTAAAAGTATTTGGTTTCATTTTCATCCCCAAATTCCATTCCTGATCCTCTCACTAAGGGTAATGATCCACTTCTGATAAACTTTGATTGTTATTAATGATAATGACAACATTTTAATGAGTTTTGTTAGAATAAAATCTTCTATAATTATATACATATCTTGAATCCTTCTCTCCCTATCCCTTATGTTATCAAAGCTCCGCGAATTCCCACCCTTTGCTACTAAGACATCATAACTAACCGTTGAATTGGGATTTGGAATCATGGATCACTTTACCATGATAAGGAAAGAATGTGTCACAAGCACGATAATATATTGCACCCAAATAATTGGGTGTGCTACTAAGATTCTTTTCTTGTTTTTTCTTACTTTGTATGTGATTGACCGCCTAACAAAATTAGATTTTTTTAATTAAAAATATCATTCACAATAAATAAATCTTATTTGTTGAGATAAAATGATCCATTAAATAAATGAATGAACATACTTTTACAAAACATTTTCCTATAAGAAAAAAATTATCTTTGTATTTAAAATTATCCCAAAACTCAAATTACTCTCTAAGATAATCTCTCAAACAAACAAATATATAATATAAAACAACCGCATCATTTTCACAAATTTTTACAAAATTCATAAAAACAAAATTCTATTAAAACATCACTGGATCATACATTAATACCAACATTTACATGTTACAATCATCAAAACAAGAAACAATGCATTAATACCGACATCAAAACAATGAATAATTCATTAGACCAATTAAATTTATCCATATTAATATATTATATATTTTCTTATTTTCTAATTAAAATGACCATACAAATCACAGCCAACAAATCTATGGAAGAGCTTGCAACCAATCATGTGATGATGTACCAAGGTAGGCATGATTGTGCTGTAATCAATGTGTTGATTTATGACACCAATAACACCACTCTCTGGTAGACATATACTGTACATGGTGGATTGGTGATATGACAGCTTCTTCAAAGAAATTAATACCATCCGGCAAATAGCAAATCCACATTTACCTACATGGAAGTTAGTTGAAAGGTCATAATCTCAAATAAGGTAATGTCCAGCAATTAAAAATGCCATAATGACTTGTGTGAGGTTTATGTGATTAAAGAATTGCTCCCATCTTCAAGAGTGCAAACATTTTTCATTGGCAGTATAACAGACAAACGCAGGTTCTTATCCATCACCTTCTTCCACAGCAGCTTCGGGAAAAGCCACTCACAATCGTTGGTCTGGGACAACAACGTACGAAAAGACAGATGGATTAACATATCCCTATAATGGGTGGCTTACAATGTAATTCAATAATCCAAAAACCATCCCAGTATTTTTATAATCCTCTTTCTCCGGATAGTCTTCACACTCTTTTTTTTAACAGCGGTTTGTTTATGTTGGAGGGCCCAATGCGACTTTTACAAAGTTAGGTCTGCTAATTCGAGTGCGTTTTGGTGAAACAAATCAGATCATATAGAAGAAAGGTATGTTATCAGATAAGAAAACAAACCCCGCCTCGATTCTTTACTATTCTGTTCATTTCATGTCTATTCAGCTCTATTTATCTATTGTCTTCTTTGGTAATCCAACTGTTTTATTAATTTAATATACTGTAGGTTAGCATTTGATGTGTTTTGGATTGGTGGGCAGTCAATTTCAGCGAGGAGGATTTGAGGAGCATGATGCTGTTGGGCTGATTGGGTAGTCTTCTTATTCTTTCTTTTATAAGTTATTAATAAGTTTTAAGAGATTTTTTTAGTGCAAATATGGATCTGGGCATGAACAGAGAAGTCCAGGTGTCAATCCCAATGCCTTCAAATTATCACCAGACCATCCAGGAGTCTTCCAGACTGCAACAGATTTACGGCAAGAGCCTGGGCATCGTGGAGGGAATGAGCCCACCTGAAGATCTCAGGTCTCAGGTTCAAGGCATGAGGCCCCCCCATCATGTTCACGAAACAACAGCAGCAGCAACAAGGCCCGGCCCTCCTCCTCCTCCTGTACATGAAGACATGAGGACTCAACAGCATCAGCAGCCGCAGCATTACCCACAAGAGAATAATAGGAATGCTGATAATATATTGATTAAGGCCGTTAGGTACAGAGAATGCAGGAAGAATCATGCTGCAAGCATTGGGGGGTATGCAGTGGATGGGTGTGGGGAATTCATGCCGAGTGGTGAAGAGGGGACTGCGGGGGCTCTGAAGTGTGCAGCCTGTAATTGCCACAGGAATTTTCACAGGAGGGAAGCGGAAGGGGAGAACAGGTGTGATTGCCATCACACTCGTAGGTGATGGGTTTTTAGGGTTAGGGTTTTAGGATTGGAGAAGCATTATCTTTGTTTATTTTGTATTGGGGTTTATTGTTATTGATTGTTGATTGAAGAACTTGGTATATTTTATATACGGGGAAAATAGGGAATTTCTTCAATTGGGTTTTTGTTTCTGTCGTGATGTCACAAGGTGGATAAGTGCTGAATAGGGTTTTTTTAATTGTGAATGGATATTTGTAAGACTTCTGTTATATTTCACGGTGAAATTTTTGCATTGAAGAAACAAAGTTAATACGTGATGATATTATTTTATTGATGTAACTGTCAAAGCCATCAATAGATATTGTATAGCATGCTAGGTACAAACACTTTGGTGCATCTTGATTGCCGATCATCTTCGGAGCCTTTGGGCACGTTAAATCATTTTTCAACTACAGAGATTTTATGTATTAATTTTTCTGTTGTAGTAAATCGTATTCTCAGCAGCCGGAAATCTTCTATATAGCTGTTTATTGGAATAATGGACGAAATGATTATCCGACTTAGTAATTATGTTCCTTTTAGTTTAGGGTGATGTTTGTCTGGACATTGCTCTCTATAAGCTAGAAGGGTCTATGGAAATAATGACGTTTATATTGGGTTTTAAATATATATATATATATATATATATATATACATCAAAATAGAAGTCACGTTGAGACTTTTTTTCATTTCAAGAATTGTGCTGTTTGTCAAAGATTACTATTTGAAGTTCTAACTTGTAAAAATCAGAAGGGGCCAGGGCTTCCAGATATTTTTATGCAATACAAGGTTTTAAGCATGTAAATAGGGTATCTAGGCAAATGAAGAATCTGTACCGAGAAAATGTTAACTTGAGAGGTATGCCATCTTGCAACGAATCTTAGTTTGAGCCTGGTCCATTTTTAGAAATAAAATCCACAACATGTGTGTTCAAGCCACGAGGAAGGGTCATCTGATTTCTATATCTCAATATCTTTATTGTTCCTTCACATTCAACATCACAAAAATCCTCAAGGATATCCATTTCGTTGGATTAACCTATTTATTGGAACATACTTGACATTCAAGGCATCTAGCACTAAGTGAAACACAACTAGCAGCTAGAAAAACTTAATCGACTAGACGAGTGCCTTATAAAATTACCATTGTCTTCCCTCTATCTCATTGACAAAGAGATAATAATTAATCACTGTTGGTATAAAGGTCTGTCATTGCCAAGCCAACTATCCAAGTCTTGCTTCTTCAGTATATTATTGGGCTATATTAATGTCTGGCTTCATTGAGGAAGGTATCCAGGGTTGGGTTACTTCTCTTTTGGTTGCAGATACAGATTTTAAGAACATCTCTTTGAGAAATGCACATTTCAAGAAAAGTGTGCAAGTCTCTTCTACGTGGGTTTTGCCACAATATACTATCCAGGTGCACAATGCCATTAAATTTGGAGAAACAGAAAGAGAAATGTTGTGCTAGTCATGGATGTTGTAAGTTAGATTCATGTGTGCAAGCTTAGAGGGTCAACGAATAATCAATTATGGGATTATTTGTGGGGTCAGTTGTCATTGATTTTATTAACTTTAACTATGGGGTCTTTCTTTGGTTAGATTGTCCATCATATACTCATGTAGATGTAAATTTCAAAATACGCGCCACACTATCAACTTTCTTGACCTTTTAACTCAACAAAACTATGGTGATCTTGAAACACTTCTCTTGATGCTTTCGAACTTAATTTTTTTTTGAAAAAAATTCCAAGTAATATCTTACCTGGTTAAGGTCTGTCTGATAGACCAGTTTTAGTCTCAGTGGACTGTAATCTTTATCATCATAATGATTAGTTTTCAGCTTTTTGTCAATTGGTGAAGACATGAAAATTATCTTGCCTGATCCCTAGTTTGGTTCAGAGTTGCATGGGTACAACCCCAAGCCCTCCTACTGCCATTCTGAAAGTGAGTTCCAGACTGGAGCACGCTCAGGAGTAAACTCACTTCACTTTTCCAGCGCGATTGGTAGCCTGCTTCTTAGTGCTCCCGGGAATGCTGCCCACACAGTCACCAAAAGTTGGTGCTATTCCGTTATTTTATTTTAGTTATTTGTCTTTTTCCAGCACTAATCTACGTCCTTTGATCTTTTGAATAACTACTGCCAAAATGACTTATTCGGTGTACTATACAGAATGGTAGGCATTTTCGAGAATAAATGAAGAAACTTCTTATGTAATTGTAAGAAACTTCTTATTTAATGGCATTGTATTCATGAAGAGACCAAAAAGACCACGTTGCTGTAAATTAAAACTGAAGGCCTTGCAATTCAAACGTCAGTCTTCTTGATAAGAGGAAAAATATACTAGCCTGGAAGTTATCCCATGCAGTTAGTGCGTTCCAGAGTAATGAAGTAGTGGTATGCTACTGATTTCCACGCAAGTGCAAAAATACCCTGATTATAGATGGGATACAAAATTAGCAATGGGCACGTGCATGTCTCGGATATGCCTTCCAAGTAGAGGTGAATACTGGTGTGAAATGGCATGTATGCATGCGCATGTCATACTAATTAACTACGGTGTTTGCAATTATGTATGAATCATCTGGATGCTATCAAGGATCCGCATCTTATATGATGGTCAGACTCATTGTTGTATGTGTCCCTTGCGTATAACTGTAGGCTGTTAACGTTTTCATAAAGGCACAGCTACTTTCCCAAAGTTTGTGTTTGCTACTTGTGAGCTCCAGGGTCAATTTAAGGGTGGTTATCATCTACTGTGAACTGTCTTTTTACTTGGCAAGAACTCCTGTGGCAGCTTTTAGGGATATCGAATAACAGATTGTCACTTTCCGATAATCATGATGCAACTTAGCAACCCTGAAATTTGTACTAATGGTTGATGCTCTAATATACTATGGATCACATATCCAATGTCTTAAGAATGTAGTATTTGTGTACAGCACTCAATATATGTTTTCTGCAACTAATTGGGTATTCTGCATTTTCCTTTTGAATATATATGTGCTTGTGTGTAGGTGTGGGTGTGTGGAATGATCCCAGGAAACACTTTCTTTATGGCAATTGTTTGTCAAGTTCATTTCCTATTCTACTTCATGCTATCTGATTTTTAACGTGGCAAATTCTTAATGGTTAACTGCTGGTTGCAAAATCCCGAGTCTTGTACTAATAGTTGATGCTCTAATCTACTATGAATCGATTAGATTTTTAACTTTTTAAGAATGTAGTATTTTTCTACTAGTATCACTTAAATGATAAAATCTATTTGTCCTGCTACTAATTTGTTATTCGGCTCTTATATATATATATATATATATATATTTTTTTTTTAATTTCTTCATGAAATACACATTTTACTCCTTGGGTATTTCCTCTCATTCTGAGGATGGTACCCAGGGAAAACTGGAGTCTACAGAAGCTTGAGGCTTTGTCAACAAAGGGCTCAAGGCCATCACAACAATATACTTGGTTAGAGGCTAAAGCTCAACATGTCACTTGTGATAATTGAATCTGGGTTGGGAGGACAAACACCTTCTCACAGCTGTGTGGGATAGACCCAGTTATTTAAAAAAATTGGAATATATGTTTTGGGAAATCTTTGGGCACTTGCCTTCATTCTGAGGATGGTAAACTAGGCTCTTTTGTGCTCAAGGCCATATCAACTTGTCTTTAGCAAGAATAAAACCCAGGTGGGAAAGATGATAATCATTCCTTCCAACTACCTGAGCTAGACTATATATATATAGATATATATACCGTGTTTTTGTTCCTTGAATTGCTTGGGAAGGACTGCTCCTCATTCCTGCTCTTGCTCCACTTCTTGGTAACACTGGAACTTTGGTTTCGAACATTTTTCTTGCATAATTACAGATGCGTTTCCTTGTACGAATTTAGTACATGTCACTGGTAATCTTAGACCACCTGTTCTCGTAACCTATTTCAGGGTAACACGAGGATATATAGTATACATTCCTTTCTGTAAAATTCTACTGTCTCATCAAACACTTGCACCAGGTCCCATTCCTTTGTAGTCATCTTTTTTTGTGTTATATCTGTTTAGTCAAATCAGGGTGCCTTTTTTCTGAGAGTCTCTGATGGAATAGTGAACAGTGAATTGATGCAACTCTCATCTTTCAGTTAAAATTATGGGAGTCTATTTTCTAAAAGAGGCTGGCCATGATGTGTTGTTGGCATTATGATTCAAGTGTTGTCCTTGATGGCAACTCACTTAGAGGTTGGTACAGGTGCTCATAGGTTGGTACAGGTAATGGCAACTTAATCAGAGGACAGATCTTAGTACAGCATGGCAAGAAAGTTCATACACGCAGGTTCGTTAAGCCCAAGTCGCGTGTACACGCAGTTTGGCTTCAGCAAAAGCGCGTGTATGTGGAAAAGTACCTTTGGTCCATGGCGGTTAGTCCTTGGAAGTTGTGCCTATGGTTTCGGACCATTGTGTCTCGACGGGCGTGTCGATCCCTAGTTTTGAAGTTGATGGTATTGTGTTACTATGGTTTTGGCTCTTGGTATTGAACAAGGCCTAAGGCTATATAAGGAGAAGATCATTAGGCAAAGATATGTATTGTGTGTCTGACGCAGTGAGAGGATTTGGTATTGCTGGTTATCTGTTCGGGACGTTTTGGCAAGGGTTGGATCTGATAGCGAAGGCATAAGAATCTATTTCTAGATCTGCACGCGGGTTGCCTTTGGTGAAAGCGCGTATACACGCGGTTTTGGTACAGTGAAGTAGCGTATGCATAATAAGATTTGATATTTCAGGTTGCTGCTGATTCTGGTGGTTGTTGTAGAGTTCTGGGCTCTGGTTTGGGTTCTGTGTTCTTGATGACAGGGTTTCAGTGATTCAGTATTGGGTTGTTTAATGAATTATGATGCAAGTATAAGTTGATGATTGTATTGCAGTAATGTTTGTTTTGTACTCTTGGATCCAGTCTGAAAATTGATGAAACGTGGTCCCTGAAGGTTGTAGGGTCAACACCTACGTACTAGTAAATGAATCAGCTAGTACAAGAGCTGAGGGGGTTGTAGCTCCCTTCCAGAAGTAGTTGGAAAACGAGAGAGGGTTGTAGCCCTCTGCAGGTTGTAGCCTGCGTACTGGTAAAGGACTGCACCAGTACATTGTAAAAGAAGTTTCTCATTAAAGAAGAAAGAGACGAATTGCAGCAGGTGGTTTTCACCCACATTGGGTTTCCACCTTATATCATGGTGTTCATGTGTGTGGCTCTTGTGTGATGTTCTGTTCTGTTATACTGCACATGTTTACTGTTAATATACTTAATAATGTTCTGATGCATTTACAGAAGATTAAAGCTAACTGAATTATAAGATCTCTGGGTATACGCTTGTTGCATTAGATACAGTCGCGTGTACACGCGGGTTCACTTAACGAAAGTAGCGTGTATGTTTCTGAGCATTGAAAAAGTTTTATTGATCTGATAATACTGATTCACCCCCCCCCCCCTCTCAGTATTATTTCCAACAATTGGTATCAGAGCAGGTCCTTCAGAGGAAGCTTGATCGCTTGAAGGAAAAGATCCATCAGAATGGCTAATCCAGAAAGAGAGGCACACATCAGGCCACCAGTCTTTGACGGGAACAATTTTACTCACTGGAAGATAAGAACCACTGCATATCTACAGTCTCTTGGAGCAGAAGTTTGGGGAATCGTAGAAGGAGGATACAAATTCCCATCAGCAACTCCTACAGATCCAGCAGAGAAAAAGCAATATGAGCTCAATGCCAAAGCAGTTACTGTCCTATTGAGTACTTTGACTCAATCAGAATTTATGAAGATCATGCATTTCAAATCAGCTAAGGAAATATGGGACAAAATCGTTACAAGCTACGAAGGAGATGATCAGGTAAAAAGAGCAAAGCTTCAAACTCTCAGAATCCAGTATGAAACTCTTAAGATGCGAAGTAATGAAAGCGTAGCTAATTATTTCCTGCGTATGGATGAGATTGTGAATTGTATGAGGGATCTGGGTGAAGAATTTGAGGAAGTTGTCTTAGTTGAAAAGGTTTTGAGATCTCTGTCTACTAAATTTGATTCTAAAGTATCTGCCATAGAAGAAAAGGAGAATGTGCAGAAAATTACCATGTCACAGCTTCACGGGATCTTAACTGCTTTTGAAATGCGACAAGAGGTACCACCAGAGGCCGCATTCGAAGTGTCAGAGGAAGTAGATGAGGTAAATTTTGTCAAGAATCTTGAACGGGGAACTGGACGGTTCAAAGGTAAGCTACCTTTCAAATGTTTTCTATGTGGTAGAGTTGGTCACTATGCTGCTAGATGTCCTCATAACAAAGGAAAGATATCTGAAGAAGATGGTAGAAGCTATTATACCCATATTAAAAGTTCATTCAATGATAGTGAAGATATTAGAAGTCTCATGGCACATGAAAAGAAGAATGCTTCATCCAATAATAGCGAAGATATTAAAAGTTTCATGGCACATGAAAAGAAGAATGCAGAAACTGAAGAAGTTGCCAAATTAAAAGAACAATTGGAGACAGAAACCAGGGTAAGGGAGAAATTGCAGGATATAGCAAAAGGTGAGAGCACAACTATTCATAGACTTGAATCAAAAGTCCTCTCTCTAAAAGAAGATCTTGAAGATCAAGAACATGAAGTGATCAAACTAAAGCGACAAGTGGAAGAAGGGAGAAAAGTTGAAGAAGACCTAAGGAAGCAGTATCTGAAAAAGGAAGAACAACATCAAGTTGAGGTAAATATCTTGAAAGGTAAACTAGAGGAAAAGGATAAGCATTTACGATTTCAAGATAGTTCTAAAGTCTTGGATGATATTCTTAATAGTCAAAGATCTTCTGCTATCAAGACTGGTCTTGTTTTTCATGAATATGTTGAAGGTGAATCTAGTTCACAAGGTGAGGCAAGAAACTCTAATGAGAAATCTGAAATGCTCAAGGAACAACCAAGGAAAGAAATTCCTCAAGGAAGATCCTTTACTCCTAACTATGGACGTGATAGACGATCATTTCCTCCGCTGAAGAATGTTGAATGTTATATATGTCATAATCTTGGACATGTTGCAGCCAGATGTAGAAGTAGAATGGTTCAAGAAAGATCATCGCATCCCAGGTATTTCAGAGGGTATTGCTTTGCCTGCAATGCATATGGACACAAAGCAATTGATTGTGATAGAAGGAACATGAAAAATATAAGGTGTTATACATGCAACAACTATGGGCATAAAGCAAGGGAATGCAGGAGCAGATTTCAAAATTCAAGACAAGAGGACCATACATCATCACAGTTGCAGGAATTGAAGAAGACAGAGACAGAAAGGTGTGGCATAACTCAGTCAGCTGACATAACAGACACAGGGGAATCTGAAAGTGATGAAATTCAGTATTCCATCCTGCATACGCTGATATAATGAAGACAAGTCGCGTATATACGCGAGTTACAGGCTGCAAAGTCGCGTATATGGAGAAAGGGCAGCAGAACAAACCCAGGTTCAGTCATGGTTGGCTCAGGCTCAGGGGGCAGCAGAACAGACTCAGGAAATGGTTCAGTCATGGTTAGCTCACACTCAGGGGGAGCATATACTTCAAATAATTCATTGTTGGCATTATGGATTGCTGATGAAACTAAATGATACATCTTGTTGTTTGATCAAAGGAATAGTATTGCAGGTTGATGATTATGGTACAAATCTGAATGGTTGGTCTTAGATCTTGCATCTGCGCAGGGGGAGCATGGATAGATTGGTACATTTTGGCATATACAAAGGGGGAGCCAAATCAGAATCTTCAGCATGTACTCAGGGGGAGTATGGACAGCAGTATGGACAGTAGAAGGTATACCAAAGAAGAGAATATCTTGGTACGCCCTTTGCCCTTGATGTCAAAGGGGGAGAGTGACTTGGTGTGGTGGTTGCCATCAAGTCCAAAGGGGGAGATTGTTGGCATTATGATTCAAGTGTTGTCCTTGATGGCAACTCACTCAGAGGTTGGTACAGGTGCTCAGAGGTTGGTACAGGTAATGGCAACTTAATCAGAGGACAGATCTTAGTACAGCATGGCAAGAAAGTTCATACACGCAGGTTCGTTAAGCCCAAGTCGCGTGTACACGCAGGTTGGCTTCAGCAAAAGCGCGTGTATGTGGAAAAGTACCTTTGGTCCATGGCGGTTAGTCCTTGGAAGTTGTGCCTATGGTTTCGGACCATTGTGTCTCGACGGGCGTGTCGATCCCTAGTTTTGAAGTTGATGGTATTGTGTTACTATGGTTTTGGCTCTTGGTATTGAACAAGGCCTAAGGCTATATAAGGAGAAGATCATTAGGCAAAGATATGTATTGTGTGTCTGACGCAGTGAGAGGATCTGGTATTGCTGGTTATCTGTTCGGGACGTTTTGGCAAGGGTCGGATCTGATAGCGAAGGCATAAGAATCTATTTCTAGATCTGCACGCGGGTTGCCTTTGGTGAAAGCGCGTATACACGCGGTTTTGGTACAGTGAAGTAGCGTATGCATAATAAGATTTGATATTTCAGGTTGCTGCTGATTCTGGTGGTTGTTGTAGAGTTCTGGGCTCTGGTTTGGGTTCTGTGTTCTTGATGACAGGGTTTCAGTGATTCAGTATTGGGTTGTTTAATGAATTATGATGCAAGTATAAGTTGATGATTGTATTGCAGTAATGTTTGTTTTGTACTCTTGGATCCAGTCTGAAAATTGATGAAACGTGGTCCCTGAAGGTTGTAGGGTCAACACCTACGTACTAGTAAATGAATCAGCTAGTACAAGAGCTGAGGGGGTTGTAGCTCCCTTCCAGAAGTAGTTGGAAAACGAGAGAGGGTTGTAGCCCTCTGCAGGTTGTAGCCTGCGTACTGGTAAAGGACTGCACCAGTACATTGTAAAAGAAGTTTCTCATTAAAGAAGAAAGAGACGAATTGCAGCAGGTGGTTTTCACCCACATTGGGTTTCCACCTTATATCATGGTGTTCATGTGTGTGGCTCTTGTGTGATGTTCTGTTCTGTTATACTGCACATGTTTACTGTTAATATACTTAATAATGTTCTGATGCATTTACAGAAGATTAAAGCTAACTGAATTATAAGATCTCTGGGTATACGCTTGTTTCATTAGATACAGTCGCGTGTACACGCGGGTTCACTTAACGAAAGTAGCGTGTATGTTTCTGAGGATTGAAAAAGTTCTATTGATCTGATAATACTGATTCACCCCCTCCCTCTCAGTATTATTTCCAACAGTGAGAAAGCTATCTTAAGATGATGCAGAGAAATAAACACATTATCGATTACAAGAAAGCTCTAACTTGCATATTGCATCTATTTAACTAAGATTATATATATGTTTCAGTAGCCAATCCCAAAGAGCTATTGTCTATATTTTATGGGGTCGAGAGGCTAACTCTGTTGCATATATACATTCTATACGTTTCTATTCTTTTCAACTTGCATATTTTCTCTTTTTTAATAAAATTTCTATATATGTATTAACTTTTAGTGTTTTTTTCACAAATTGATATTGTCTATGTTTTCGTGTTCACGAGGCTAACCTCGTTGCATATATACGTGCTACATGTAATGTGTTTTATTTTATTTTGATATGTATTTTTTATAGTAATTTGTTGTACTTGTCTGTTGGATATTGAGTGCAAAATCTCTCCTGATTAAATTTGTTATGTTATTGCGTTCTACACTGGTGTCTAAACTAGTTTTCGTCCTAGGTCTTAGGTGCAGAGTAGTGGATTATTTTTCGTAAGGACACAATGGAACAAAAATTGAGGCAATTTCACGTTATGTAATATGGCAAGGGACGACAAGGACAGAACAGAAATGTGGAAGCAAGCATGCATTTTTCTCAATCTTTCCATGCATTCAAAGCTCATGAAACAGTAGCATCCTTTTATTAACTACCACTGCTGTGTCTTTACTTTTCAATTTGCTTAGTGATCAAACCATATTTTTGCATCCCAATCGAACGATGTGAGGATAGCAAGCTATGGCTGCTCAGAATGGAATAAGTTGGCTTAAATAGCCGGCAGGTGCGGCCTCATCCGTGTTGAAGTGCGTGCTTGCAGCAGAAGGATTTAAGAATGATTATTTTCCTGGCAGACACTTTATATGAAAAGGGAATCTTTATATAGTGGAAGGGAATAAGTATGCTATGGAAGATATTTGAGGTGTGGAAGCTTCCTTTACCTAAAATGTGTTGTGATTTATTTACATTTCCTGTTAGACCTGTTTTGGTCTTTCTTGGATCCAAGTTTTGAATCTTGAGAGTACATTCAATGAACATGAACATATACTTAAGGCTCTTTAGAGAATGCTTGCAACATCAAACGATAAATAATTTTATCCTAAATAAATAATCAATAATAAATACCATTATAATACCTTATACTTGAGTACCTTCTCAATTGAGAAAATTATTGTCCAAAATGAATTTTAAATATCTTTGCGTTGTTTAACTATTATAGGTTTTGGAGTTTAATCCGATGAAACAATTTTTTGTCAAATCATGATCTCTTGCTATTCAAAATGTGTTTTTAACTGCATATATAGATTCAGCACCCCTGAAAAAACCCTTGAGGAACTCAGATGGTGGAGAATTCACAACTCAAACTTGTGATTCCAACAAATCTCTATCAAATTCTGGGCAAATTTGACTGGAAAATATGCCCAGAAAAGCTATGCCTTCAAGGTGCATAGTTTAAACAGTATTGTGAATATATCCATGCAGCTGATATATTCACAGGGTTTTGAATCTTGATTACTATCTCAAGAATGGTCTGCGGCCTTTGCCATCTAAGGCACAAATACCGTAGCACTACCGCCTTGTGGTCAGGCCTACTTAACAGGCATCCTTTGGCCATGACAATGCTTCTAGATATATATTACTCTTATCGAGCCAGTACTTTTTCTTAAATTGCACCGGAAACCTTCCTGGAATATAAAGTTCTTTTTGTTGAAGTGGCTTCAAGAAACACACCTCGAGATTGGGCCTAAACTGCACAACAGGGACTTCCTTTGGCTTAGGTGCCAAGGCCGAGAGGTGTCTATTCTGTCAGAGTTGTTCGGGACTTGTTGCTGGCATCATTGCTATTTGATATGCTCTTCTGTGTGGCAGATCCCTGGTGGACGGCTTAGCATTCTGTAAACCTCACCTGTGAATTAGGGCTATGTTAGGTGAAACATAAAATAGTGTTGAAAGAAGGTGATCATTGAGATTATGATCACTTGCAGTTCTGTCATTTAAAATTCATCAATATTACCATTGGTGACATGGAAATTAAGATATATGTCAGGATACGGTGTAGCAGGAACATGAATATTATTCTAATGCATTTAACTCTATGTTGACTGTTAGCATCTCCTATGATTCAAGGTGCAGACTACATCTGTTCAAGGCAGGGACCTAGTAGGAACTTGAAGATAAATCTATATTGACTTGATAGGTTTTTTGCGGGCATCACTTTCTACTTTCTTACCTCATATATTATTGTGAAACATTTGTTCGCAAATTTAAGCCCATCTTTGGGTTCTACAAAAGGGCTTAGTGTTGAAATCCTTTAAAGAATGCATATCCTTCAAGGCAGGGAGGAGTCTGGAATATTTTGTATATATGAGCGCCTCCTAGAAAGCTTCCTACAATGCAGTTGGAAATCATCATTAATATTATTGTTCTCTCAGTTATGACCTGCTCTCAATTGTTAGAATTCACTGAGTTGGTATGTTGGCTCTGAAGTTAACATCTTTATTCTTCATAGTATTATGATTACAAAAAAATCATGTTTCTTGTCGTTACTAAAACAGTGAAAATCATTGATCATTCAGGCACATTATACCACCACTGATTAATTTGACCATGTATGAACTGCTGACAATTCGTGGAGGTGAATATGAGTTAACTATTGGAGGTTCTATTTTTCTGTTTTCATTCATTTTGAAGTTCCAGCAAGTAGTACATTTAACAATTAGCCGACAGCGGTGAATGGTTAGGGTGTGCCCTCTCTTCAGGGCACATAGAGGTGGACATATTGGTATCTATGGCTTATGCTCTCTCTTCAGCTGCTTCGAATGAATTTTTAAGAGAGGTTACTTAGGAGAATACCCTAGTTGATTGGGATTAGATCAGTCTTTTGTAAGTGGCCAGAGCAGGCCTCCCATAAATTGATGAATGTGGGTGTCTAATAAGTAGGGAGTTAGTTTGAATGCAGAGCTTAACCAACTCAGATTCAAAAAAGATAGATAATTTTATTGATGTCCAAAAACAAATGGTTACGATAATTTGAATTTAGAGCTTAACCGACTTAACTTCAAAAAAGATGAGATAATTTTTTTTGATGTCCAACAACAAATGATCACAAAAATAGGTCAATGAGGCTGAAGGGAAAATCAGAAATTTATATCTGTTCTGGTTAGTTTTCAAAATAATAATGCTGATAGTGTTCACAATGCCAATGGAACAATATACGGGTAGGTATTTGCTATGTTACCAGAAATGGGAAACAAGAATGATACAGAAAACATAGTTTGCATATAAGAAATGTATACATCATCTATACACCGTATATAGTCTATACATAATTTTTTTTTTTTTACCAAAAAAATACCTTTTTCTTGGGTATCCACAATATAAATTTAAAAAATCTAAAAAAGATAATCATACTAGAGATGCCCATTGCTTATAATTCATTCCGGGTTGCTATTTTATGTTTTAAGTGGTATGGCTGCATGAATCAATGGATGCTTCTCCAGAAATAAGTGGGACATGTCAAGCCTCCCAATTTCAGGACTGCAAGCCTTATTTGACGAACAATTACGTGGCAAGCAAGCATACTGGAGTCACGGAGATAGTAGAAGGCTAGAAGCTGCCGTGGGTTTGTCCTGTGATGGGGTCAATTGTTTTTATTTTGTCCGATTCTATTCTATTTATTGCCTTTGATTTCGAATTGACAGTGTCCGCTTGCAATTGCTGGGAGGCTTTGATCGCCTTTGAATGTTTCCATTGCAAGCATTTTACAGAAGCTTTGTGTAGCTCCTCTACACGGCATTAACACACTTAAATACAGCCAAGTCTGGATGAGCGCTACCTCACCTACCTTCTTCAATGCCAACTTGCTGCAGTTGGAGGTAACAAGTATAGTCCAACAGATAAGTGGGGTGTTGAGGTTAATCAACAATGCCCTCTGGCATGTTGAATGTTGTTGGTTCACAAAGTGATCCCATGAGAAACAACCTTGTTTCTTGAGAAATGGCCCATATATCATGAAACAGCTTCTGGCCTCCAGAGACAGGAACAACCGTAAAAATGTTATTCTTTTGGGTTATCCCGTTTCTGGGCTATTTTGTGACGGGAACGGGCCCGATTCTGATTTTTGTAACTAGCGATATTTATGCTGATGCAACTGACTTCATCAACAAAGGATGAACTAGAGCTAACATTCTAAAATATCTGTGCAGCAGTCTAAGTGAGTGACTTTTTAACATTTTTCTTTTGAAATTTAGTTAAAAAATGAGAAAATTGTAGTTTTAATTCGTTTAGTTTGAAACTTATGTTCTGTTTCAAGTGTCCGCTTAGGTGTTTTCCTGAATCCATTTCTACTTTAAAAATACATCTCATCAATAATTGTGTAAGTGCATTTAATTTAAAAAGGCCTAAACATTGCCTCGTTAGTCACTTCTTTTGACCGTACCAATATCTGTCATATGATAATACAAAATCATGATAGAATTCACCATCTAAAACCACCCAAAAAAGAGTCATGGAAATGGCGTTGAATGATAAAAGGAGGAAACCAATTAATAAACTAGTATATTGTGCAGATTGGTTCCTACCCTACAGATGGACGAAGGAATTAAAACACGATCACTGTAGGCAAGGTGTTGGGCCGCCAATAAGCTCTTAATTTTCCTGTGTTCATTGTGAAATGTTTACAAGCAAATATTCAAATCTCGAGTTTCTCCTTAAAACTTACTCTTTTGAAAGTAGCAGCAGCTTTTCCTCCAGCGGTAGCAGATCGAAGAAAAGCTTAATGTCTTTGAAGGTGGGTGAAGTGTTCTCCCGAAACTTCAGACATACCAGTGATAACACTGCTTTTCAAAAAGTTTCATCTACATCATGTTAATGGCTGTGGAAATATACATTCTAATATTATTTCCAAAGCCTTGTGATCATCTGAATGAACTGAAAAGCCTTGGAAAATCAGTTAGAAATGAGCTGAGACAATTGAGACGAAGCCATTATGGGGCAAGATATGGAGAACTTATTGTGAGCAGTCATAACTTAGTAGTAAGAAATGGCCATTCTTTGAGAGGAAAAAATAAGAAACTCCGTTCTATGCTGTTAATGTCTTCGTTATTCGGCTTTTGATTGCATCATACAATTGCCTTGCTCTAGCAAGCGTGCTCTCTCTTCGAAGGGAAAATCACAACCTTTCATGATGTAGCCAGTCTAAGAAAGAGGGGCATTTAACAATGTTAAATTCAATTTTAATTAAGCTGTTACGTAAATATTCCATCAAAATCACCTAATAGAAACATGTCAACATGTCATGTCTTCAAAGAATCAGTCCTTAATTGGCGGCCAAACATGCCGTGATTCTTATCATTGGATTAGGATCTCAGTTGTGTTCATGTATCATGTATTTATCGAACAAATATTCAATGTTTTCACTGCTAGAAACATGTCATGTCTTCAGAGAATCAGACCTTAATTGGGGGCCAAACATGCCACCATTAAGGTCAAACTTTTCTCCACTCGATTAAATGATGCCCTTGCAATTATAGTTTCGTTCCACGCTAGTCTCTAGACAATTGAACAAATTTTATTTGATTGACAGGATAGAGATGCAAAACATCGAATTTTTTATCTCACCTCTGATCTCAAATCTCGAGTATTGACACAATTTTTCTCTTTAGTTGTGGTATTTCATTTTGAAAATACATATAAAGTATGCTCAATTACAAGACGTCATTAATGCATTTTCTAGTTTGATTTTAATTTGTGTATTCGTTTTATGAACACTATTGCATTATTTGAATACTTTTCTAGACGACTTCAATTTCCATGTGCTGAAATTTTAGGATGGTATGCATACTTTTTAAATATATATTCTGACTACAGGTCATGGTTACTAAGGTCTTAAAAATTAAGAGACCTTCTGTCTTAAAAAATAAGAGACCCTCATTACAGAACTTGGAGCTGAATCAATGTAAGAAGGATGCAGCCAGTATGATACGATACCTTCAAATTGACAATCAGCTGTTGCTTCAAAGGAAAATCTGAATGTGCCCTAACTTCAAGGAAGCGAACACAAAGGAATGTCATCTGTAAAGGAAAGGTTGGGATCAAACAGGTCAATAGCTCTTGGGTACATGGGACTAGAAAGGGATTATGAATACACAGCAAACAAATGCCACTCTGAAATGAGCCATAATGTGGGTATTGATTCTTACGTCAGCCACCTCTAGAACACAAAATGTTCATGCTTACTTAGAGAAAATGAAGCCAACTGTCCATCTCAAGTCCTAAACCGTCCACTGGGCAATTGAGGACGGGATGCAGTATGCAAGTGGCTGCAAGAGGAGGCTCTACAAGGTAAATTTTGGGCATCCATATCATTCAGAGAACATCAACGAACAGTATTGGACTCTTTAGTTAAAGTTTTACATTTTTATACTGGCAAAGAAATGTGACAGGCAGTTAAAACTTCATCTACTTAAGACTCTTTGAACACTCCCTTTCAATGATTAAATCTGTTTCCAAGTGGGTGCGAAGCTGGCAGGCAGCTACTTCAGTACATACCCATTAGCAGCCATCCTTATAGTTATAGCTTGCAAGAAGTTGGATTTTTTGCAGCCTTAAAGATATGGATAATGAGTGGCATTTTAATGGTTAAGAATGTGTTTCCTCTTAGAAGGTTATATGTCTAAATCTAGAGAGAATGTGTTTCCTCTTAGAAGGTTACATGTCTAAATCTAGAGAGGAAGGTTACATGTCTAAATCTAGAGATGTACACTATGTACACTTTCATAGATTGTAGTGGTCAAATAGCTGTGAGGAGGAGGGGAAGAAGGTTCTTTGTATAGATTGTAGTGGTCAAATAGCTGTGAGGAAGAGGGGAAGAAGGTTCTTTGCCATACAAACAAGGGACCTCATATATCAGTTTCGTGTCTGCCTTGATAATCAACTTTAAAAATTAGATTATTGTTAATATGATAAGTTGTTACAACGGAAAACAGTTATGAGTAGCTAGTAAGTCTACCATGTGTGCATTTATTGAATCTGTGTTACTCTTCTCTATTTTTTCGAAATCAGCTTAACAGTCTCAAATGCATGCTTCCCATTGTGATATTCTATCTTCTTCAGATGTAGTTTCTATGTATCTTGTACCTTTTGTAGGTAGTTGGAGTGGCATTAACTGTCAAATGGAATCTTTCCGAGTCTGGTTGCTTGTCTAAGAAGTTCAGCACTCAATTGGGGATTTCACGGGAGGATATGCTCCCGATTTTAATAAGCAATGAAATTTTACTGAATAAAACAATCCACTTGAAATTCTTTTATGAACACGAATATTCCACCAGACCAAAGTGTGCTGTAGAAGTTCCATTTGAGTTGGGGTGAAGCAAATCATCCGACCTGTGCTGGCTCCGTATTTGATGGTGCGCGTTCTCCAATATTCTGTGGCTGTTGCTCACCATCTGATGCCCATCGACAGTGTAGGTTTCATAATTCTGTTCCGTTGGGGCTTCTAAGTTGGTTTGTGAAGAAAATTCTCAGTTGAAAGAGAACCAATAAAAGTTTGCAGTAGCTGTGTTTTCCTTTCAGTCGACATCACTTGGCAAGAACGTTTTCAGAATCTTTTCTCCTTATACATATTTGCATGTTTTTAAAAATGTTAGAAAAAAATTGAGGGCACTTCGAAGAAGAAAATATTAGAAAAAAATCGAGGGCACTTTGAAGAAGAAAATACCTATGTTCTTTGAGTTTGAAGAGTAGTATGGAGTGAAGCATCACCTCTGGTATCCATGCTAATACTGATTTTCCAAACATGTAATTAGAGGGGGACCGAAATCTTCATAGGATGCTTGTCAAAAAGGATCATATGATACTGGAAATTTCCAGCACATCACCGAATACAATGAGAAAATGTACTATAGAAATTACACAATCCGGTTAAGGTACGGTAGATTTTTGAGGGATTTTTGTCTAAATTTGGTTAGAAGTTAGGAAAATTATAATTTTATATTATTGAATCATAACCCAATTGAGGAAAATTATAATTTTATATTATTGAATATGTATAATTCAGTATAATTATTTTGGAGGTTTTCAAAATGTTGAATTCATTTTTATACTCAATAATATATTTTAAAGAATAAAACATTACTACTTAATTAAAAAGAAAACTAAAAAATTACCTTATTGAACCACACTTTTTAGTTTAAACTTCTCTCACTATGACAATTTAGTTCGTGGAAATCCATAAATACTTGAGTATGCCCTCTCAAGAAAAGAATTAGATACATGATAATTTGTGCTCATTTTGGCATAATGTTTAAGATTGTAACTATGCAGTTTATACAAAGAGTGTATGTATGGAGTTTGCATTGATGGATTGGATTGTGCATTATTTCTAATTTTTACTATTTCCCCATTGGAAACTCTTGCCACTTGTGATGGCGTAGAGTGGTGTTGCGACCACTAAAAATGAGGCTATGAATTTCTTTAGGTATTGTGTCGCCCCCAACAAAACTTCTAATCTTAGAAACATTAATAGACACCTACCATTTCATGATGGCCTCCAATCTGGCAAGATCTATCTTCAACTTTCTTCCACCTATCACATATCTCGAATATACCAAAGTCTAATGTGCAAATTCACACTTCTTGAGATTTGCAAGCAGTTGGTGCTTCTTTAATGTCTCCAATGTCAAATGTGATATGTGCTCCTTCCATGTAGCTCTGTATACTAGTATATCATCCAAATAGACAATAACATATAAAATGGCGCAATATAGCATTCATTAACATCATAAATACAATTGGTGCATTCCATAGGCCAAATGGCTTGACTAACCACTTATACAAATCTTTCTTGGTTTAAAGATGATCTTCCAGGTTTCTTCTTCTCTAACTCGAAACTAGTGATATCCATACTTGAAGATATCTTGACCATTTGACATAACTCTTAAGAGACTAGGTTTGAGTTAGAGAAGACGATACCTAGAAAACTATCTTCAAAACTAAGCAAGGTTTGTATGAGTAGTTAGTCATGCCATTCAACCTATGCCATGCACCAACTATATTAATGAGGTTAATGAATGATATACAACACCCTTTTATAGATTCATTTGTTATTGTGTATTTGGATGATATACTAGTATATAATGCTACATGGGAGGAACACATATCACATTTGGCACAAATGTTAGAGACATTAAAGATGCACCAACTATTAGCAAATCTCAAGAGGTGTTAGTTTGCAGATTAGTCTCTGGTATATTTGGGGTATGTGATAGGTTGAGGAGAGTTGAAGATAGATCCTTCCAAGATGGAGGCCATCATGAAATGGTCGGTGCCTACTAATGTTTTTTAAGTTAGAAGTTTTGTTGGGACGAAATAGTACTTGAGGAAATTCATAGCCTCATTTTCAATGATAGCAACACCATTCCATGCCATAACAAGTAGCAAAATATTCTAGTGGGAAGGGATCCTAGAAGATGTGATATCTGTAAATTTCTAGGAGTATTTTGTGGACCTCATGGTCCTCCAACCTAAATCTTCTTTGGGGGGATACCCTCTTATCCTTGGATGATCATTACTAGTCATTGCAAATGTGTATATTGGATGTGGGTTCGGGATTATGAAAATCTCCCATGGCACTTCCATCAAACAATTGAATTTTATATCTACTTTCTAAACCCAATTTGGATTATGAAGCACCTCTAAACCCAATTTGGATTATGAAGCACCTCTTAGGTAGATGGGGAAGATAGTGATAAAGAGGAAGTAGCTCATCAAGTACTTACCATAGATCAATATATTGTTGTTAGATATACAACAGAGGATGGTGAAATCAATGATTTCATTACCTCTTCGTCTACAAATGCACATACCCTTGAGCATATTATTCAACCTAAGGTATAAGGCTCTCTAGCTTCGATTAGTGCTTCATTACTCGATTATGAGTCTGTTGGTGTGCAAAGGATAGACCTAGGCTCAGAATGAATTTGCCAACAAAGCCCCTTAGACACTGGCTCTTTTGGCAACACATGCAAGTAGGTGAGGTTTCACCCAAGGCATTTATGGGGGATTGTAGAACTGAGGAAATTCTGTAGTGATGAAGAAGATGAGAATTTTACACAATCATTAACATATTCATTCTATAATTACATGCTAGCGTTTAGGATGGGAATTAAGGTAAACCCATTTTTTGTGCTCACCAATCTATACTAATTCTCATTACAATGCAAGGCTCAAAACATACATATAGATATAAAGTAAAAGTACAATACATCAGTTCCTTCCCGATTTAGCCTATTTATAGTTTCACAGTATAGGCACAAGCTGATCAAAAACCCCTTTTTACTATGGGTGATGAACATTGCCATGAACAAAAAGTCAAAATAAGTCTAACTTTCTTTATTCTCAGTATTCCTGTGCATTGCCCTGTAGCTAACCTTCCTACATGGTACCCTTCTGTGCGGTGCTCCTCTGCACATATCCCAAAAGTTGTACCCAAATTATTGCTCCAACAACCCCCCAACACTCAACTGAAAATGTCCTTGAGCCACTCAGTCTTTTTGTTGGTCTACTAAGGGCACCTTTTCCTTTGCCATCACAATGAATGTCTTCAACGTCTACTTCACAGTAGCGACCTTTGTCTTTACCTCTTCCACTTTCCCTAGGATATGTTATGACAATTCAACTATCAATGGGGTCTTTATCTTTTTTGCATTGCCCTAAACTGCTTGCTTAACAATCTGATGCATAGTTTCGATCTCATTTGTGACCTTAA
This sequence comes from Pinus tabuliformis, assembly GCA_031772625.1. Taxonomy (NCBI): domain Eukaryota; kingdom Viridiplantae; phylum Streptophyta; class Pinopsida; order Pinales; family Pinaceae; genus Pinus; species Pinus tabuliformis. Next base: position 1,097,985,174 of record CM062809.1, read on the forward strand.
ATGCTTCGTCCTACAAGGTCTCCATCTTTTGTGATAGTTGCTGCTGCTTAGCTCTCATCTGATTTATTTGCTTGTCCAATTGTGCTCTTGCCATCATAACATCTCAACGCTCAATCATAGGTAATGTGCTTAGGTTACCCTAGAGCTTTTGGGCCTTTTCCCGTGCCGTTTGGATGTTCTATGCCATTTACTTCAACTCTTCACTCTCTAGCAGTGTTGTCCAAATCCTGTTGCACTCCTCGTCTAATCCTTTCATCTACTTAAAGGTTATTGTTGTTGCTTTCTATTTTTCCTTGCGTTCCCTTTCCTCTACTAGAGTTCTTGGCTTCATTTGCATCTCTGACGGGTAATTTAATTGCTTAAATTCTGTTCATTAAATTATCGATCGAGAGTTTGTAAACTGATGAGGTGTTGGCAAAATATATGTAGAAATAAGCTTAATTGGTCTGAAATCAAAAGTAACTACAACAATCTACTAAAAACACACTTCTTAGGAACTCTATTAAACATAAATTCACAACTTGCATGACCATAAATGGAAGAATCAATAATAAAATTAAACTTTCATTTCATTGATCAATATTATATAAGTGTCTAGTAGGCTCAATGGTTCATGTAGCAGCGAACACATTCAACACACGACTAAAATAAGTACACATAAGTCATATGTACGAGCCCTGTGTCCTTTCGACGACTTATTGAGTCCTTGGTTTAGCACTCCTCACGCAAAGGCCTTGAAAATCACACCACACAAGTGCACAAAAATCTGGAAATTGTAGGAATTAAACAACTGGACCTATGAATGGAATAGATAAAACAAGAACTGAAAGTTACAAGAATGTAAGATGCAAATATTTAAATATGAGATACATATGCATGAAATAAATTTAATAACATCAACACTACCTAACTTTGCAAGTGCATCCCAAGACAGGGGGCCTTCTTGGCTGGGAGCACTGCATAAATACATAATTAATTCACAATATAGTTAGTAATAGGAAATTGTCATTAACCAAAAATTACAGAGTACAAGTTTGAACAATCATCTAGAATGTTGTTGCTAAATAAAATCAATACTATCATCCTTTCTAACAACCCTTGAACCTAGTTTTTTCTCAGGAATTTATACATAAAAGATGGGCCGGTGGGTGAGAGGGTAGGGGTTTGGGACCGTTTTTCCCAAAAAAGGCATCTCAAATCATAATAGATTTTACAAAAGATTGATTTGTTGGTATCCTCAGTTATAGATCTACTAACAAAATAATGATTTGATATGGAATTATCTTGAAATAGCTTGATATGATGTACTATGTTAGCTTTTATCTAGAGATAGCTTTGATCTGATGTGCTTTGGTAATTGGTTGTTCAGTTTGGCATAGTTGGACAATGGTCACAATTGGAAATTTCCATCTAAATGAACCATGAATATCTCTCTATTCATGCATGTTTTGAGGAAATTCTCGAGAGAAATGTGAATGGGGATGTTTTGAACAAAACCCATTTTTTAGTTTTTCTAGATTCTTCTCCATTTGTCCATAAATCACACCCAAATTTGATGAATCCAATATGCCTAACATGAGCTATGCAAACTGTTAATCTACGCTGGAGGCTTTTAGAACTAACCTAGGTGCAATGTGAATGATATTAAATAATATTTATAATACTAGGGATAACTCCCATGGCATTATTTGCGATGATTTAGTGGAGAAATATCTCAACTAACAAATGCACCATCGACAATCAACTACAAGACGTTCCGGTAATTGAAAACATGTACAAACTTGTGTAACTACTAGAATGGTGTGTCTACTAGTTGTTTTACCTGACTTCTGGTAACTCGACTGCTTTCAACTGGATCAACATTGTATGTGCACTTCCGGTAACTTGGCTACTCTCAACTAGATCTACATAGCATGTACACTTCTGCTAACTCGAACATTCTGCATTCCCAGTAGTTGGATTGTCTTGTGCTTTTGCTAATTAATAATGGGAACCAACCTAGAAAAACCATCGTCAGTAATAAATCAAACATTATCCTCTTTAATCTATTAGAAATAAATAAAAATGACAATAATTAAGTACTTCAACATTCTTGGATGTATTATGACACATTCATGGAGAAACAAGATAAGAAAGGAAATGGATAGGTAATGGATGATCAAAGAAGTATGATAACATAATTGAAAATGGGTGCTTGGAATTATGAAAAAGGTGACAATTTGGCGACTCATCATCTTCCCCATGCTTCCACTTTTACATGTCCTTATGCAAACATGGCAAATGCAACCAATAGATTCATGGAACTTTCTTTTATCATTCGTACTTCCTTCCATCCAAACATTATAGTAATTGAAACAATTTGATGAATTGGGTTTAACAATTGTGTCCTTTCTTTTAAGAAGATTATTTACCTTTCATACCTCTGGTATTTTGGAATATGTACTGAAAATGATTAAGATGATGTTGCTGGATGATCACTGTATAATGTTGCTAATTAATAAAGGTTAACCATGCAGAACTGAATGTTAAATTTTGAAGCTGGCTATGTAGTGCTAATCACTATTGCGACACTGTAGTGGCGGATCTAGATATTGTTGACTATTGAAAAATGAATGAAAGAGTACTACTAAACTGTTGTAAGAATAATTTTTACCATATCAGAGTTTGTGGCAGTAGTCTCCCCGCCATCAAAATTTCTACAAAACATCTCATGAACAGTCCAAGTCAGTAAGTCATCACCTCAATAACCTCATTATAGATAAAAGTGACTTGAATGCCATGGTATTAAAAAGGATGAAATGGGGATATGAGATAGGGCAAAAAGAATGATAAAAATATACATTTCCAGGATGAACCAATTATTTTTTCTTTATCTATCAAATCCTTACCATTATCCAAGTATATAACAAAAGCCTCATTGTATGAGGAAAATAAATCACCCACACTAAGGGTCCCACTTCCATGAAAACCTCTTTACTTTATAAAAGATAGAACTTCAAAGCACAATACTTGAAGGATCTTAAAGCCATTATTTGAAAGCTTGAAATATGCGGTTTATTTTCCTAGCTTTAAATTTATGACAATTGTTTCATAATGTGACCAAGGGACTTAACTTGGAGTGAATAATGTTTGCCAATGTGTATTCCCCATATCTCTTACCTAGCATAGCCCTGCTGCCAACAGACTTATTTAGTGCCCTGATGGGTTTTCCTTGGCCCCAAACAAGCATAGCCCCGTTGCCAACAGGCTTGTTCAGTTCCTCACAAGTTTACTTGTACTTCCCAAAACTTCCTTTTATTATTCTTTTTCTTATGTGAAGAATATATATATATATATATATATATATATATATATATATATATATATATATATCATTTAAGAGATTTGAAATAATGTATACTACTCATTGGAAGCTTTTAGAGTCTAAGGAAGTCGGATGGTACAAGAGTATTTTATATTTGTTGAACACATAACTCATTATTCAAGTTTAACCCATGTGTAACACTATTCATAACAATCTTAAATCTTAGCTATTCAATGTGTAGTGAAATGAAGCATCTTAGATAATAACTAAAATACCCCTGTAGTCGATCATGCTAGAGTTCTTGCAAAACCCTATTTAGGTTCTACATGAATGGTCCACCATATGAGGTTTTTCAACAATACCCCTTAGAAGAACTTGGAAAGATTTATTGAATAACATATTTGGAGAGAAATTAGACTTATATGATTTACTCATTTGATAGTAACATTGTTTCTTGTTACAAACCCTAAATTCCCCACATCATTTTAAACTTGTAGACAAGAAGTACCAAACATGATAGTGACAAACTTCCCCCCAACTAACTTAGTGGATAATCTTGGCCAACTAACATGGAGAAGGATCAACCAATTAATAATCATAGTCACTTTACAAAATAATGAGGAATTAAAAGTGAATCGTACTTGACAAGACTTACTACATGAGTGTTTGATGTTGACCCAAACAACAATCAATAGTGGTCAATCCAAAGCTGCAACATATCATATCCAAAAGAAGTTGTAGCAACTATGCCTTTGGATGTAGCAATTGAATCTTAAGGAGTTGCAACTTCAAAAATAATTGATAACTATATGTTGAAATTATAGGACCCTGCAACAATTTTATTTTTTTATATTATCCTACCCTAATTTACTTCAAGAAAGGTGTTAGCACTACATAGTTTTCTAAAGGTTGAAAGGAGAAAACTCAGAGGTAACCACATACCTCTTTTGGTTGATAGACTGGTCTTCTTTAACTTGAGGGGGCTCCCTCACTGAGCAAAGTTAGAGATAAAACTTTTGAATATGATCTTTGACAGAGACCAATTCTGAAAATGTTTAATTTTTGGTATGGGGGTGGTAGAGGATTCTAGGAAAAACTAGTGATGTGATCATGACCTCCCTGGTCCAACATGCTGATGTATTTTCCAACTAGTTTCATGTACAGAGGCTCGATTAGTACAACTTCGGAATGAACAACAAATTGTAGTATAGTGAAGATGGGGGTATCAAGACATTCATCAAAAATAGCAAAATAAATGACATTTCATTACTGCAACTTAGATAAATGACTATCAAGAAGAAAATACAAAACTTTCAAAGGTATACATATTCCATTTGCAAACTGAAATATTTGGTACAACTAGACATGAGCATATGAAATGAATTCAAGTGCAACTATTCCATACACCTTCAAATCAGTTTAAGAAGATAACACAACATGATACCATATAAACTAAGAAATTTTTTTTTTCCGAAACATTCATACCATAAGTATCTCTGCAATTCAACTGGAATCTCTTCAACATTCAAGAAAATGCATTAATATAGATCATAAGAATAAACTGCAATAGTTTTCCTGACAATAGTGAAACTGATGAAGCTCGGTATTGCAACAAGAATGTTGCAGCTTCCAAGGGTACCAAATTTAATTATCAACCCGGGTTCATACAAACTTAAGAGGTATCGACACTATATGTGCAACATACAACTCATTCTTCCTTTGTTGTCATGATGTAATGGAGTGCATTTACTGAAATCAAATCCTAAACTAATTGCAGAAAATGCAATGCTCGAATTGGAAACCTTAACTATTGCAAAAAAGAAAGTACAATGAAAGAAACCTATTCTAATTGCATAAAGTAAAGATCATGAACTAAATGTCAACCATTAAATTTCAAAGAGTTTATATCCATTAATAGAGTTCATTGGATGTGGCAATCAAGAAAATCATCATTGTACTATACAATTCATAAATTTGTCCATTAACCCAAATCACTGAAATGTTTTGCATAGGTAAAGAGGCAAGTCCTAAGTGGTCTTTAGTATTCCCTAATCATTGATTTAGAGCCTGGGGTCTTTATTCAACCCTAAGGGACAGTAACCAAGCTTCTTGAGTGAATCTGGGCAAGTTTATGCATGTTGGAAGGCTACTACAGGGTTTCCTATAGACTACAAGAAATAACATATTTTCTATAGGGAGTTATAATTCACCGAATTACCAACCAAATAAAATCAAAATTGGATGGGACATACATTTTTATTGACTAAGATGTCTTATGTCTCCATTCCAAATGGAATTACTCAAAAACACCTCTGTTAACCCATGCTAAAAAATGGCAGAAAATTACTAGTTTAAAATCTAGAAATTCGAGAACTAGTGAGCTAGTAAATCTATCAAATGCATAACGTAATCAAGTGAAAATGAAATTGGGTAATTTTTGTTATTAACTAGAATGTTTTTTTGATATAATACAAGTGGAATCAACTCTATTGAAGCTCGTTAGCATGCTCTAAACAATAATAAAATGTTACTATTATTTGTCGCAAAAGACTTCAAAAAATCTAGATTTGGGAATAAGCAAACTAATCCAAGTAAATCAATGATTACTACGAGTTTCCAGAGTTGTTCCAAGGATGAAATGATGCTTGTGATCCTGCAAAAGAACTTACTTCAACCATTTAACCCAATCCTACAACAAGAAATCATTAACATTAAATGAAGAAATAGAAAAAAGACAAGAACAAGAGATGCATGTGAATAAGAAGTGAAAGGAAGAAAGTAAATGATACAAAATGGCTTTGAGGCTTCTGGGATGGCCAATCCCAAGTAAACTCAGAGTCCTATGAAGAATACCAAGGTTTAGAATCTGAACATGACACCGATCTTTATTATTTCCATCAATACAATTATATCCCTGTAGGAATTTACAGGGTAAGTTCCTCAGACAGAACACCAAAGGACACTGCTCACAACCAGATCACAGATCAATACACCAGTATTTTTGACGTGGTTAAAACCCTCAAAGAGGGAAACAGTCCACGGCCTGAGCCAACGCGGCCACTTCAGGCAATTTATTAATAAAAGAATGAAAATTTACATATGCTTCTCTCATAGACGGATTACCCTACAAATGACCCTCCATGCTCTTTAAATAGAGATCATGGACCAATCGGGTGTTAAGCCACGGATCAAGTGTTGGTAATACCGCGGAGAGAATGAACCGTCGGATCACTACATATCGTGACCGTTGGATTGTAAGTTACAAAAATGTACATAGTAAAGAAACACACTTTACCTAACTCTATACTAGACCAAGTTATACTTAACTATTTCCTATGTGTCGGAATATCCTAACATCCCCCCTTAAGAACAAATTGGGATAGGATTGAAGGATTTACAAATATGACACAATAGGAGAAGGAAGGAGGCACTAGAGCCTATCCCCTCTTAGTAACAACTTCCTGAACTCCAACCATAAATCGAATTTTAGTGAACTTCGCCTATGTGAGAGCCTTTGTAAAGATGTCTGCAACTTGATCATCTGTTGAACAATATTGCACTTCAAGAACATGGTCGTGAATGAGCTTTCTGATGAAGTGCATGTGCAGTTCAATGTGTTTGCTGCACTGATGTTGGACTGGATCTTTGCATAGTTGAATGGCACTTTGATTATCACACCAAAGTGTAGTCGGATGCTGCCGCTGAAAGCCAAACTCTAACAGGATCTGACGAAGCCACAAGGCTTCCTTACTAGCTTCTACGCACCACGATACTCTGCTTCTGCTAAAGAAAGAGAAATGGCACCTTGTTTCTTGCAAGCCCATGTAATAGGTCCTGAACCAAGAGTGAACACATAACCGGCAATAGACTTCCGATCATCAGGGTCACCAGCCCAATCAGAATCAGTGAAACCAACCAATAGAGGAGATGCTTTGGCACTGTAATGAATCCTAAACTGAACTGTACCTCGAACATAACGAAGTATTCTTTTAACTGCTTTCCAATGACTTTCATGTGGGTGTTGCATAAACCAAGCAACAAGGCCAACAACAAAGGAAAGGTCAGGACGAGTATGGGTTAGATACAAAAGCTTTCCTACAAGTTGACGGTATAAGGTAGCATCAACTTTAGGAGAAGTACAAGTGACTGAAAGTTTGACTCCAGAATGAAAGGGAGAAGGGGCTGGCTTACAGTCTTCCATGTGAAAATGACGTAGAATATCACAGACATACTTGGACTGGGAAATGGAAATACCCTCCTTGGATTGCAAGACTTGAAGACCGAGAAAATAATGTAAGTGTCCTAAGTCTGTCATTTCAAATTTCCTTTTAAGGCTAGACTTCACATGGTTTATAAGGTTGGGATCACTACCAGTGAGGATAAGATCATCAACATAAAGAACAAGAATGATAAGAGACTTGCCCACTTTCTTGGTGTAGACAGTATTGTCAGAATGACACCTAGAAAAGCCAGATTCTAAAAGAAAGATATCCATTTTGGCATACCAAGCTCGAGGAGCTTGCTTGAGACCATAAAGGGATTTCTTAAGTCGACATACAAGGCTGGAGTCTATTTGTATGAAGCCAATAGGTTGTTCCATATAGATTTCTTCATGCAAGTCCCCATGCAAGAAGGCAGATTTAACATCCATCTGATGGACTTCCCATTTGAAAGAGGCAGCAAGGGAAAGAACAAGGCGGATAGAGTTCATTTTGGCAACAGGGGAGAAGGTTTCAGTGTAGTCAATGCCTTCAACTTGTGAAAAACCCTTAGCAACAAGACGAGCTTTATGTTTATCAACTTTCCCATCTGGTCCATACTTGGTTCTGTAAACCCATTTTCATTTAACAAGTTTTCGTCCCTTTGGTAGAGGAACAAGATCCCATGTATCATTTGCCAATAATGAATGATATTCTTCATTCATAGCTGCTTCCCAATCTGGATGGCCTGAAGCTTTTGCAAAGGTGTCAGGATCATAATTCACTGGAGCTTGAGCCAGTAAAGAAGAGGCTCTATCAAACTGAGAACGTGTACGTCGCTGATTTGTAGGATCACCGGCAAGATCACCTGCTGCATCCCGAGTAGCACGGACCCATTTTGGACGCTGAGGAGCTGAAGGAGGATCTTGAGAAGGCGGGGGAGGATTGTCATCCTCACTTTCATCATCTGAAGAAGAAATATTTTCAAAAGTAGAAGAGATAGGGAGAGGTGGCACATCCACCGAACTAGGCTCGCAGGCCGATATATTTTCAGCAAACTTTACATCTCTTCTAATGATAACATTTTTGGACTTAAGTGGAATAAGTCTATATCCTTTGACATCTTCAGAATATCCAACAAAAATACATTTTCACTCTTAGGTTCTAAAGCTTTATTCTTTTCATCTGGAATATGGGCCCATGCTTCACTTCCAAAAACACGAAAGTGACTTACATCTCGTTTAATTGAGCTCCATGCTTCTTCTGGAGTGATATTCTTTGAAACCTTAGTAGGAGTGCGATTTATTATGTAATTTGCACAGTTAATTGCTTCTGCCCAAAAACTAAGACCAAGTCCTTTAGATTGCAACATACAATTAGCCATTTCCTTTAAGGTACGATTCTTCCTTTTAGCTACACCATTTTGTTGTGGAGTATATGGAACAATATGTTGCATTTGAATTCCATTTTCAGTGCAAAAGTTGATGAATTTGTTGTTAACATATTCTCCGCCATTATCAGATCTTAGCTTAAGAATTTGATGTCCAGATTGTTTTTCAACAAAGGCCTTGAAGGCCAAAAATGTGTTAAATACTTCACTCTTGAGTTTTAAGAAGTATACCCAAGTGCGTCTGGAGAAATCATCAATGAAAGTTAAGAAATACTTGCAGCCAGAGAATGAAACAACTGGAAGTGGACCACATAAATCACTATGCACAAGCTGTAAAGGGGCTGAGGCATGCCAAGAGGCACGTTTTTCAAAACTGTCTCGATGATGTTTTCCGAGTACACATCTGGAACAAATACCATCTCTGCAAGATACCATTGGAAGACCTGTCACCATATTTTCTTTACATAGATGCTGAAGGGAGCGATAGTTTAAGTGACCAAATCGCTCATGCCAAAGTTTGCTCACTTCATCGTTATGAGCAACAAATACCGAGGGTAGATTTGATGACCCAAAGTTGTGAAACTTATACAACCTTGTAGAATCATCAGCAATGCTAGTAGCTAAAATCTGTCTAGGATCTCTTAGGTCCTTAATTAAAACATCGTGAGGTGAAAATTCAATGATTTTACCTTCACCTGAATGATTTATCTGATATACAGATAGAAGGTTGCAGGATAAGGTTGGAACACATAATACATCATTAAATTGACCATTGTCTAGATGAATAGTTCTAGTCCCTACAACATTAAGAGATCTATCATCACCAACATATATATTTTTGGTGTTACAATCATTTAAAGAAGAAAACATGGCTTTGTTTTTGGCCATGTGATAAGAAGCTCCAGAATCAATGAGCCACTCATGAGAATGAGAAGAAGAAGATACATTTAGTGCATAACCAGACCGAGATGATTGACAACCACATGCAGAAAGTGCCATTCCTGAAGATGAAGTTGAAGTTGAAGAGTGCTCCAAATGGATGTTATGCTTCTTCATTGCTGCTTCCAAGGCTTCCATCTTCTTAAATAATTTGGATTCTAAGTGGCCATCTCGATTACAAAAGTTGCAATGTCTATCAGTCTTCTTCCCTTTGTTTCTATTTGTCTTATCATTTTGCTGAAATGATTTTTCATTTTGAGGCTGAGATTGCTTAGGACCCTTGTTTGGTTTAGGACTATTCTTTTTTAGGATACGACTTCTTAGGATTCTTTGAATTTGGTTGCTGCTGGGCGGCTAACGCTTTCTTAGAAGAGTTTCCAAGATTAAGAAGACCAAGGTGTAAGAGTTTTTCTTGTTCTCTTATTAAAGAATCAGAAAAGGAGTCAAAGGAAGGGGACTTGTAGTCTTGTCCTTGAGAAATGAAAGCTTCTCTTGTAGAATGGAAGGTGGAAACAAACATAGAGTAGGCTAGTCCCAACTTAGTAAGGATGGAATAGATAAGGTTACTATCTTGTTTCTTAACCTTAACACCTTCCAAGAGATATCTAAGGGTCTTGAACTTGGACAAGAAATCTTCAATGCAAGAAAAATTATTGGGGTCCAATGTAAGCAACTCATTTTCAAGTTGATGGGCTCTAAGTTCATTTTTAATTCCAAAAACTTTATTGATTTGTTTCATTGCTTCATCAGGAGTATCAAGTTCTGCAATATGGAATCTAAGATCTGGAGAAATAGACATCCCTATCAATCCACGTGCTTGATCTTGCCTATTTTCCCATTTAGCAGCCTTATCTTCATCTTTCGGTTTGGTTTCTTGGCCTGAGGCTATTCTGTAGAGACCTTTACTTCTAAGTAAATCCTCAATGTAGGACAACCATTGGAAGTAGTTGGTGCTGTCAAGAATAACTTGGTATTGACTTTCCATTTTAACGGAAACTGAAGCTAAAGATGCTGAAACTAAGTGTTCCAATGGATAGATCTCGAAAAATTAGGCTGGTTAAAAAAAAAGCGGTTCTGAAAACGGCTTCCGGATGAAGAAGTTATGGCTTTTTGAAAAAAAGTTGTTGAAGATGCCGACGAAGTGCGGGAATGTGCGGAAATGAAAAAAAAACGCCCCCACAAAAAGGAGATTTGAACTCAAGACCTCTACTCTCATAAATTAGATTTGAACCAAGTGAGCTATACAAAAAATTTGAGAGAGAGAGAGAGAGAGAAAGAGAGAAGGGGCGGGGGGGTGGGGGGGAGGGGTTGAAGCTTTGGGTTGCGTGCTTGCTTTGAGAAAGCTCTTTTTCTCTACAAAACAAAAAACACAAAACCCAACACGGAAAAACGAACCTTGCGGCTCTAAGTTAGCTTTAACCGGAAACTAAATATTTTTCTCAATGTTTCTGATTTTCCGAGATCACACTAAGGCGCAGCGGAAAAGAGCATACGCATGAGAAAAATCCTTCCTTTCTGTTTCTGATTTGCCCAGATCGCACAGAGTCGTGGGCAAAGAGCATACGCAGAAATGAAAGGTTCAGATCCGGTAATAAAAAAGCTAAATAAACCGAAACCGAAATAAACAGAGAGAAAATAACTGTAAACTGCAATTAAACACTGTATACCTCCAGATCTTAAAAATGACGTAGCTAAGGCTACCGAAAACCTTTTCGCATGAAACGAAAGGGGTTCCTCACTGGAACAAATGCTCCCAACATAATAGAGTAGTCCTCTAGGCCGGAAGTAGTCAGAAACAATGGATCTGGGAAACGACAGTCGGATGCAGTTCTAACGGCTTCAGATTTGGATCACCAACAGACGCGGCCCTCAAATAGCTTTGATACCATGTAGGAATTTACAGGGTAAGTTCCTCAGACAGAACACCGAAGGACACCGCTCACAACCAGATCACAGATCAATATACCAGTATTTTTGACGTGGTTAAAACCCTCAAAGAGGGAAACAGTCCACGGCCTGAGCCAATGCCGCCACTTCAGGCAATTTATTAATAAAAGAATGAAAATTTACATATGCTTCTCTCATAGACGGATTACCCTACAAATGACCCTCCATGCTCTTTAAATAGAGATCACGAACCAATCGGGTGTTAAGCCACGGATCAAGTGTCGGCAATACCGAGGAGAGAATGAACCGTCAGATCACTACATATCGTGACCGTCGGATTGTAAGTTACAAAATGTACATAGTAAAGAAACACACTTTACCTAACTCTATACTAGACCAAGTTATACTTAACTATTTCCTATGTGTCGGAATATCCTAACAATCCCTACAAGAAATGACAAAGGAGCTGCAAAAATACGAGTTCTCTCCACAAGAAGACTAATAAAAATCCATCTAGAGGAAAATTCGACTTGGTACTTGTACAAAATTATTAGGAATCATTCCCCATGAAAGGAGGAAACTTTCCCCACCAAAATCTCTTGATTAGTGGATCTGGCTCCCAATACTAGGAATTTGCATTAAATGGCAGGGAACACATTCCTAGATTTTCACAATCATTGGAGCTCCAAAATATGTGCCATAATTCCAGAATATCTTGTTGATTTATTATTTAATATTGATCCTCTTGTAATAGGGAGCAGGTCCCTAGATTATCTCCTCCTCCAAATCTCCATAATCTGCCCAATATTCTCACATAATTCCACAAAAATAAATAATATTAGGCATAAATGCAATTATCCATAAACCTTCCTAATGAACATATTAAAGTTAAAAATGCATTATCTAATGCAAAAAGAGAGGTTTAATGTGTCGAAGGATGGTCAAATGGGCCTTAATTTATGTCTAATTTAGAGGTCCATCATAACTCCCTGCTGAAAGTGTCGCTCATCCTCTGAGAAACTTAGTGACCTCATTGTGCTGGTGGCCTCTCTCTTGTGCATTCCTCAGTCCCATCTCTTAAGAATCTTGGCTGTCAATTCTGCAAGGACAAGCACAAAATTGTAGTTGTTCTTTTCATGATTGTTTAACAACCTTTCAAGCAAAACAAAACATAACTTTCCTCTTTTCAAGTGAACTCTATTGGTTTATAGATCCATTTCATTCATATCCTCTCCCTTGAAACCTTCATTCCATTTTCACTCCATTTTCCAAAAATGTTCGTGCATAGAAAAATCCACAGTGTTTCTTGAGACCATTAGCTTGCCTTTTTCCCTTTATTCAAGATGGATTCTTAAATATTTTTTAGTTTGGCAAGGTCTTCCACATCCTTTTCCAACCTTCTACTACCTTGTTCCACCATTTGCACATCTCTGAAACCTTCAAAATGCCTTTACATGAGAACTAGGACATCCTGTAGTAATTTCTGTAATATTACAGGAAACCCTGTAGCAGTTCCTGTAGTACTACATGAAACCCTGTAGAAGTTCCTGTAGTATTACATGAAACCTTGTTTAAACTTGTTTTGAGTGGAAATGATAGTCTGAGCCTAGGGTAGGATCTCAACTTGACTTGCATGCCTTTCTCCCATTTCTATAACATCTTTTAGGCCTTGGACAAAAGCTAGAAAGAGATTAGAGACCTATTGGAAAACCTCTTTTCATCACTGCAGTTGCTGTTCTGTTTCGATGGTGAATGCTTATTTCTTTTTGTTGCCTTATTCTTCTCTTTTGTGGCCTAGATGATTTCCTAATAGTTTTGGTGTTCTCTATTTTAATTAAGTTTCTCTTAAGCACTGCCATTTTGGGTTTTAGCACAATTTGTTCCTTTCATCCTTCTTGTAGCAACATTCTTCTTTCCTATAGCAGCGATTCCTCTTCTTTTAGGGTCTTCTAACTGTATGGGAGTGACGAGAAATGATGCAGAGGGTTTGGAGGATGATGTTAGGGCTCAGAGGCAGTAGAAAATGTTTGTGAAAATGGAGAGAATGTGCTCTATGTGTTTTTTCAAAGTGAGATAAAGTGTAGGGTTTGTTGTTGAAAAATATTAATTTTTTCTTTATGAAATAGGATGGATGAATGATGGATAGATAGTGGATATGAAGTGGATGGAGTGCTTGGAGTGCTTTGGTGACTCAGCCTTTACACAAATTTTCTCTTTTAACTATTATCCCCATTCCTCGAAATCATCACCCTTCATAATTTGGCTTTTACACATTGCATGAGTGAAGGAGTGAATTGCAATTAACTAGTTGAAGACGGCTGAGATTGATGACCCATCCTTAGCTTATAAAATGTTATAGCTCTGATACCACTTGTTATAGATCTAACCCAAGAATATTATAGATCTGATATGAAATAGCTCTGATACCACTTGTTATAGATCTGATATGATAATATAGGAGAATACAAATAAACCTAGAAATAATATGAAATGATTCTTTATTCATCAAACCCTTAAGGTAGGGTAACACTATACATTCACTTCTTAAGGAAGAAGAGCACTCCACAAGCCATATGCCTGTTCATAAAATAATCCTTCACTATCTCTCCATGTGGAGTCTCTAGCCTCTATATAGGCCTCATACATACAATACCATGGATCATTACCATGGTTCCCTCATACCATCGAACTAATACCATGGGCCCATTATATTATTATTAACTACTTGTGGTCCCTTACATGATATGGGTTAACCACTTTATTTATTATTATGGTCCATCCCATTATTACATTATTACCTTGGGTACCTCCCTTGGTACCCCATATTATCCCCCCTAGGTATATAACATTCCACCCCCTTTGCATGTTTCGTCCCCGAAACATGGGAAGAACACAAATAATAAGATCTACTCAAAAGAGTAGTCCACTGGTACCATGCACGTGCATCTAGCCATCCAAGAGAAAGGTGAACCCTCGGTCTTGCTGGTGCCTTACTCGCTTGAGATGTAAGTTGACTGTGGTAGCTCTTCAGTGTTGATGTGTAGTAGGTGGATCTTCGCTCCTCTCTATCTGTCCCGCGAGGGTTGTTGTCCATGTGGCTAATTGGTTGCCATCTTGATGGTTGTCTTGCGGGGTGATGTGGGTGATGATATGTTGAAGTTTTAACCCACGATGGCTTTGTCTTTAATTCACCCTGCTGTGGTGCCTGTTGTGGTGTCTTCTTTTCCAATATGACTTCAACCATTGAGCCTTCATCTGATGTACCTGTAACCTTTACTGCTTCAACCTCCGTTTGTGTTTGATTATCGATCATCAAAGGCTCATCATCTGATATGTCAGTCCCTGGAACATCGTCTGCTTCAGCCTCCTTGGACTCTACCTGTTTATTAATGGAATATCCTGTAATGTAATTTTCTTCTTTTTATACCAGAGCTTCAGGAATTTCTTTTGTACATTAATATTGATAGTACCCACTGATTCCATCCAAGGGTATCCCAAAACAACATCCATGTTATCCATATTTGAAGCATAAAAATCACCATGCAACACATATTTGTCCATAGAAATCTTCAAATCCTTGTACACTTGAACATCTTCATCATCCACTTGTGTGTTTTCAATGTGTTTTGCTGAAACTTGCAATTTTTTTTCCAAATTAACATTGATAAAATTGTGCTTGCAACTAGGATTTATAGACACAATGATTTTCTCCTCCTGAATCAATCCATGAACCTGCAATAAGGAGATACCAACAGAAAATAACCCTTTAGGTTCCTTAGTTGCCTTCTTTCCTGTAAAAATAAAGTCTTTGCTATGCTGTGTGGCTGTCTGTGTGAGCTTATCCACAAGATGCTTTTTGGAAGGCATCCCAAGTCAAAAACCTTCCATTGGAACGTTGATGCTCTTGCCACCATTGTCGTCTTTCATTGTCCAAGTAAATGCTTCCCACCATAAGCTAAGTCTCATTATCTAAGATGTTATTTAGATTGAAATACTGCTCCATTTGTGCTATCCATGCTGCCGGGTGAGAACCGTCAAATTTATACAAGTCCCTCAAATTCCGATCTAGGCCCACCAACACAAAAAAAAAATTGACGAAAATTTGAAATTGTCACAGTTTAGTCAATATAACTCAGAATTCGTATTATGACCTATTTTTGGAAATAGAACAATCATTCTGCATCTGCCCATGTGATAGAAATCTTGATACAGGTACTAGAATTTTAGATCTGCGCTGCAACTCTCCCGCCGTCACCAAAATTTCTGCAAAAAGAGCTGATTTTAAATCAGCGATATCTCCCTCATCCGGACTCCGATTCGACTGATTTTTTTTTTGAAATTGGGTATTTTTTCACAAATAATCCAGATATACAATTAGATTTTGCAGATCTTGCATCAAGATGTCCAGATCTGCGCCGCAAATTTGTTGCCCCAAAAAATTGTCTGCAACCCCACTAATTTTTAAATCAGCGATATCTCCTTCACCCGGACTCCGATTCGACCGATTTTTTTTTTTGAAATCGGGTATTTTTTCACATAGAATCAAGATCTGCAATTAGATTTAGTATATCTTGCACCAAAACGTACATATATGATCTGCAAACTCGCCGCCCCTGAAATCCTGCAAAAAAAAAAAAAATTCTCCACTTTTGTGCCCAAGAAAGTGCTCTGATACCAATTGTTATAGATCTAACCCAAGAATATTATAGATCTGATATAAAAATATAAGATAATGCCAATAAACCCAGAAATAATATGAAATGATTCTTTATTGATCAAAACCCTTAAGGTAGGGTAACACCATACATTCACTCCTTAAGGAAGGAGAACACTCCACAAGCCATATGCCTGTTCATACAATAATCCTTCACTCTCTCCTTGTGCCCAAGAAAGTGCTCTGATACCACTTGTAGATCTGATCTGATAATATAGGAGAATACAAATAAATCCAGAAATAATATGAAATGATTCTTTATTCATCAAACCCTTAAGGTAGGGTAACACCATACATTCACTCCTTAAGGAGGGAGAGCACTCCACAAGCCATATGCCTGTTCATACAATAATCCTTCACTATCTCTCCATGTGGAGTCTCTAGTCTCTAAATAGGCCTCATACATACAATACCATGGATCATTACCATGGTTCCCTCATACCATCAAACTAATACCATGGCCCCATTACATTATTATTAACTACTTGTGGTCCCTTACATGATATGGGTTAACCACCTTATTTATTATTATGGCCCATCCCATTATTACATTATTACCTTGGGTACCTCCCTTGGTACCCCATTATAGATCTAACCCAAGAATATTATAGATCTGATATGAAAACATTAGATAATGCAAATAAACCCAAAAATAATATGAAATGGTTCTTTATTGATCAAACCCTTAAGGTAGGGCAACACCATACATTCACTCCTTAAGGAATGAGAGAACTCCACAAGCCATATGCCTGTTCATACAATAATCCTTCACTATCTCTCCATGTGGAGTCTCTAGCCTCTATATAGGCCTCATACATACAATACCATGGATCATTACCATGGTTCCCTCATACCATCAAACTAATACCATGGGCCCATTACATTATTATTAATTACTTGTGGTCCCTTACATGATATGGGTTAACCACCTTATTTATTATTATGGCCCATCCCATTATTACATTATTACCTTGGGTACCTCCCTTGATACCCCATATTATCCCCCTAGGTATATAACATAAAATCTCATCTCTCATGCATTGACAATAAATTTCTAAATATAATATGCTCAAGGGAAGAGGTCAAGGATATTGCATACCCGTACTTACCTGATGGTTGTTGGAGATGCATGCATGCTACTGCTAAATTGATGATCAATCCATGGTCCTTTAGAGGTGATAATTTCTTTTTTTTTCTTCAACACAAGTCTTCATGGCTTGGTGATTCTAAACCTCTATCTTCCAGTTACCATGAGAAAGCTATCCTAGTCAAATCCGGCCTTCTTGGAGTGATGGGTTTGTCCATGGGTGATGTTCACCTTCCCTATACCTTATTCCACCATTAGACACCTTTCCCACACTTAATTCTACCTTTCCTACCATCTCATAATCTTTCGGCCTATTTCTTGTAGTAAAACAGGGCATCCTGTAGTAGAACTAGGACATCCTGTAGTAGTACTACAAGAAACAACAGATTTGAATTGTTTTGTCCATATCTCCCAAACAGTAGAATGGATTGACTTGAAATTTTTTGAGCATGTTTCCATCATCCTTATGCACCTACCCATAAACAAATTTTGGCCAATGGATGCACGAATCTTGTGAAAAATTAAAAATGGTTGAAGTTGATGGAGGCTAATTTCTTGGAACCCGTGCACTAGAATTTTCTAAAATTTCTTGGGCATGTTACCATCATCTATATGCATCTCCCCATGAAACAACTTTTTAAATGGATGCACGAATATCGAGAAAATTAAAAAATGGCTGTAGGTGATGGAGGTCGATTTATTGAAAACCGTGCACTAGAATTTGCTGAAATCTCTTGAGCATGTTACCATCATCCATATGCATCTCCACCTGAAACAACTTGGCAAATGGATGCATGGTTTTCAAGATATGACAAAAATAAATTTCTGCTCTATGTATTTCTGTTTCCTGTAGTAAAACAGAGCATTCCTGTAGTATTTTTAGGACATCAAGGAAAATATATGAGGGTGATGGATGGTGGAAATATATGAGGGTGATGGATTTGCATCGACTTGGTCTTTTTGGCGCATCTGAGCAAAGGAGGATAAAGTCTAAGTTTGACTTCCTTTGATAAGAATTTTGAACAATTTTTCTTTTCTTTGGTGCCGACTTGTTTTTGTTGCTTACAAATGTTGGAGATCACCTACATTCATCAAAGAGAGATGGAGCAAATATTTTTATTTTTTTCTTCTTTTTTCTTCTATGCCTACTAGCTACCTTAATGAGGATTTCAACTAGTAGGTCTGCCTAGGTGCCTCAAAGGAGGTTTTCACCTAGAATCTTTTTTCTTTTTTATTTTTTCCAACCCATTGACCGCCTTACGGAGGTTTTAAATAAATGAGCCATCTTAGGCGCCTCAAAGGAGGATTTCACCTGAGATTTTTATTTTTTTCTCTTACTTTCATTTTTTATTTCTTTTCCTATCCTACTCTACTTGAAAAAACAAAATCATTCTCAAGTGTAGGAATAATTCCAATGGAGCCACTTGCATAACTAGATGACAGACAAAATCATCTGTAGGCTCGAAACATATTCTGACATATACCTGAATGTAAGAGACCAAATGATTTGAATTTGATGATATCAAGCACATTTGAAGAAGAGAGTGTTGTTGCAATTTAATGACTATTTGGAACCATATTTCAATATAGTTGTGATGCCCTTGGTCCACTTGCTAAGTTGGATAATCTTAGATGTCTTCTTCTTCCATGACATCCAAACTTTCTTCTTTTTGCTGATTGTTCTCTTGAACACCTAAGGGATATGATGGTAAACATGAGGGTTCTTTATCAATCTCTGATTTTGATGTCTTCTCTTCATCAAGTGCAACCCATGATTCTTTTGTCTTCTCATTTGAATCTTCTTCTTTTGGATGTGGTCCTTCAATGATATCAAGAGAATCTCTTTTTTGCAATACTCTTCCTGAGCTAAGATGAAAACCATTTAGATCAAGAGGAGATGTTTGGAAGTATTGTACCTCAACGTTGTAAGTGGGCTGACCTACTTCATTGTGTGGGTTTGGAAATGGTGGTACATGTAGTTGAGTGGGAGTGGATACTTGAGATGGATGTAGCTGGGGTTGTGTGATCCAGGTGGATATTGGTAGCCACCTGCCAATTCCACTTGGACCCCCACCATTGTTTCTTTCATTTTTTCAGTTTCCTTATTTGTAGCACAATTTACTATTTTTGGCAGTTTTTCAGGTCTTGAACTTTCGAAGCCGTTTTTAGGCCCTAAACGACGTTTTTTTGGGAAAACTGGGAGTAACATGGGTCCATAGATTGATTTTTCTCTTCCCAAAGTTGTAGTCTTCAGATAGATATTTCTAAGAAGATATTGTGCGCGTCAAACGAGGATTGTATGCCAAAGTTACAACCTCGAGAAGTTGATGTACCAATTTACCCAAAACGGGGCCTATAGTTTGGCGCTTCATCTCCTAGGGTTAGGGTTTTGGATGTTTAGGGTTTTCCATTGTTTCTCAACAATAGATAGGCCTTCGAGCCTCATTTTAAGACAGTTCAGAGGCATGTAGCCCCCACATCTCTCCTCAGAGATAAGCTACCATTGCCCGAGCTAGTTTATTTCTATTTTTGTTTGTAAGCATATTTCAGTATTTTACATTAATGAAATGAAGTATTGTTTCTGCTGTATTTTACATTAAATCTGGATCATTGTGGTTGTGGTGGAGGTGAATGGTAGGGATAAGATGGAGTTGGGTATGGAGGATATTGAGGAAAATATTGAAGATATTGTGGATGGATCCCATAAGTTCCTTGCCAACCTTGTTGCCAATATTGGTTCTGGGGTTGAAATGACCAATGTTGCCAAGGAAAGGGTGTGGTCCAATTACTTTGAGGTGGATATGCATAACCTTGAAATTGTGAATTAGGCTCTTACATCATACTAGGTTGATTAGGCTAACATGGTCCTCTTGGAGCTACACAACATAGCTGCTTTGGTGATTGACTTGCTATATTATTCTCTTGGTAAACATCCTTCAAACTTGGTAATGATCGACAATACTTGACATCATGTGATTCTGCACGGACAACACAAATATCAACATCTTATTTTTTTTCATCTTTCATTCTTAATATTTCTACTTGTTTAGTTAGATTGCTAAGTATTTCTATTTTAAAGTCATCAAACAAATTTCCAAGTTTAGCTTGACTCACTGATCTTTACGCTGATTTACTTATTCTTGCCCTTCCTCTTGATATGTGTTTTCATGTTTCACAAATTTCTTCAAATAATAATTGGTATACATCTCCTCTACTCATGAGATCAAGGAGATAAATCCATTCATCCCTAATTGTTCTAAGTAAGAGAGTTTTTAGTGTGTCAGATCTTAAATGATGTAGTTTTTCCTCTTAAAATTATACATGAACCTATCTATTAGATCCTCAAGGCTCTCATCTTCTTTTTGATTCATTCAAAATATTTCTTCTTTAAAATCGCAATCTTTATATTTTTCTACAAATATCTTTTGCATATCATTCCATGATATTATTGAATTAGTCCCTAAAATCATGAACCATTTAAGAGCTCCATCCTTCAATGCCGTGGGAAACAATATCAATTTTTGAGTGTTTAATAAGTAACCATAATATCTACAAACAATTTCAAATTCAAAGAGAAAGGTTTCTGGATCCTCTGACCTTAGACCATGAAAGTTTGGAAGAAGAGATGGAGGGATGTTCTTCATATGCACATTGACATTAGTATCTTGAATGGGGAATCTGAGAAGATCTTCCTCATTATCATCATCTCCATCTATTTCTTCTACATCCTTTGCCATCTCTTCCTCTTCTACCTGCAAAAGTGGATGGTGATGTGGCTCTTACTGCACCACGTGATCAAATGAGGGGGGTGGGTTGGTGTTGGAGATTTTGTTTTTGTTTTTATGATTGAATGAAAACACTAATGTAATTCACTTTTCTATTTTTGAAATGAAATATCCCTAATGTAATTTTTTTTTTGTTTTTGCAAAAAGTAAAAAGAAATGAATCAATTAGGGAAGAAAATAATGCATACTTTTACACCTCCCCAGAAACGGTGCCAAAAAGTAATGAGCCTCGGTATTGCAATAAGAATGTTGCAACTCCTAAGGTTACCAACTTTAATTATCAACCCGGTGTTCGTACAAACTTAAGAGGTATCGACATTATATGTGCATCATACAATGCATCCTTCCTTTGCGGTCATGATGTAATGGAGTGCATGTAATGAAATAAAATCCTAAATTAATTGCAGAAAATGAAATGTTCGAAATGGAAACCTTAACCTATTGTAAGAAAGAAAATACAACGAAAACAAATATTCTAATTGCATAAAGTAAAGATCATGAACTAAATGTCAAGCATTACATTTCAAAGAGTTTAGATCCATTAACTGAGTTCAATGGATGTGGCAATCAAGAAAATCATCATTTTATTATCCAATTCATAAATTTGTCCATTAACCCAAATTGATGAAATTGATTTAGAGCCTAGGGGTCTTTATCCAACCCTAAGGAACAATAACCAATCTTTTTGAGTGAATCTGGGCAAGTATATGCATGTTGGAAGGGTACTACAAGGTTTCCTATAGTACTACTACAAGAAACATCAGATTTTTTTATAGGGAGTTATAATTCATCGAATGACCAACCAAATCAAATCAAAATTGGATGGGACAAATATTTTTATTGACTAGGATGTCTTAGGTCTCCATTCCAAGTGAAATCACTCAAAAATACATGTGTTAACCCATGCTAAGAAATGACAGAAAATTACTAGTCTAAAATCTAGAAATTCGAGAACTAGTGAGCTAGTAAATATATCAAATTCCTAACCTAATCAAGTGAAAATGAAATGAGGTACTTTTTGTTATTAACTAGATTATTTTTTTGATCTAATGAAAGTGGAATCAAATCGATTGAATCTCGTTAGCATGCTCTAAAAAATAGCACAAATTTACTGTTATTTACTGCAAAAGACTTCCAGAAATGTAGATTTGGGAATAAGCAAAATAATCCAAGTAGCTCAATGATTACTATGACCTTAACAAGTTGTTCCAAGGATGAAATGATACTTGTGTTCATGCAAAATGACTTACTTCAACCATTTAACTCAATCCTACAACAAGAAATCATTAACACTAAATGAAGAAATAGAAAAAAGACAAGAACAAGAGATGCATGTGAATAAGAAGTGAAAGGAAGAAAAATAAATGATACAAAAGGGCTGTGAAGCTCTTGGGATGGCCAAGCCCAAGGAAACTCAGATTCCTATGTAGGAGAACAAGGTTTAGAAGCAAAACACGACACCAATCTTCATTATTTCCATCAATACAATTACATCCCTGCTAGAAATGACAATGGAAAATACGAGTTCTCTCTACAAGAAGACTAATAGAAATCCACCTAAAGGAAAAATTGACTTGGTACTTATACAAAATGATTAGGAATCTTTCCCCATGAAAGGAGGAAACTTTCTCCACCAAAATACCTTGATTAGTGGATTTGGCTCCCAATACTAGGAAGCTGCATTAAATGGCAGGAACACATTCCTAGATTTTCACAATCATTGAAGCTCCAAAATCTCTGATAATTCCAGAATATATTGTTGATTTATTATTTAATATTGATCCTCTTGTAGTAGGGAGCAGGTCCCTAGATTATCTCCTCCTCCAAATCTCCATAATCTGCGCAATATTCTTACAATATTCCAAAAAAATAAATAATATTAGACACAAATGCAATTATCCATAAACCTTACTAATGAACATATTAAAGTTAAAAATAAATTATCTAATGCAAAAAGAGAGGTTTAATGTGTTGAAGGATGGTCAGATGGGCCTTAGTTTATGTCTAATTTAGAGGCCCATCAGAAGCCAACAACAACTTTTTCCATATCCATTAATCAACTTATATAGACCATTCATAAGATATCGTATTGTCTAAATTCAATGCATCTTTGATCCAACAGAGGATCGATCCTAAAATTCAAAAGGAGGAAAATTGCTATTTTTCAATGTCATTTTCCTCGAAAATAAAAACAATTTTTTTTTTTTTAATCTTTGAAACTAAACTTTTTCTAAAAAGAAACAATATTATCTTCGAAAATGATCAGCATGAAGTGAAAATACCAAAAAACAAAAAGGCTGATTGTTGAGTGTGCAAAAGTGTTGGGACAGGGTCCCTTAGGGTCAATTTTTGGTCAAAAGCCCAAGTTTTGTTGTAAAGAATGTAAAGTCTCTACAAGTTGTGGTTGTGGAGCGCGTAGATAGTAAAGTGCCATAAAGGGTTTTACCCTTTTTTATGTAAGTTGTGTCGGCTTTAGTAGATCTACCCATGGTTCGTAGACCATGGTATTGTATAAAAATGAGTCTTAGAAAGTCTAAGGCTGTAGTAGATAAGATAGATATCAATGGAGATGAATGTAATGGGTTAGTAGAAGAAAGAGTGAAGAAGTCTTAGAGTAGAAGAGAGGCTTTTCAGCTGTGTGCGCAGAGGCCTAGAGTAGAGTCAACAACTGAGTGCGCGGACCCCTGCAGCTGTGTGCATAGAGAAGTCTTGAGTCTGGAGGAAGAACTAAAGTATTAATAAAAAAGTTATTACAACATTTCCTATGTTTTGTCTATCTATTTCTATTATGAATGAATGCACTTTTATGCTATGATGAATGATGGGTTTATGAACTAATAATGTATTGATGCGCGATATTACATGATTTATATTGTCATATGAACACAAATAATAATAACTGTTTACGCGAAGAATTTCTTGTTGCATGTTAAAGTTATTGAACACTTAGGCCAATATGGGTAAATACGAAGTTAGGTGTAATCAAAGAGGCGTGTAAGTGGTTTAATCACCTGTTTAAGGTTTGAGAAAGACAGTCATAGACCTTCGCAGAGGTATAGAATATGATTACGAGAAGTTATATTGATAAGCCCTAAGGGCTTATCGATCTGCATGAAGGCAAGTTTAGGGCATAAAACGACATCATGCTCATCTCTAGGTGAAAAAAATTGGTTCCAGTATCCCCCCATACTGCTTCAGGTGAGACTTCAGTACGCGCTCTGTGGGTTTATGTTGAAAGGGTCAGTAGTGTAGGGATTTGGTTGGAAAACTTAAATCTAAACCTGGGTGAGGACCCACTAAGCCAACAAATGGTTCCGTTGCTGGGACATGGATCTACATAAAGAGATGTGTGATGTATCATCACTAGAATCCAACAAAGAAAGAAATTGAGGAGTGGTTGGATAGAAAGATCCATGAATTCACGGTGCAAGAACACAGAAATCCATGATTGACGAAAGAACAGTGGTTGGAAAGGTATCTGTACACATAGATACACAAAATTTTCTTTTGTTCCTTCTTGATCAGCTATATGAGTGGATCGCTAAATTGGTAGATGACTAGGGAAGATGGAGGCTTGACAGTCCAATAGTTTGGACCCTGGAGCTAGTGCAGAGATTGGAAGCCGCTGAAGATAAAATCGCACGTGCTGACGATCACTGGCTTGTTCGCGTCATAGGAGGATTTGTGAAAGAATTTGCGGTCGATACTTTGGTCAGCTACAGCTAAGCAGAGTGATGCTTCTTCAAGGGACCACGACGTAAGTATTTATTAATATATTTGAATACTTGGATTAAAATTATCTTGTGTGAAAAGCAGGCTATGCAATTACCTTGATGTTTGGAGCTACGCAAAGTGGAAATTTATTTAGGGATAGAGGGAGAACAGGCCCTGAATATAGCCCACTGATTGAGCCTCCTCTGAGTGACGATGAAGGAGCAGCACAGGCTTCACCACAGAGCGCTGTCCAGCTAATAACGCACGGGTTCCCCCGAATACCCCATCCGCCCACACGACCTCCATATTCACCCCCACAACATACACCTTCACCCACACTATCACCACCTCCACCATCATTCGATATGGCGAATGCAGTGAAGCTACCCGTTTTCAAGGGTTTGGGAAATGAGGACCCAAACCAGTTTTGGTTCGTTGCGAAGGCTGTGTGGAAAACCCAGAATATTACAGATGATCAGATGAAGAAAGAAACATTTGTTATTTCTTTACAAGATCCCATGCTAACGTGGTACATTAATTACTACACCGATGACCCGACAACCATGTTGGCAGACATTCAGACTAGGAACTCAATAGGCCCAAGTCTGAAGCGCAATCAATCATTGGATTCAAGGAAATCATAGTGAGGCCTGGAGAGAAATCCTTGGAGCTGGATCAAAGATTGAAATGCCAGATTCGTGAAGCTAACATGAATCTTACGGATGGGAAGCATCGTGAATGGTTTGTGGCTTTACTCTTAAATCACTTAAGGGTTGCTTTATCACAGGAAAAAATTGGGACCTAGGCGGGAGCCCTGGAAATTTGATGAGACTACATGAAATGTTGATTCTAGACGCTGCTTTAGGAGTACAACAGATCCACGAAGAGTTGTAGAATCTTTGCCTAGAGTTCCAAAGTCTGAAGAAAGATAGAGCGGCTTGGCTAGAAGTTTGCGAAGAAGTGTGGTGCCTGAAGTGTAAGATCCAGGGGCATGATAAGGATAACTAGGGCATGATAATGATAACTGCCCTGTCTTCGCAAATTATGTTGCAGGAGGAGGGTCGGTGCCTCTGAGGCCGGAAGCTCAAGCAGGGCCAAGTATAGGGCCTGCACTATGGTGCTCTATCTGTCAAGTAGCTGGAAAACATGTGACAGATAATTGTCACTTGTTGTAGAAATTTGTGCAGACATTGCAACATCTCTTTTGCAACTTCTGTAAATCTGTGGGTCATGATGAGCGTATCTGTCGTAGCTATGAGTTGATGATGATATGCATACGGAAACTCGACCTTTGGATTAAGGCACTGGGGGAGCACGAGGAGGATATCATGGCCGCAGACGAGGCCGAGGTGGAGGAGGACTTGCGAGAGGTTGGGGACAAGTTATTTGCTACAATTGTGGAGTACCAGGACACTATGCATGGGAGTGTATGGACCCAACACGCATATCGTTCCAATATTGTACTCAATTTGACCATGTGACAAAATACTTCCCTGTATTAATAGCTAAGATGCGGGAAAAGGGGACGTAGCCCCAACAACCTACCCAGAACCTGCAGATGATGAGGGATAAACCCCACAAAGAGGATCCTAATGTGAATATTGTGCTACGAAGTGGAATGAAGACTGGCGAGGATAAGGGAAAGAAGCCTAAAGAGAGTGAATGGGTCTGCAAGGCTTCAGAAAAGAGGTTTGGTTTTATTTGGAGCGCGTGAAAGAAACCTTCATGGAAGGAAATAAAATCTTCGCTAAGGCTTATACCTAAGGAAGTTAGGATAAGCAATCTGAAGAAATGGACCCCTCCATGCTTACTACATTTTTGGAGACATGTATGAAGATGCTTCATGATAGAAAGGCAGTGAAAGGATTACAGGAGTTGATAAATAAATGTGCCGTAAAGAACATGCTCCTCAGGGACCGCGTGTAGTCAGGAAAATTGGTAAGAATAAGGTAAGAACAGGGCGTGGGATGAGACTCACTTCGAAAATAGGGGAATATGAAATGGATCAAGTTATTATGGATTTGAGATCGGATGTGAATGTATTTCCTAAATAGAAATGGGAATGAATGGGGAGACCTACGTTGCAGTGGTGATGCAGAAGCATGAGGCTTAAAGACAAAAGGCTTCATTTTATTCCAAAAATCCAAAAAAAAATTACAAGCAAAGGAGTGGGATCCTTTAGCTGTCAATTTACAAAGTTTTCTAGATAAGAATTGAGCTAGAACATAAGTATTTGAATGATTTTGTAATTAATCCAAGTAGTTCAAAATTAGTTGAGATTCTCGAGGAGAATATCAAGCAGTTTAGGTATTTATCTAGGATTAGATAGATTCGATCCATTTTTTGAGGATCAGATTGTTGGATGTAAAGTATTTATGTAAGTTTTGAACTATTGTAAGAGGATTTGGTTGGACTTGGTTATGAAGAATTAGACTGTAAAAGAACTGGAATATCTCTGTACCTCTCTGTATTTTATGCATGAAAGGTTAAATCCCGGTGGTTGAATTCCTTTGAAATACCTCTGAGTATTGTTGAAGACCAGTTTGACCTGTAAACTTAGAGTTCTATATGATCTGGTGTTCTCATGTTTAAATTCCTCATTCACTATGTATTAAGTTAAGTTGAATGTGTTTAAGCCCCTGGAACTTTAATTAGCTAAACTTTGAATTTATTAGTGAAGAGCTAAACCTTGCGAAGCACAAAAATCATAATGGAAGGAGGAAAAAGTCTGATAAAATTGCCAGGAAAAACAAAGAAGCCTAGAACTGTCCGATTGACAGAACCATTAGATCTAAGGTAGTCGCGTGCAAATTAGCGTCAAAGTTTAACCCAAAATCGAATGCGATATTTTATCAAACTGGGTTAATAATGCAATTCATTTGGGCCGTCCGATTACAGGAGCGAGATCCGACAGATATTGCATGAAAAAGTGAAAGGTGGTTAATAAAAATTTTAGACTTGAGGAGAAATTCAACTATGGCTTAATTTTATTGAAGTCCGAATGATCGTGATTGTCCATTGTGGAGGCTGTGATCCAACAGTGGTTGCGTGGTAAAAGTATACGCGGGTTAATCCAGATTTCGGACCCAAGAAATTATAAGCTGGAGCTTTGTTTTCTTTCAGTTCCATGAGAGAGGTAGAGGACTGTGGAAAAGGCAGACCCGAGAAGTTTTTCAACGGGTGTTAACTCCTTTCGGTTCCGGGTAAGTGAAGTTCTGCTATTTTCTAGGTAATATTAGCAATTCGGTTGTTTTAGTAGAATATCTAAGTTTGGAGGTAGATGACTGAAACTCCAAGGGAAATAGAAGAAGAACTTCCACCTACGCTTGAGGAGATTGTTTCAGGATTTGAACAATTATCCCTTACACCTGCAACTAGATCACCATTTGTGGTATCAAAGCAACTTACTGGCACTGAACAAGATCTCAAGGATCAGAAAAAGAAATCCAACATGGCTTTCAGAGTTGGAGGAAGAGGTGGTGGTCGAAGAAGAGGAAGACCAGTTGCAAATGCTGAAGTGTTGGAAGCTATGCAACAGATGCAAGCTAGATTGGAAGCAATGGAAATGGGAAGAGATGCAGATGTTGGAGATGTCAGTGAACCTGAAGTTGAAGCTATAGAAGAAGAGGAACCTGCAGATGTAACTCCTGAAATGAGATTCTTTAAGTCAGTATTGAGATCCACATCCAAGCCTAGACTTGAAGTTTCAATTTATATATGAAGTAAAAGCCTTGAAGAATTGATAGACTGGATTAATGACATGGAGAAATTCTTTGACTATGAAGAAATAGAAGAAGGAAAGAAGGTGAAGTTTGCTGTCACAAAATTGAAAGGACATGCAGCACTTTGGTGGGATGGAGTGCAGGCAGAAAGAAGAAGACTTGGTAAACATTTAATTAAGAATTGGAATATAATGGTGGCAAAGCTGAAAAGTAAGTTTTTGCTAAGTGACTATCAACAGACATTATTTAGATAGATGCATAATCTTAGATAGAGGTCTATGACAGTAAAGGAATACACAAAGGAATTCTACAAAGTGAGTATAAGAGTAGGACAAATCCAAGATACAAATTAGAAGGTTGCAAGATATGTGAATGGTCTCAGAATGGAGATCCAAGATGAGATAAGTGTATTGTCTTCTAAAAAAATAGAAGAGGCTTATCAGATGGTATTGAAGGCTGAAGAAAAACTCATGAGGAAGAAATCTACCAGAAATAGAGGTACTTTCCAAGGAAGGGGAAGTCAAGGTGGTAGAGGAAGGTCTACAACACCTAAATATGGAGCTAGCAGCAACTCAAGTCAGCATGCACACACAGGAGGTGATGCAAGTGGCATAGGGAGTTTTTCTAGAGGAAGAGGAGGCAGAGGAAGAGAAGTCATATGTTACATATGTAACAAGCTGGGACATAGAGCCTATGAATTCCCAGAAAACATAGGAATGAATCAGAGGAATGCAATTATTGCTAAGATTGAAGAGGAAGCAACAAAGGTAATAGAAGAAGAAAATGTACCAGAGAAAGGAGAGTCTTTGGTAGTTAACAAAGTTTTACTAAAGCCAGCTAAGGAAATTGTTGACCAGCATAGAGAAAAACCTTGTTCAAGACTGTGTGCAAGGTTCAAGGGAAGTGTTGTTAGATGATAATTGATAGTGGTAGTACAGATAATTTGGTCTCCACAGAAGTGGTGGAGAAGTTGAAATTGAAGACAAAGAAACACCCAACACCTTACAAGGTGTCATGGCTTCAAAAGGGATATCAGTTGATAGTGAATGAGCAGTGTGAAGTGGAGTTGCAGTTGGGAAAATACAGAGACAAAATTTTGTGTGATGTGATGCCTATGGATGTGTGCCACATATTGCTAGGAAGGCCTTGGCAGTATGACAGAGGAGCTATGCATGATGGAAAGAAGAACACATACAAATTTAGCAAAGATGGTGTCAATCATACATTGCTGCCTATGGAAGAAGAGGATGCATCGAAGAAACCTGATCCAAAGACCCTTTGCTGAGTGGAAAGGAGTACTTGCAGCAGATGGAAGAAGATGAGGTAAGTTTTGCATTGGTTTGCAAACCCAAGGTAATAATAACTTCCACTAACGTTTCTGATTTACCAATTAAAATTCAAGAGATGCTGGACAGTTATTGTGATATCATTGTAGATGATTTCCCTGATGAGTTACCACCCATTAGAAAAATCAGCGATCATATAGATTTGATTCTAGGAGAAAATCTACCTAATAAAGCATCTTACAGAATGACTCCCACAGCGAATGAAGAAATCAGGAAACAAGTCCAAGAACTATTAGACAAGGGACTGATTAGAGAGAGTTTGAGTACTTGTGCAGTGCCAATAGTGTTGAGCGCAAAGAAAGATGGAGGTTGGAGAACGTGCATTGATTCAAGAGAAATCAATAAGATAACAATCAGGTACATATTTCCTTTACCTAGAATTGAAGATTTGATGGATTGTTTGAGTGGAGCAAGATATTTTACAAATTTAGATTTAAAAAGTGGTTATCATCAAATCGAAATTAAAGAAGGGGATGAGTGGAAAACTGCTTTTAAGACAAATGAAGGATTGTATGAATGGATGGTAATTCATTTTGGGTTGTCAAATGATCCCAGTACATTTATGAGACTCATGAATGAAATTTTGAAAGAATTTATAGGTAAATTTGTAATAATATATCTAGATTATATATTAGTTTACAGCAGATCAAAAGAGGAACATGTCAGACATCTGAATTATGTCTTACAAAGGCTACAACAAGAGAAGTTATTGTTAAATTAAAAAAAAATCATTCATGAAGGAAGAATTGGTATATTTGGGTTTTGTTGTTTCTACTGAGGGGTTAAAGATGGATGCAGAGAAGATCAAGGCAATCATGAAGTGGCCTTCACCAAAAAGTGTCTTTGAGATAAGAAGTTTTCACAGTCTTGCTAGTTTTTATAGGAAATTCATAAGGAATTTTAGTAAGATCAATGGTTATTGACACTATAAAGAAGGACATACATCCATTTAAATGGACTATTGAATTAGAAAGGAACTTCCAACTATTGAAGAGAAAGATTACTGAGAAACCTATTTTGATTTTGACTGATTTTAATAAACCTTTTAAAGTGAAGTGTGATTCCAGTGGGGAATTTATTGGAGCTATTTTAAGTCAGGAGGACAAACTTGTAGCTTATTTCAGTGAGAAACTGAATGAGTCAAAGAAGAAATATTCTTCTTATGACAAGGAGTTTTATGTAGTGGTGTAGTACTTGAAGAAGGGGAGACATTACTTGATGTCTAAGGAGTTCATACTGTATTCAGATAACCATGCATTACAATACATTATACAATAGCCAAAGCTTAACCAGAAGCATGAAAAATGGGTAGAATACCTTCAAAGTTTTAATTTTGTGTTAAAACATATAACTGGTCAATCAAACAAAGTAGCAGATGCCTTAAGTAGAAAAATCATTTTGGTGCAAGAAAGTCAAATTCAAGTGTTGGGGTTTGATTTTCTTAAGGAGTTATATGAGAAGGATCTAGATTTTAAAGAGGCATTTGAAGCTTGTAGAAACCCTGTTTTGTTAGACAAAAGTAAATGGCTGGATTATTTCGTGCAAGAAGGATTGTTATTTACAAGAAATTAGCCGTGCACACCAAATTGTTCTATGAGATAAAATTTGATCAAGGAAAAACATAGTGGTAGACTTGGAGGACATTTTGGTGTAGACAAAACTTATGAGCAGTTGAACCAGTTTTATTTTTGGCTGAAGATGAGAGTTGAAGTAGAAAAGTATGTGAAGAATTGTAAAGTCTGTCAGTATGCAAAGGGAGGAGATGAAACACAGGTTTGTATGTTCCATTACCTATTCCAAATAGGCCTTGGGATATGGTAAGTATGGACTTTGTTTTGGGTTTGCCAAAAACTCAAAGGGGACATGATTCAATTTATGTAGTAGTTGACAAATTTTAAAAAATGGCACATTTTATTCCATGTTATAAAACAAGTGATGCTACTCATGTTGCTAACTTGTTTTTTAAGGAAATTGTACAGTTGCATGGGTTACCTAAGAGCATTGTTTCAAACAGAGATACCAGATTTGTTGGTCATTTCTGGAGGACTTTGTGGAAGAAGCTTGGCACTAAACTAAGTTTCAGTTCTACATATCATCCTCAGATTGATGGGTAGACTGAAGTTGTGAACAAAAGCTTGGGTAATCTTCTGAGAAGCCTTGTAGGTGAACATCCAAAACAATGGGATCAAGTTTTGGCACAGGCTGAATATGCTTATAATGATTCTCTTAATAGGAGTACAGGGTAGAGCCCATTCCATATAGTTTATGGAATACACCCAAGAGGAGTGTCTGAATTGAGAGATTTGGGTAAAGCTGAAATGAGGAGTGATCTAGGAGAAGATTTTGCTTCATAGGTTCAGGTAGTACATGAATAGGTAAAACAACAACTACATTACAGCAACAGAAGGTACAAGAACAGATCAGATTTGAAAAAGAGAGAAGTAAATTTTTAGGTTGGAGATTTGGTTTTGGCAAACCTAAGGAAGGAAAGATTTCCAAAAAGGGATATCAAATTAAAATTCAAGAAGATTGGACCATCCAGAGTTTTAAGGAATTTTTTTACAAATGCATATGAAATTGAGTACCCCCTGGTATTGGAATATCTCCAATTTTCAATGTTGCTGATTTGTATAGGTATGAAAAGGGACAAATAGATGACACAACAGAAGACAAGGAAGAACAAGAGGTGGATTGGGTAAAACAGTTACCTATGGCGAAGGCATTGCAACCATAGAAGATATTGGATAAAATAGTGTGTAAGAAAACAAGGGGACAAGAATATTTTCAGTACTCGGTCAAGTGGAAAGATCAACCAATTGTTGATGCTACCCAGGTGACATAAACCATGCTACAGAAGTTGGGCCGTCCTCTAGAAGAATTTTATCCTCAGGAGTCTGATGCAGGAGCATGAAGCTTAAAGACAAAAGGCTTCATTTTATTCCAAAAATCCAAAAAAAGTTTATAAGCAAAGGAGTGGGATCCTTTAGCTACCAATTCACAAAGTTTTATAGATAAGAATTGAGCTATAATATAGGTATTTGAATGATTTTGTAATTAATCCAAGTAGTTTAGACTTAGTTGAGATTCTCGAGGATAATATCAAGCAGTTTAGGTATTTATCTAGGATTAGATAGATTCGATCCATTGATTGAGGATCAGATTGTTGGATGTAAAGTATTTATGTAAGTTTTGAACTATTGTAAGAGGATTTGGCTGGACTTGGTTATGGAGAATTAGATTGTAAAAGAATTGGAATATCTCTGTATCTCTGTGTATTTTATGCATGAAAGGTTAAATCCCAGTGGTTGAATTCCTTCGAAATATCTCTGTGTATTGTTGAAGACCAGTTTGACCGGTAAATTTAGTGTTATGTATGATCTGGTTTTCTTGTGTTTAAATTCCTCATTCATTGTGTATTAAGTTAAGTCGAATGTGTTTCGTCCCCTGGAAATTTAATTAGCTAAACTCTAAATTTATTACTGAAGAGATAAACCTAGCGAAAGTGCTAAAATCACAACAGAAGGAGGAAAAGGTTTGATAAACTTGTGAGGAAAACCGAAGAAGCCTAGAAATGCTCGATCGATAGAACCATTAGATCTATGGTAGTTGCATGCAAATTAGCATCGAAGTTTAACCTAAAATCAGACGCGATATTTTATCAAACTAGGTTAATAATGCAGTTTTTTTGGGCCGTCCGATTAGAGGAGCGAGATCCGATGGATATCATGTGAAAAAGTGAATGGTAGTTAATAAAATTTTTGGACCCGATGAGCAATTCAACCGTGGCTTAATTCCGTTGAAGTCTGGATGATCATAACTGTTCGTTGTGGAGGCCGCGATCCAACGATGGTCAAGTGGTAAAAGTATACACAGGTTAATCCAGATTTCGGACTCGAGAAATTTTAAGCTGGAGCTTTGTTTTATTTCGGTTCCATGAGAGAGGTAGAGCACTGTGGAAAAGGTGGACCCCAGAAGTTTTTCAACGGGCGTTAACTCCTTTCGGTTCTGGGTAAGTGAAGTTCTACTATTTTTCGGGTAATATTAGCAATTCAGATGTTTAGTAGAATGTCTAAGTTTGGAGGTGGATGATTGAAACTCCAAGGGGAATAGAAGAAGAACTTCCACTTGCGGTTGAGGAGATCATTTCAGGATTTGAACGATTATCCCTTACACCTGCAACCATATCACCAAGTGGTTTCCGATTCAATGGAGGATGGAAAATCAACATAAAATTATTCCCATGGGAAGATTACAGGGAGTGACAATAGATATTGAAGGCGCAAGCGCATTGGATGATTTTGAAGTGATAGAGATTGTTGATGACAACAATCCATACCCTGCGCTCCTTGGGATCGATTGGGCTATTGACATGATTGTGGTGATCAATCTGAGGAAGCGGACAATGTCATTTGAGAGGAAATCACTCCGTGTAGTATTACCTGTAGAGTCTCCACTTTACACTTGGTTATCCATCATTTTCCACAGTTTTCCCTCATTCATCTCTCCCTTTTGCTCCATTTTGCTGCATAAACTCACCCAGATCATTACATATGATGGCATTAAGCATGATTTAGGGATTTTGCTAATGTGTGACTGTTTTGTTTAGATTTTGATGTATTTACAGGCATTCCGCAGCCATCTGCTGATTCCGCAGCCATCTGATGATCCCGCAGCCTTTTTGTTAAACTAAAGGTTCCACGTGTCATTTTGCCAAATGAGCCACATGGGCACTTAGGAATCAAGGTGCTCGAGGTTCCTGTGCTATCCGTTCAGCCATCCACGTCATCTGTACCTCCGGTCAACGAGGGTCAAGTTACGGTCAATAAAGGTAGCTTAACGGTGATACGTAAGCTGCTAGGTCACGTCAGTCTAAAAGGTGACTTGTCCGTCTTATGCAGGCCGTGGGGGACATAATCCAACTCTGGATTCAATGCCCATATCGACCAGAACCTCCAGCTCATCCACGCAGCATTATGACGTGTTTTGTTCCTTAATTACGCATGACAGTTAGTTAGTTTTCCAGTTTTAGCTGTACGCATTAGGCCGTCTTTCAGATGCCTATAAAACTAAGCGTTTGCATACGCTGAAGGTTACTTTTTAGTTGCTGCACTTTATGAACTTGTTGTTATTTTAGAGCATTTGAAAACTCTGTTTTTATAGTGTTGTTCTAGCACTCTGAACTGTATTTTTCTGCACATGGAGTAATAGAAACAATGCTGTTTTGAAGTTTCCAATTCCTTGAATCTCTTTTGGATGATATGAATGGAGGGCCCCTGTTCATGTTAGCCTTGTAAAGTATTTTATGTATTTTATGTGCAGCATTTCTTTATTTCTCTTCAGCATTTCTTTTAGTTGAAACATGTACAACGTAATTTCCTTTCTTGTTATTTCATTTCCAGCCTTTCTTTTTAGCTGATCAGCATTGTTCTTTTGCAGGTTTTTAAGCCCGGGATTGATTTTGTGTTTGTGTATTTGCTTAAATACCTAGTGGTAGTTTTAGTTGACAGATTCAAGTTGTTGCTTTTACTTTATTTTCATAGCTGATTTTTTTTAGCTTTATTTCTCAAAGTGGTTTGCTAACATATGAATGATCTCTTTTATCATAAATTGTCTATCTCTTAGAGATCAAAATACTAATAGCTTGCAGCTGGCTTTGGGTGCTTTATAGACTAATCTTTAACTACTCTCTAATCGTGTCTTACACAGTACTATGTGTTAGAGGCAGAGAGTTAGAGAGAGCTGAATATCATAACTAGTCTTTAAAGTAGATTTTCTCATTTTTTATCATTTCTTAGACTTATCTTTAGCTACTTCCTAATCGTGTTTTACACAGTACTATGTGTTAGAGGCAGAGAGTTAGGAAGAGATAAACTTTATTATTGGTCTTTTAAGTGATTTTCTTATCTTTTAGTTGCAGCAGCATGAATGGTGTCTAATGCCATTAGAAAGTGGTTCTTTGCTTTCAAGTTATTTCAAGTTGTTGATTTCATTCAAGCTTTTCCTTTTCAGCAAGTAGTTAGAAACCACTTACACACACTCTCACTCATCTAGAATTCACTATACACACACCATCACTCATCTGTTTATAAATCACCACTCCATTTTAGGAAGATAAACCAACCACAAACAACACCCCCAAACGACAAAAACTCTAAGAGGTTGCTTAAGTACATATAGTACACCTTCACTTCATCAGCTTACGAGCCACGGGTTGACAATTAATGACATCAATTTAGGAACACTAAATTGACTAAACATTTTGGCGCCGTTGCCGGGGAAGTGAAATTAAGTAGCCATATTCTTAGAAAAAAAAAAAAAAACATAAAAAGATTTCAAGAAAAGAAGTTGATAACCTATCAAAGTATGCTCTCCTCTTGCACTGCAAGGTGATCTGGAGGATCAGAAAAGAGAAAGTTATTGATTTGGTAGTTTCTTGAGTATGCTCTCTTCTTGCACCTAGAGTGAACTGGAAGATCAGAAAAAGAACTATTAACTTGACTTGAAGAAAAAATAAAAAATGACATGCATAGAGCTAGAGATTCTAGAGGACGGTTTTTAGCTAGAGCTCGAAGTTCAATTTTTACAAGTCCATCTGCTTCAAGGGATAGACAAGAGACACCCCCCTTATCTCCAACCGAAACTCCTAGTCCTAGAATTCCTGGAATTCAAGAGCCAAGAGCTGACTCTCCTACACCTTTTATTGAGTTTGAACCAGGAAGAGACTCTTCTCTTTCTCCTACAGGAAGACCAATTGTAATTGAGGAATTGGAATCATCTGAAGAAGAAGGAGAAATCTCTTCTCATTCACCTTTTGTAGAGGAACCAGAAGATTTTGAAATCCATAGGAGAATCATCATGGCAGAGGAAGAAGGAGGAGGTAGAGGTAGAGGTAGAGGAGGAGGAGGAAACAACAATAACAATAATGGAGGTAGAGGTCCCATTGGAGGAGGAAATAGAAATGGGGATAATTCATTTGGGTTTCCCATTGTTAATGAGGATTCCCGAGCCACCATGAAAAACATATCACCATCTGTCCTCCCTAATTTCCATGGGTTTAAGGACTGAGGACCCTGAAACATTCTTATTTGAGTTTGAAGTGGTGTGTCGAACTTATGACTACCTGGATGACTCTCAGAAACTCAAGTTGTTCCCTTCAACACTGAAGGATCAAGCCTTGAAATGGTTCATGGGGTTACTCACTCAATCCATTAGGACTTGGGATGAGATGAAACAAACATTTTTGGATAGGTATTTAGACTATTGCATGCCTACTAATCACAAGGACGAGGTTTTTAAAATGATACAAAAAGAAGATGAGAGTCTAGAAGATTTACTTGAAAGATTTCAATATAACTTGAAAAGAGAAAAAATGAATACCTTGGATGAAGAGACCTTAAAAGCCCTATTATTAAAAGCCATCAGGGATGAATGGATAGACATCTTAAACATGATGGGGAAAGGGGATATTTCTCAACTTTCTCTCAATGACATAGCAGAACTTTGTATCCATCTCTCAAGGGGCAAATCAAAAACGCAAAAAGGGCCTAGAGATCCTTCTCTCCTTAGGGCGAATAAATCTGCAACAGGATCAGTAAGTAGGGCTGAAATCGACAGTATGCTTGATGAATTTAAAACTGACATCTTAGGGAGTCTTAGTGAACAACTTGATACCCTTAAGATTCACAATAAACAAAAAGCAGAAGCTGAGGCTTTGGCTATCTTTTGCCCGAAATGTAGAAAGAAACATGCTTTAAGGGATGTCCCTTAGATGCACACGTTGTAGAAACATGTGTAATTTGCTCAGAAACTCATGAGACCAAGGATTTTCCCTCAATTCCTGGCCTCAAAACAGTCTTTCAAGAGGATCCAGATACACTTGAATCTCTCTGTTTTATTGCAAGGAGACCTTGGCAAGGACAACAGAATCAAGGGTTTAACAACTCTATGAATTCTCAATCCCAACCAAATTGGAATCCTTGGCAACAACCTTGGCCTCAACCTCAAAATGCTTTCCAAGCATGGATGCAAAGCATGCAAAATCCTTATGGGAGATTTGCTCAATTCTATCAATATCCTCCATCATTTTAGAATCAGCAAGCTCCACAACTTCCAAACCAAGGTCAACAACTATCATTGCCATACCCTCAACAACAACAACCTCCTCCACAAAATCAAAATTCTCAATTAGCACTTCAATCCCAGCAGAAATCAAATCAACTTCCCTCTCAGCCATTACCAAATCCAAATAATAGGAACCCTCAAAATGCTTACATGATGGAAGGTCAACCATTCCCTACCTATATGGTTGTTCCTCTCAATGAAGTACAACTTAGATCAGGTAGAATCTTAGATCAACCTTCTACAAGTGTTCAACAACCAAGCATTTCTGAGGAGGAATCTCTCAAAGTCAATAAAGGTTCTGAAGTATCACTTCAAAACCAAAATATCCAAAAAGAAAAAGAAAAAGAATCAACCTCTACAACTCCCATAGTTGAGCAACCTACACCTTTAGCTACACCTCCCTTTCCTGAAAGATTGCAAATTGACAAAGGGGTGGAAAAGCAGATATGGGTGCCTGACTATAGCTTCCTAGATGAATTGAAGAATGTATGTATCAAGATCCCCTTGTTACAAGCCATTAAAGAAATTCCCATTCTAGCGAAGACAATAAAGGAGTTGAGTTTGAAGAAAACAGGAAAAAGAACCAGAGATACTAAAAGGATACATCTAGTTGGAAAAATTGCAGACATTATGATGGGTAAGATTACCATGCAAAAATATGTAGATCCCGATAGCCCTATTGTCAAAACTCATATTAATGGGGTTGAAATCCCAAATACTCTGATTGACTTAGGAGCCGCGATCAACATCATGAGTAGACAGACCATGGATCAGTTAAAGCTTCCTAACCTTCTCTTTACACCTACTTTGCTGCAACTTGCAGATAGATCAATCATTAAACCTGATGGTGTATTGGAAGATATTCCGGTCTCTCTAGATTCTTGGGAATATCCAGTTGATTTTATGATTTTAACTCCCAAGAACAATCTAGGAGGACATCCTCTTATATTAGGAAGACCTTGGCTGGCCACAACTGATGCTTTCATAAGCTGTAGGTCTGGAGACATGTATATATCAGATGGTAATTCCACCAAGAAGTTAAACTTGTATCCCCCAGCAAAAGCTATAACAGAAATAGGAGAAGATGAATGGGTAGAGGATGAAGATACTATTCAACCTGTTCTAACCATCTCCGAGATTAGTGAAGACAGTCAAATTCTAAATACATTAGAAAATTTTGAAGTATCTCTAGAATATGACTCTACACATTTTCAGATAGATGCAGATATTGAATATCTCTCCTCTAGACAGATGTCTCTCTTCTCAATGGAAGAGTTTGGTAGTTCTACAGTTGAAATCCTTCCAGGAAAAACATTGAACATTAACAAAAACTTGGGAAGACCACAACAAGAAGAATTAACTAAACTGTTGCAAAAACATTCCACCGCTTTTGCATGGGAATACACTGACATGAAAGGAATCGATCCTAAGACTTGTATTCATCACATCTACATTGAAGAGAATAGTAGACCTATTAGGCAACCACAAAGAAGGATGAATCCAAACCTTAGGGAAATCGTGAAAGAAGAACTCCAGAAATTGCTCAAGGTAAACTTCATTTACCCCATCTCAGACAGCCAATGGGTTTCTCCCTTGGTTATAGTGCCCAAAAAGAATGGTAAATGGAGAGTTTGCATTGATTATCGAGAATTGAACAAGGCAACCTTAAAGGATCATTTTCCTTTACCTTTTATCGATCAGGTACTAGACACTTTAGCAGGTAAAAAGTATTTCTCATTCTTGGATGGTTTTAGTGGATACAATCAAATTCAGGTAGCACCTGAAGATCAAGACAAAACCACATTTACTTGTCCTTGGGGAACTTTTGCCTACCGAGTACTCCCTTTTGGATTGTGCAATGCACCTGCTACATTTCAAAGGGCTGTATTAGGAATATTTTCAGATCTGATTCATGATTGTGTAGAGGTATACATGGATGATTTCACAGTTTATGGTAATACATTTGAAGAAGCTTTGGAAAATTTGGAAAAAGTACTGGTAAGATGTAAGGAAACAAATCTTTCTTTAAGTCATGAAAAATGTTTTATGATGTTTACTGAAGGGATTGTTTTAGGACATCATATTTCAGGAGATGGGATTAAGGTTGATAGATCCAAAGTTGAAGTCATCTCTAAGTTACCTGTTCCAAATTGCCAGAAGGATGTTAGAAGTTTTCTTGGGTTTACTAGGTATTACAGAAGATTTATTGAAAACTTCACTAGGATAGCATCTCCTCTTTTCAAATTGCTTACCAAAGACTGTGAGTTTAAATGGGATCCTGAGTGTCAATCTGCCTTTGAAGCTTTAAAGTCTAGAATATCTGAAGCACCCATCTTAAGGGGACCAAATTGGAAACTCCCTTTCCACATCTCTACTGATGCTTCAGATACAGCTCTAGGAGCTGTTTTGGGACAAAAGGATTTGATCCCTTATGCCATTTATTACACAAGGAAGAATTTGACTCCCACTGAGTTAAATTATACTGTTACAGAAAAAGAGTTCTTAGCTGTGGTACATGCAATCAACAAGTTTAGACATTACATAACCGGCTATGAAACCTTTGTCCATACTGATCACTCTGCCATAAGATATTTAATGAAAAAACCTGTCACTAATGGTAGAGTTACAAGATGGCTTTTACTCTTACAAGAATTCAACATTACTGTGTTAGATAGACCTGGAAAACAAAACACAGTAGCTGATTTCTTGTCTAGAATCCAAAACACTAATGAGGATTCTCCAGTAGAAGATAAGTTTCTAGATGAATACTTGTTTGCAGTGACTACCAAGACTCCTTGGTATGCAGATATGGCTAATTATCTTGTTACAGGGAAGCTTCCTCTACACTTGTTTCCTAATGAGAAAAGGAAAATCATTCAGGAGAGTGCACATTATTCTTGGATTTCTAATGAATTGTTCAAAACAGGGCCAGATTGTATAATCAGAAGGTGTGTTCGGGAAGATGAAATGCTTGACATTCTTAAGGCATGTCATGATGAACCTTGCGGCGGGCACTTTGCTGACAAGAGGACAGCCTATAAAATCCTTTCTCTAGGATATTATTGGCCTTCTCTATTTAAAGATGCAAAGCAGTATGTTAGAAGGTGTGACAGCTGCCAAAGAGTTGGGAAACCAACTCCTTCAAATGAAATGCCTCTACAGCCTCAGGTATGCATCGAACCCTTTGAGAAATGGGCTCTAGATTTCGTTGGACCAATTAATCCACCATCAAAGCAAAAGAGGTATATACTGGTTTGTACTGATTATGTTACTAAGTGGGTAGAAGCAAAAGCATTGCCTTCTGCCACTGAAAATTCAGTTGTTCAATTTCTTTTTGAGGATATTTTCACTCGTTTTGGTGTCCCAAGGGAAATTGTGACAGATCAAGGCAGCCAGTTTACATCTAAATTGATGGAGAAGCTGATGGAGGAATATAAGATCAAGCACAAAACATCTACTCCCTACCATCCGCAATCCAATGGCCAAGTGGAATCTACCAATAAAGTTCTTGAAGGCATTATCACCAAGACTATTCATCTTCATAGAAGAGATTGGGCGGAAAGGCTCCCTGAAGCCTTATGGGCCTATAGGACTACATGGAAGAACACAACAGGACATTCTCCCTATGAACTTGTTTATGGGAAGGAAGTCCTGCTCCCCATTGAGTTCCAAATCAAGACCTTCAAGATGGCAGTCCAATTGGGAATGAGCCTCTCAGAAGCTCAAAGACACAGAATGGACCAGCTAAATCAGCCAGATGAAATAAGACAAGATGCAATTCTAAGGACAGATCTAGTTCAGCACCAAAGATCTAAATGGCATGATCGTCATATCAAAGAAAGAAAGTTCAGAGAGGAGATTGGGCTCTATTGTTTGATTCAAAATTCAAAGACTTCAAAGGAAAGTTTCAAACTCATTGGCTTGGGCCATATGAGATTGATGAAGTCTTTAGCAATGGAGCAGTTCGAGTAAAAACTATTGATGAATTTCATACTCCTCTTATTGTGAATGGCCACCGCTTGAAAATCTACCAGAAGCCATTCTCAAAAGAAGAGTTTGTCAAATTGTTCAAAGAAGATTCTGCAATCAGGTTGGTGGAGAAGGATTCTTCTCCTCCATCAGCCTAATCTTTGGTTTTTGAAAAAAAAAAAAAAATAAAAAATTAAAAATAAATAAATGTATGAGCCTGAAAACCAATCTCTGATTGGCAGTCTCATACAGAAAACCTGAGGTGAAAATCAGGGTCACCTGACACCTCATGTTTTCCAATAAAAAAATCTCTCTCTCTTCCATTTCATTTCACCATTTCATCCACCTCATTCACCATCTCATCACTTTCACTTCACCTCATTTCTTTCTATCATCCATCCATTCATTAATCCATTCATTACATTTCACTCCATCAATAAAGTCATTTTTTTTTTTGACAACTAAAGTTATTTTGTGCAGCCGGAGGGTACTACTGCAGATTCCGCAGCCATCTGAAGATTCTGCAGCCATCTAATGATTCCGCAGCTCTCTGCACCTGCATAAAAAAACACAGTCTGTTTGAAAAAGTTACAGTTCAGAAGTCATCAATAATAAGTGGAAAAGGGTCATGCAACAGCAACAACACAATGAAGGGTTAGTGGAAAATAATCAAAAGCAATTCAAACGCGGACCTAAGGTATGATTTAAAATCCTAAACTTACAGTTATCGCATTTTGCTAAAGTTCCGGGGTTATGTTTCTTGCCATTAAGTGTAATGATTATCCGTTTTTATCCATCATACGACCAAAAATCCACGTATCTCCCCACTCATCGGTCATAATTCATCACGATTTTGAAACTGGATTGCGGCTGCTCTTTCATTAAGGGTTTCGTACCTAAATGACGTAGACTGTTGTACTACGTCTCTCCAAGTCATAATCCCGCAGCCAAGTGGAGACCTGTGACCGAAGCCTAAGGACCTAACCGTTTACACCCATCACCTCATAACCCTCATACGCTCATATCACTCCATTTCATTCACGCTGTTTCATTTCCTCATTTCCCTCATTCCGCTGTGCTCACTACGCTGCTACCTCATACTCTGTTTCACGTATTCCTCTCTGCTAATTCAGGTTATCAGTGTTACGGCTGTTACATTAGAGTCGTAATTTTATGGTGTTAAGGCCACTGTTGAAGCCGTGTAGCCTTTTGACTTAGAACAGAGCCGTAAATTCACTGTGTTAAGGCTACTGTTGAAGCCGTGTAACCTCCCTTTTCCAAAAGTTTGAAGAACAGAGCCGTAGAGTCCATGGGTAAACTTTTAAGGGCAGAACCCGAGGGTTCAAAATTTTTGGAGGGATATCCTCAAGTTAAAGAAGCGTTGCAGAAAGCAAACTGGCTCCAATGCATCCAGAAGTTTAAAGGTTACCACAGAGAAGTTACGAAGGCCTTTGCACGTTCCTTCAGGGATAAAGATAATCAAGTGGAGATAGGGGACCTGAAGTTTACAATCTCTGAGAGCAGCATAGCACAAGCCACTTCCCTTCCACAAACTGGAGAAAGATGGTTTAAAAACCGATCAGTCCAAGACCAACAGTGGAAGCAAATCTTGAAGAACCCAGGTATGGATACCAGCATCTTTACAAAAGGGATTCCTGTTACTTATGTCAAGGAAGAATGGACAACCTTACTGTTACTAGTGCAAAAATTCTTTACTTGTGAGGGAAGGTTTGGAGTCTTATATGTTTACCATGCTAAAGTCATGATGCATTTCTTAGGAGATGATATTAACCTTCCATATTTTCTACTCTCAAGTCTTAGGAAAATGTGTTCAATGGCCCAAAAGAACCCAACAAACATTGAATCACATCTATGTCATCATGGTCTTGTTAAAATGCTGGTTGAGGAACAGTTGAAAGCAAAAAGAGATACCTGGGAGAAATTTCTTGTAAGAAACCATTTTGAGGAAGCAGGAGAAACCTCTGTGCCTAGAAAGAGTAGGAGAAAACGAAAGGAAGCCACCCCTGAAACTGCTGACCAAGAGGAAACTATTGTCCAAGAGGAAACTATTGTTCAAGAGGAAACTGTTCAAGAGCAGATTGTAGAAGAAACTGATATACATCATTCTGAACCTGATATTGATCCTGAGCCTGCTCAAACAGCTCAAGGAATTATCACAGAAACCCTTTCAGAACTTGCCCAAGAAATTGCTCAAAAGAGAAAAGAGAGTAGAATGAAACAAAAGAAAGATAAAGGCAAAGTTGTAGCTCAAGAAACTTACGCTACTCCTGAGAACTCTAGTGAAGAAGATACTCAGCCCTTAGCACAAAGAATGGCCAAACTCCATGAAACTGCCCTTTCCAAAAAGGAGGAAAAACAAAAGCAAAAAGTACCAAAAGAAAAACAGAGTACCACCTCTGTAAGAAGGAGCAGCAGATTACAAAACAGAAAAGTAGGGGCCACAAAGGGTAAACAGTCATTCTTCATTGACTTAAGCTCACCTCAAAAAGGTGCTACAAGTCCTGACTTGGAGAAAAGTCCTTCACACGCTGAGAATGTAGAGAACAGTCCTCCACGTGAGGAAAGTCCATTTGAGCATGAGCCTGAATTTGAACAAGGATCCGAATTTCAGTATGAGCATAGCCCAAGGCATTCACCTGAGGTTGACCCTGATCAACAAAAAGTTTATAAT
This sequence comes from Pinus tabuliformis, assembly GCA_031772625.1. Classification (NCBI taxonomy): domain Eukaryota; kingdom Viridiplantae; phylum Streptophyta; class Pinopsida; order Pinales; family Pinaceae; genus Pinus; species Pinus tabuliformis. The sequence goes on from CM062809.1 coordinate 1,098,030,043, forward strand.
TACCTGGAGACACTGGAACAAGCAGTGGCTGGGCCAAGCACTGCTCAACCCTTGGAGCAACAAGTCCAATCACTGAAGCAGGAAATATTTGAGCTAGAGGTGCTAAATCGCCACATCAAGCAAGAAAATGAAAAACTGAAGATACAGGGCAATGTGGACAAGATGGTCCAAGATAACACCATGCTTCATATGGATCTGTGGTAGAAGGAAAACAAAAATCTCAAGAAGAGATGCAGAAAATTAAACAGAGCTTTAATCAATCTGAAATTCAGGTGTTTGATGAAAAGGCCAAGGGTTAATGTGGCCACACAGAGAAAGAAGAGAAGGCTAGATGTCCTAGCTGAGGCATCCCAGCAGGTGGACTGAACCATGTTTTTAATTGCATGAGGACATGCAATACCCTCGCAGTGGGGGTATGTAGAGTCTCCACTTTACACTTGGTTATCCATCATTTTCCATAGTTTTCCCTCACTCATCTCTCCCTTTTACTCCATTTTGCTGCATAAACTCACCCAGATCATTACATATGATGGCATTAAGCATGATTTAGGGATTTTACTAATGTGTGACTGTTTTGTTTAGATTTTGATGTATTTACAGGCATTCCGCAGCCATCTGATGATCCCGCAGCCTTTTTGTTAAACTAAAGGTTCCACGTGTCATTTTTCCAAATGAGCCACATGGGCACTTAGGAATCAAGGTGTTCGAGGTTCCTGTGCTATCCGTTCAGCCATCCACGTCATCTGTACCTCCAGTCAACGAGGGTCAAGTTACGGTCAATAAAGGTAGCTTAACGGTGATACGTAAGCTGCTAGGTCACGTCAGTCTAAAAGGTGACTTGTCCGTCTTATGCAAGCCGTGGGGGACATAATCCAACTTTGGATTCAATGCCCATATCGACCAGAACCTCCAGCTCATCCACGCAGCATTATGACGTGTTTTGTTCCTTAATTACGCATGACAGTTAGTTAGTTTTCCAGTTTTAGCTGTACGCATTAGGCCGTCTTTCAGATGCCTATAAAACTAAGCGTTTGCATACGCTGAAGGTTACTTTTTAGTTGCTGCACTTTATGAACTTGTTGTTATTTTAGAGCATTTGAAAACTCTGTTTTTATAGTGCTGTTCTAGCACTCTGAACTGTATTTTTCTGCACATGGAGTAATAGAAACAGTGCTGTTTTGAAGTTTCCAATTCCTTGAATCTCTTTTGGATGATATGAATGGAGGGCCCCTGTTCATGTTAGCCTTGTAAAGTATTTTATGTATTTTATGTGCAGCATTTCTTTATTTCTCTTCAGCATTTCTTTTAGTTGAAACATGTACAGCGTAATTTCCTTTCTTGTTATTTCATTTCCAGCCTTTCTTTTTAGCTGATCAGCATTGTTCTTTTGCAGGTTTTTAAGCCCGGGATTGATTTTGTGTTTGTGTATTTGCTTAAATATCTAGTGGTAGTTTTAGTTGACAGATTCAAGTTGCTGCCTTTACTTTATTTTCATAGCTGATTTTTTTTAGCTTTATTTCTCAAAGTGGTTTGCTAACATATGAATGATCTCTTTTATCATAAATTGTCTATCTCTTAGAGATCAAAATACTAATAACTTGCAGCTGGCTTTGGGTGCTTTATAGACTAATCTTTAACTACTCTCTAATCGTGTCTTACACAGTACTATGTGTTAGAGGCAGAGAGTTAGAGAGAGCTGAATATCATAACTAGTCTTTAAAGTAGATTTTCTCATTTTTTATCATTTCTTAGACTTATCTTTAGCTACTTCCTAATCGTGTCTTACACAGTACTATGTGTTAGAGGCAGAGAGTTAGGAAGAGATAAACTTTATTATTGGTCTTTTAAGTGATTTTCTTATCTTTTATTTGCAGCAGCATGAATGGTGTCTAATGCCATTAGAAAGTGGTTCTTTGCTTTCAAGTTATTTCAAGTTGTTTATTTCATTCAAGCTTTTCCTTTTCAGCAAGTAGTTAGAAACCACTTACACACACTCTCACTCATCTAGAATTCACTTTACACACACCATCACTCATCTGTTTATAAATCACCACTCCATTTTAGGAAGATAAATCAACCACAAACAACACCCCCAAACGACAAAAACTCTAAGAGGTTGCTTAAGTACATATAGTACACCTTCACTTCATCAGCTTACGAGCCCCGGGTTGACAATTAATGACATCAATTTAGGAACACTAAATTGACTAAACATTACCTTTGGACCCTGTAGAAGGACTGCGTTATACTGAGCTGGTCCGCGATTATGAAAGTGACAATTATTTGAACCAGATCTACGAAATATCAACGTGAGACCAAGATTGAGTGAATCCAACAACAGATGGATGCATTGCATGGGACCGCGAAAGTTCCAGTATATGGATGCATTGCATGGGACCGCGAAAGTTCCAGTATATCAGATTCAGATGAAGAGCTAAAGCACTGGCATAATAGGTTGCATGAAGTATCTACGCTGCGCTGTAACATGATGACTAAATCTCTACACTGTGTCTCATCGGAGGTAAGGAGTTTGCCTTAATTTTTTTTTTCTCTGTAAGACTAGGCTATTTATATTACAAAAAATTCAAAAATTACAGCAAAAATTACACCAGGGCTGTGGCCCTGCATCTCCAAAGAGATTTTTCCCCATAATAGACCTTTCAGGGCAACATCATTGCAAAATTGGGACATCTGAATCGACATAGCCAGCATTTGAATCGACACAATAAACATGTAAACCGCCACGATGGACATATGAACTGACACGATGGACACATAAACCGACACGATGGACACATAAACTGACACGATGGACATATAATCCAGGATGGTTGACACATAGACAAACCGATAGAGAGAGCAGTAAATCGACAAAGAGCATGAAAGACAAACAGAGAGTTTCTTTCCTGGCAGCGAAAGACAGAATGACGGAAGTGCTAATCCTCATCGGTTGTATGAGGCTCATTCTTCGCTGGTCCTTTGAGTTTCTGTGATTCCTCCATGTCCGAGCGCAGCGACCTCTGAACCGGCTCACTGGGGCCAACATCCGCAGCTTGAGTGGCTTGGGGAGAGTCTGCTCTGGTTGGCCACCGCATATCTACTGTGGGAACTTGCATGTCAACCACTGGCACATTCAGGTTGTCCAAAGGCCCCCTGAGATTGCTGCAGTGTTCCACCATGACTGAGATAATGAGAGTGTTGTTCTCCAGAGTGCAGGGGATCCGGTAGCGAACAGCCGGATGTTCCACATGACCATAGTCCGGAATTTCTCCCCACCCACGCACATTGCCGCGGCCTACAAGTCTGTTCGAGCCTCTGTTATGCTCAGAAGTGATTTCCACCGAGGAGGAAGGCGAATTGACTGGTCGCTGAGTAGCAGAGCGACCCCTGGAACCGCCACGACGACTGCTCATTCTGGGCCTCTCTCTTTGCATCTTCGAATTACCCTTCAGACAAGAATTCCTCTGAGTAATTTTGCACTGAGCCAGAGAATGTTCCGTCTCTGCCAGCTTCTGCTCGGATCACTTGCAGGAATGAAGACAGGCGACATGGGGTGCGAAAATATTGAGCGCCATTTGCCTCGATCGCTGCTGCACATTGAATGCCGTCTGAACCAGCAGTAAAACCCAAATAACTATACCTCCCATCGTATTTAATTCACCTGCGTTCTGATATGTCGTGGCTCGTTCGGGCTTACACCTGCCCATGTGACGAGCCACACCTGACACCTGCCCTTCACGTTGCATAGTCACCCGCATCCGGGAAAGGAGTTTGCCTTATTATGATGGTCTAACTGACGTAGATAAATTTTTCGATGCATTTGAAAGGGAAGTGCCTGAGAAGCATTGCTTCCAGGTCTTGGATTTGGCATTGTGTGCTACACCTACAAGGTGGTGGGGTATGCATAAAGACAATTTTGATGGAAGGTGTGAATACTGAATAATGATGAGGTTGCAGTTTGGTCGCCCAATAGTGAGACTGACAGAGAAATATGATGGGAAGAGTGATCCATGCGGTCACTTAGCAAAATGGATTGACACTTATGGAGCAGATCCGCAACCGGAGTGGGTGCATTTGTTCTATCATACTTTGGATGTAATACCAATGAATTGGTACCTGGAAACAGAGCTCTGCCATGGCACAAACAGATGGGATATTTTGAGACAGGGATTCTTAATGAAATTCATCTTTGCAGATGGATTCAAATGCATTGACGAAGCATTGCAGGAGGTCAAGACAATGATCTTTAGAATACCGCAGGATCCCTTGGATTTGATTCAACCAGATTGGACCACCCAGCTACGCCATGCACTGGAGTGCTACAATGTGACTACTGAAGAAGAGGAGTATCCAAGGAACATTAATATCCTAGAGGCAGAAGGTCACCGCAACATTGAGGGGCCGTAGATAGAGAATCTAGATATCACTGCGCCATTGAAAACCAGACAGGTGAACATTGGAACAGATGCATAGCCGAAGTTTGCAAAGATAGGGGACTATTGGGATGATGCTACAGTGGATAAGGTCGCTGAGTTTCTCCGCGAATATTAGGATTTGTTCCCCAGAAAGTTTTCAGACTTAAAAGGAATCATAGGCGATTTGGGAGTGTGTTGAAGCCCTGAAAATTGTGTCTACAGCAAGGGGGATACCGACCTGGTCCGGACCTTGGTTAGTAGCTCCTTTTCCATTTGGTATAGTGGGTCTGACTGGGGATATAGGACCAGTTTCCAGATTCATGTGTGTGTGTGAAGAATTATATTTCCTTTCTAAAAGTTCCTAAGTGAGATGATCTAATTCTAACTCTAATCTAATAACATGCAAATTGTATTCTAATAAATAGAAACATCTAATCTATACTAACCCGGGGTTTAATACTTCCGTTATGCGATCTAAAATGATTTCAAATAACAATTGGTAATAAAGATCATTCAATTGTTATGAGAAAAGAATGCAATAGAGATGAACCATTTCATATAAAAAGTTAGACAAAACAGTTGTGAAAAACATATTGCATAATAAGCTACTCATACATTAAGCATAAATAAATAGCTATCATTGTACAAAAGTGCCAAATGATAACTCAGACATTCACACATCAATATATAAACAACTGAACATGAATATCACTTTTAACACAAAGGCAGAAATAGTTATGAGATAGAAGTACCATTTATAACTAGTTCTACTCATGAGCTTCAAGCGATAATGATTTATCTCTTCTTAATCCAACATCCACTAAGAGTACAGAAGTGCAACATCAGTGGCAGATACTAAATATAGATATCAATAAATCCTATTCCATTCATTCATCAAAACCTCCTCAGAGGGTACAAAAATGCATGTTCTGAGGATAAGTTTTTGGCAAATTTAAGGACCCTTCTCTAAATGCACGAGAAGGGTTTAAATATTACTAACTAAATCTAAAAATAAATTATTACAAAAATGTAGGACACAGTTTAAATGACCATCCTCATTTCAGGAAAAAATAAAGAAAAACTAATACTAACATTGAATCTAAAATTAAAACTAACAACTAACTATTTCTTTATTTGATCCTTGAAATCACAAGCATTCAACATTTGCTTGAGAAGAGTCAGCTGACTGACTTCAGACTTTAACTATCCTGTGAAAACGGCATTGGCAAGAGCTGGCGCCATCTTCTCGGCAGAATTGATGATGCATTTGAGAGTCATGCATTGGCTGTGTGGTTTTACCAAATATGCCCAGTAAGAATCCCAATTCAACTTAGTTAATATTTTGATTGATTCTGCCTTTTGTTGAGCCTTCTGTCTCCAGCTTGTCTACAATTGCTGTTCATATGTACATACCATATTGAAGATATTTCGAACAATTACTACTGGTTTTAGGTTTCAAGTTTTACTTTTTTATTTAACCTCTAGCATTCTTTTTACAAATTTCTGGGCCTACAAGTGACTGAGAAATTAGAAGCTTTCCTTTTCAAGAAGTTTTGCCCAACGATGCGCGATTAGTGCTAGGCGCTAATCGCGCATCAAAAACTGCCTCCATTTCTTGATCCGGGATTCCTTGGTGCGTTTTTCGCCTTTTGTGCGTTTTCTTTTAGCAGATATAAAGCTCAAATTTTGTGAAAATAATGATTCCGTAAGCTCTTGACCCTGAGTTTTAAATTGTTTGTTTGTGATGTCAGCGCTGTCTAGTACCCATTTAACCATGTCTATGTGTGGAAGAATCTTGGGCCTCACCACTATCCTGTGTAAGAACGAACAAGCTAGCTCTGTAATGGATGCCTCAGAAGAATCATTTGAGCCTGCAGTAACCATAACTTCCATCACTCTGGGATTCTCTTCGTCAAGTAGATTATACATGCTTTCCCAAGTAGTAATACCAGCATCTCTATTACAGGCAGTGTCTGTATACAAGGGCGCCATTTCTTTCTCTTCAGAGCTCAGGGCTTTGCCTTTCTTTCCCATAATATCCTGTATACTGCTTTGTATAATTCTTTATTCTTTGTTCTTGCAGTTTACAAATGAGATGAGAATCATGATAAGGAAAAGGTGACAGGAAAGCTTTAAATGCCGAAGACATATAAAATACACCACCTTACGTGAAATGACTTTTCGATAAGCACAAAACCATATTCAATTAATGACTGGCAAGTAACTCATTAATTAGCGTTAAAGTGCATAATCAGGTCTTGGTTTATGGAAAATACTTTTTCGAACCACAAGCCTGAAAGATCTATGATGAAGTGATTTACTTCGCAATATCGCAGATCACAACATCGCAAGATCACTATATCGCAATATCGTTGGATCGCTATATCGTAATACCGCTGGATCACAGCATGTGTCAATCATTCGTTAATCTGCTTTCCGCGAAATGCAATTTGTGATATGTGCCATCGCATATCGACAGTTTGAGGTTTTTCAGTGTAAGTTATTTTTGAGGCATGCGATGCGATAAATGTTTTCTTAATGTGTAGTTTCGCATCACGATCTCGCAATCTTAGAATTCTGCTTGTAAGGAGGTATCCATTATCTTTTTGCGATGCGATATTTCCTAAGGAATAATTCTATTTTATCATAAAATTTAGGCTTTTTGATTTTTTAAAGGGTATTCTCCTAATTTTATGATGGTAAGTTTTATTAAAAAGGAAATACAAGCACTAATTAACTTTTTAAATTTTTGACTAAGGGTCCCCACTTATTTAGTATTAGTAATAACACTAAATAAGAAGGGGGTTGTTGTTGGCCACAACAATTGGCAATTCACTTGGAAGAACCAATTATCTCTGCTTTTCTTTTGAATTTTCTAAACTTCCAAAACAGAAAATTTTCCAGAAAATCAAACTTTATTATAGAAAGACAAAGTACATTATGCTTTTACCTATCAATGATATTTTGTTTCTTCTATTTTCAACTTTGATTATTTACTCCCTCAAGCTAGTCTTTGTATCTACATCAGTCATTACTTGGTTTATAAAGATAAAAAAAAAGCCTTCTCTGTAAATCAGTTTTAAATATGCTCATTTGTCGTAGGTAGAGCCTCTGCTGCCAGCAGGCATTTATAGCCTCGACAGGGTTACCTGTTACCCAACAATGATCCTGTATCCTACTTAGAGAAATTTACAACTTTCAAAAATAAATCCATATCCACACTTATTGCTTTCATTTTCTTTTTTACCCTTAAAGAAAAATGTCTTGGTTTGGTAGCCAATTTATGACATAGTCATTCACTTGATTTATGGCTTTGCTGAACAAGCTGGCTCGTGATGAGACCCCTTGTCTTTTGATTGCAAAAATCTCGAGTCATTTCCCTATTGTGGTATGCAGTATTGGAAAAGTCAGCAAGCTATAATATCTATGATCATGATAAGACGGCTCGTGATGAGACCTCTTACTCTTTAAGTTAAAGTGTATCATTGGATTATTCTCTGAACGTTGAAGTTTCCTAGGTGGGGAGGAAGTCATTGTTTCCTTAGGACAACTCTGGATGACAATGGTAGAGTTTTTTGGAGAGAGATTTTCTACAGAGAATATTCATTTTTGTTATTGATACCTTTCATTGGACTGATATAAAACAATTTCCCACTAAAGGTCGTTTTTTGTCAAAATTTACAAAGTTGAAACTAGTATCATTTCTAGGCCTAGAGTCTTTAACTGTATCTTTCAATAATAATGATCAATTTTCTAAAAGAATTCTATTTATACAAGTGAAAAAACAAAATCTAAAAGAGAATTTGTGTCTTTTTCATAAATCTCAAATGTAACCATTTACAACCAGTTTTATTATGGCAATGAAAACTAATCTACAAAATAGAAGGATGATCTCCTATGGAAAATATTTTTTGAGGATCTGTCCGTTAACAGGTAAATAATTTATTTTTCCTATTAAATCCTGTAACGTAAAAGTGGACGGACCTATGACTTCTATGATTTGGAAAGGGCCAAGCCGGATTCTTTGAAATTTTGTATGTTTCCCTTTTTCCTCATGAGCCTTGTCCCATTTTAAAACTAGATCTCCCATCTGAAAGTCTTTTATGGATATCATGTTTGAATCAAAAGAGGCTTTTACTAATGCTTGATGATAAGCGTGAGTTATTTTGGCCTGTTCTCGTTTTTCTTCTAACTTAATTATTTCTAGCTGCCTTAGTTGTAAGGAAGAAGTTGGTGCTTCATCAATATATTGAACCAAGGCTAAAGAGGGAATTTCCAAATGAGTTGGAAGAACCACTTCTTTCCCATAAACTAAATTGAAGGGGGAAGTGCCGATGGAGGCTTTCTGCGTTATTCGATCTGCCCATAAAGCATATATTAAAGACTCATGCCAATTATTTTTGATTTTGGTTAATGGTTCGCTTAATAATTCTGATTAAGTTTTTATTTGTAGATTCAACTAATCCATTCCCCTGTGGATAGTAATTGGTAGATTATTTAAGCTTGAAACCCCTTTTGAATGCAAATTTAGTCATTGCATTACCAGAAAAATATGATGCATTATCAAACATTAAAGTAGAAGGCAACCCAAACCTCGTGATTATGAACTGATCTATGAACTTGATGATATGTTCAGCATTAGCCGTCTTGAGTGGAACTGCTTCTACCCATTTAGTAAAGTAATCTGTTGCTGTAAGGATATGTCTATGCTTTTTGGAAGAGTGAGGAACGATCTCACCTATTATGTCCAATCCCCATTAATCAAAAGGCTGGTCAATGTTGACCGGTTGGAGTGGCAAGGATGGTTTCTTTTGTCTCCCAGCAGCAGTTTGACAGACTTGACATTTCCTCACGTAGTTATGTGAGTCTTTGAATAATGTGGGCCAGTAATAGCCTGCGCGTAAGATTTTATGAGCAGTAGCATCTCCAGCATAGTGTCCGCTTGCTGGCCCATCGTGGAGTTCCTGCAAGACTTTTTCAGCTTCAGATTTCTCAAGACATCTAAGAAGAACAAAATCATAATTTATTCTAAAAAGAACATCGTTCACGAGCTAGTATTGTTTAACCTTCAACCTTAGAGCTATTTTCTTCGTATGATCAAGGTTTGAAGGAGCATATCCATTCTTTAGATAATAAATGATATCATCGTGTAATGACTCAACACTGTTTAGGCTTACCTCGTACATTTTTATCTCTGTAGATGGAATTTTGGACATAATCGATGCTCTAGCCAGCATTTTGCAAAAGCCTTGACCTTTTATAATACTTGCTGGTTTGATTTCTACGTCATATTCCTGTAAGTAGTAACCCAATTGGCTCTTTTCTCACCCACATCCTTCTGTACTAGAAGATTTCTTACTGCTAGAAATGATACTATGATTTTTGTATGTGTTTTGAGTAAAAAAGGTCTGAAATATTTAATTGCTTTGAAAACAACATAAGCTTGTTTCTCCACATCTGAATAATTTAACTCAGCCCCTTGTAAATTGGAACTGAAAAAAGCAATTGGGGCTTCTGCCTTTTCTTGATTTTCTTGAGTGAGTATCGCAGCATATGATCTATCAGAGGCAAATGTATATAAAATAAAAGGATCGAAAAAATTGTGAGTTGCTAAATATGGAGCATTAACAATTGCTTATTTGATCAGATTGAATGCATCATATTCATCTTGGCTCCATTTAAAGTTTGAGTTCTTTTTAATCATTGCTTGTAAAGGAGACACGATTCTTGAAAAATCTGGGACGAATCTCTTTATAAAACTAATCTGGCCAAGGAAAGATTGCATAGATTTCTTGTTGTGAGGTAGGGGAACTTCGAAAATCTCCTTGATTCTGTCAGGATCAATATGAATTCCAGATTTTGACACTATGAATCCGAGAAGTTTTCCTTCACTTAATGGGAAAAAGGATTTTTTCAGGTTAAGTGAAATTCCATACCTTTGACAACGTTGGAAGATTTGTTTTAAATCTCTACGATGATTGTTTCGTTTCTTGGAATATACAGTTATATCATCCAAATAGATTACCACTGATTTATTAACTAACCCCTTGAATGCGATGTCCATGGCTCTCTGAAATGTGGCACCAGTGTTAATCAGACCAAATGGCATCTTTTGATATGTGCATGTGCCCCATTTAGTTATGAATGTGGTTTTTAATTGATCATCAGGATGTACCAACACTTGATTGTATCCTGAGAATCCAGACAAGAATGACATTAATTCTGACCCCGCGACTGCCTGCAGTATTTGTTCCATGGGAGGCAAAGGAAAATTATCCTTTTGGCAGGCTTTGTTAAGATTTCGAAAGTCAATGCAGATTCTAATGTCTCCATTTTTCTTTCTAATAGGGACCATATTGGAAACCCATTTGGAATGTCGAACAGGAAAAATTATTTTGGCTTTCAATAACTTATTGAGTTCAGATTTAATCTGGTTTTCTAGATTGGGATGGATCTTTCTCAACTTTTGTTGGACAGGTTTTTCATCTTGTCATTGGAATAGTATGTTGGATGATGGAGGTGTCGTACATTTTGAGTTCATCGTAATTCCAAGCAAAGACACTTTTGTATTGTCTCAAGAAACGAATATACACTAATTTTTCTTTAGGAGCTAGGCCAAGGCCTAGGTTGATATTCTATGGTTTGGCATTAGTTCCTAGATTTACTAATTCATAGTTCAAAGTTGAACTTTGCAGTTTTGAATTGGTAGATCTTTTAAACCGATCTTTCAAATCATAAAGGTCTTCTAACTTGACTACTGACTTAGGTATGGCATTGTTAGTGCTATCTTGTTGCAATTGTCGGTCATGTTGGTCTTCGTCAATTATTTGATTGGTGTAGGATCCTTCAGATGTGAGGAAACTCACGATATCAGGATCGTCGTTGAAAATCCTCCAATTGGTAATGTTATCAGGAATAGATGGTCTAAAAATTAATTCAATTGAAAATCGATCAGGGCTAAAATCTTCTGAAGGAATGAGCTTGGAAGCTACGTTAGCTAAGAGGTCTGCACTAGCATTCTGGAGTCTGGGAATTGATGAAATATTAAATGATATAAAGTGTTCAGTCAGATCTTGAACTAAAGATTGGTAATGTTTTAAATGATCTGATAAACAATGTATAGTACTATGTACTTGTCTGATTACAATTTCAGAATCTCTGTGTTAGAGTCAGTCTGGTCAGTCCTCTGTCAGAGATCAAAACTCTTTATGCATTTCATTTTTAGGTGTCCCGCTCCATTCACTGAGCTGCATTTCGCTAGGGGCATGCCATAATCTGACGGAGAAAGGTCATGCTAGTCATTCCCCCTCATGTCTGGCTCCTGCTGGCTTAGGTCTTTTGTTAATAATGACTAGAGTCCATGACAGTCAAGGTTTGGTCCTTTAATGGACAAAAGTCATTTTTGATCATCAGGTCTAGGGATTAAACAATTTGGTCTTTAATATGTCCAGTAAAGCCATCTAGGCCAGAGTGATGCCCTTGCAAAGTAATGATTCACGGAGTTTCATCGTCATATTGATAAACTTCCACTGTTCTCCAAAACTCTGTTTTGAAGAAAAGTCAAACAGTGTCATTTGTGATGTCAAAATTTTAAAAAAGGGTCGACAATTGATTTATTCAAGTGCAGTCATGGTTTCCGTGGCCAAATGCCCTGTCATGCCATCCCTGCAAAGAGTGTCGAAAATTCCATCATTTGAGCTAGAATTTCAGAGGAAAAGTGAAAATCAGGGTTGTTTTAAAGTCAGTGAAAAAGTGTCAAAGCATAACATTAGAAAAATGGGTTTTTGAAAAAGAATAATTTAACCCATCACTTCCAAATTTTTATATACAAGTTTCCACCAAAGTCAAGACATTGTGCAAACCAAGTGCTTGGGGAAACATTTCAAACTGTTTGAGTGTGCAATCGCATGGTTTGGAGCAAGATTGGAGGTGATTACAGGGGCGCGTTGCATATAGAAAGGGGTGTGGCGCACACCCAGAGCACGACACACAAACAAAGCGCCCAGAAATTTTCCAAATCTCCTCAAATTTTTGTGAAGCCCCTCAAATTGCAAGGTAGGCTCTATAAACTCACTTGTTCATCAAATTTGATAAAAGATATGGTGGTTTTATGCCTATGATAGAAATGCAACAAAACTCATAAAGCAACCACAAGAAAACACAAAGGGCCATTTTGCTAGGGTGTTATAAGTGTATGTTGATGCCAAGGCTCTATTTTCCCCTCCCTACCACTTTTCCTTATTCCCCTATTGCATTCTTCCTATTATCACTACCCTAAACACTACCAAACCCTACTCCCTTTCCCCTCCTCCTATTGGTCAATAAAAACCCCAAAACCCTACCTTGTCAAAACCCCAAAACCCTACCCTATCAAAATAACCAAACCCCCTACATATCCCTAAACAAATTTCCCCACATAACCCTTATTCCCATCACATTACTCCCTTCCTAATACTCCCTTTGTTTCATTGTTCCCCTTGGTGGCAGATATCACAAACAACACCCAACTTCACCATCATCAAAGGGTAGCCTAAGTATAGTATATAAACAACAGTCATGGCATCTGAGGGTTCATCAGAGTATGAGGTGGAAACTCATAGTGATACAGCTTTAGGAGAACAGGCTCCCAGGAGACATCACCGGAGTAGAAAACATGTTAGGGATGAGCCAAACACCCTCACTGAATTGCAGGCATTCCCTCTTGCTATGTCATGTTTCTAGCACCTAGCATGTTTTGAATTTTTTCAAAGGGTGGAAAATGTTAGAGTTCATCATGAGTTGGCCCGTCTTTTTGTGCTTCACCTACATGGAGGTCAGTCTATCTTGGCCGGGGTCACCTTCACATTGACACCCAAAACTATCTCAGTGGCAACAGACATACCAAATGTTGGAGAACAGTGGCATAAGAAGAAGAAGGTGTATAGGAATCATTATGAGCCTTACATTAAGGCTAGTTGTTTGAGGCAGCTCATGAGAGTTTTCCCATTCAGATATTTGAGAGATGAGTATGCTCCGCTCATGAAATTGATCATGAAGTACTTCAGTTGTGAGGGGAGGTTCTCCCGCCTATATGCCTATCACATCAGGTTGCTCATGCACTTTACCAGGGTGTGGATGATGAACCTCCCATTTTTCATTTGCAGGAACATAGAGAAGATAAAAAATTTCATGCAGCATAAGACCCCTCAACAACAACTTAACAGTGTTTATCACTTTTCTCTTATCCGGATTTTGGTGGATCATCAGTTGGGATTGCAGGGCATTTCTTGGGAAGACTTCATCTCCCGTGACTTCTTCAGCACTCCATAGGTAGTATCAGAGGTAGAGCATGAGATAGGTAGTCCTTCTCATCATTATGAGCGCCACGAGACCGCTACTATTCCAGTATTCATCACCTATCAGAGAGGCAGTAGACATTTGTTTGCAGTGGAAAAGCAAGTGTTATCTCCACCCGGGGTGGAAGGGGCCTCACTTCCGACATCAGCATCACAGGAGCAGGGCAGAGGTAAGGAGCTAGTGCAGGATGAAGGGCCATAAGTTGAAAGAGAGACCGAATTCATTCTCCTTCATGATGATGAGACAAATATAGAACCAACAAATGCAGAGCTTAGAGAGATCATCCAGGAGCAACAATCAAAGATTGAGGCCTTATCCCTTGACTTGGAGAGGGCCAAGTGGAACATTAAGTACTTGGAGCAGAGAAACAAACAGCTAGAGGATCAGCAGGCGATCATGGAGCTGCAAAACATTCGTGAGCATCGCCAAGCTGCTCAAAGGAGAAGAGTTGAGCTCACATCATTGGAGCAAGAAATTAATGAGGATCGGGAGGCCAATCTCAAGAGAGTCAACATGCAATTGGAGAGGCTGCTGGACAAGGTTGATAAGGACCTTGCCTTACTGAGACACATGGCTTTCCATTACCGGGCATGAAACATGAGTCAAAGGCCCGGATAAAGAGCTTGAGGGCGAAATTGAGCAAAGCAACTAGAGAGGCAAAAGAGAAAGATCAGCTTCGAATCTTGGCTGACGCTTCTTTGGCACAACATAGCACCTCATAGAGAACCTCCAGCCCAAATTTCAAGAAATTTGGGGAAATTTTGGTCACATGACAAATTTTTGGGCAAAACACAGGTTTTTTCTCCCTGTGCACCGCGCCACTAGCGCGACGCTAAAAATGGGGAGCTCCAAATGAAGAATGGTTTGCATTTTTGGATTCAGCATGAAAAATCATGACTACTGGTGCTTGGACAAGAAATTTGGGCAAGATCTGAGTCTCTAGGATGTCAAAAACACCCAAAAAATGATCTCTTTGCCCCTATTTTGACACAAAGGAAGGAGTCTTGGGAGAATGAAGATTTGGAGGGGCAAATGAGCACCAAATTCAGAAATTCTAGTTGGGTTAGAAAGTAGACAGGACAGGATTTCCAACAAGCACACTTGGGCACATTTTGGACTCCTGCAAGTGCCCCAAAACAAGCTCCAAAGTGGCGCGATGCATAGAGAAAATGGCGCGGTGCATACATGAAAAAATGCCAAATTTGCCTTCGATTCGCGACTTCTCCAAGTGGGCCCCCTCATCTAAATTTCAGATTTTTGGCACCTAAGGTGGCATTTAAAGTATTTTCTCTCCAGATTGGCTTCTATCCAAGTGGCGAAGGAAGGAAAACGGTTACCCAAGCCATTTGTCATGTTTGTAACGCTGCACCTGTAGCTGATGGTTGGCTCTTCATCTCCATTTTGTAATGATTCGAGTAACTCCCCAAACCTTGGGCGTTCTATCTCTTCATAGCACATTCTATATATTGTATGCAAGCTATTTGCAAAGGGTTGGTTGGCTTATAACTTCTAGGAGACTGTGGGAAAGAAAATCTGTTTCTTCACTGTATATTTTTGACATAGAATTAATGAAAGGCAGCGGCTCTGTTTCATGAGATTCATATGGTTGTGAGTGTAGCAAATGTGTCTCTTATGTTTCATATGTATTTCGTTATGTTTCATAGTTCAATTCATGTTCATTTCCAGTGAAATTCTCTGAGTTAGATAAGGTAGAATTCAATTTTATTGCTCTGCCTGTGGGAAAATTTCATGTTCAGTGTTCTTCTTCTGTTGAAAAGGATTCATGTACTTATACCCTTTTCACTTTCCTAAACAATCTTTCCATTCCATGTTATTCCAAACTAAATCACTACACTTTCTACCTGTCTTGCCTCACGAAGTAATCTGTGCCTTTGTATTAAATTCTCTGTTCTTTGCTAGCCGTTAGTCCCATACCATCCCAGAAGCTCGGTCATTCACAAAAATTGTTTCTTGTATCCATATTCACTTACTAGCCTAAGATCAATATTTCACTGTAAGTCATCTTAGACCCTTTTTGCTTATCTATTCACTGAGCGTGACTCAGAGAGAGCCCTCTCCTGTTCTGGTAGGGCTAGCTACCAGATTGAGCGTGGTTTGTGGTTACCCTGAATTTTGCCTTCCTTTCAGCCTAAGGTAGATTTAGGTGCTAACACTCCGAAAACTTGAAGGTATTTGATGTCTAATCCGATTTCTTTGTACAACCCTTGGACTAAAGCCTCGTATTCTGCGGTATTATTGGTGCAATCAAATTCCAGTCTACAAGTTAGCATAATTTTATCTCCCTCTAGACTTATTAACACGCATCCTGCTCCTGCTCCTTCATTAGACTTAGAACCGTAAAAAAATAATTTCCAAAATAAAGATTTATTTATAGGACTATCTATAAAATTAATACATTTAGAACTATTTGTTTGAGAGAAATTTTCTACTTGAGATAAAACAGAATGTTCTAAGTAAGGTGAAGTATGAGCATTAAAATTTCCTAGAAAATAATCTACTGAGTAGTTGCCAATGATGTTATTGCTGTATGCTACTGGTTCATTTTCTCCCTCCAGTTCTGTTACTATGTATTTCTAATGTCTTTCCCGCTCAACTTTTATTTGATTTGGTTTACCATTGTAAGGGAGCCACATGTGCAACCAGTCAGTTTCAAAGTATCCATGAAGTTTTTCTGACCAATCTCTGCTAAGAATTAAGCCATAAAATTCTGGAATATCAGCAACTAAAATGTCAATAACTTGACATACCTTTGGGTTGGATGACAACCTTATGGTAACCTGATTTAATTCGCCAATCACTTCGACTTGTGATCGATCTTATTGAACTATGCGCACAACGAATTTTTGTGGTTGAACGTTCAATTTTGCACATATTAACTTTGGTAAAATATTCGATGAAGCTCTAGAATCCACTAAGCAATTATGCAAATTTTTATTGAAAATTTCATAAGTAAGAAGAAATGGGGGAGTATGAGATATCGATCTTCCTCCAATTAAGGCAATATCGTTTGGATCAACTTTATTAATCGCATTAGCTGGAGGTCTTCCCATGTCATGGGAAGCTTGAGAGATTACAGCGGCGGGCAAAGGTGCAACTGGTACAACATGTAATTCTTTCAAAAGTACCTTTTGCTGGTGTTTTAACTTGCTCAATTCGTAAAAAGTGATATTGGCCCTAGTCTTTTTCATGTCTTATATGATATTATACTCCATTTCATCTGAAACGATCAACGTTTTAGATGGAGTTGATGGGTCTGTTTGGACTGGGCTGGTTTGAGTCGCTTTAGGTGTCGTTTTCTTGGCTGCGACTTTATCCTTAGTCATCGAGCTTGCGCTCTTTGGCTTAGGTGTGGGTTGAGGAGGATCAAGTTGATTTCTACTTTGAGTAGTAACTGGGGATGCCTCTTGATCCTATTCATCTGGGAGGATGAAATCCCACATACCTTGTAACTCTACAACTTGTTACACTAAAAAATGTCACCTTGACTACTTACAGTTAGTATGGCTCAAATCAACAGTCATGCTACCCTTTTTAGGCAAGTCTTATGCCTCTGTTATCCATCTCAAACTCAAAGAAGAGAGAAAGTCTTGTAAAAAATATGTTTATCTCTGGGGTCGCAGGTTCTCTCTAGCCTTACCTGCGGGGACGCTGACCATGTTCACAAAAGCTGCGTCCATAGACGATCTGTATGTTAAGGGACAGGTGCGTCCTTCTGTAAAAGGCAAAATGCGCGAGTTTTATCTTGAAAAAGTTACTTGTGGTTACTTCTAGAACCTTTTAGAGGTCGGTTTGATGAAATGGATGCGCCTCCAGTTGGTTCATGTATCTCTATTAAGAGGGAACTTATCCCATCAATAAGGGAGCTATCCCACCCAAAGAGGGGGATTATCCCATTGATGGTGGACCTGAATAACCTCTTTACAGCACTATAAATAAAGACATTGAGCCAGAGGGAGGAGAGGTTGGAGCTATACATTTTCTTTGGGTAAATGCTGCAGGATTTAGGTCTTCCATTTAGAACCTTTGTGAGGAGAGATTGTCTTTGCTTGATTCTACTTGGAAGTGGGTGAGCTTTGTCAAAGTAGAGGAAAACCCTTGATGGACCCTGGGAGGAACTTGCACAACACCAAGGCCAGGTTGTAAGAGTTTCTTTGTTTCGTTATTAATACAAACTGGTTTATTTTTCTCAATAGCTTGTGTTAATGAGTTATTTCATGTGTTCCTTGGTCTGCATGTTGAATATATGTTTTATTATATGAAATACAAGTGCTTGGTAATTGTTTGATTGTTTGTGGTTGCAGGAATTGACATGAAGGAGGAGCTCATCCGGATCGGCAAGGACGGACTTCAACAACAGCGTTTTGGAATAAGGTAAGCCTAAACACTTGTAGTTTTCATGTTGTAAAAGGTGTATTTAGAGAAAGATCACTCCATTTTGTCTTGTTTGTCATTAGAATGTCTTAGACTTCTAGGAAGGTCAGCCGTGTCCGCACCCTTGACAGATTCCGTGTGACACAACTTCTTCTTCATCGGTATGTTCTTCAGTAGCGATTTCCTCTTCTTCTTCTTCGGATTCAACACTTGTAATAGCGTTAGGGGGTTTGGAATCGGTCAAAGGGTTTCTTTTAAAAGGTCTGTACGACTTTTTAGAAGAAGTTTCTGCCACTTGTTTCTTAATGTCGACCATCTCGTTAGACATGGTCTTCAAAACTTTTTGTAATCCTTCTAAATCGAATGGATCTTTCGATTGTTTTTTCTTGGGATCTTCCTTGAAAGTAACCTTCTTGGATTTTCATTCTTCTATCGCGTTTTTCTTTTCTAGGGCTATAATACGTTTCTCTACTGCTATTGCTTCTTTCATATTTTCGACTAAAGTTGTTTTGTTAGCCCTGTCAACAAAGATTGCTATGTTTGATGGTAAAGCAGTGATGTACCATTCACTTATCACTTCTTTGCTAGGCTTGGAAGTAGTAGGAATTTTGTTTAAGAGTTTATTGAGATGTGAATTGAAATATTTGATAGGTTGTTTTGACTCGGCCCTAAGTTTAGACAGGTTGTTGATCAATATCGTCGTAGACCTATCATCACCAAACTTAATAAGGAATTGTTCTTGGAAGATATTCCAACTAGTGATAGATCCAGATGGTAATGAAAAATACCATGATCCGGCTATTCCTTGCAGAGTATAAGGAAAAAGTCGAACAACAACGTCTTCGTTGGTAACTCCATTGAGATTTATGGATAGCATAAAGTTATTTATATGTTCTTCCCAGACTTAGTGATTAAGCTGCCCGCCAAGGGTGTACTTCGAAGGTCTGCTTTCAATCCACATGCGAGGGCAGCCCAGAATTACAACATTGTTGAGGACTTAGCTGTTTCACCTTCAGCAATGTCGGCACTCGAAGTGCTGCAATCATGTCCAGCGCAACGAAAATTGCTTTTGTCGGCTATCGGAGCTATCGATGTTCAGGACCCGAACCTAATGATCTTTGATCTAGAAAATAGTCCACCACGTCTCCCCCATCAAATGGATTTCCAAATCCCAGTGATAGTCAAAAACAGACCTATTCATCGGACTGTGATTGATGAGGGAGCTTCTACGTGTATTATGTCGATTCAATGTTGGAGATCGCTTGGTTCTCCTTCATTGAACCAATCCCCCACCATCCTTAAGGCCTTTGATGGCCGTGGGTTCCGTCCGTTTGGTATTCTACAAGAATTGCCTATAGGGGTCGAAGGTAAAACCGTTAGTCTGGATGTGGAAGTGGTTGATGCCCCTCTAGACTACAACCTTCTTTTGGGTCGAAGTTGGTCATATGCTATGACAGCGGTCGTTTCATCGGTCTTCAGAGTCATTAAATTTCCACATAACGGTAAGATCGTGACTATTGATCAGCTGACATACTTTTCATCCGACCCAACCTCTTCAGAAACTATCCAACATGTTGGTAAGACGACAATCCCTTATAGGGACATTGGTGTAGGTTTAGTTAAGGATTCCGGTTTACTGGGAACTTTTCCTCTCCCTCCACTCAACGTAGACCCTTCGCTTGCAACAATTCATATGATCACGTCAGAAAACATTATTCATGATGATCCTTGGTATGTTCCATCTGACTCTGAACTAGATTCGTTCGGTGATGTTATGCCGTTGAGTCCGTATGAAATTGCTTATGAAGCTCTTATGTCTTTTACCGATTTTCATTCAACCGAAACCGACCAAATGAATGTGGTCAGTGAAGAGTCACATTTCACCTCACCCTTAGAATGGATAACGTTTCCTGAAGACGTGTCATCTGACGAACGACTTCGCGAAATCCTAAGTGTAGATGATCTACCATGGGAGGATCTCCATCACAGATCTTCGTTTTTACCTAAGGGCGATGCATTTGAAAATGATTTTTCATCTATCTTTACCGCTGAATATGTCAAAGACGCTCAGGATCCAACGAAACAATCTGATTCAGAGTTGAATTTAGGGAATATTTCTCGTACTATTCCCATTGATATATCAGTGAAGCCCGGAATCGAGGAAAACATTCATATAGGTGCCGCATGTACTGAAGAAGAAATCCAAACTTACAAGGCCCTATTCCGAGAATTCCGCGACGTGTTTGCCTGGTCTTATGAGGAAATGCCAGGAATCGATCCTGCCATTGTTGTTCATGAAATCAAAACCTACCCGGATGCTAAACCCATTCGGCAACGGTTGCGTCAGATTCACCCTCGAAAAGCGGCTGCGATTAAAGCAGAAGTCGAAAAGCTGTTGAAAGCAGGTTTCATTTATCCGATCCCGTTAACGGATTGGGTATCGAATATTATTCCCGTCAATAAAAAACAAGGAACAATAAGAATCTGTATCGACTATAGGGATATCAATCGAGCTTGTCCAAAAGACAAGTATCCTACGCCTTATATCGATCAAATTATTGATGATTGTTCCGGAAGTGAGATGTTTTCCTTCATGGATGGTTTCTCAGGCTATAATCAAATCAATATTCTACCTGCCGACCAACCAAAAACAGCATTCATTTGTCCATGGGGGACATTTGCTTATTGCAAATTACCTTTTGGGCTTAAGAATGCCGGCGCTACTTTTCAATGGGCAATGTCTTATGCATTTCATGACATCAAGCACATTGTGCAACCCTATCTCGATGATTTGCCTGCTCATTCTTTACATCGAACTGATCACCTTGTCCATTTACGAGCAATCTTTATGAGGTGTAGGCATTATCGAATTCGGTTGAATCCCCACAAGTGTGTTTTCTGCATAGAAACAGGTCGATTGCTGGGATTTGTTATTTCAAAAGCCGGCATTTGCGTCGATCCCTCGAAAGTCGAGGCTATCATCAAATTGCCTCCTCCTTCGAGTTTGCGCCAACTCCAAAGTTTGCAAGGGAAAGCGAACTTTTTACGCCGATTCATCCCAAACTACGCCGAGGTCACTAAAGGTTTTACACGGTTGTTGAAACAGAATGCACAATTCTTTTGGGACGAGATTGCCCAACAATCTTTTGATGCATTAAAACACGCGTTGACCCATGCACCGTTATTGCATCCTCCCAACTACAACCAGGACTACTTCTTATACCTCGCAGCTTCGCATTCCACCATTGGAATGGTGTTAGTTCAAGAAGATGAATTCAAAGCAGAGCATGTGATATATTATCTTAGTAGAACCTTAAATCCCACTGAGTTAAAATATTCGCATGTGGAGAAATTGGCCCTGGCAGCCGTTCAAGCTGTCCAGCGTTTTCGTCATTACATTCTTCTCCGCAAAACTACAGTTATTTCGGATTGCAACCCTATGATTTATATTTTGACAAAACAACTGCTATGGGGCAAGTACTCTAAATGGATTGTCATCCTGCAAGAGTTCGACTTGGAGTTCGAGAAGTCCAAGTCTAAGAAATCTTTAGTTTTTGCGGAATTGATGTGTGATTTCCCGAGTGCTGACACAGAGACTGTGGCAGAAGAGTCCATTGCGAACGAATCTTTGTTTCTTATTAGCACTTTAGATCCGTGGTATGGGGATATAATCATCTATCTCCAAACCCAAACCTTTCGGCCTGAAGCTTCCAAGGAAGACCGTCGAAAAATTCGGTTTCGATCCCAGCAATACAAAATTATCGGAGATACACTTTATCGCCGGGGGGCAGACTTAGTTTTTCGACGTTGTTTAACTCACGAAGAGGCTGAGAGAGTTTTGAATGATTGTCACTCTGGAGCATGTGGCGGTCATATGTCTGGGTATGCCACAGCTCAGAAGGTGTTGCGCGCTGGCTATTTCTGGCCGTCTATGTTTAAAGATTGTATCCCTGCTGTCAGAAAATGCCACAACTGTCAAGTGTTTGATCGAAAGATGCGCGCTCCACCTGCTCCTCTCCACCCTATAATTGCCGCTGGTCCATTCGCCAAATGGGGTATTGACTTTATTACTTGTAACCCTCACTCGGCCGGGGGGCATGCGTATATCATCCTCGCGGTTGATTATTTTACTAAATGGGCCGAGGCGATGCCTACATTCGACGCAAGCGGCAAGACAGCTGCAGTTTTCGTATTCAATCATATCATAACTAGGTTTGGTGTCCCACAAGCAATCATTACTGACCATGGGAGCCATTTTCGAAACGTCATGATGACTGAGCTTACAAGCCAGCTTGGTTTGCGCCACGATAGCTCTACTCCTTATTATCCGCAAGCCAACGGTTTGGTTGAGTAATCAACAAAGTTCTAGTCATCATGATTCGACGGATCATTGGTATCCATCGAACGAATTGGCATAACATGTTATTTTCGGCGCTATGGGCATATCGAACTTCAGTGAAAAATTCAACAGGTTTCACCCCTTTCCAGCTAGTTTATGGCTTAGAAGCTGTGTTACCTATTGAATGCGAAATCCCATCACTTCAAATGGCTGTCGAATTACTTCCAGCTACTTCCGAAGAGGAGAAACGGTTATTATACTTGGCTAAATTAGATGAGACTCGACGTGACGCTACTTTAGCTATCGAGACTCACGCAAAACGAATGAAAGCTCAGTACGATAAAAATGTAACCCCTCGAAGTTTTTCGGAAGGAGACCTAGTACTATTATATGATCAAGCTAACGATAAGCTAGGTGCCGGAAAATTCGTTCCCATGTGGCATGGGCCCTACATTGTAAAGCGAAAGCTAGCAAAAGGGGCTTATGAGCTAGTTGATTTTGATGGGGACTCTTTGGGTAAACCCAGAAATGGACTTTACCTAAAGAGGTATTATGCTTAAAATGATGGGTATGGAGAAATTTTTAGATAGGTTAGATTTCCTTTCTAGCTAGCAAGTGTGTTAGTTTAGTCAGTGTGCTTAGCTTAGCGAGTGTGGTTTTTCATCATTATTCTGGCTTATCTTGGTTTTACTCTTGATATTGTAGATGTCGACGCCTCTCCAAACATACATTGGATTTGCTGATGGTGCTTGTCGTAGTACACAGAATATCTCTTCCGCAGCTTGGGTTATCTATTCGCCCTCTGACGAGTTAGTTTCTATGCATGGGGTAAGCCTCGGTCAAACAACGAATAACATTGCAGAATACAGTGCAGTGGTTGAATTATTATCCGAATCTATTTCATTTGGAATTCGACGTTTGATAGTGAGGTTAGATTATGAACTTGTTGTATTACAGCTTAATAGAGTTTATGCCATTAGAAATCCTGTGTTATTAAGGTTGTTTTTGAGAGTGCGTCTCTTGGAACGTGAATTTGATTACATTGAATATCAACATATTCCAAGGTCCCTGAATACATTGGCAGATGCAATTGCTTCTCGAGTGTTGGACAGACATTTATAATAATCATGCAAGTAAATTTAAAAACATTTCATCATACATGTTAAACAAGATAAGCCGGTAATAGTGATATATATAGATAGAAGTGTGTCAAAAAATATATACATCGTCTTCGATCATAGGTTGAAAACACCTTATGATCGGCAAAATGATAGTACAAAAAGTCAAAAATGTCACATGTGACTACAAAAAGTGACTAGTCAATCACTGGTGGTGCTCTCTGTACGACACCACTGCGCGGGCTACCTTACGCAAAAATCTCCTAAACGGTCCAGGGACCGCGACTACAAAACGCTGAAGCCTGATAGGAATGTCATCCATAGTAGTCTCAGGTATGTCTTCCGTGAGACGCTCTAGATCATGCTCCAACTCAGCTAGTACGTCTGCAGCCGCGTCCTGTGGGGCCGGTACCGGTGCAGCTGGATGTAGTCTATCATAAGGCCGGAGGTTGGCTGGACGCTGTGGACCAACATCTGCATTTTGAAAAAGTTTTACTATTATTTTTGAGACGATATATATAAAAAATACAAAAAATACATAATTAGGAAACTTGTGAAAATAAAAGTACCTCTGTCGTCCCATTGTTCTCCCTGTGGAAGAACCATGTCCGGATCACCTCTGAAATCCATTCCGGCATACGGAAAGTCCTGTATCACAAAAAGCTGGCCCTCTAACCAGTCAAAGTAACTATCTGAGAATCGAACCACTGCCGCACCCTCGTTAGGATGCCGGGCCATCACCGCAACCCATCGAATCAGCTTTGGCTCCCGAGGACCCAAGATATCAACAGTGAGTTGCTGAGGGATCAGCATTGGAACTCTCTCCAAGGCAAAGCTCACGACTATAGGCCCATATCCAAAAGTCTTTAGTCGTCCGTTCTTTGCCTTGGTCAGTTGGCTCTTCATATGAGTCGACACAGCTTCACACCAGTTGAAAATGGTGCCTTGGTAACAGTCAATTGCCATCCGCATTTGTGATCCGGAAGCAATGTGCAAAGCGGCCGCGCCGCAAATCCTGGTGACCGTGAACGCAATAACTTTGAGTTCAGGCAGAGTGATGTGTTTTATCTCTATGCCTTTTGAATGGTGAGCCCCACGTGTGCACCAATCCTCGCGGAGACTATCAAGGGGTTGGCCACCCGGCCTAGTCCCCGCAAGATTGAGTTGCTCACCTCTGTTTGGCAAGCCAGTGAGAAAGTATACATCCGAGGGCTCTATCTCGAGCTGGTGCCCTCCTATGTAAAAGCATTGTTCTTGCACGTTCCATCGCTCAACCAGCCATTCCAAGAATCTTACCTGGCCCCTCATGCCCGGTATGGTCCAATATTTGTATAACCCGCATGCTCTTAGGGCATCCAGGAAGGTTGGTGATTTATTGCAGCTTCATCTTCCTCTACATGCTCTCTCTCTCTCCAGTCTAACATGATTAATGCCCTGCATATCAAAACAAGCAATTAGAAATTGATTTGAGGATTTTTGGTAGCTTTTTGGGGGAGTTGGGGTTTTGAAATGCGCACTTCTCGGAAGACGCACCCCAGCTTTGTAGCACAGGGCGCCCGGACGCAGCTGGCCTGAAGGCGGGCTGCGTCCCCCGACCGTTTTCCCGTATGAGAAAAAGTCGGGGGACGCAGGTCACCCGAAGGGCACCTGCGTCCGCCGAGAGGCGCATTCCAAAACCAAAACCCCCCCAAAAAATGAAACTAAGACCTAAAAATTAATTCTAAATGGATAGAAATGCAGAGTAGGATGTGTAAAATACCTGGATGAAACAGCGTTCGATTCTGACGGTCAGATTTTCCGCAGCAACCACGGGAAGTTTCTTGTCAAAAGCTTCTTTTTTCAACCTCCAAAGTCAAACGGTAAAAATGACATGGTAAAAGGTCTTTTTATAGGTTTTTTGGGTGAATTAGTTCATTTTTTACCATGAAAAGATGTTTTTCGACGTATTTTTGCCTATTTTAAACAGGTATGAGTAAAGTGTTGCTTTTGTACAGGACGAAAGGACTTCGAGGGAAATTGTGATTTTTCACAAACAAAATATCAGAGTCATCTTTTAAGCCCTTTTCTGACTCCTAAAACATGAAAAGATCGCCGAGTGTTTCTTTTTCACTCGTTAAAACGGAATTAAAAGACGGTCCCCTTTTAGCTCTTTTTTGGCCGTAAAATCAAGAAAAGATTGCCGGGTTTTTGTCGTTTCAAACTCGATAAGGAAATAAAACGACGTGTCCTTGATCGCTTTTTACTTTTCAAATCGTCGACACTATCATGAAAGTACTCCTTGGTCGCAAGATCAAGCGGTTCCCCCAAGTATTATTTTATACTTTTTCGGGCTTGAGGGACACAAATTTACGAAAAAGTTCAACGTGGAGTTTCCTTAAGTTTTTTCAGACTCTCTAAAATTGAAAAACGCCGAGTTGTTCCTATACTGGGCTCGTTAAACTTTTACAGTAAAGGAACTGTTCAATTACAAACAGGAACGAACCACTCCTTCCTAGGGTTCGAATTTAAACTAGGTTGGACTCGTCCGAAGGATGAGCTTATAATCAAGCATATGTTATCCTCCTCAAGCTTGTTAAAAATAAAGAGGTACTTGCCAGAAATGGTGGGGGAAAAGAGAGAAGAATGAGCCTATTTGTTACCTTTATTTCAAAAGAAACTTTATTACCGCTCTTGAACACGACACTTTTCATTCACCTGGGTTGGGAAATCTTTTACCTCACAGTTGACCAAACCACTTTGAAAGTCTTTAACCGGGTTCCAGGGGTTAACTTTGAGTATTCGTCACCAAACCATCTGTCGTGTCGTTATGTGTTCAAGAGGTCTGCAAGAAAAACTTTCATCTGCAAAATACTTGTCATCCATTTGACTATCCCTGAGTCAGTCCTTACAACAACATTTCTTCAACTTGAACAATGATTTCGTGTTGCAGGCTTGCCTGCAACGAGTCACTTTCTATCGACATCGACACATTATCTAGAAAGATGACTTAGGAATCGACAGTACCTTGAAGTCTGCATGCATCAATGGCAGGTTTCTCGCCTTTGACGACAGTTTACATCATTGACTTTCGATCAAAGGATTCCGTGAAGTGTTCGACATCAAAACATCTATTCACATTTCACGGGTTGTGCTTGGTACTTTGAGAACCATTGACATTACTGGTGGTCTCTCTCACGCTTGTTAACAGTTCACATCATCGACTGGTAATCAAGTGGTTTCTAACATGTTCGACATCAAATCATTTAATCACATGGTTAGAATCGTACCAATTCGGGAAGTAGAAGTGAAGACCCTGGATCTAGTTTCTACCATCCAGGATGCGAGGAGTTTTGTATTCATTGTCTATGTAGACTAATCATAAACAGATGGCTGCGTCCATACTGTGTCTACAAAAGTCTATAAAAATGATGTACTGCAAGATCATTCCTGTATCAGAATAGTTAGTCCATTAGTTAAAGTTTTGAATCTGAGTATGGGAATGCCTACCTCAGTGATGATATAATATTATACATGTATTTTGTGTTGAAAATTTCAGGTTCCAACCAGGTCATCCACAAGACAATCCTTGAAATGATAAAGCGCTTCACCCTTCCTAGAATTACAAAACCCTAACTTATTCCAGGTTTCACACTTTAGGGGGCAATCTGTTACACTAAAAAATGTCACCTTGACTACTTACAGTTAGTATGGCTCAAATCAACAGTCATGCTACCCTTTTTAGGCAAGTCTTATGCCTCTGTTATCCATCTCAAACTCAAAGAAGAGAGAAAGTCTTGTAAAAAATATGTTTATCTCTGGGGTCGCAGGTTCTCTCTAGCCTTACCTGCGGGGACGCTGACCATGTTCACAAAAGCTGCGTCCATAGACGCTCTGTATGTTAAGGGACAGGTGCGTCCTTCTGTAAAAGGCAAAATGCGCGAGTTTTATCTTGAAAAAGTTACTTGTGGTTACTTCTAGAACCTTCTAGAGGTCGGTTTGATGAAATGGATGCGCCTCCAGTTGGTTCATGTATCTCTATTAAGAGGGAACTTATCCCATCAATAAGGGAGCTATCCCACCCAAAGAGGGGGATTATCCCATTGATGGTGGACCTGAATAACCTCTTTACAGCACTATAAATAAAGACATTGAGCCAGAGGGAGGAGAGGTTGGAGCTATACATTTTCTTGGGTAAATGCTGCAGGATTTAGGTCTTCCATTTAGAACCTTTGTGAGGAGAGATTGTCTTTGCTTGATTCTACTTGGAAGTGGGTGAGCTTTGTCAAAGTAGAGGAAAACCCTTGATGGACCCTGGGAGGAACTTGCACAACACCAAGGCCAGGTTGTAAGAGTTTCTTTGTTTCGTTATTAATACAAACTGGTTTATTTTTCTCAATAGCTTGTGTTAATGAGTTATTTCATGTGTTCCTTGGTCTGCATGTTGAATATATGTTTTATTATATGAAATACAAGTGCTTGGTAATTGTTTGATTGTTTGTGGTTGCAGGAATTGACATGAAGGAGGAGCTCATCCGGATTGGCAAGGACGGACTTCAACAACAGCGTTTTGGAATAAGGTAAGCCTAAACACTTGTAGTTTTCATGTTGTAAAAGGTGTATTTAGAGAAAGATCACTCCATTTTGTCTTGTTTGTCATTAGAATGTCTTAGACTTCTAGGAAGGTCAGCCGTGTCCGCACCCTTGACCGATTCCGTGTGACACAACTTCTTCTTCATCGGTATGTTCTTCAGTAGCGATTTCCTCTTCTTCTTCTAGGATTCAACACTTGAAATAGCGTTAGGGGGTTTGGAATCGGTCAAAGGGTTTCTTTTAAAAGGTCTGTACGACTTTTTAGAAGAAGTTTCTGCCACTTGTTCTTAATGTCGACATCTCGTTAGACACGGTCTTCAAAACTTTTTGTAATCCTTCTAAATCGAATGGATCTTTTGATTGTTTTTTCTTGGGATCTTCCATGAAAGTAACCTTCTTGGATTTTCATTCTTCTATCGCGTTTTTCTTTTCTAGGGCTATAATACGTTTCTCTACTGCTATTGCTTCTTTCATATTTTCGACTAAAGTTGTTTGTTAGCCCTGTCAACAAAGACTGCTATGTTTGATGGTAAAGCAGTGATGTACCATTCACTTATCACTTCTTTGCTAGGCTTGGAAGTAGTAGGAATTTTGTTTAAGAGTTTATTGAGATGTGAATTGAAATATTTGATAGGTTGTTTTGACTCGGCCCTAAGTTTAGACAGGTTGTTGATCAATATCGTCGTAGACCTATCATCACCAAACTTAATAAGGAATTGTTCTTGGAAGATATTCCAACTAGTGATAGATCCAGATGGTAATGAAAAATACCATGATCCGGCTATTCCTTGCAGAGTATAAGGAAAAAGTCGAACAACAACGTCTTCGTTGGTAACTCCATTGAGATTTATGGATAGCATAAAGTTATTTATATGTTCTTCCGAGACTTAGTGATTAAGCTGCCCGCTAAGGGTGTACTTCGAAGGTCTGCTTTCAATCCACATGCGAGGGCAGCCCAGAATTACAACATTGTTGAGGACTTAGCTGTTTCACCTTCAGCAATGTCGGCACTCGAAGTGCTGCAATCATGTCCAGCGCAACGAAAATTGCTTTTGTCGGCTATCGGAGCTATCGATGTTCAGGACCCGAACCTAATGATCTTTGATCTAGAAAATAGTACACCACGTCTCCCCCATCAAATGGATTTCAAAATCCCAGTGATAGTCAAAAACAGACCTATTCATCGGACTGTGATTGATGAGGGAGCTTCTACGTGTATTATGTCGATTCAATGTTGGAGATCGCTTGGTTCTCCTTCATTGAACCAATCCCCACCATCCTTAAGGCCTTTGATGGCCGTGGGTTCCGTCCGTTTGGTATTCTACAAGAATTGCCTATAGGGTCGAAGGTAAAACCGTTAGTATGGATGTGGAAGTGGTTGATGCCCCTCTAGACTACAACCTTCTTTTGGGTCGAAGTTGGTCATATGCTATGACAGCGGTCGTTTCATCGGTCTTCAGAGTCATTAAATTTCCACATAACGGTAAGATCGTGACTATTGATCAGCTGACATACTTTTCATCCGACCCAACCTCTTCAGAAACTATCCAACATGTTGGTAAGACGACAATCCCTTATAGGGACATTGGTGTAGGTTTAGTTAAGGATTCCGGTTTACTGGGAACTTTTCCTCTCCCTCCACTCAACGTAGACCCTTCGCTTGCAACAATTCATATGATCACGTCAGAAAACATTATTCATGATGATCCTTGGTATGTTCCATCTGACTCTGAACTAGATTCGTTCGGTGATGTTATGCCGTTGAGTCCGTATGAAATTGCTTATGAAGCTCTTATGTCTTTTACCGATTTTCATTCAACCAAAACCGACCAAATGAATGTGGTCAGTGAAGAGTCACTTTTCACCTCACCCTTAGAACGGATAACGTTTCCTGAAGACGTGTCATCTGACGAACGACTTCGCGAAATCCTAAGTGTAGATGATCTACCATGGGAGGATCTCCATCACAGATCTTCGTTTTTACCTAAGGGCGATGCATTTGAAAATGATTTTTCATCTATCTTTACCGCTGAATATGTCAAAGACGCTCAGGATCCAACGAAACAATCTGATGCAGAGTTGAATTTAGGGAATATTTCTCGTACTATTCCCATTGATATTATCAGTGAAGCCCGGAATCGAGGAAAACATTCATATAGGTGCCGCATGTACTGAAGAAGAAATCCAAACTTACAAGGCCCTATTCAAGAATTCCGCGACGTGTTTGCTTGGTCTTACGAGGAAATGCTAGGAATCGATCCTGCCATTGTTGTTCATGAAATCAAAACCTACCCGGATGCTAAACCCATTCGGCAACGGTTGCGTCAGATTCACCCTCGAAAAGCGGCTGCGATTAAAGCAGAAGTCGAAAAGCTGTTGAAAGCAGGTTTCATTTATCCGATCCCGTTAACGGATTGGGTATCGAATATTGTTCCCGTCAATAAAAAACAAGGAACAATAAGAATCTGTATCGACTATAGGGATATCAATCGAGCTTGTCCAAAAGACAAGTATCCTACGCCTTATATCGATCAAATTATTGATGATTGTTCCGGAAGTGAGATGTTTTCCTTCATGGATGGTTTCTCAGGCTATAATCAAATCAATATTCTACCTGCCGACCAACCAAAAACGGCATTCATTTGTCCATGGGGGACATTTGCTTATTGCAAATTACCTTTTGGGCTTAAGAATGCCGGCGCTACTTTTCAACGGGCAATGTCTTATGCATTTCATGACATCAAGCACATTGTGCAACCCTATCTCGATGATTTGCCTGCTCATTCTTTACATCGAACTGATCACCTTGTCCATTTACGAGCAATCTTTATGAGGTGTAGGCATTATCGAATTCGGTTGAATCCCCACAAGTGTGTTTTCTGCATAGAAACAGGTCGATTGCTGGGATTTGTTGTTTCAAAAGCCGGCATTCGCGTCGATCCCTCGAAAGTCGAGGCTATCATCAAATTGCCTCCTCCTTCGAGTTTGCGCCAACTCCAAAGTTTGCAAGGGAAAGCGAACTTTTTACGCCGATTCATCCCAAACTACGCCGAGGTCACTAAAGGTTTTACACGGTTGTTGAAACAGAACGCACAATTCTTTTGGGACGAGATTGCCCAACAATCTTTTGATGCATTAAAACACGCGTTGACCCATGCACCGTTATTGCATCCTCCCAACTACAACCAGGACTACTTCTTATACCTCGCAGCTTCGCATTCCACCATTGGAATGGTGTTAGTTCAAGAATATGAATTCAAAGCAGAGCATGTGATATATTATCTTAGTAGAACCTTAAATCCCACTGAGTTAAAATATTCGCATGTGGAGAAATTGGCCCTGGCAGCCGTTCAAGCTGTCCAGCGTTTTCGTCATTACATTCTTCTCCGCAAAACTACAGTTATTTCGGATTGCAACCCTATGATTTATATTTTGACAAAACAACTGCTAGGGGGCAAGTACTCTAAATGGATTGTCATCCTGCAAGAGTTCGACTTGGAGTTCGAGAAGTCCAAGTCTAAGAAATCTTTAGTTTTTGCGGAATTGATGTGTGATTTCCCGAGTGCTGACACAGAGACTGTGGCAGAAGAGTCCATTGCGAACGAATCTTTGTTTCTTATTAGCACTTTAGATCCGTGGTATGGGGATATAATCATCTATCTCCAAACCCAAACCTTTCGGCCTGAAGCTTCCAAGGAAGACCGTCGAAAAATTCGGTTTCGATCCCAGCAATACAAAATTATCGGAGATACACTTTATCGCCGGGGGCAGACTTAGTTTTTCGACGTTGTTTAACTCACGAAGAGGCTGAGAGAGTTTTGAATGATTGTCACTCTGGAGCATGTGGCGGTCATATGTCTGGGTATGCCACAGCTCAGAAGGTGTTGCGCGCTGGCTATTTCTGGCCGTCTATGTTTAAAGATTGTATCCTTGCCGTCAAAAAATGCCACAACTGTCAAGTGTTTGATCGAAAGATGCGCGCTCCACCTGCTCCTCTCCACCCTATAATTGCCGCTGGTCCATTCGCCAAATGGGGTATTGACTTTATTACTTGTAACCCTCACTCGGCCGGGGGGCATGCGTATATCATCCTCGCGGTTGATTATTTTACTAAATGGGCCGAGGCGATGCCTACATTCGACGCAAGCGGCAAGACAGCTGCAGTTTTCGTATTCAATCATATCATAACTAGGTTTGGTGTCCCACAAGCAATCATTACTGACCATGGGAGCCATTTTCGAAACGTCATGATGACTGAGCTTACAAGCCAGCTTGGTTTGCGCCACGATAGCTCTACTCCTTATTATCCGCAAGCCAACGGTTTGGTTGAGTTAATCAACAAAGTTCTAGTCATCATGATTCGACGGATCATTGGTATCCATCGAACGAATTGGCATAACATGTTATTTTCGGCGCTATGGGCATATCGAACTTCAGTGAAAAATTCAACAGGTTTCACCCCTTTCCAGCTAGTTTATGGCTTAGAAGCTGTGTTACCTATTGAATGCGAAATCCCATCACTTCAAATGGCTGTCGAATTACTTCCAGCTACTTCCGAAGAGGAGAAACGGTTATTATACTTGGCTTAATTAGATGAGACTCGACGTGACGCTACTTTAGCTATCGAGACTCACGCGAAACGAATGAAAGCTCAGTACGATAAAAATGTAACCCCTCGAAGTTTTTCGGAAGGAGACCTAGTACTATTATATGATCAAGCTAACGATAAGCTAGGTGCCAGAAAATTCGTTCCCATGTGGCATGGGCCCTACATTGTAAAGCGAAAGCTAGCAAAAGGGGCTTATGAGCTAGTTGATTTTGATGGGGACTCTTTGGGTAAACCCAGAAATGGACTTTACCTAAAGAGGTATTATGCTTAAAATGATGGGTATGGAGAAATTTTAGATAGGTTAGATTTCCTTTCTAGCTAGCAAGTGTGTTAGTTTAGTCAGTGTGCTTAGCTTAGCGAGTGTGGTTTTTCATCATTATTCTGGCTTATCTTGGTTTTACTCTTGATATTGTAGATGTCGACGCCTCTCCAAACATACATTGGATTTGTTGATGGTGCTTGTCGTAGTACACATAATATCTCTTCCGCAGCTTGGGTTATCTATTCGCCCTCTGACGAGTTAGTTTCTATGCATGGGGTAAGCCTCGGTCAAACAACGAATAACATTGCAGAATACAGTGCAGTGGTTGAATTATTATCCGAATCTATTTCATTTGGAATTCGACGTTTGATAGTGAGGTTAGATTCTGAACTTGTTGTATTACAGCTTAATAGAGTTTATGCCATTAGAAATCCTGTGTTATTAAGGTTGTTTTTGAGAGTGCGTCTCTTGGAACGTGAATTTGATTACATTGAATATCAACATATTCCAAGGTCCCTGAATACATTGCAGATGCAATTGCTTCTCGAGTGTTGGACAGACA
The DNA here is from genome assembly GCA_031772625.1 of Pinus tabuliformis. NCBI lineage: Eukaryota > Viridiplantae > Streptophyta > Pinopsida > Pinales > Pinaceae > Pinus > Pinus tabuliformis. The sequence goes on from CM062809.1 coordinate 1,098,063,645, forward strand.
TTTATAATAATCATGCAAGTAAATTTAAAAACATTTCATCATACATGTTAAACAAGATAAGCCGGTAATAGTGATATATATAGATAGAAGTGTGTCAAAAAATATATACATCGTCTTCGATCATAGGTTGAAAACACCTTATGATCGGCAAAATGATAGTACAAAAAGTCAAAAATGTCACATGTGACTACAAAAGTGACTAGTCAATCACTGGTGGTGCTCTCTGTACGACACCACTGCGCGGGCTACGTTACGCAAAAATCTCCTAAACGGTCCAGGGACCGCGACTACAAAACGCTGAAGCCTGATAGGAATGTCATCCATAGTAGTCTCAGGTATGTCTGCCGTGAGACGCTCTAGATCATGCTCCAACTCAGCTAGTACGTCTGCAGCCGCGTCCTGTGGGGCCGGTACCGGTGCAGCTGGATGTAGTCTATCATAAGGCCGGAGGTTGGCTGGACGCTGTGGACCAACATCTGCATTTTGAAAAAGTTTTACTATTATTTTTGAGACGATATATATAAAAAATACATAATTAGGAAACTTGTGAAAATAAAAGTACCTCTGTCGTCCCATTGTTCTCCCTGTGGAAGAACCATGTCCGGATCACCTCTGAAATCCATTCCGGCATACGGAAAGTCCTGTATCACAAAAAGCTGGCCCTCTAACCAGTCAAAGTAACTATTTGAGAATCGAACCACTGCCGCACCCTCGTCAGGATGCCGGGCCATCACCGCAACCCATCGAATCAGCTTTGGCTCCCGAGGACCCAAGATATCAACAGTGAGTTGCTGAGGGATCAGCATTGGAACTCTCTCCAAGGCAAAGCTCACGACTATAGGCCCATATCCAAAAGTCTTTAGTCGTCCGTTCTTTGCCTTGGTCAGTTGGCTCTTCATATGAGCCGACACAGCTTCACACCAGTTGAAAATGGTGCCTTGGTAACAGTCAATTGCCATCCGCATTTGGGATCCGGAAGCAATGTGCAAAGCGGCCGCGCCGCAAATCTGGTGACCGTGAACGCAATAACTTTGAGTTCAGGCAGAGTGATGTGTTTTATCTCTATGCCTTTTGAATGGTGAGCCCCACGTGTGCACCAATCCTCGCGGAGACTATCAAGGGGTTGGCCACCCGGCCTAGTCCCCGCAAGATTGAGTTGCTCACCTCTGTTTGGCAAGCCAGTGAGAAAGTATACATCCGAGGGCTCTATCTCGAGCTGGTGCCCTCCTATGTAAAAGCATTGTTCTTGCACGTTCCATCGCTCAACCAGCCATTCCAAGAATCTTACCTGGCCCCTCATGCCCGGTATGGTCCAATATTTGTATAACCCGCATGCTCTTAGGGCATCCAGAGAAGGTTGGTGATTTATTGCAGCTTCATCTTCCTCTACATGCTCTCTCTCTCTCCAGTCTAACATGATTAATGCACTGCATATCAAAACAAGCAATTAGAAATTGATTTGAGGATTTTTGGTAGCTTTTTGGGGGAGTTGGGGTTTTGAAATGCGCACTTCTCGGAAGACGAACCCCAGCTTTGTAGCACAGGGCGCCCGGACGCAGCTGGCCTGAAGGCGGGCTGCGTCCCCCGACCGTTTTCCCGTATGAGAAAAAGTCGGGGGACGCAGGTCACCCGAAGGGCACCTGCGTCCGCCGAGAGGCGCATTCCAAAACCAAAACCCCCCCAAAAAATGAAACTAAGACCTAAAAATTAATTCTAAACGGATAGAAATGCAGAGTAGGATGTGTAAAATACCTGGATGAAACAGCGTTCGATTCTGACGGTCAGATTTTCCGCAGCAACCACGGGAAGTTTCTTGTCAAAAGCTTCTTTTTTCAACCTCCAAAGTCAAACGGTAAAAATGACATGGTAAAAGGTCTTTTTATAGGTTTTTTGGGTGAATTAGTTCATTTTTTACCATGAAAAGATGTTTTTCGACGTATTTTTGCCTATTTTAAACAGGTATGAGTAATGTGTTGCTTTTGTACAGGGGAAAGGACTTCGAGGGAAATTGTGATTTTTCACAAACAAAATATCAGAGTCATCTTTTAAGCCCTTTTCTGACTCCTAAAACATGAAAAGATCGCCGAGTGTTTCTTTTTCACTCGTTAAAACGGAATTAAAAGACGGTCCCCTTTTAGCTCTTTTCTGCCGTAAAATCAGAAAAGATTGCCGGGTTTTTGTCGTTTCAAACTCGATAAGGAAATAAAACGACGTGTCCTTGATCGCTTTTTACTTTTCAAATCGACGACACTATCATGAAAGTACTCCTTGGTCGCAAGATCAAGCGGTTCCCCCAGGTATTATTTTATACTTTTTCGGGCTTGAGGGACACAAATTTACGAAAAAGTTCAACGTGGAGTTTCCTTAAGTTTTTTCAGACTCTCTAAAATTGAAAAACGCCGAGTTGTTCCTATACTGGGCTCGTTAAACTTTTACAGTAAAGGACATGTTCAATTACAAACAGGAACGAACCACTCCTTCTTAGGGTTCGAATTTAAACTAGGTTGGACTCGTCCGAAGGATGAGCTTATAATCAAGCATATGTTATCCTCCTCAAGCTTGTTAAAAATAAAGAGGTACTTGCCAGAAATGGTGGGGGAAAAGAGAGAAGAATGAGCCTATTTGTTACCTTTATTTCAAAAGAAACTTTATTACCGCTCTTGAACGCGACACTTTTCATTCACCTGGGTTGGGAAATCTTTTACCTCACAGTTGACCAAACCACTTTGAAAGTCTTTAACCGGGTTCCAGGGGTTAACTTTGAGTATTCGTCACCAAACCATCTGTCGTGTCGTTATGTGTTCAAGAGGTCTGCAAGCAAAACTTTCATCTGCAAAATACTTGTCATCCATTTGACTATCCCTGAGTCAGTCCTTACAACAACATTTCTTCAACTTGAACAATGATTTCATGTTGCAGGCTTGCCTGCAACGAGTCACTTTCTATCGACATCGACACATTATCTAGAAAGATGACTTAGGAATCGACAGTACCTTGAAGTCTGCATGCATCAATGGCAGGTTTCTCGCCTTTGACGACAGTTTACATCATTGACTTTCGATCAAAGGATTCCGTGAAGTGTTCGACATCAAAACATCTATTCACATTTCACGGGTTGTGCTTGGTACTTTGAGAACCATTGACATTACTGGTGGTCTCTCTCACGCTTGTTAACAGTTCACATCATCGACTGGTAATCAAGTGGTTTCTAACATGTTCGACATCAAATCATTTAATCACATGGTTAGAATCGTACCAATTCGGGAAGTAGAAGTGAAGACCCTGGATCTAGTTTCTACCATCCAGGCTGCGAGGAGTTTTGTATTCATTGTCTATGTAGACTAATCATAAACAGATGGCTGCGTCCATACTGTGTCTACAAAAGTCTATAAAAATGATGTACTGCAAGATCATTCCTGTATCAGAATAGTTAGTCCATTAGTTAAAGTTTTGAATCTGAGTATGGGAATGCCTACCTCAGTGATGATATAATCTTATACATGTATTTTGTGTTGAAAATTTCAGGTTCCAACCAGGTCATCCACAAGACAATCCTTGAAATGATAAAGCGCTTCACCCTTCCTAGAATTACAAACCCTACTTATTCCAGGCTTCGCACTTTAGGGGGCAATCTGTTACACTAAAAAATGTCACCTTGACTACTTACAGTTAGTATGGCTCAAATCAACAGTCATGCTACCCTTTTTAGGCAAGTCTTATGCCTCTGTTATCCATCTCAAACTCAAAGAAGAGAGAAAGTCTTGTAAAAAATATGTTTATCTCTGGGGTCGCAGGTTCTCTCTAGCCTTACCTGCGGGGACGCTGACCATGTTCACAAAAGCTGCGTCCATAGACGCTCTGTATGTTAAGGGACAGGTGCGTCCTTCTGTAAAAGGAAAATGCGCGAGTTTTATCTTGAAAAAGTTACTTGTGGTTACTTCTAGAACCTTCTAGAGGTCGGTTTGATGAAATGGATGCGCCTCCAGTTGGTTCATGTATCTCTATTAAGAGGGAACTTATCCCATCAATAAGGGAGCTATCCCACCCAAAGAGGGGGATTATCCCATTGATGGTGGACCTGAATAACCTCTTTACAGCACTATAAATAAATACATTGAGCCAGAGGGAGGAGAGGTTGGAGCTATACATTTTCTTTGGGTAAATGCTGCAGGATTTAGGTCTTCCATTTAGAACCTTTGTGAGGAGAGATTGTCTTTGCTTGATTCTACTTGGAAGTGGGTGAGCTTTGTCAAAGTAGAGGAAAACCCTTGATGGACCCTGGGAGGAACTTGCACAACACCAAGGCCAGGTTGTAAGAGTTTCTTTGTTTCGTTATTAATACAAACTGGTTTATTTTTCTCAATAGCTTGTGTTAATGAGTTATTTCATGTGTTCCTTGGTCTGCATGTTGAATATATGTTTTATTATATGAAATACAAGTGCTTGGTAATTGTTTGATTGTTTGTGGTTGCAGGAATTGACATGAAGGAGGAGCTCATCCGGATCGGCAAGGACGGACTTCAACAACAGCGTTTTGGAATAAGGTAAGCCTAAACACTTGTAGTTTTCATGTTGTAAAAGGTGTATTTAGAGAAAGATCACTCCATTTTGTCTTGTTTGTCATTAGAATGTCTTAGACTTCTAGGAAGGTCAGCCGTGTCCGCACCCTTGACAGATTCCGTGTGACACAACTTCTTCTTCATCGGTATGTTCTTCAATAGTGATTTCCTCTTCTTCTTCTTCGGATTCAACACTTGTAATAGCGTAGGGGGTTTGGAATCGGTCAAAGGGTTTTTTTAAAAGGTCTGTACGACTTTTAGAAGAAGTTTCTGCCACTTGTTTCTTAATGTCGACCATCTCGTTAGACATGGTCTTCAAAATTTTGTAATCCTTCTAAATCGAATGGATCTTTCGATTGTTTTTTCTTGGGATCTTCCCTGAAAGTAACCTTCTTGGATTTTCATTCTTCTATCGCGTTTTTCTTTTCTAGGGCTATAATACGTTTCTCTACTGCTATTGCTTCTTTCATATTTTCGGCTAAAGTTGTTTAATTAGCCCTATTAACAAAGATTGCTATGTTTGATGGTAAAGCAGTGATGTACCATTCACTTATCACTTCTTTGCTAGGCTTGGAAGTAGTAGGAATTTTGTTTAAGAGTTTATTGAGATGTGAATTGAAATATTTGATAGGTTGTTTTGACTCGGCCCTAAGTTTAGACAGGTTGTTGATCAATATCGTCGTAGACCTATCATCACCAAACTTAATAAGGAATTGTTCTTGGAAGATATTCCAACTAGTGATAGATCCAGATGGTAATGAAAAATACCATGATCCGGCTATTCCTTGCAGAGTAAAGGAAAAGTTGAACAACAACGTCTTCGTTGGAAAAATTTAACTTCCGTTATGAGATTTTATAAGATTTATATGAAGTTATTATATGCTGTTCTTCCGAGACAAGTGATTAAGTGCCGCCAAGGGTGTACTTCGAAGGTCTGCTTTCAATCCACATGCGAGGGCAGCCCAGAATTACAACATTGTTGAGGACTTAGCTGTTTCACCTTCAGCAATGTCGGCACTCGAAGTGCTGCAATCATGTCCAGCGCAACGAAAATTGCTTTTGTCGGCTATCGGAGCTATCGATGTTCAGGACCCGAACCTAATGATCTTTGATCTAGAAAATAGTACACCACGTCTCCCCCATCAAATGGATTTCAAAATCCCAGTGATAGTCAAAACAGACCTATTCATCGGACTGTGATTGATGAGGGAGCTTCTACGTGTATTATGTCGATTCAATGTTGGAGATCGCTTGGTTCTCCTTCATTGAACCAATCCCCCACCATCCTTAAGGCCTTTGATGGCCGTGGGTTCCGTCCGTTTGGTATTCTACAAGAATTGCCTATAGGGGTCGAAGGTAAAACCGTTAGTCTGGATGTGGAAGTGGTTGATGCCCCTCTAGACTACAACCTTCTTTTGGGTCGAAGTTGGTCATATGCTATGACAGCGGTCGTTTCATCGGTCTTCAGAGTCATTAAATTTCCACATAACGGTAAGATCGTGACTATTGATCAGCTGACATACTTTTCATCCGACCCAACCTCTTCAGAAACTATCCAACATGTTGGTAAGACGACAATCCCTTATAGGGACATTGGTGTAGGTTTAGTTAAGGATCCGGTTTACTGGGAACTTTTCCTCTCCCTCCACTCAACGTAGACCCTTCGCTTGCAACAATTCATATGATCACGTCAGAAAACATTATTCATGATGATCCTTGGTATGTTCCATCTGACTCTGAACTAGATTCGTTCGGTGATGTTATGCCGTTGAGTCCGTATGAAATTGCTTATGAAGCTCTTATGTCTTTTACCGATTTTCATTCAACCAAAACCGACCAAATGAATGTGGTCAGTGAAGAGTCACTTTTCACCTCACCCTTAGAACGGATAACGTTTCCCGAAGACGTGTCATCTGACGAACGACTTTGCGAAATCCTAAGTGTAGATGATCTACCATGGGAGGATCTCCATCACGGATCTTCGTTTTTACCTAGGGCGATGCATTTGAAAATGATTTTTCATCTATCTTTACCGCTGAATATGTCAAAGACGCTCAGGATCCAGCGAAACAATCTGATTCAGAGTTGAATTTAGGGAATATTTCTCGTACTATTCCCATTGATATATCAGTGAAGCCCGGAATCGAGGAAAACATTCATAGGTGCCGCATGTACTGAAGAAGAAATCCAAACTTACAAGGCCCTATTCCGAGAATTCCGCGACGTGTTTGTTGCCTGGTCTTATGAGGAAATGCCAGGAATCGATCCTGCCATTGTTGTTCATGAAATCAAAACCTACCCGGATGCTAAACCCATTCGGCAACGGTTGCGTCAGATTCACCCTCGAAAAGCGGCTGCGATTAAAGCAGAAGTCGAAAAGCTGTTGAAAGCAGGTTTCATTTATCCGATCCCGTTAACGGATTGGGTATCGAATATTGTTCCCGTCAATAAAAAACAAGGAACAATAAGAATCTGTATCGACTATAGGGATATCAATCGAGCTTGTCCAAAAGACAAGTATCCTATGCCTTATATCGATCAAATTATTGATGATTGTTCCGGAAGTGAGATGTTTTCCTTCATGGATGGTTTCTCAGGCTATAATCAAATCAATATTCTACCTGCCGACCAACCAAAAACGGCATTCATTTGTCCATGGGGGACATTTGCTTATTGCAAATTACCTTTTGGGCTTAAGAATGTCGGCGCTACTTTTCAACGGGCAATGTCTTATGCATTTCATGACATCAAGCACATTGTGCAACTCTATCTCGATGATTTGCCTGCTCATTCTTTACATCGAACTGATCACCTTGTCCATTTACGAGCAATCTTTATGAGGTGTAGGCATTATCGAATTCGGTTGAATCTCCACAAGTGTGTTTTCTGCATAGAAACAGGTCGATTGCTGGGATTTGTTGTTTCAAAAGCCGGCATTCGCGTCGATCCCTCGAAAGTCTAGGCTATCATCAAATTGCCTCCTCCTTCGAGTTTGCGCCAACTCCAAAGTTTGCAAGGGAAAGCGAACTTTTTACGCCGATTCATCCCAAACTACGCCGAGGTCACTAAAGGTTTTACACGGTTGTTGAAACAGAACACACAATTCTTTTGGGACGAGATTGCCCAACAATCTTTTGATGCATTAAAACACGCGTTGACCCATGCACCGTTATTGCATCCTCCCAACTACAACCAGGACTACTTCTTATACCTTGCAGCTTCGCATTCCACCATTGGAATGGTGTTAGTTCAAGAAGATGAATTCAAAGCAGAGCATGTGATATATTATCTTAGTAGAACCTTAAATCCCACTGAGTTAAAATATTCGCATGTGGAGAAATTGGCCCTGGCAGCCGTTCAAGCTGTCCAGCGTTTTCGTCATTACATTCTTCTCCGCAAAACTACAGTTATTTCGGATTGCAACCCTATGATTTATATTTTGACAAAACAACTGCTGGGGCAAGTACTCTAAATGGATTGTCATCCTGCAAGAGTTCGACTTGGAGTTCGAGAAGTCCAAGTCTAAGAAATCTTTAGTTTTTGCGGAATTGATGTGTGATTTCCCGAGTGCTGACACAGAGACTGTGGCAGAAGAGTCCATTGCGAAAGAATCTTTGTTTCTTATTAGCACTTTAGATCCGTGGTATGGGGATATAATCATCTATCTCCAAACCCAAACCTTTCGGCCTGAAGCTTCCAAGGAAGACCGTCGAAAAATTCGGTTTCGATCCAGGAATACAAAATTATCGGAGATACACTTTATCGCCGGGGGGCAGACTTAGTTTTTCGACGTTGTTTAACTCACGAAGAGGCTGAGAGAGTTTTGAATGATTGTCACTCTGGAGCATGTGGCGGTCATATGTTCTGGGTATGCCACAGCTCAGAAGGTGTTGCGCGCTGGCTATTTCTGGCCGTCTATGTTTAAAGATTGTATCCTTGCCGTCAGAAAATGCCACAACTGTCAAGTGTTTGATCGAAAGATGAGCGCTCCACCTGCTCCTCTCCACCCTATAATTGCCGCTGGTCCATTCGCCAAATGGGGTATTGACTTTATTACTTGTAACCCTCACTCGGCTGGGGGGCATGCGTATATCATCCTCGCGGTTGATTATTTTACTAAATGGGCCGAGGCGATGCCTACATTCGACGCAAGCGGCAAGACAGCTGCAGTTTTCGTATTCAATCATATCATAACTAGGTTTGGTGTCCCACAAGCAATCATTACTGACCATGGGAGCCATTTTCGAAACGTCATGATGATTGAGCTTACAAGCCAGCTTGGTTTGCGCCACGATAGCTCTACTCTTTATTATCCGCAAGCCAACGGTTTGGTTGAGTTAATCAATAAAGTTCTAGTCATCATGATTCGACGGATCATTGGTATCCATCGAACGAATTGGCATAACATGTTATTTTCGGCGCTATGGGCATATCGAACTTCAGTGAAAAATTCAACAGGTTTCACCCCTTTCCAGCTAGTTTATGGCTTAGAAGCTGTGTTACCTATTGAATGCGAAATCCCATCACTTCAAATGGCTGTCGAATTACTTCCAGCTACTTCCGAAGAGGAGAAACGGTTATTATACTTGGCTTATTAGATGAGACTCGACGTGACGCTACTTTAGCTATCGAGACTCACGCGAAACGAATGAAAGCTCAGTACGATAAAAATGTAACCCCTCGAAGTTTTTCGGAAGGAGACCTAGTACTATTATATGATCAAGCTAACGATAAGCTAGGTGCCAGAAAATTCGTTCCCATGTGGCATGGGCCCTACATTGTAAAGCGAAAGCTAGCAAAAGGGGCTTATGAGCTAGTTGATTTTGATGGGGACTCTTTGGGTAAACCCAGAAATGGACTTTACCTAAAGAGGTATTATGCTTAAAATGATGGGTATGGAGAAATTTTTAGATAGGTTAGATTTCCTTTCTAGCTAGCAAGTGTGTTAGTTTAGTCAGTGTGCTTAGCTTAGCGAGTGTGGTTTTTCATCATTATTCTGGCTTATCTTGGTTTTACTCTTGATATTGTAGATGTCGACGCCTCTCAAAACATACATTGGATTTGTTGATGGTGCTTGTCGTAGTACACAGAATATCTCTTCCGCAGCTTGGGTTATCTATTCGCCCTCTGACGAGTTAGTTTCTATGCATGGGGTAAGCCTCGGTCAAACAACGAATAACATTGCAGAATACAGTGCAGTGGTTGAATTATATCCGAATCTATTTCATTTGGAATTCGACGTTTGATAGTGAGGTTAGATTCTGAACTTGTTGTATTACAGCTTAATAGAGTTTATGCCATTAGAAATCCTGTGTTATTAAGGTTGTTTTTGAGAGTGCGTCTCTTGGAACGTGAATTTGATTACATTGAATATCAACATATTCCAAGGTCCCTGAATACATTGGCAGATGCAATTGCTTCTCGCACATGATGCTTGCTCGAGTGTTGGATAGACATTTATTAAATAATATCATGCAATAAATTAAATAATCAAATTTCATTACATGTTAACAAGATAAGCCGGTAATAGTGATATATATAGATAGAGTGTGTCAAATTATATATTCGTCTTCGTCATATCATAGGTTGAAAACACCTTATGATCGGCAAAATGATAGTACAAAAAGTCAAAAATGTCACATGTGACTACAAAAAGTGACTAGTCAATCACTGGTGGTGCTCTCTGTACGACACCACTGCGCGGGCTACCTTACGCAAAAATCTCCTAAACGGTCCAGGGACCGCGACTACAAAACGCTGAAGCCTGATAGGAATGTCATCCATAGTAGTCTCAGGTATGTCTGCCGTGAGACGCTCTAGATCATGCTCCAACTCAGCTAGTACGTTTGCAGCCGCGTCCTGTGGGTACCTGCGGAGCTGCGTGCAGCTGGATGTAGTCTATCATAAGGTCGGAGGTTGGCTGGACGCTGTGGACCAACATCTGCATTTTGAAAAAGTTTTACTATTATTTTTGAGATGATATATATAAAAAATACAAAAAATACATAATTAGGAAACTTGTGAAAATAAAAGTACCTCTGTCGTCCCATTGTTCTCCCTGTGGAAGAACCATGTCCGGATCACCTCTGAAATCCATTCCGGCATACGGAAAGTCCTGTATCACAAAAAGCTAGCCCTCTAACCAGTCAAAGTAACTATCTGAGAATCGAACCACTGTCGCACCCTCGTTAGGATGCCGGGCCATCACCGCAACCCATCGAATCAGCTTTGGCTCCCGAGGACCCAAGATATCAACAGTGAGTTGCTGAGGGATCAGCATTGGAACTCTCTCCAAGGCAAAGCTCACGACTATAGGCCCATATCCAAAAGTCTTTAGTCATCCGTTCTTTGCCTTGGTCAGTTGGCTCTTCATATGATCCGACACAGCTTCACACCAGTTGAAAATGGTGCCTTGGTAACAGTCAATTGCCATCCGCATTTGGGATCCGGAAGCAATGTGCAAAGCGGCCGCGCCGCAAATCCTGGTGACCGTGAACGCAATAACTTTGAGTTCAGGCAGAGTGATGTGTTTTATCTCTATGCCTTTTGAATGGTGAGCCCCACGTGTGCACCAATCCTCGCGGAGACTATCAAGGGGTTGGCCACCCGGCCTAGTCCCCGCAAGATTGAGTTGCTCACCTCTGTTTGGCAAGCCAGTGAGAAAGTATACATCCGAGGGCTCTATCTCGAGCTGGTGCCCTCCTATGTAAAAGCATTGTTCTTGCACGTTCCATCGCTCAACCAGCCATTCCAAGAATCTTACCTGGCCCCTCATGCCCGGTATGGTCCAATATTTGTATAACCCGCATGCTCTTAGGGCATCCAGAGAAGGTTGGTGATTTATTGCAGCTTCATCTTCCTCTACATGCTCTCTCTCTCTCCAGTCTAACATGATTAATGCCCTGCATATCAAAACAAGCAATTAGAAATTGATTTGAGGATTTTTGGTAGCTTTTTGGGGGAGTTGGGGTTTTGAAATGCGCACTTCTCGGAAGACGAACCCCAGCTTTGTAGCACAGGGCGCCGGACGTAGCTGGCCTGAAGGCGGGCTGCGTCCCCCGACCGTTTTCCGTATGAGAAAAAGTCGGGGGACGCAGGTCACCCGAAGGGCACCTGCGTCCGCCGAGAGGCGCATTCCAAACCAAAAACCCCCCAAAAAATGAAACTAAGACCTAAAAATTAATTCTAAACGGATAGAAATGCAGAGTAGGATGTGTAAAATACCTGGATGAAACGACGTTCGATTCCGACGGTCAGATTTTCCGCAGCAACCACGGGAAGTTTCTTGTCAAAAGCTTCTTTTTTCAACCTCCAAAGTCAAACGGTAAAAATGACATGGTAAAAGGTCTTTTTATAGGTTTTTTGGGTAAATTAGTTCATTTTTTACCATGAAAAGATGTTTTTCGACGTATTTTTGCCTATTTTAAACAGGTATGAGTAATGTGTTGCTTTTGTACAGGGGGAAAGGACTTCGAGGGAAATTGTGATTTTTCACAAACAAAATATCAGAGTCATCTTTTAAGCCCTTTTCTGACTCCTAAAACATGAAAAGATCGCCGAGTGTTTCTTTTTCACTCGTTAAAACGGAATTAAAAGACGGTCCCCTTTTAGCTCTTTTCTGGCCGTAAAATCAAGAAAAGATTGCCGGGTTTTTGTCGTTTCAAACTCGATAAGGAAATAAAACGACGTGTCCTTGATCGCTTTTTACTTTTCAAATCGACGACACTATCATGAAAGTACTCCTTGGTCGCAAGATCAAGCGGTTCCCCCAGGTATTATTTTATACTTTTTCGGGCTTGAGGGACACAAATTTACGAAAAAGTTCAACGTGGAGTTTCCTTAAGTTTTTTCAGACTCTCTAAAATTGAAAAACGCCGAGTTGTTCCTATACTGGGCTCGTTAAACTTTTACAGTAAAGGACCTGTTCAATTACAAACAGGAACGAACCACTCCTTCTTAGGGTTCGAATTTAAACTAGGTTGGACTCGTCCGAAGGATGAGCTTATAATCAAGCATATGTTATCCTCCTCAAGCTTGTTAAAAATAAAGAGGTACTTGCCAGAAATGGTGGGGGAAAAGAGAGAAGAATGAGCCTATTTGTTACCTTTATTTCAAAAGAAACTTTATTACCGCTCTTGAACGCGACACTTTTCATTCACCTGGGTTGGGAAATCTTTTACCTCACAGTTGACCAAACACTTTGAAAGTCTTTAACCGGGTTCCAGGGGTTACTTTGAGTATTCGTCACCAAACCATCTGTCGTGTCGTTATGTGTTCAAGAGGTCTGCAAGCAAAACTTTCATCTGCAAAATACTTGTCATCCATTTGACTATCCCTGAGTCAGTCCTTACAGCAACATTTCTTCAACTTGAACAATGATTTCATGTTGCAAGCTTGCCTGCAACGAGTCACTTTCTATCGACATCGACACATTATCTAGAAAGATGACTTAGGAATCGACAGTACCTTGAAGTCTGCATGCATCAATGGCAGGTTTCTCGCCTTTGACGACAGTTTACATCATTGACTTTCGATCAAAGGATTCCGTGAAGTGTTCGACATCAAAACATCTATTCACATTTCACGGGTTGTGCTTGGTACTTTGAGAACCATTGACATTACTGGTGGTCTCTCTCACGCTTGTTAACAGTTCACATCATCGACTGGTAATCAAGTGGTTTCTAACATGTTCGACATCAAATCATTTAATCACATGGTTAGAATCGTACCAATTCGGGAAGTAGAAGTGAAGACCCTGGATCTATTTTCTACCATCCAGGCTGCGAGGAGTTTTGTATTCATTGTCTATGTAGACTAATCATAAACAGATGGCTGCGTCCATACTGTGTCTACAAAAGTCTATAAAAATGATGTACTGCAAGATCATTCCTGTATCAGAATAGTTAGTCCATTAGTTAAAGTTTTGAATCTGAGTATGGGAATGCCTACCTCAGTGATGATATAATCTTATACATGTATTTTGTGTTGAAAATTTCAGGTTCCAACCAGGTTATCCACAAGACAATCCTTGAAATGATAAAGCGCTTCACCCTTCCTAGAATTACAAAACCCTAACTTATTCCAGGCTTCGCACTTTAGGGGGCAATCTGTTACACTAAAAAATGTCACCTTGACTACTTACAGTTAGTATGGCTCAAATCAACAGTCATGCTACCCTTTTTAGGCAAGTCTTATGCCTTGTTATCCATCTCAAACTCAAAGAAGAGAGAAAGTCTTGTAAAAAATATGTTTATCTCTGGGGTCGCAGGTTCTCTCTCTAGCCTTACCTGCGGGGACGCTGACCATGTTCACAAAAGCTGCGTCCATAGACGCTCTGTATGTTAAGGGACAGGTGCGTCCTTCTGTAAAAGGAAAAATGCGCGAGTTTTATCTTGAAAAAGTTACTTGTGGTTACTTCTAGAACCTTCTAGAGGTCGGTTTGATGAAATGGATGCGCCTCCAGTTGGTTCATGTATCTCTATTAGAGGGAACTTATCCCATCAATAAGGGAGCTATCCCACCCAAAGAGGGGGATTATCCATTGATGGTGGACCTGAATAACCTCTTTACAGCACTATAAATAAAGACATTGAGCTAGAGGGAGGAGAGGTTGGAGCTATACATTTTCTTTGGGTAAATGCTGCAGGATTTAGGTCTTCCATTTAGAACCTTTGTGAGGAGAGATTGTCTTTGCTTGATTCTACTTGGAAGTGGGTGAGCTTTGTCAAAGTAGAGGAAAAACCTTGATGGACCCTGGGAGGAACTTGCACAACACCAAGGCCAGGGTTGTAAGAGTTTCTTTGTTTCGTTATTAATTACAACTGGTTTATTTTTCTCAATAGCTTGTGTTAATGAGTTATTTCATGTGTTCCTTGGTCTGCATGTTGAATATATGTTTTATTATATGAAATACAAGTGCTTGGTAATTGTTTGATTGTTTGTGGTTGCAGGAATTGACATGAAGGAGGAGCTCATCCGGATCGGCAAGGACGGACTTCAACAACAGCATTTTGGAATAAGGTAAGCCTAAACACTTGTAGTTTTCATGTTGTAAAAGGTGTATTTAGAGAAAGATCACTCCATTTTGTCTTGTTTGTCATTAGAATGTCTTAGACTTCTAGGAAGGTCAGCCGTGTCCGCACCCTTGACAGATTCCGTGTGACACAACTTCTTCTTCATCGGTATGTTCTTCAGTAGCGATTTCCTCTTCTTCTTCTTCGGATTCAACACTTGTAATAGCGTTAGGGGGTTTGGAATCGGTCAAAGGGTTTCTTTTAAAAGGTCTGTACGACTTTTTAGAAGAAGTTTCTGCCACTTGTTTCTTAATGTCGACCATCTCGTTAGACATGGTCTTCAAAACTTTTGTAATCCTTCTAAATCGAATGGATCTTTCGATTGTTTTTTCTTGGGATCTTCCATGAAAGTAACCTTCTTGGATTTTCATTCTTCTATCGCGTTTTTCTTTTCTAGGGCTATAATACGTTTCTCTACTGCTATTGCTTCTTTCATATTTTCGACTAAAGTTGTTTTGTTAGCCCTGTCAACAAAGATTGCTATGTTTGATGGTAAAGCAGTGATGTACCATTCACTTATCACTTCTTTGCTAGGCTTGGAAGTAGTAGGAATTTTGTTTAAGAGTTTATTGAGATGTGAATTGAAATATTTGATAGGTTGTTTTGACTCGGCCCTAAGGTTAGACAAGTTGTCGATCAATGTCGTCGTAGACCTATCATCACCAAACTTAATAAGGAATTGTTCTTGGAAGATATTCCAACTAGTGATAGATCCAGATGGTAATGAAAAATACCATGATCTGGCTATTCCTTGCAGAGTATAAGGAAAAAGTCGAACAACAACGTCTTCGTTGGTAACTCCATTGAGATTTATGGATAGCATAAAGTTATTTATATGTTCTTCCGCTAGCATGCCTGCCTCAGGATTAAACTTAGGCAGCCATTTTTCAGGATGGGCCGGTAGCTGACTCAAGGGTGCAGGCATTAAGACTGCCCCTGGGTTATTCCATGAAGATTGGGCCACCAGTGATCTATTAACAGAGGAAAGTGTAGAAGATGGTCCCTGTGGTTGAGAAGATGAGGATATTACGACTCTAGATGATTGAGAAGGAGATGTGGGAGTACTGGTGGACTGATGAACAATGATCTGAAGTGGAGGAGTGGATGGTTGACCTCGCGGTGGAGAGGTTGAGATGGATGATGATGATGAAAGAGTCTTGCTATCGGACCCTTTAGGAGATTTCCTTGCTCTCTTCCTTGTGGGTAGAGGTAACTCAGTTGGCTGAATGCCAAATTTTTCGCTCTTTAATCTGGTAAGAGGATGAGCAGGGTTATATTGCGAAGTCACGCTGCCTTGAGATTTATCAAATATTTGAGGAGAAATAGAAAATCGCTGAATTTTGTGAATCAAAGATTCAACTTCAGGAGGTTCAATAGTAGATTGTTTTGAAATGTCAGGGTTTGTAGTAGCGGCTGTTGCTCTTGCGACTTCTGGTTCTGGATTTAAAGATTTTAAATGCAATGGAGAAGTCAGGGGAGATAGTGAGGGTGATTTACTCTTAGAATGGTATTTATAGTTAGACTTGCTTTCCATTCACAGTTCGAGGCCCTCCTTCTAGCACCAAATATGTTGAAGCCCCGAAAATAGGGTCTACAACAAGGGGGATACCCACCCGGTCCGGACCTTGGTTAGCAGCTCCTTTTCCGTTTGGTATAGTGGGTCCGAGCAGGGATATAGGACCAATTTCCCAATTCATGTGTGTGTGTGTGTGAAGAATTGATATTTCCTTTCTAAAAGTTCCTAAGTGAGATGCTCTAATTCTAACTCTAATCTAATAAAATGCAAATTGTATTCTAATAAACAGAAACATCTAATTCTATACTAACCCGGCGTGTAATCCTTCCGTTATGCGATCTAAAATGATTTCAAATAACAATTGGTAATAAATATCATTCAACTGTTATGAGAAAAGAATGAAATAGAGATGAACCACTTCGTATAAAAAGTTAGATGAAACAGTTGTGGAAAACATATCGCATAATAAGCTACTCATACATTAAGCATAAATAAATAGCTATCACCGTATAAAAGTGCCAAATGATAACTCAGACATTCACGAATCAATATATAAACAACTGAACATGAATATCACATTTAACACAAAGACAGAAATAGTTAAGAGATAGAAGTACCATTTATAACTAGTTCTACTCATGAGCTTCGAGCGATAATGATTTATCTCTTCTTAATCCAACATCCACTAAGAGTACAACAATCTAACATCAGTAGTAGATATTAAATACAAATATCAATAAATCCTGTTCCATTCATTCATCAAAACCTCCTCAGAGGGTACAAAAGTGCATATTATGGGGATAAGTTTTTGACAAATTTCAGTACCCTTCTCTAAATGCATGAGAAGGGTTTAAATACTACTAACTAAATCTAAAAATAACTTATTACAAAAATGTAGGATACGGTTTAAATGACTGTCCTCATTTCAGGAAAAAATAAAGAAAAAATAATACTAACATTGAATATAAAATTAAAACTAACAACTAACTATTTTGGTATTTGATCCTTGAAATCGCAAGCATTTAGCATTTGCTTGAGAAGAGTCGGCTGACCGACTTCATACTTTAACTGTCCTGTGAAAACGACATCGGCAAGAGCTGGCGCCATCTTCTCGGCAGAATTGATGATGCATTTGAGAGTCATGCATTGGCTGTGTGGTTTTACCAAATATGCCCAGTAAGAATGCCAATTCAACTTAGTTAATCTTTTGATTGATTCTGCCTTTTATTGAGCCTTCTGTCTCCAGCCTGTCTGCAATTGCTGTTCATATGTACATACCATATTGAAGATATTTCGAACAATTACTACTGGTTTTAGGTTTCAAGTTTTACTTTTTTATTTAACCTCTAGCGTTCTTTTTACAAATTTCTTGGCCTACAGGTCACTGAGCAATTAGAAGCTTTCCTTTTCAAGAAGTTTCGCCCAGCGATGCGCATTAGCGCTAGGCGCTAATCGCGCATCGGAAACTGCCTCCGTTTCTTGATCCAGGCTTCCTTGGTGCGTTTTTCGCCTTTTGCGTGTTTTCTTTTAGCGGATATAAAGCTCAAATTTTGTGAAAATAATGATTTCGTAAGCTCTTGACCTTGAGTTTTCAATTGTCTGTTTGTGATGTCAGCGCTTTCCAGTACCCATTTAACTATGTCTGTGTATGGAAGAATTTTGGGCCTCGCAGCTTGATGAGCCCCAAAAATGGACAATTATTTGGGCTCATTCAACTTCCTAATTTGACTTAATCCACCATTCTCATTGGTTTATTGCATGTTTTTGATTATTTTTATGTTAATAGAGTGAATTTGGTTAGTCATTATGCCAACAAGTCTAATGGGTGCTTTGTGTAGCCTTTTTGGTCCACTTGGAGACAAAATTGAAGGTCTTAATGAGCACTTGGCAGCCAAATTCGTGGGAGAACAAGCTAGAGGATTTGTAGGAAGGTGTCCCCCTCATTTATGGGCCCTTACCTCGAATTCTCCACCATCAGCTCGGATTTCAAAGGCCACCAAATCAATGAGCACAAGGGCAACCAAGCAAGTCAAGTAGGACTGCTGTTAACTACAAGTCTTGGGCAGCCAAGTCCCTAAATTTTAGGAGGACTGTTTGGTCCTCAAATTGTATAAATAAGAAGGCTTAGGGCCTCATTTTGGTTAGCTAGTGGTTAGTCATTTTTGTAGCTAGTTGGTAGTCAATTTGGTTAGCTAGTTAGTCAATTTTGGGTTAGCCAGTGTAAGCCAGTTTTGGCATGATGTTAGACTCATGATTATGATCTTTTAATAAAGGCAAGCAGCTTTGGATTCAATTATGAGTTCTTAAGGGAGCTATAGCTCTCAGGTTAGGGCCCAACCTGAGAGCAATATACCTCCTCTTCCTTGTATTGTTACTTGTTTCCTTGCAACACTTTATTTCCTCTGTTTTGACATGCATTTAGAATTTACAGTCTGCTGATTCGATTTCTTTTGTGTGATTGAGTAGGATTAGTTTACAGTTCAAGTGCTTTTAGTTGTTTATATTAGAGTAGGAGGATTGTAATTCATTAGAGATCCAAAAAAGGTTGATAGTGCACTCGCTGCCATCTCTGTTTAGAGATTGGGGGTGTGGGCTGTACCAACCACCAAAAAAACGCAGTCTTATGCTTTCATGCAAGCTGCCACACAGTCATTTCAGTTATAAAACCATCCATGCATTCTGATCTTGAGCAATACTTCTTCGTTCCAACACCATGCATGATTTCTCTCCACAATTTACATTGCTGTTCATTGATTTAATAACACAGTTAGAATAGGTTGATGTAATTCTTGGTTTTGTGCAAGACATAAGCAATTTGTTTTATTTACACTGCTCAGTATCATTCCATTTCCCTCTTCTTCTTCTTAACCACACCTAAAGTCACCTACTCGACTTCTGTTCAGTTCGTTTACCTTCCAACTCTTCCATTGCCCACGTAGCTCCATTTTCTTGACCTTTCGTTGCTCCCATCCTTCTATCCACCAACCAACTTCGTGCACTCTTTCTCCATCTTATTTCTATGCTCCTGAGCCACCACAAACTCCTCCTTCACCTCACCCATTCACTCACACCACTCCTCCACTCCTCCATCACCCAAAACTCCCACTACAGCACATCCTGTAGAAGTTAGCAGACTTCCTGTAGAATCCCTGAGTTTCCTGTAGGATCCCCTGCAGACATCCTGTAGAAACCTGTAACCTCGGTTGCCGAGCACCTGAACGTTGGGGACTTCTATGGAATGATGTTTTGGACCCTCTGGGACCTCTCCTATCCCTCCTGACCTTTCCCAAGTTTTCTCTTCCTTCGCACCACCTCTGCACAACCAAACCCTAATAAGAAACAAAACCATAATCACTCCAACCACTTAAGCAAAAATACAAAAAAAATGTTCTTTTTCATGGAAGTAGTTTGAGTTCATGCATTTCACATCATTAGAAGTAATGGCATCATTTTTAGACATTTGCACTCTCACTATTGCATCATAGAGGTTAAACTAGTCAGATTAGGGTTTACTAGGGTTTCCATGCTTTGGTTGGCTTTCAGTTCATTTTTGCAAAGTAGATCAATTCCCCTTGAGATAACCTTCGTCCATCATTTAGAAAGCTTCTTCTGAGAGCATATAGAAGTTGGCTTGAGCCCTAGCGGACTTGTGCCAGGTGACCAAGTGACAGCTGCGACAAGAGCTAGTACTTGTGCATACAGCACCGTCGCTTCCAAGTTTGTACGAACTACCGGGTTGATAAAATTAGAGATAGGAAGCCCCAGGAGTTGTAGCATTATTGCTACAATACTGGAGCCCACCATATTTTTGGCGCCGTTGCCGGGGAAGCGTCAGAGTATTGGTGATTGTCGCTTTTCTTCTATTTTCCACTACAATCTTCTTCTAAGTAGTTTATTTCTTTTCCATTATGAAATTTCGTTTATGCAAAAGTAGATTAGCGTTTCCCACTTTCATAGATTAGCGTTTCTCGCTTTCATAGATTAGCATTTCAATTCTGCAAGCGTAGATTAGCATTTCAATTCCGCAAGCGTAGCCTAGCATTTCGTTCCCGCAATTTCATTTGAGCAAAATAGATTAGTCCTTTCCTGCTTTCATTTCAATTCCACATTTTCATTTTAGCAAGATAGTTAGTTGCAGTTCAATCTATTTCAGTTTTGCATGTAGAAGTAGAAAAAAGAAAAAAATCAACCAAAAAGATTTCATTTCTTGTCTTGTAGGAGTAGAGATAAGTTAGAAAAATGATTGCACAACACCCCCACTGCTTCACACAGCCAACGTTCTCTCTTCTTCGATGGCTGTGATTAAAGAACCCCTGGGTGGACATCAAGGCATATTTAAAGAAACTCTAGGGGAGAAGAAGAAGAAACCATTCCTCTGGAGCAAATGGCTACAAGCAGAAATGTTGGGAGCAGTCCCTTGTCCAAAGATGAATTTGAAAATCAGATTGAAGATTTCAAGAGTGATATGAGGCAATTTGTTGCCATGCAACTGGATACCTTGCGGATCCAAAAGAAGCAAGAAGAAGCCAAGAGGGCTTTGGTCATTTTTTTTCCTAGGTGCACTAGAAAGCATCCTAGGAACGAATTTCCATTGTACTCCATAGAAGTGTGTTTTGTCTGTGAAGAATACCATCCTACAGATCAGTGCCCTTCCTTACCCAGATTCAAAGCTGCATATCAGAGAGCCAAAGGAGCCACTGAACCACTCTATTACATGAACCAAAGTTGGCCGCATGGACCTAGATCTTACCAGCAGGAACTGCAAGGGACACCCGAGACCTATTATGACCCCTATCAAGCTACTTTCATGCCTTCTTGGGGTCCCCCTGCTCATCCTTCATGGTTCACACCACCTCCTTGTTCCTTCACAGATCCATATTATGCCCAACCAGCTGCTCATTCGTTTCACTCTTATGCTCAGCCATAGCCTCAGTGGAATGCACCTCATCAGGGGTGGAGGCCCCAGTACAACACTCCTCCCACTTCGTTTCCTCCACCACCTACTCATCCATAACCATCGCCTCCTCCTCCACCAAGGCAACCCCAAATTCCTACCCAACCACAATGCCACCCATCTCCATCTCAATTTCACACCTCCACTCAACTACCCGTACCATTTCCAAAGCCATACAATGGAGTAGCTCAACCCCATTGCAAATCTGAGGCACAACATATCCAAACAACTCCTCTTGAGCCCAATGATCTTCACCGAAGCTCAGGAAGAGTGTTGCAAAAAAGAGATCATCTTGAAAGCATTGAAGGACCAAAGGCAAAAGAAGATCCAAAAGAAAAGATCAAAGAACCATGGGCTGCACTTGATGAAGAGAAGAGATCAGAATCAGAGATGGAGAAAGTTCCCTCATGGTTACCATCAAATCTTCCATGTATTCAAGAGAAAGATCAACAAAAAGAGGAAGATCAGAAGGTCATGATAGAAGGTGACATGAAGAATGATCCAGATCAACAAAAGAACCAAGGATATCAAAGCTATATTGAGATATGGTTTCAGAAGGTCAGTAAGTTGCAGCAGTACTCTCTTCTTCAGCTATGTTTGATCCCTTCAAAGTCAGATCATTTTGTCTCTGAGATTTGGGTACTTGTCAAAGCATGCATTTCGAGCCTTCACATCATTTTGTCTCTAATCTCGATGTGCACATGGCTCCATTGGAAGTATTCTTATACTTGAAAATGATTTTGTTTTTCAAGTAGGGTAGGGTAGAAAAAAAAAGAAAAAAAAGAAAAAAAAATGAAAAAAAGAGAAAAATAAAAATCTAAGGTGAAAACCTCCTTGGAGGCGCCTTAGATTGTCTCATTGATTGAAAACCTCCATGAGGCGATCAATGGGTTGGAAAAAAAGAGAAAAGAGAATAAGATCTTTGGGTGAAAACCTCCCTTGGAGGCGCCCACGACAGGCAATTAGGGTGAAAACCTCCATGAGGCGCCCTAGTTGTTTTTCAAAAAAAAAAAAAAAAGAAAAAAGAAAAAGAAAAAATAAAGCTAATCTCCATTGAATAATTTCATGTTGCAGCAATGACATTGCAGGTTGCAAGAAGGACGTTTCATGACAGGAGGAGCACTCAAATCAAGGTCAAAGTAATTTTTCTTGTGCCTTCTACAGGAAGCTCTGTATTTCTACAGGAAACATCCCGTAGAACCTTTGGACGAGCCAAATCCAATTTCAAAAGTGAATCTAATGGTGGGAATCTGTTGATTAGGCCTACAAGCACTTGTGTGTCCATCCCTTGCCTTTCTCCATCATTTTTTCCATCTCCTTGTGCTTCTCATTGTGCTTCTACAGGAACTTCCTGTAGAAATTATGGGAAACTAGGCATGCATTTCAAAAAGTGGTTTGGCGAACATGGTAGCTTCCTCAAGGGTTCAGAAGTCCTCATGCAATCTTCCAACTCCTCCTCCATCATCTCCATACATGCCTCACAGCCCAAGCTCAGTTTTCCCTTCCATGCAAACACATGCAAAGTGCCTTGAAGCAAAAACACCTAGAACAAAATTTGTTTTTGCCATAACTTGAAAACCATGCATCCATTTGACAAACCATTTTATGGGGAATTGTACAAGGTTAATGGAAACATGCTTGAGCAGTGTCAGCCAATTCCGGTGCACGGTTTCCAAGAAATCAGCCTCCATCACCATCAGCCATTTTTGCATTTTCTGCATATCCGTGCATCCGTTTCAAAACCTGTTTCATGGGGAGATGTACATGGGTGATAGTAGCCTACCCAAGCAATTTCAGCCGATTCCGATGCACAGTTTCCGAGAAATAGAGCTCTGAAATCTTCAGACATTTTCCATTTTTCTCGAAATCCGTGCATCCATTGATCACGATTTTTCTATGGGAGATGCATAATGATGATAGGAACATGCTCAGCGAGTTTCAGATCAATCCGGTTTACCGTTTGAGAGAAATGGCGAAAACAAGTTCTGGTTTTGTGACCATGCAGCAGCAACAACTTGAAGGTGCAGATCTGAACGTGGAAACAATGACATGCAGCTCAGATCTGGCCAGAGGACACCTGCACAAGAAAAAACAATCAACTATTAGCAGCCAAGCCACATGCAATCAGAAAAACCAATGCATGCAGCAATGACAGGCCACAGCAGCTCACGACAGCCATTCAACTTCGAGGTATGTGACAAACTCATTCTTCTATTGCATAAATTTAATTTGAAAACTACATGAATTAATGGAATGGTGGGATTAAGCCACGAATTATCAAGGTTAAGCTGATTGTTCAGCCGACAGTCACGCAGTACACGTGGACAGTTCACTCACGTGGAAATTTAAAAAACAGGAAGTGTTGGCCGGTTAAACTTCAGTTCAATTCACGACAGTGATTACAGGGGGAAAACACATAGTTTATGAACAACACTTCCAGTTGCATGTGGCCACATACACTTGGCCACTTCACTCTCTCACGCAAATCATGAAGCAATTAAAGGCGGCTCAGCTAAAACGTATGAATTGTTGTTCATCTGCACTTTCCACATTCTCAACTGAAGTGTGCACAATTGGTTAACCTATCGTCCTCCACTAAGTTTTTCTACCTGTTTTCGAAATTATCCCGCATATCATATAGTTTAGAGGCGCAAAGACATCCTGCAGGCGTTTCTACAGGAAGTCTTCTACAAGAAACACAGAAAACAACCATGCAGAAAGAAAATGTGGGATTTTCGGCAAATTTCAAGCTCCAAATGAGGTAGGATCAGGGAAACTTCATTGTGCATGATTTGTTGGTACAAAATGGTGAATGGAACATGGCATCAAATTGAAAAAATGATAGTAACATTCTACCTGTGTATTCAACTAAACATGAAAGATTGCCTACATGTTTCACTGTATTTTACCAAGTTCTTTCTCTGCACTCTGAAATCTCCCCGTCATCTTTAAAAGAAAAGAAGATATCTGCTGTAGTAGAGGCCGCCCTCTATGCACGAAAACTTGAATTCACATATGTATCTATGTGTTGAGAAGAGAATTTGTGCCCTTATGCTCAGTTATGCAAAAACAATATTGTATTCTCAATAAACCGACAGTTGAATTCTGGGTGACAGAAACAAGAGACTTATTGCTATCTGGTATTCTGAGGAACACAAGAGAAACTCCTCCCTGGGTTCAGAAAACACCTAATTTAGTTGTCTTCTATTTTAGTGATTGATTATTGTTTTCCTGAGCATTTTCTTTTCTAATTAAAGCATAAAAAAGCATCCCCACCATTCCATGAGGATTCATAATGGGAGAACACATTGAAGAAGGTGAACAAAAAAGCCAATGATGAGGGAGCACAAATCATTCAAGCAGAGGGCAAAACAAAGGCAGAACAGAAAAAAAAAAAGGCTACAGTAGAGAAGGCAGAAGCTAAACAAGATGAGAAGAAAGCCAAAACAGAGCACGAGGAAGCAAGCTAATAGAGGCAGAAAAGACCAAAGAAGAGGAAAAAAAGGAGGAAGAGACACACCATGAGAGATTAGTGACAGTAGACCGAAACAGTTTCTACAGGAAGCCAGAAAACGACCACTACAGGACTTTCTACAGGAAGTCTGGAAACAGAGCAGCAAAGGGAGAAATCGCCTGAGATTTTGGCCAGGGAGGCGGTAGCAGTGCTAGATGCCCTAAGCACATCTCCAAAGCAAAAAGGGAAGCAAAAAAAGGAGCCTTCCATGTACTTTAAGGCAAGAAGGAGCATGTGGATAAAAGCTGGCAGACCCTAGCCACAGTCAGAGGAGCCAATTACAATTGAGGACACCACAGCTAAACAAAAGGAAGAGTCTCCTTCAAAGAGATCCATCATCTGTGAATGAGGAAGCTAAAAACCTTCACCTAGAGAGAGCAAATCAAGATGATGGACTCAAAGACAGTCTACAGGAAGCTGAGACAATTCTACAGGAAGCTACATGACTTTCTACAGGAAGTTCTGTATTTTTAACAGAAACATCCTGTAGAAGCCTTTGGGCAAGCCAGAATCAATTATGGAGAGGGATTGGAAGCTTGAAGTCTGTTGAGGAGGCATGCAACGACTCTTTTCTTCCATCCTCCACTGGTTTCATATCCTTTCACCACCATTGCCGCCATCAGATTGAATATACTTGCACAATCATACCAAGGCTGAGAATTCACTAGGAAAAGGAACATGCAGTGGGAAGAAGCAAAGAAGCATGGTTTCATGACAGAAAAGAGGAAATCACTTCAGAAGCTTGGCATGACAAAGAAGCCACTAGGGCCATCAAAGATGAGGAGAGAGATTGGTTGCTCAGAGGATGAGCAACACTTTCAGTAGGGGGGTGATGATGAGCCCCAAAAATGGACAATTATTTGGGCTCATTCAACTTTCTAATTTGATTTAATCCCACATTCTCATTGGTTTATTGCATGTTTTTGATTATTTTTATGTTAATAGAGTGAATTTGGTTAGTCATTATGCCAACAAGTCTAATGGGTGCTTTGTGTAGCCTTTTTGGTCCACTTGGAGACAAAATTGAAGGTCTTAATGAGCACTTGGCAGCCAAATTCGTGGGAGAACAAGCTAGAGGATTTGTAGGAAGGTGTTCCCCTCATTTATGGGCCCTTACCTCAAATTCTCCACCATCAGCTCGGAGTTCAAAGGCCACCAAATCAATGAGCACAAGGGCAGCCAAGCAAGTCAAGTAGGACTGCTGTTAACTACAAGTCTTGGGCAGCCAAGTCCCTAAATTTTAGGAGGACTGTTGGGTCCTCAAATTGTATAAATAAGAAGGCTTAGGGCCTCATTTTGGTTAGCTAGTGGTTAGTCATTTTGTAGCTAGTTGGTAGTCAATTTGGTTAGCTAGTTAGTCAATTTTGGGTTAGCCAGTGTAAGCCAGTTTTGGCATGATGTTAGACTCATGATTATGATCTTTTAATAAAGGCAGGCAGCTTTGGATTCAATTATGAGTTCTTAAGGGAGCTATAGCTCTCAGGTTAGGGCCAAACCTGAGAGCAATAGACCTCCTCTTCCTTGTATTGTTACTTGTTTCCTTGCAACACTTTATTTCCTCTGTTTTGACATGCATTTAGAATTTACAGTCTGCTGATTCGATTTCTTTTGTGTGATTGAGTAGGATTAGTTTACAGTTCAAGTGCTTTTAGTTGTTTAGATTAGAGTAGGAGTATTGTAATTCATTAGAGATCCAAAAAAGGTTGATAGTGCACTCGCTGCCATCTCTGTTTAGAGATTGGGGGTGTGGGCTGTACCAACCACCAAAAAACGCAGTCTTATGCTTTCATGCAAGCTGCCACACAGTCATTTCAGTTATAAAACCATCCATGCATTCTGATCTTGAGAAATACTTCTTCGTTCCAACACCATGCACGATTTCTCTCCACAATTTACATTGCTGTTCATTGATTTAATAACACAGTTAGAATAGGTTGATGTAATTCTTGGTTTTGTGCAAGACATAAGCAATTTGTTTTATTTACACTCCTTAGTATCATTCCATTTCCCTCTTCTTCTTCTTAACCACGCCTAAAGTCACCTACTCGACCTCTGTTCAGTTCGTTTACTTTCCAACTCTTCCATTGCCCACGTAGCTCCATTTTCTTGACCTTTCGTTGCTCCCATCCTTCTATCCACCAACCAACTTCGTGCACTCTTTCTCCATCTTATTTCTCTGCTCCTGAGCCACCACAAACTCCTCCTTCACCTTACCCATTCACTCACACCACTCCTCCACTCCTCCATCACCCAAAACTCCCACTACAGCACATCCTGTAGAAGTTAGCAGACTTCCTGTAGAATCCCTGAGTTTCCTGTAGGATCCCCTGCAGACATCCTGTAGAAACCTGTAACCTCGGTTTTCGAGCACCTGAACGTTGGGGACTTCTATGGAATGATGTTTTGGACCCTCTGGGACCTCTCCTAGCCCTCCTGACCTTTCCCAAGTTTTCTCTTCCTTCGCACCACCTCTGCACAACCAAACCCTAATAAGAAACAAAACCATAATCACTCCAACCACTTAAGCAAAAATACAAAAACAATGTTCTTTTTCATGGAAGTAGTTTGAGTTCATGCATTTCACATCATTAGAAGTAATGGCATCATTTTTAGACATTTGCACTCTCACTATTGCATCATAGAGGTTAAACTAGTCAGATTAGGGTTTACTAGGGTTTCCATGCTTTGGTTGGATTTCAGTTCATTTTTGCAAAGTAGATCAATTCCCCTTGAGCTAGCCTTCGTCCATCATTTAGAAAGCTTCTTCTGAGAGCATATAGAAGTTGGCTTGAGCCCTAGCGGACTTGTGCCAGCTGACCAAGTGACAGCTGCGACAAGAGCTAGTACTTGTGCATACAGCACCGTCGCTTCCAAGTTTGTACAAACTACCGGTTGATAAAATTAGAGATAGGAAGCCCCAGGAGTTGTAGCATTATTGCTACAATACTGGAGGGTTTCACAGTACTAAAATAAGCACGAACGAAGTTGCACTATAGGAAGGGATACCACGCAACACAGCCAGAAGGTGATCTTTACTATCATTGTTCATGATTTGACTGCCAGGAGACGGTTAGGAGGAGTGGGCGGCTGACATTTAAGGAATTTAAGGCTGAAATCAAGAGTGAAATCTTTGGAAATCTGCCACCAATCTCGCATTTATGGATGGATTTTGGGGGGAATGATCGAATTTGAATTCAAATTCACGAATAAATTATTGGTGGCCATCCAAAGAGAAACACTTTGCATTGCATGAATTTCTGAGTTTTGTTTTCTATTGTGCATGAACTGTGAGTTCTTTGAGGATTTTCTTGCAAGCCCCATGTTTGATCAGTATCCTGCATCAGACAGAAAGCTCATCCGCAAAATCATGTTAGGACCAAGTCCCACAGAAACTGCAAGTGCTAGAGAGATTTTTGCCTCTGAGGGAGTTGCCCCTGAGGTTGTGAGTATAGAGGTTCCAGCAATAGTGCCTATGGCGCTGAGGTTTCCTATGCCAAAGCCTAGGTTGACGAGAGAGGTACCCAAGCCGAAGAAGGATAAACAAAAGAAGCCTATACTGGTGCGTGATTCACCAAAGAAACATGCAACTACATAGGCTTAGGGGAAAGAAAAGCCGAGTGCAAAAGAGAAGGGGAAAGTGGTAGACCTAGAGGTCGAGGAGGGCATGAAAGACGTAGATATTGAGGGGGTAGACCCTATTTCTAAGCTTCCACAGTATATCCCTCCACGCTAGGGCAAGGTGAAGGTCCCAAAGGACCCAGATGAGGGACAATTCCTCCTTAACACACCCCTGCTATTGGAGAACCTACCCTTTGAAGGTTCGCGCTTGGTGCAGATCCCACATCTAAAGCTTGAAGATTGGGATTTGGCAGACCACAAGCAATTCCCCCACCTTTCCATAGACACCTTCATGAGGAGGGTGTTCTACAAGGAGTCTAGTGTCACCACGCTAGAGCTAGTGGAATGGATTCACGGAGTTAACAAGTCAGGGTTGTTGAACTTGCTATGGGTGCCTCACTACCACCGCGCTCCGATTAATTTGATTGTCATCAAGCAGTTGCTGTGCCTAGTGCATGATGGGTTCCTATGGCTGAATGATCTAATCCCCATAACCGATATGTTGATCCATCAAATCACATTACTGCCTCATTTAGGACTGAATCCAGCCAAGGCGTTTGGCGGAAAGACGAGGGAGCGCAACCTCGCCGAGAAAATGAAGGACAAGTTAAAAATTGTCAAGAAGCCACGCAGGTATTCCATTACCAACATCACTGACCCCATGGTAAAGGTGGCCACTCAAATTTTTGATGGCAAAGTGATGAGAAAGTGTTGTGCGGATGAGCTGTCGACACCAGTGGTTTCATTAGTAGCTCAGTGTGCGGAGGGTGTACAGTTCAATTGGACGCGCTAACTGTGTAGCGAGTTCCTCGTGAGCTACTGAGAGGCACAAGACCAAAGTAAGACCTTTCACCTTTCATGGCTATTACTCCCAATTGTGCTGGTCACGTAGGAGTTGCCGGAGGACAGCTAGTTTCCTCTGATCGAGATAGATTTACCAGAAGTAGCAAAGTTTGCTTCTCTATGGGCCATAAAGGACGTTGCACGGGTTAGAGAATTCAAAATATTTTGGGTACTGATGGAGGCAAGCATCTGCGCAGCCATTAACCGAAAGCCATGGTTGTACCCAAATGTGTTTGAGCAGTTATCTGGGTACGCAGAGTTCAAAGTATACTTCTATCATGTTTATATCCGGGTGCGGAAGGATCCAGATCATAAGTGGTTTGACTTACCCTACTTGGAAACAGATGACAATATTGCAGAGGTCCTCAAGCGTTGGCCAATAGACTGGCATTCAACATTTGATTTGGCTACTGAGAATAACAAGTCTACGGAAAAGCAAAAAAAGGAAGCAGTGATACTGAAGGTTCACCAGTTGGTTGAGAAGAGGAAGAGGGAGACAAAGGAGAAGGCTCGAATAGAAGTGGAGTGCACAAAGGAAAAGGCAGAGAAGTAAGAATGCGACTTCGAAAGAAGTCAGAAATCTCCTTCGTCCTAAACAAATGAAGAAGAGCGATCAGAGTAAGGGTGGCGGAGACCAACAGGAAAGCACTTCCTTCCATGTGAAGCAGTATATGGAGCATTAAAAGGAAGGACCGCGCAAGAAGACAAATGCCTCCAAGTCATCGCTAGATCCAATTACCTTGGCAGAGGGGGAATTGGATGATATTGGAGATAAGGTGCGTGATACAATAGCAGAATTGCTACAACAGTTTGAGCAGTAGCAGAAGCAGACACTAAGCACCATACAGACGGGTTTGTGCGAGCTGTATATCCAAATGACTAGACTCCATGTAGCTGCAGGATAGAGCAGCGCTGCCTCAACCAGTTTGACACCAAGGATCACTCAAGCAGTAGAGATGGTTCACTCAATGGATCTCCAGGCAATCACGCTGCTTGATGGAGCTTTGAGCACGGAGGAAACTATTGATAAGGTTATTGTTAGCACTTTGAAGAATGTGGGCCTCCACTTGCCGTGCACCCCAGTGAGTTCCTTCACACACTGCAAGCAAGTGTGATTGCAAAGATTAAGGCCTGGGATCAGCACACGTTGAGCATGATTGGTGAATACAAGTTCAACAATGAACAAATGTTCATGGAGAAAACAAAAGTACTAGAAGCCTAGAAGAAAGTTCAGGCGCAGAATGAGAAAAATGCAGTTGTGGTGGACGAGGCATGCAAAAAGGTCCCTGAACTGCATATCCCAGAGAAAGAGTCGGTGGATGAAAATATCAGGAAGTTGGATGCAGGTGTGTGCGACAGAAAAACAAAAGTGACCAAGATTTAGTTTGAACTGAACTTGAAGATAAAAGAGCTCGAGTTGTAGTCACAGCCTTTAACTCCACCAGAGGTCAGAGAACATCATGAAGCCACTGTGAAGGATGGAGTCACAACAGTAGACGCCGTAGTGATGGATTGCACCGTGCTCTTCGAGCAGTCCATGGAGGTAGTCATGGCATTGTAGGAAGATCCTAACATGCAGAGGTTAAACATAGAAGCCCATGAATTGCAACAACAATACGATGAAGCAAGAGTGACGGCGTGCATCGTTGCTATATCATAGCGATTGGCTAAGCTGCATGAGGCAAAACAGTTGCTCGAACAAGTGGAGGCAGCACAAAGGAAAGAGGTGGTCCTCAAGGCCAGATTGAGGCCTTGGATGGATGAGACCTATGTTATCTCTACCACCATTGAGGAAAAGTTAGCAAGCCTGCAGAGAACACAATAGAAGATCAAGGAAGATAGCACAAGACCAACAACATAGCAGCTGGTGGAGAAAATCAAATAGGCAGCCACGCAGAGTGTGGTTGAGGTAGCAGTGGCACAAGTAGAGTTGGGAGGTATCTGCAGTAAGATCTCCATGCCAACAGAGTGACTTGGGGGCGAGTCACAATATTTGTGTTGCGGGCCTATTGGGACAGGGTCCCCTAGGGTAAATTTTGGGGCAAAAGCCCAAGTTTTGGGGCAAAAAGCCCAATTTTTGTTGTAAAGAATATAAAGTCTCTGGAAGTTGTGGTCGCAGAGCACGTAGATAGTAAAGTTTCATAAATGGTTTTTCCCTTCTTTTATGTAATTTGTGTCAGCTTTAGTAGATCTACCCATGGTCCACAAACCAGGGGATTTTATAAAAAGGAGAGTCTTAGAAAGTCTAAGGTAGTAGTAGATAAGATAGATATCAATGGAGATGAATGTAATGGGTCAGTAGAGGAAATATTGAAGAAGTATTAGAGTAGAATAGAGGCTCTACATTTGTGTGCACAAAGGCCTAGAGTAGAGTCTGCAATTGAGTGTGCAGACCCCTACAACTGTGTGTGTAGCGAAGTCTTGAGTCTGTAAGAAGAACTGAAGTATTAATAAAGAAGTTATTACAACATTTCCTATGTTTTCTCTATCTATTTCTGTTATGAATGAATGCGATTTTATGGTATGATGAATGAAAGGTTTATGAACTAATACTGTATTGATGAGCGATATTACATGATTTATATTTTCATATTAACGCAAGTAATAATAACTATTTACATGAATAATATCTTGTTGCATGTTAAAGTTATTGAATACTTAAGTCAATCTAGGTAAATACGAAGTTAGGAGTAATCACAGAGGCGGTAAGTGGTTTATTCACTTGTTTAGGGTCCACGGAAAACAGTCTCAGACCTTTGCGGAGGTATAGAATCTGATTACGGGAAGTTATATTGATAAGACCTAAGGGCTTATTGATCTGCGCGAAGGCAGGTTTAGGGCAGAAAATGACATCACACTCATCTCTGGGTGCAAAGACTTGGTTCCAACATCCCCCCATATTGCTGAAGTCCATGCTCCCTGGGTTGATGCCGAAAGGGCTAGTAGTGTAGGGATTTGTTTGGAAAACTTAACTCTGAGCCTGGGTCAGGACCCACTAAGCCAACAAAAAGGTTGCGTAACAACTGCACAACGACCAATACTTTGTGCTTTCGAAACTGGCATGTGGTGGATTACTGAGGAGGTGAGATGGTTGTTGCACGTTCTCCATGTTAACCCCTTGAAAATATGACAGGTGGCTTCCCTTCAACATGCGTGTAATAGTGTGGGCATGGCCTGCACAACAGTTGCGTAGCGACTGCATAGTGCCTGCACAATGCAACAATGTTTTGGGTATATCTCCCAAACAGTAATGCCTGTGTAAAAAATGAAGAGGTTATTGTAGATGATACTTATTTTAACATAAAATTATTCCCCAAATTCTTAGAAAATGCTCTACAAAATAATGACTTAAAACATGAAATTTATGAATTGCGAAAAATGATCTTTGAATATGCATTCGAAACTCTTGATATGTTACACCTATGAAGAAAATAAAAGAGGTTATTGTTCATTGGTCTATGATTGAGAAATACCTCTTTCAAGTTTTTGAAATTTGTCTCCATGAGTTCGAAAATAATGTTTCAAAATGATGGCTCAAACAAGGTATTTTGCATAGCACTATGCAATGAATCCAAGTAACCCTCCATGCTCTGTATGGTTGCACACCTCCTCTAGAAAAATGAATCTAAGGGGTAGGATTTAAATTTCTATGAGATGGTGTATAATAATTTAAGTTCTCCTTTCCCTGTTTGCAGGCTTCCAAAATGACTGATCCTAGTTTGCGTAGCGGTTGCGCAACGACCTTCTTCCACATGGATTGTGAATTATGAATTATGAGGATGGATTATGAATTTATAGGGGGGGTATAATCACATGATTATGAGGTCTAAATTGAGGATGAAATGATGATAAATGGTGCATGGAAGGAGTACATAAAGGTGAATGATAAATCGTGAATGATGGACATGGGAATGGTAACATGGGGATATAATAGACACCACTAATAGACCTATAAAACTTTAAAAAATGAAACTTGACTGCTATGGTTTTAACTTGTGAATGACCCCCTAGGCTATGAAAATAATGATCATAACCTAAATTGACGTACAAACCCCTAAAATTCTTACTCAAAAATCATAATGAAATATTTCAAACTCAAACACCCCTTCCCATTAATGATAAAGACCTTTATGACCAAATGAAAAACCACTTTCATAATGACTTCCCAGGCAGTGGTTAGTCAAATTCATAACAATGAAAAATTTTGCGAGTTTGACCCTTTTTATGACAACAAAACTATGAACTTTCGAAGACCTTCGATTAATAAACTGACCGACTTTAACATTGGATCCATTGGGGATGGAAACCTCCTTGTGAGGTGCTAAGAACAACATCGTAGACCAGAAACCTATCCATTGGGAAACAAAAACAATGTGAAAAACTGAGAAAAAGATTGACAAATATGGAAAAATTTGTAACCAAACTGACCAAAAAAGATTAAATAACTGACATACTCCTTTCTGAC
Organism: Pinus tabuliformis; assembly: GCA_031772625.1. NCBI lineage: Eukaryota > Viridiplantae > Streptophyta > Pinopsida > Pinales > Pinaceae > Pinus > Pinus tabuliformis. The sequence continues at coordinate 1,098,097,187 of CM062809.1, forward strand.
AAACTGATTTACTTATGACAACAGAAATCCGGGACCTTATGGCCTTCACCTCGGGCTTCAAATCCCAACTACTACTACCCACACTTGCATTATTCAAAAGTAAAATGGTATGTACAATGGAATCTTGCATATGTTGAAAGTATGTACACTAGGTAATCACCTCCTTCCAGTGTAGCCACTCAAGCAGAAGACCACTTGACTGAGTGTTGCTCATTGTTTCCTTGAACAGGCAGAAAAAATGTATGACTGAAAACCTAAACTACCACTGAAACTTTTGAGTACAATCCACAAATGTAAGAACAACCATTTTCCTTGATGGCTGAGACATATTAGCCAAAGGATTTTGAAAAACATGAAAAATCGCCTCTTTTGATGACTGCAGCAAATCATCCGAAGAATCTTCAATAATTCGAAGCATTACCCCTTCTTGAAAAATAACAAAAAGACAAGCACTCTCCTTGTTTTCAGCCACTAGCTTGTCTATAGTAAAAATATCCACATCCACAAGGTCTCCAACAACATGCCCTTCTTCATAAATTTCTTGTAACATTCTTCATAAATTTCTTGTAACATTGGGTGGCTATTACATGGAACATTTTCACTGTCTAGAGCCTTTATGCATGCAAATTCAAAGCTTTGATTTTCACAAGATTCTTCTTGAAATAATAATAATTCAAAAAATGAATGGGCTGAAGAACAACTCAAAAGAATATCTTGATCTTCTACTTGGTCACTTAACAATTGGAAAGGCTGCTGAATATACCCATCAAACTCAAGAGAAAAAACATGAGATTCATTATCAACAGTACTATCTGCTTCATTTCCAACAAAAGGAGAAAAATTTATCTGTTGGAAATCTTCTTGAAAACAAAATAAGTTTCCATCATCCCTATTTTTAGACTCATAACTAGCTGAAGGGGAAAACTTTGATTGTAAAAATCATCCAAATAATCAACTATTAGATCATTGAAAACCGAAGAAGGCTGCTGCAATTTATTATGTATTAGTTCCGAGGAGACTATATGATCTTCAATTTCATGGTTACTCAATGGATGCAATTTTCGATTGAAGGAGTCTTCAATATAACAATTAACAGGGTCATCAACTATATAAGAAGGTTGCTGCCAAGTTATGCTAGCTTCAACTTGCTTTCCTACTTCCTTAGTGACCTTTTAATTTTCTTTTAACAATTCAAATGTGGCATAACATAGAGGAAGAGAGTTACCATTGTTTTCTTTATGTTAAAAACTATAAGACTTCTCACCTGATTCAATACTTTCATCATATTCTTCATTGCTGTCACAAGTGGCATGTGAAGTTGGATTGCTTTCTTCAAATCACTGAAATTGAAAATCCTCTTGTTGAGAACATGACATTGATTTCTCTTCAAGATTCCCTTCAAATGAATAAATAAAACAACCATTTTCTGACTTATGGTGCCATAAATCAACAAACTCTCCTTCTTCTACCAAATCTACTTGGGGAGGAATTCTTCTTTGCTTCCCTCTAACAACAATTTTGTTTTTCTTAGTGAATGTGTCCATCAACCTTTCCATGGTTTTCATCAATGTATCCAACTTAAGGTCTAACAATGGAGAAAGATGTTCCTTAACCACTTCCCTTCTTTCAACTTCCATTTTGGATTTTTTGATCAACAAATTTTCTTCCACATCAACAACGTTTTTATGCATATCCTCCAAAGTGGTGGAATTTCTCTCTCTGAAAAAATAGGCAAGCTCAACATCAAAACCATCTAGATAATGAAGCATAGCCAAACCTGCAGGAGGCTTTACATTCGTAGGTATGGAATCACATACAATATTGAATCTGGTTTAGAAATCTTGGACTATCTCACTAGGTTGCCTCTTTAGGTTTTGATATGCATCCATAATCAGAAAAGGGTTCACTTTGACCTCTATTGATGGTGCTGGACCCGAAAACATTAAGGGGATATCCCTGGTATGAAGTCCCAACTAGAACTCACACCATTTGATGTATGAGTCCCATCCGGTATGATGGCCTAGTTTCCATTGTCTTAAAAGTTTGCCTTAGCTCTTGCTTGTCAGCACATGAGAGTGGTCTGCTTTTTCTTCGAACAACGAGGTTTGCGTGCCTGGTGAGTGCTTAATGTTAATTGTGTCAAGGTTCTTTCACTGCAGAGGGAGAGGGTGGAAGTGAGTCTCAAGTTGAAAGGGAATAGTCCCAACTCTATCAGAGACACACAACACAATAGGACATGTGCAGCTTCTGGTTGAGTAGTGCACACAAATGCGACAGTCACAAACACATAGTGAATGGATAACACATACAACACCCAACGGAGTAGTCCACATGAGTGCGACAATCCTTATAACAAGTTTTTGAGAATGGTTCTGTCAAGTGTCCAGTGGGATAACCCACATGGGCGGGACAATGTTAACAACTTATACAACACATTTTCGTAAGCATATGTATTAGAACAACTGAAATAGTTCAACTGTTTTAACACAGGTTAAATTAACATGCATTACAAGTGTCCAAAGAATAGTATTACAAACAAATACAATTGTTATAACACCATTTTCCTCTCTTGGTAGATCCAATGCTCTGTTTATGGCCTAGGGAAACCCTTCCTTCCAGACTTGGTCAAAAATATTAAAAAACGGTGTTTTATTCCCTATACGTTACTTTGCCTTGTGATAAAAGCATGTACACGCGGGTCAGCGTATACCCAATTCATGTACATATGTTAAAACACTTAAAAAATTTAAATTTCCTTAATTTCGGGAGGAGTTCACAAGTTTTACCCGTTACTCACCTCCTATTGCCCATGGCCCAATTGTTTCCCAACTGATAAAACTAACTAGGAGAGGTATTAAATAGACCTCCATGGGAAGGTCTTAAGGGAGAAAGTATGAGATATTGATAATATAGTGAGATTATCCTTGATCAAGTCTGAAGAATCCCTGTGCCTCCTGCACTCCCCAAAGCTTCAGGAAACCCTTGTTTCCTTAATTATAGATATCCCCATCTTGCTTGAGATATACTTGTGTTGGTGATGGAGGAAGATTGCTGAAGGCCGAGAAACGATAAATTCGGAGGATGGTTCCACTTGGAGCTGGAGAAGGACTCAAGTCGTATTTCTCCACCTTATCTATAGCTTACTTGAATAAAAAAGAATTCTTTTCTGTTTCCGATATGAAATGTGTTTATGCATCAAAATTATGTTGTAATTCATTTATGAATCTTATATTGATGTATAATTCATTTATATGATTTAAAGTTAACATCATGTATATCCTTTATGTTTCTACTGTCTTGTATGTTCTATTTGAATAATTTTCAGCTTTCAAGAACATTGGGAGAAGCTGAGGGTTTGCACCCTGCGGGATCTACCCAAACGAAGGGCATCAGGTAAGGACAATCCTACGCAATTTAGTAGAATAAGGATTTTTAATGATTACTTGAGCATTTCTTGTTTAGGTTTGGCCTCTGCTATGTTGGGGTTATCAACCCAAAGCCCTAGGGTGGTTTCACCTGTAACAACAATACATGTGTGAAAGGGTGCTGGCATGTTATCAGGCTTCTGAATTAAGCGAAAGTTCCAAGACACATTGGTACACCATACATCACTAACCCCAATAGCAAGGAGTTGGAGCCACTTCTCGCTCCTCAAAGAAAAGAATACAGACTCTCAAGGATATGTGGGAGGAGCCAAGGTGAAAAGTCTTTTGCAGGTAAAAATGAGGGGTATTTATAGTGAAGGGTAAAACTAGCCCTTGTGACTGTTCGACTTCCCTCATCACTGTTTGACTTATTTGACTCTTCAACTTTACACGACTCTTCAGATTACATGTGGGTCACTTGGACTTCCACTTTACATCACATTTATTACAACAATGTGGCCCACATTAGTAATGTGGCCAAGATGACTCATGACACGACTTGACAAGACAATGCTGGTATGTTCATGTTGTTGGTGGTGTCCATGTCGAGGTGCAATGCTGCTAAGTGATGGATGTGCTCTTGGTGTATCATAGCTTCATGTCTGCATGGAAAGGTGTGCAAAGTCTTTGATGGCCTTGGTGTTTGCTTGGTGTTGCATGTGCATGTTGCTCCTTCGCTTGTACTTTGGCATGCTTCAAGTGTTCGTTCATTAACAAAAAATCTCCTCAGATGCATTCTTCGTTCATTCATTTGCACAAAAATCTCCTTGCATGAATTCTTCGTTCGTCTATTCATAAAAAAATCTCCTTGCATGTGCTCTCCGTGTTCACCCCGTTCGTCGTCATGTCATGTCTCATCCATGTACCTGTATCTGCAATCAATCATAATGAGACGAAATCAAATCTAGAAATCTCCTAGTCTACCATGATGCATTATCTTTTTCCTTCTGATGCAGGTGACTAGGAGAGAGGAAAAGGCTCTTGAAATTGCGCAAGGCAGATTTCAAGCTAGGATGCAAGCTCTAAGCACTGCTGGTGAAAATTTCGCAGAAGTCACTGGGAGACTGAGATGGACAATTCAGATCAGCAGTGACTATCTGCGGGATCTAGCTTGGCTGGAGGGAAGATCTACAGAATTTTTTGAGGGGAGCAGTGTAGGAAGCAAAGGAGGTTGGAAGAAAAAACTGTGCAATTCCTCTGGGGAGCTAGCAGCGGGCTGTGGGAGGCTTGCTTGGAAAAAATGCACAATTTTTTCAGGGGGCTGGTAGTGGGCTATGGGAGTGCTGCTAGAAAAAAATGCGTAATTGCTAGGAGGCTGGACTATTGGAAATAATACTGAGGGGGGGGGGTGAATCAGTATTATTAAATCAATAAAACTTTTTTCATTTGCATACTTATATACATATACGCTACTTCAATTAATGGAAACCGCGTATATACGCGACTGTGTTGAATGCAACTAGCGTATATGTAGAATACCTATCATTCAGTTAATGCATTAAATGTTGATCTTTAGTTAGTGCATCAGAACTTCATTAACCATGTAAGCAGTAAGCAGGTGCAGTAAAACAGAATATATCATCACACACAAGAAGCACACATGAACACCATGATATAAGGTGGAAACCCAATGTGGGTGAAAACCCCCTGCTGCAAGTCGTCTCTATCTTTCTTTAATAAGAAACTTCATTTTACAATCTTTTGTACTAGTGCAGTCTTATACCAGTACACAGGCTACAAACTGCAGAGGGCTACAACCCTCTCTCATTTTCCAGAATCTCCTAGATGGGAGCTACAACCCCCTTAGCTCTTGTACTAGCTGATGTACTAGTACATTGGCGCCAGCCTACAATCTCCTTTCATCCTCCAGGGATCACATTTCATATATTTTCAGACTAGATACTCCTGAAGCACAACACTATAATATGAAGGCCACGTTTCATCAAATTTTCATACTGGACCCATAAATATCATTGAAGCTCAAAACAATCAATACTAGCATCATCAATTTCTGAATCACTGAAACACTGAAACCCTGTCAACAACATAGTCACCAGAAAACAGAGCAGAACACTGAAATTTGCAACAAATTCAGAACCAACTGTATCATCAAAATCATGCATCAGAGTGCATACGCTACTTGGAAGTGCTGAACCAGCGTGTATACGCAACTTCACCAAGGTGAACCAGCGTATATGTCATCAATTACTTACTTATAACTTGATGCACTTCTTGACTTCAGACATATCCAGATTATTACATATACAAGGATAATATGTGTGTTAGCACCCAGATCTAGTCCATTAGATCACATAAATATGAGTCATTATGATCCTGATCCAATATTAGTTCTCATCCATCAATATTGAAGCTAAACACAATCAACCAAACAGGATATGCAGAATACTGACACCTTTAAACTGTCATCAGAACTCATCAACAACCAGAACCACCTATAACTTCAAACATCATAGCTCAAATGGTATACGCTACTACAATGAACCAAACCTACGTACATACGCGCTTACACCAAAGCCAACCCGCGTACAGATCTATAAATATTCAATCATGACTTGTAGCGATTTCAAACTTAAGTTATACCTAGTTCAGATCATTACATGCGTCAGTATACAGATCTAGAATAAACATAATCAATCATATAGAGATAGTTCATTTCAAACCATTTGATCCCGATCTATCCTTAGATCTTGTTCTCCATCAACCGGTGAGATCCCTCCTTAGCTCAGATCAAGCAATGCCTCATCAACCCATAACCTGCATACTGGATCTCATACTTCATCAGATATTCAATTCTTTCTCAATACCTCTTGCCTAATGAACTTCTTCTCCTTTTATAGTCTTAGGCCTTGCTCAATACCATGGTCCAAAACCATAAAAAACCAATACCATGGACCCAATACTTGGGTTCAACACATTTGACGAGATACTATGGTCAAAAACCATAGGTTCAAATACCAAGGACTAACTACCACGGACCAAAAGTAAGTTCTCCAACATATACACACTTTCCTTGCATGAAAGTTCGTGTATACGCATACGCACCTTTGTAACGTCTAACTCGCGTGTATACGCGGCTCAGTCACGATGAACCTGCGTATATATATTTTCTCTTCATCCTTGTAGTCTGATCATCAAATCCTTGCTGTTGACTATGATCTGTCATCTGTGTGATTTGCCATCAAGGACAACACTTGTCTCATAATGCCAACAATCTCCCCCTTTGGACTTGATGGCAAAGCTAACTTGTCACACTTAGAACTATCATCTGATTCCTTTGAGCTGTCCTGCATCCCATGCATTCAGTCACATCTGATATCTCTTCTATAGATTCATCTAGTTATATGTAAGTGAGTTGTTCTTCTACGAGAGGGTTGCCATCAAGTACAACACATGCATCATAATGCCAACAATCTCCCCCTTTGGACTTGATGGCAACAACACCAAATGACTCTCCCCCTTTGACATCAAGGGCAAAGGGCGGACCAAGATATTCTCTTTCTTTGATAAACATTCCGCGGTCCATACTCCCCCTGAGTACCTGCTGAAATCCCTGAGTGAGCTCCCCCTTTGTATATGCTAAGGTGTACCAATCTAACCATGCTGCCTCTGAGTACATGTTGAAGTTTCTGCTCTGCTGAAGTGTGTTGTTCATGCTCCCCCTAACTGTAAGCAAGACCTGCAAAAAGATCTTCTACAAGAAGAACATGACTCTATCATCAATGACCTTCCAATCACCAAAGACTCATACATACATCCATCTCCCATCCTAGTGGGGATATACCAGAAAATGACAACCAAGAACATTACATCATTCATCCCAGGCATAGTGGGGAAACCAATATAGGCTGTTACATGACCTTGATATGACTGAAATATTTCATCATCCTTCTTATGCATAAAGGAGTTACAAATTACATCATGTGACCAGAAGAGATTTCCTCAAATGACTACAAAGATAGAGACACACTATTACATCATGAGTCTTGATATGACCTTTGCATGAGATCAAACATCTAGATAAGACCATGATAGTCATTAGCAACTATTATACACTATGTATGATCTGCTCCATAAACATCTGTCAATGACATCTAGACCAGCAATCATGTTCTTCCTCTGTACCTGTTCCATCTGTGCCAGATGGTTTCTCTCAGGCCCATTCTGAGTTTGGCCCACTGATTTCCTTCAAATTAACATATACACGACTGTATCCACAGAAACAGGCATATATACGCGGATACTCCTTATGAAACTTGCGTACAACCATTTCCAGATCAACAACTTGTAAATGTCCTATGATAGGGTATGTCTGCATATAGATATCAACTCATCATCATAAAATCATTCACATTATATCATCTGTGTAAAACACCATAGCCATCTTATCAACAAGATCATCCATGTATCATCACTTGGAATATCTGCATCAATCAACATATGTAAGTATCAACCTATCAACATATAGGTAAGAACTCATCATCATCATGTCTCCAACAATGCAACTTTGAGTAATCATTCATGTATCCAACGCTATGTATCTTGAGCTCAAGATCTTTTGTCAAGGCTTCTTTACATCATCAACATCAACAATCCTCATCCATATGAGCACCAAGAATGATAGGAATCCTGCATCATAACTGTATTATACGATCTTTATGCATATGATGACAGCAGCATGTGAGAGACTCATCATCAAGTAATGACGTTGTGTATTCAAGCGTTGTACTCATCCTTATCCTTATGAAGATCACCATGTAAGCATCATATATGCATCATCAACCCACAAAATTAACCTGAACATCAACTATATAACCCCAAGAATCATATGAGATTTTATCATGGACAACTCATAACCACATCATATCAAGATATATCATTTAGCCGTATGAGCATCATCACCAAGGACTATTAACCATAATGCCAACAATGCATTATTAAAGGCATATGCTCCCCCTCAACCTGTGCCATCTGTTTACTGTTAGATCTGATCATGCATATATCAGCAATAGGCATCAATACATCATCATCATCAAGTTAGGATCAAAACATTTCTAAACATCTTACAAGTATCAAGACATTTCCACACATCCTCAGCAGACTGTAACTATTAACCAATAGAGCAAATAATGGACTGAATCATCTCAAACCCTTTCTCTGAGCCTGTCCCCACTGCTTTTCCTCGGACTAACATATATGCGATTTTGCAGTGTCTAACTTGCGTATATACGCGACTTCCCTTCATGAAACTTGCATATGAGATTTAGGACACTGAGGTTTTACACTTTCAGCTCCCCCTGAGTCTGTTATGTCTATGCTGTGCTGTGTCTGAGCATATTGTGTTGTGCCACATCTTTCTGACTGTACTTCCTTCTTCTTCCATATCTTCAAGTGTGATGATGTTTTCTTCTTTTGGTATGGTGCCTGTACTTTGTTTCTACACTCCTTCGCTGTATGTCCAAGCTTGTTGCATGCATAACATCTTAAATGTTTCATATTCCTTTGGTAGCAATCAGTAACTTTGTGACCAAACATATTGCAAGCAAAGAAATATCCATTAAAGTACCTTGAATGTGATGATATTTCTGTGTGATGATCTTGAACCATTCTTCTTCTGCATCTAGCTGCAACATGTCCAAGGTTATGACATTCATAACATTCAATATTATTCATCTGAGTAAATGGCCGAGTATTACTTCCATAGTTAGGAGAAAAATATTTTCTTTGAAGAATCTCTTTCCTTGATTGTTTATGGGGTTGACCTCTCATATCCTTGTTGATAATTTTATATTTCTCTTTAGAGTTCCTTGCCTCACCTTGTGAACTAGATTCACCTTCAACATATTCATGAAAACCAAGACCAGTCTTGATAGCAGGAGACCTTTGACTACTAAGAATATCATCCAAGGCTTTAGTACTTGTTAGCCTCCTATTGCAATAGGTTTCATATTTCATGATTGACAGTGGAAATGCCAAATATGTTCATCTTTTCCATGCTGAAAAAGTTCCATATTTGAAGAACTTCAATTTTTAATTTTGTCACAGTTAAGGGAAGGCCAAACAGCTTAATCTTGGCTTCCCTAGGTTTAAATTTCCTGTTTTAGAAGATAGAGAATAAAGATCTGTCCAAACTGTTTAATCTTGGAAGATTTTAGCTAGGTATAGAAGCAAGGGTGATCAACAGCTTAATCTGAGCCCCTGGAAGATATAAGGTTAGATTTAGATAGGAAATAACTAAAAGAGAAGAAGAAAAAGCTGGGTTTTCTAGTTCAAGTGCACCCAAACAAAAAGAAATCAAAATGTTAGGCAAGTAGGCTGGGTAGGTAGTTTTGAGGTTGTAGAATGATGGATCGCGATCAATTTTGTGTTTCAAAGTGATCAATCTACTTCAGATCACAAGTGCAAGGCAGTTTTCCCTTGGAGCAGCTCAAGCGAGGCATGTCTAACTTCCCTTTCTTCCTTTTTCCCCAAGACATTCACTAACTTCCCCTAAATCTGTTAAGATCTGCTTAACATCTTTAAAATTCATCATATTCCATAAGCATTTGCCTTGGTAAAGTTCTGCTTTACTTAAGGAGTGTTCATATTTCCTCACAAAGTTCTATTTCCCCTTTATAGCCTAAGATTTCCATACTTAGCGCTTTATTCAAACTTTCATATTAACTACTAACTATATTATGTAAATCCCTATCTATTTCCCCTTCCCCCTACTAAAGATATATATAAAATCCCCTTTATATACATATCCCCTCCTCTGGTTGAAATATAACCATAAATATGCCTTGGGAATTACTAAGTTTGCCTGAAACCTAGTAAGAACCCTCATTTTTTCTCATTTAGGCCTCTTTCCATGCTTCAGACTCCTTCCGATGCATTAAGGACCCTTTCTAAAGCCTTTAAACCTTCCTCCAATTTCATAAAAACCCTCATTTACTTCAAAATCCCTTCCTCCGATCACATTCCTCCCCCTCCGACATGATATCGCTGTCGGAGGTTGCAGCGATCATTGTTGGCCCTTTTTATAAGTGCTCCGATCCATTCCCACGGATGCGACTATCGCAATCGGCGGTTGCAACAGTTATGTGCCATATTTCATTCCCCGATCCCTTGCTCTGATGCGATATCGCTATTGGTAGCTATTCCATATCACATTCCCCATTATATATCATTTCCCCGCATTTATCGTTATAAACCATGTTTATTGTTTAAACCATGTTTTCGCCACAAATCCATATTACATCGCGCCGCAAGCCTTATCGCTATCTTCACATATCGCATCGCCCATTCGCCCCCGATGGCCGATCGCCGATGCGATATCGGCGATCGGCCCATCACAAGTTTTGTATATATGCAACAATCCCGTCCCCCGCTCATCCCTGATTACGATATTGCGATTTAATAATAACCGTCGAATCTGCACCCGCCAGATCCAACGACCCAATTTTAATTCTTTCCCATTTCTTCAATATTTGCAGTTCGGCACCCGTGCGCTCCAAAGCCAAAGGGTCCAACATCATTTCGGCCATTGTTCATCGCTCCAGCCCAAATTGCTCCAAGCAGCCAGCCTCGGCGTCAACAGAGTCATCAGCATGCGGATCCTCCTCTATTTTGCAGTCATTTCTTCATTTTTGGGAAAGTTTTGATCGGCCAAGCGCCAAAGCTCCTCCAAAGCCTCCAGAAGCCCGCAGACAGCCCAGCAACAGTCAAATCTTGCCATAAATAGCAGAAAAGGGGCGATTTGACAGTCTAAAGTGTATCAGCTGAAAGAAACAGGCCCGATTCAGATTAAAGAGTATCAGAGTAGCGGCAAAGTGTATCAGATAAAGAATATCAGCAGAGAAACTTAATTCCAAGGCAGATGGGCAATAAAGGCCCCAACAAAGTCAAAGAAGCAGTTTTGAGCCATTAAAGCTCACCGGATCACAGTTAATGGCATTTAAGCCACATGAGAGCAGCGCTTCAGGCCCAAGGCACAATTATTGCAGAAATGGCCAGTGCATGGCTCAAAGGACCCGTATTTACTCATTTTGTGTTGCTACTGCCTTCAACACAGCTCAAATAGATATTTTATTGCATTTATTTTAGTAGATGTTAGGTTAAAGACAGTTATTTCCCCAGATCTGCTATCAAATTTGTGTTTGTAGATATTTTTCTTATATATACCACCCTCAACAATGTAATAGTTGTTGGTTGGTTGTTTGTTTTCCTCATTCTAGACTTGCGCTATAAGCCTGAGGGCTTCTATAATCAAAGATTGCTGGAATGTTTGCATTTGAATTCGCTGGTTGTGGATTTAATGGCCGAAGAGCCTAATATGGAATTCTCGTGCCTCGTCATGGTTCAATAAGTCTTTTCTTACCTCTTTTTTTCAGTTTATATATGTTTGTATCACCTATATATCACAATCTAAGCTGCAGAAAGAAAGAATAGCTCAAAACTCCTTCTATGTGCTCTGTGCTCAGTTTCTGTGGTTTTTATATGTTTTCTTCTGAATTAGTGATGGATATGAATACTTTATTGATCATGTTTAAGCTAGTTATCTCATTTCTGAATGCTGTTTAGGAATCCTTCAGTGATCCTACATAGTCTTCATTCACTTTCCCTCTTTGGCTGGATGAGAGATCCTTAATTGCCTCTCATCCCCTGACCTCCATTTCATCTTATATCTAGAATTTAACATTGTGCCATGTATAGCTATCCTACTCTATATTCCTCTCTTCTGGCAAAGAAAACACACCCTTCAGTTCGCATTCATTGACTCCATGCCCAATGGTCTGAACCTCTTACACTTGGCATGCCAACTCTGTCTGAAACACATCAACCATCCCACCAAATTTAATCAAACCCATGTGCATCATAACTAGCCTAAAATCACCCATAAACAAAGCTAAATCATAAAGAGAGAGCCCTCTCTGATTGCAAGTAGGCTAGGAACTGCAGTCCAAAGATTGGTTTGTGGTTACCTCGACCGTATTCCCTTAGGAGTCAAAGGGAACAACCTGAGTGATAACATTATTGGTGACTCCGCTGGGGACCTGAATCATCTGTTTATTTCTATAAATCCAAATATATGATCAGTTTGCCTCTTGAATAAATCTTCAAATTGTTTTGAAATAACCCAAAAAAAAAAAATCTCAAAAAATCCTATTTTCTGGAGAAAGTCATCCTTTTCTTTAGAGTTATTTTCCATGTTTAGCTCTGATCTGTGATGGTGGACAAGGATCAGACACTTCAAAGAAGTTAATTCATCCACCTGGTGACTCCACATCATCCTCATAATAAAGACTCCGCTGGAGAAATGAACCTAAAAGAACTGTATGAGCAGACCAGGATTTTAACCTGGATTATTATCCAAGAAATTATGTTCTTTCTCTTCCATAAAATTTTGCAATGTATATTGTATTTTAAAGACGATTTTAGATCAGATTTTTATAATTTCCTTTGGAAAATGTTGTTGAAAAGCCTCCTTGCACATTAGAGCAGCAACCTACTAATGCTGTTGCAGATCATCATATAGCCAAGGAGGAACCAAAAATTGAGTCCAGTCATTCAATCCCTGTTTATACTCTCGTGCCTCGCAAAGTTCCTGATAGATACAAGCCCCTCATTTTGCCTCCCGTGCTCAATCTTTTACCAAAAGATCATCCCGAGTATCTCCCAAGGTTTGATGGAGAGAATGGAGTTACTGCCCAAAAGCATATCTAGGCTTTTGAAGACTATCTTAACATTTTTGAAGTAGAAGATGAGGATGTTAGTATTAGGCTTTTCGCCCTTTCTTTGCAAAGCGAAGTTAGGACTTGGTTCAAGACCTTGCCTAAAGCTAGCATCTCTAATCTTGAGCAGTTATTCAAACTCTTCCTTGATAGATGGATGATCAAAGTTAATCTCCTCATGCTCATAGAAGAATATAATCAGTTGAGAAGGCATCCATATGAAACAGTTCAACAATTTTCTGACAGATTCAATCAAGTTTACCATTCTATGCTGCTGAATATAAAACCTCCCCCTAATTTAGCTCTATTGCAGTATCCAAGAGCTTTTGATCCAGAAATTGAATTTCGTTTGAGAGAAAGATGCCCGTCCACTATGAAACAAATGCAGGACATAACTTTGGATGTGGAGGCAAATATGAAGATGAGGGAAGAAAAGCGCAAGGCAGAGCAAGAAGAAAAACTTCTTTATTTGTTAAAAGAAACAGAGGAAATGATGCAGAAGATCGCAACGAAAGTTGAATGTTTAGAGCACCAAAACACATCTGTTTTGCAACAGGAAAGTAGTGATATTCACGAACAAACCTACCACAAATCAGATGACATATTCATAGGGCCATATGTGAAGGAGCAATCTCCTGATATACTGTGTGAATATGGTGGCTTTTCTTCTTTCAGTTGTCTGCCCAAATATGATCTGTATGATGATGAATTTTCACCTCAAATCCAAATCAGCCGTGCAGAGGAATTTGAGCCTATTTTGGCAGAAAGCAATGTTCAGGATCCACAACCTGAACATAGTGATCACCTTGCTATTTCAGCTATGAAGAGAGGGAGGAAAATTTAGAGAATTTTGATTCCAACAAAGGAACTTTGCCTTTTTGTTTCGAATCTTTTCAGTTTATTAGGGAAAATTATCATGCAATTAATAATCAAGTGTCAGTGTGCTTTGATACTGACCATCTAAAGGAGAGTCAAATCCTTGCTCCTGATGCATTACCTCTAGATTTGCAGCCCCAAAATGCCATTGAATATCAGATTGAGGAAGACTTAGAAGCAACAACTTTTGATCAAAGGATCCCAGTTGTTTCCCTGCCGCTTTGGTTTGAGTCTTCTGAGATTTTTAAAGAAAAGGAAGAGCAACAAGTGCCAATCAATCAAGTGCCATCTGGGCCTGTTTGTAATGAATTCCAAGTATCATTCCAAGTTTTATATGATGCATCTGCTGACAGGTTTTATGATGGGATAAATCAGTGCTCTTCTCCATTAGCAGGCTGTAAGGCTCAATATCAAGATGCTGGTGATTTCCCAATTCAAAGGCATGATAGTCATCCTAAGCCTTTGTACAGCTCTTTAATTCACCTCAGCAATTGTGTATATATGTTGTAGGACCCTTTTGTATAGTGTTTGGATTCAGCAAAGGAGATCAGGACTTTCCTTTTCTCCTCAAAGGTTAACAAAGTTATATCTGATGGTAAGATCTCCATTTCAAGCATCAGCAAGCACAAGAAGCAAAGCTCATTGATGTTTAAAATGCTTAAGTGGCTGCATTGGTTGTTTCATTTCACCTAAGAGCAAAGAAAGTGCTGATTAGAGTAAGTAGGTACGATTTCAGTTTTCTTGTTTGGATGGTATGCTTGCTGCAGTTGAAGCCCGAAGAGAAGGCCCTAAGCTCTTCAAGCATGCTGTCATATATATAAATAAGGCAATCAGCAAAGGGAAGTTTTCAGAATACAACAAGAATCGAATATAAGGCCATCTGACCTGCTGTTCTTGACTTTTCACATGGAAAAGCCATCACCAAGTGAAGCCACTGTTAGCCTCCTATTGCAATAGGCTTCATATTTCATGATTGAAAGTGGAAATTCCAAATATGTTCATCTTTTCCATGCTACAAAAGTTCCATATTTGAAGAACTTCAATTTGTAATTTTGTCATAGTTAAGGGAAGGCCAAACAGCTTAATCTTGGCTTCCCTAGGTTTAAATTTCCTGTTTTAGAAGATAGAGAATAAAGATCTGTCCAAACTATTTAATCTTGGCAGATTTTAGCTAGGTAGAGAAGCAAGGGTGCTCAACAACTTAATCTGAGCCCCTGGAAGATATAAGGCCAGATTTAGATAGGAAAATAGCTAAACGAAAAGAAGAAAAAGCTGGGTTTGCAAGTTCAAGTGCACCCAAACAAAAAGAAGTCAAAATGTTAGGCAAGTAGGCTGGGTAGGTAGTTTTGAGTTTGCAGAATGATGGATCGCGATCAATTTTGTGTTTCAAAGTGCTCAATCTACTTCAGATCACAAGTGCAAGGCAGTTTTCCTTTGGAGCAACTCAAGCGAGGCATGTCTAACTTCCCTTTCTTCCTTTTTCCCCAAGACATTCACTAACTTCCCCTAAAGATGTTAAGATCTGCTTAATATCTTTAAAATTCATCATATTCCATAAGCATTTTCCTTGGTAAAGTTCTGCTTTACTTAAGGAGTGTTCATATTTCCTCCACAAAGTTCTATTTCCCCTTTATAGCCTAAGATTTCCATACTTAGCGCTTTCTTCACACTTTCATATTAACTACTAACTATATTCTGTAAATCCCTATCTATTTCCCCTTCCCCCTAATAAAAATATATATAAAATCCCCTTTATATACATATCCCCTCCTCTCGTTGAAATATAACCATAAATATGCCTTGGGAATTACTAAGTTTGCCTGAAACCTAGTAAGAACCCTCATTTTTTCTCATTTAGGCCTCTTTCCATGCTTCAGACTCCTTCTGATGCATTAAGCACCCTTTCTAAAGCCTTTAAACCTTCTTCCAATTTCATAAAAACCCTCATTTACTTCAAAATCCCTTCCTCCGATCACATTCCTCCCCCTCCGACGCGATATCCCTATCGGAGGTCGCAACGATCATTGTTGGCCCTTTTTATAAGTGCTCCGATCCATCCCCGCCGATGCGACTATCGCAATCGATAGTCGCAACAGTTATGTGCCATATTTCATTCCCCGATCCCTTGCTCCGATGCGATATCGCTATCGCATCTGAAGCGATATCGCTATTGGGAGCTATTCCATATCGCATTCCCCATTATATATCATTTCCCCGCATTTATTGTTATAAACCATGTTTATTGTTTAAACCACGTTTTCGCCGCAAATCCATATTACATCGCGCCCAAGCCTTATCGCTATCTTCACATATCGCATCGCCCATTCGCCCCCGATGGCCGATCGCCGATGCGATATCGGCGATCGGCCCATCGCAAGTTTTGTATATATGCAACAGCCCCGTCCCCCGCTCATCCCCGATTGCGATATTGCGATTTAATAATAACTGTCGGATCTGCGCCTGCCAGATCCAAGGGCCCAGATTTAATTCTTTCCCATTTCTTCAATATTTGCAGTTCGGTGCCTGTGTGCTCCAAAGCCAAATGGTCCAACATCATTTCGGCCATTGTTCATCGCTCCGGCCCAAATTGCTCCAAGCAGCCAGCCTCAGCCTCAGCACAGTCATCAACATGCGGATCCTCCTCTATTTTGCAGTCATTTCTTCATTTTTGGGAAATTTTTGATCGGCCAAGCGCCGAAGCTCCTCCAAAGCCTCCAGAAGCCCGCAGACAACCCAACTGTAGAAATTTTGAATAATTTAACACATATTCAACAGAGATTATCCTGATCATACAATTTAAGCAGAACATGTATAATACATAATCTCCTCTACGTTGATCAAGAATTTACAGAAGCAGAAACATTCACAGGCACACATAGAAGCATCAATCAAACTCATAAACACAGTATGTATCCCAGGGAAAGAATCTCGCTAAAAACCCCACACTATCTGTATATTATATTGATTGAATCATGTAAAATTACAAATTACAATGCTTATCACAAGCAATCCAGTACCACCTCCACCTGTTACACACAATACAGCTCAGTTTTGATCTCCAAATCTCTTCCACTGCTTGCCTGCCTCCACTGCTCAATACCTGCTCAAGAACTGATGAGAATAGCTTCCCAAACTCGTTTTTCACCTGCAAAATAGTCACTCACTCTTTGTGGACGTGAGAAAAGGCTAAAATGTGGGCCCAAATACGTGAGCAAACTCATTGGCATACTCAATCCCTTGATTGTGCAAGATCTGGTGCACAACTATAGTCACAACTGATAGCAGTCTGATTCTCTACCACCTGTCCCTGTTGAACTGAACATGCACTGACATGCACTGACATGCAACTGAGTTAACTGATGTATTCTTTAGTTGTATTATGAGTTAATAATTAGTTTAACAACTCATCATTAGTCTATCTGCAGTTAGACTAACTACAACCAGTTTAACTAAGTTAAACTAAACACAACTCCATCAACTGTACGTCCAGTCCACTAAACTCAACTCACTTGAGTTCTAACTGAAGTCATGCATGCAACAACTCAACTGACTCATAAGAAAAACGAATTTCCTTCTGACAGCTGCATGTGCCACTTCCGTAGCTCAAACTGAAGTGCTCCAAGAGAATAAGATTAAGTTTATAGTCCAAATATTATTGTGAGATAATAATATTTGACTTTTCTATTTTTGACAGCCAGTCTAAAAATAGACTTGATCACTCACACTGTGATCACTCACACTTTCATAAAAAATAGAAGTCCATCTATTTTTCCCAACTTGATCAATCATCCATAAACATAGACATGATCCATATGTCTAAAAATAGACATAGTCTAAAAATAGACTTGCGCCAAAAATAGCCTGCGGGCCCACTTAGTGAAGGCGACTCTTTTCACTAAGCTCCATCATCTTGTTGCAATCTCAACACTCCCTCTCGACAAGATATGGATTATCAGCAACCCCTATCCTGCCTCGGTGGTACTCGAATTTTCTCCTGGTGAGAGCCTTCGTCAGAATATCAGCATCCTGATCCTCCGTTGGAATGTACGAAAGTAACATGATCCTCCGCTGCACACAATCTCTGATATGATGGTACCTGATGTGCTTGGACCCGAAAAACCCGACCAAGATCATCCTCATCCACACAGATCTCTGCTTCCTGCTGTACCAAGAAACTATTGTCGATCCGATACTGAAGACCCCTCCTGATGTGCTCTTTCTGTCTGTTGGGCTCCCTGCCCAATCTGCATCCGTGAAGCCACATAGCTTCACCTCATCCTCCTGTCTGTACCAAGATCCATATCCCGATGTGCCTCTCAAGTGGCTCAATACATGCTTGCCCGCCTTCCAGAAGAGCTTGGTAGGCTTAACCATAGCTTGTGAAAGCTGGTTAACTGCATAGCATATATCAGGTCGTGTATTGACCAAATACATCAGCGACCCCACCAACTGTCGATAAACAGTGGCATCCACTTCTTCTCCCGAAGTGGCATCCTCCTTCCTCCAACCTCCAGGAAGAGGAGTATCAATAGGCTTGTAGCCATGCATGTTGAACTTCTCCAGTATCTCCCGAGCATACTTGCCCTGAGAAACAAACAGTCCACCACTGCGCTGCCATATTTCCAATCCTAGGAAATAGTGAAGGAGGCCCAATTCCTTCATCTCAAACACTGTAGCAAGATCCTTCTTGCATGACAGTATCAACAGCTCATCACCCGTTAGAATCAAATCATCAACATACAGTACAATGATAAGCAACTTACCCTCCACCACAATCTGGTATAGGTTCGGATCCGCCTCGTTCTTGGAGAATCCAAGTCCTGTGAAATAGCTGTCTATCCGTGTGTACCAAGCACGTGGTGCTTGCTTCAACCCATACAGCGCTCTCTTGAGCCTGCACACATGCGACTCGCTGCTGAAGACTTCAAAGCCTTCGGGTTGCTCAATGTACACCTCCTCCTCAATGACTCCGTTGAGGAACGCAGTCTTCACATCCATCTGATGAATGTGCCATCCCATCTGCGCTGAGAGAGCAAGAATCGTCCGTATGGAAGAATACCTTGCGACAGGTGCAAAGGTCTCCTCATAATCGATCCCCTCAATCTGTGAAAAGCCTCAGGCAACAAATCTTGCCTTGTACTTCTCCACACTCCCGTCAGCTGCCTGCTTAACTTTGTAGATCCATCTCGAACCCACCACTGATTTCCCTTCCGGTCTAGGAACAATCTCCCATGCACTGTTTCTGACAATAGAATCATACTCTTCCACCATGGCGTCTACCCATGCGGGATCCTCCACAGCTTCCTCGAAAGAGGATGGCTCAGTCACAACACACTTGCTCATAAGAGCCATGTATCCAGTGTACCGATCAGGTGACTGTCTCTGCCTGCGTTGGGCTGTAGGTGGTCCTACAACTTTCTCTGCATCTTGAGCCAGTCGCTCAGCTTCTGTCAAGCGCTTTCGCCCTCTGATGGTTGGCGCTGCATGAGTGGTCTCTTCCACTCCATGAACCTCGTCCTGTGGCTGATCCACGTCCTGAAGCTCATCCTTAGGAACTAATAGCTCCTCATCTGCATGCAAGTGTAGCTCCCTCTCAAGCGAACACTTCATGGCTTTCTCCTCCTGAAATTTTATATCCCGTCGCACAACAGTTTTACCACTGTCTGGCAAATACACACGATAGTTGTGGGGCGTATCAGTGTACCCCACAAATATCCCAACCTCTGCAGTCGGCTCCAACTTCTTTCTGGCATCCTTCGTCACATGCATGTAAACGTTAGCACCAAAAATCCTCAAATGAGAAAGATCAGGCTTCTTACCAGAATAAGCCTCCTCGGGTGTACTCATGCCAAGTATCCTATGAGGACAACGGTTCTGCACATAAACTGCTGTATTGCATGCTTCCGCCCACAAGTGAAGGGGTAGGCCCTGATCATGCAACATTGCCCGTGCAGCACCCACAATCGTTCTGTTCTTCCGCTCAGCTACCCCGTTCTGCTGTGGGTTATGGGGAGCTATGAGCTCTCTACGAATCCCTTCTGCCTTGCAGAAATCCTTGAACTCGTCCGAGATGTATACACCACCATTATCGCTCCTAAGAGCCTTCACCTTCTTCCCCGACTCCTTCTCGACCAGTGCTTTGAATTCACAGAACTTTGAATATGTCTCGCTCTTCTTCTGCATGAAGAAGATCCAGCACTTACGAGAGAAATCATCAACAAAAATCACATAATACCTGTGTTTTGCTATCGAAGCAACTGAGAAAGGTCCACACACGTCTGTGTGAATTCTCTCAAGGATCGTCGTGGCGCGACTATCCTTCTCGTGAAAGGTGGCTTTCACAAACTTCCCCAAAGTACACCCCTTGCACTGATCTGTCTGCGCAAGTGTGCCTTTAGGAAGCCCTGTAGTGATCTGCTACAGTATCTTCAAGGCTCCATGGTGAAGGTGACCCAATCTCCTGTGCCACAACTCACCATCATCCTGGCTCACCAATCCTTCTGCCTTGCCTGCCATTGCTGCGCATCCATCTACATGCAACTGATAAAGGTTCCTCACTCGAACCCCTATCTTCCGGGTCTCACCAGTTGTCTTGCTGCGCAGGAAGGCCTTTCCCTTGCTGAAAACAACATCATACCCCTTGTCTTCTAACATCGTCACTGAGATGAGATTCTTCTTCAATCCTGGAACATGCATGACTTCCTTCAATACAAAGGGTTTACCAGACTCCCTCTCAAAGGAAATGGTACCGATACCGGTCGCACTGTATCTACCATCATCGCCCATCTCGATGTGCACTCCAAGATCTTTGTCCTCCAGATCAGAGAACAAATCTCTATCTCCCGTCATGTGAAAAGACGCACCACTGTCTAGGAACCAAACTGATCCCATCACACTTGAAACCAAGCATGCGATCAATGAAAAATCAAGCTCAAACTGAGAAGCTAAAGCCTCTCCCCCTGCAGATCCAGCAGCTTGCTTGTTCTTCTTCTTCTGCGGACAATTTGTGGCATAGTGTCCATGCTGGTGACAGTGAAAACACTTCACTTTGGACATATCCTGCTTCTTGCCTTTCGCACCAGACTGAGAAGCTTTCTTGCTCTTCCCTTTCTTTGCTTTGGCAGCCAAAGCACAATTCTCTTCATCAGCTCCCTTTGACGAAGATCCATTCTCACCTTTATTGTTACTGAGTTTATCCTTGAGCGCCAAGTCGCTCTTGCTTTGGAATAACACTTGCAATCCGTTGAAAGATATTTTCAACAACACTGCTGCAAATTCGAATTCCACCAGCAACCAACTCAACTGCTTCCGATCAACCCTCGCTTGATATCCTGTAAAAATCTCTTCTACAAATCAAGCTGCTCTGATACCATGTAGAAACTTTTTCTGCAATTATCTAGCTCTGATACCATGTAGAAATTTTTTCTACAAATCATCTAGCTCTGATACCATGTAGAAACGTTTTCTACAATTATCTAGCTCTGATACCATGTAGAAATTTTTTCTACAAATCATCTAGCTCTGATACCATGTAGAAATTTTGAATAATTTAACACATATTCAACAGAGATTATCCTGATCATACAATTTAAGCGGAACATGTATAATACATAATCTCCTCTACGTTGATCAAGAATTTACAGAAGCAGAAACATTCACAGGCACACATAGAAGCATCAATCAAACTCATAAACACAGTATGTATCCCGGGGAAAGCATCTCGCTAAAAACCCCACACTATCTGTATATTATATTGATTGAATCATGTAACATTACAAATTACAATGCTTATCACAAGCAATCCAGTACCACCTCCACCTGTTACACACAATACAACTCAGTTTTGATCTCCAAATCTCTTCCACTGCTTGCCTTCCTCCACTGCTCAATACCTGCTCAAGAACTGATGAGAATAGCTTCCCAAACTCGTTTTTCACCTGCAAAATAGTCACTCACTCTTTGTGGACGTGAGCAAAGGCTAAAATGTGGGCCCAAATACGTGAGCAAACTCATTGGCATACTCAATCCCTTGATTGTGCAAGATCTGGTGCACAACTATAGTCACAACTGATAGCAGTCTGATTCTCTACCACCTGTCCCTGTTGAACTGAACATGCACTGACATGCAACTGAGTTAACTGATGTATTCTTTAGTTGTATTATGAGTTAATAATTAGTTTAACAACTCATCATTAGTCTATCTGCAGTTAGACTAACTACAACCAGTTTAACTAAGTTAAACTGAACACAACTCCATCAACTGTACCTCCAGTCCACTAAACTCAACTCACTTGAGTTCTAACTGAAGTCATGCATGCAACAACTCAACTGACTCATAAGAAAAACGAATTTCCTTCTGACAGCTGCATGTGCCACTTCCGTAGCTCAAACTGAAGTGCTCCAAGAGAATAAGATTAAGTTTATAGTCCAAATATTATTGTGAGATAATAATATTTGACTTTTCTATTTTTGACAGCCAGTCTAAAAATAGACTTGATCACTCACACTTTCATAAAAAATAGAAGTCCATCTATTTTTCCCAACTTGATCAATCATCCATAAACATAGACATGATCCATATGTCTAAAAATAGACATAGTCTAAAAATAGACTTGCGCCAAAAATAGCCTGCGGGCCCACTTAGTGAAGGCGACTCTTTTCACTAAGCTCCATCATCTTGTTGCAATCTCAACACCAACAACAGTCAAATCTTGCCATAAATAGCAGAAAAGGGGCGATTTGACAGTCTAAAGTGTATCAGCTAAAAGAAACAGGCCCGATTCAGATTAAAGAGTATCAGAGTAGCGGCAACGTGTATCAGATAAAGAATATCAGCGGAGAAACTTAATTCCAAGGCAGATGGGCAATAAAGGCCCCAACAAAGTCAATGAAGCAGTTTTGAGCCATTAAAGCTCACCAGATCACAGTTAATGGCATTTAAGCCACATGAGAGCAACGCTTCAAGCCCAAGGCACAGTTATTGCAGAAATGGCCAGCGCATGGCTCAAAGGACCCGTATTTACTCATTTTGTGTTGCTGCTGCCTTCAGCGCAGCTCAAATAGATATTTTCTTGCATTTATTTTAGTAGATGTTAGGTTAAAGACAGTTATTTCCCCAGATCTGCTATCAGATCTGTGTTTGTAGATATTTTGCTTATATATACCACCCTCAGCAATGTAATAGTTGTTGGTTGGTTGTTTGTTTTCCTCATTCTAGACTTGCGCTGTAAGCCTGAGAGCTTCTATAATCAAAGATTGCTGGAATGTTTGCATTTGAACTGGCTGGTTGCGGATTTAATGGCCGAAGAGCCTAATATGGAATTCTCGTGCCTCCTCATGGTTCAATAAGTCTTTTCTTGCCTCTGTTTTTCAGTTTATATATGTTTGTATCACCTATATATCACAATCTAAGATGCAGAAAGAAAGAATAGCTTAGAACTCCTTCTATGTGCTCTGTGTTCAATTTCTGTGGTTTTTATATGTTTTCTTCTGAATTAGTGATGGATATGAATACTTTATTGATCATGTTTAAGCTAGTTCTCTCATTTCTGAATGCTGTTTAGGAATTCTTCAGTGCTCCTACATAGTCTTCATTCACTTTCCCTATTTGGCTGGATGAGAGATCCTTAATTGCCTCTCATCCCCTGACCTCCATTTCATCTTATATCCAGCATTTAACATTGTGCCATGTGTAGCTATCCTGCTTTATATTCCTCTCTTCTGGCAAAGAAAACACACCCTTCAGTTCACATTCATTGACTCCATGCCCAATGGTATGAAACTCTTACACTTGGCATGCCAACTCTGTATGAAACACATCAACCATCCCACCAAATTTAATCAAACCCATGTGCATCATAACTAGCCTAAAATCACCCATAAACAAAGCTAAATCATAAAGAGAGAGCCCTCTCTGATTGCAGGTAGGCTAGGACCTGCAGTCCAAAGATCGGTTTGTGGTTACCTCGGCCGTATTCCCTTAGGAGTCAAAGGGAACAACCTGAGTGATAACAATACTATCTTGAAATCATAACAGTTTATCCTTTTCTTCTAATTTACCTTTTAAGATATTTACCTCAATCTGAAGTTGTTCTTCCTTTTCCAGACATTGCTTCTTCAAAATTTCTTCAAACTTTCTTCCTTCTTCCATTTGGTCGCTTCATTTGAGAATCTCCTTTTCTTGTTCTTCATTAAGATCTTGCTGCATTTGACGAATTCCGAAGGCACATTCCAGCTGAGATTTTAAGCTAATGACTTCGTTTTCCTGTTTTTCAATAGCTTGGAGTAGATCTTTATTCTGATTCTTTGATTCTTCAAGATCTTCTATTAGAGAGAGGATTGTAGCTTCAAGACTTTCATAATAACTGGATCTATCTTCGAGTTTCTTGATTTTTGTGTTCTTTTCATTGACTTCGTTTCTTAAAGATGTTACTTCATCATGCAACTTTTGATATTTGTCCTTGAATAACTTCCTTACCTTGCTTCCTTCCTCTTGTTGAGCCTTTAGTTTGGTAGCAACTTCTTTGAAGGCACCAGCCTTTATGTTCAATAGATCTTCTTGTTCTCTAATTTTGTCTGTCAGCCTTTTAAATTTTGCCTCTATTTGATATCCTTCTTGCTCACCCATAAGAGCATGTTCAGATGTTTCGTCATCACTTACATCACGTTCAAATGGATAGATAGTTGGAACATCAGAGGATAACAAATTCATACCTGATAGTTCATATTCATTCTGAAATGATTCTGAATCTGAAGTGCTTCTGCATAATCCCCAATCGATTCTCCCACTGTCATAGTTCTTCTGAGATGTATTCTTCTGCTTAGGTGCTTTCTTCTTAAGCTTCTTTCCCATTGCTCCACAGATCTTCTTCAAGCGATCAAGCTTCTACAAAAGGACCTGCTCTGATACCAATTGTTGGAAATAATACTTAGAGGGGGGGGGGTGAATCAGTATTATTAAATCAATAAAATTTTTTTCATTTGCATACTTATATACATATACGCTACTTCAGTTAATGGAACCTGCGTGTATACGCGACTGTGTTGAATGCAACTAGCGTATATGTAGAATACTTATGATTCAGTTAATCCATTAAATGTTGATCTTTAGTTAGTGCATCAGAACTTCATTAACCATGTAAGCAGTAAGCAGGTGTAGGAAAACAGAACAGATCATCACACACAAGAAGCACACATGAACACCATGATATAAGGTGGAAACCCAATGTAGGTGAAAACCACCTGCTGCAAGTCGTCTCTATCTTCCTTTAATAAGAAAGTTCATTTTACAATATTTTGTACTGGTGCAGTCTTATACCAGTACACAGGCTAACCTGCAGAGGGCTACAACCCTTTCTCGTTTTCCAGACTCTCTTGGATGGGAGCTACAACCCCCTTAGCTCTTGTACTAGTTGATGTACTAGTACGTAGGCGCCAGCCTACAATCTCCTTTCATTCTCCAGGGACCGCATTTCATATATTTTCAGACTGGATACTCCTGAAGCACAACACTATAATCTGAAGGCCACGTTTCATCAAATTTTCATACTGGACCCATAAATATCATTGAAGCTCAAAACAATCAATACTAGCATCATCAATTTCTGAATCACTGAAACACTGTCAACAACACAGTCACCAGAACACAGAGCAGAACACTGAACTCTACAACAACATTCAGGACCAATTGTATCATCAAAATCATGCATCAGAGTGCATACGCTACTTGGAAGTGCTGAACCAGTGTGTATACGCAACTTCACCAAGGTGAACCAGCGTATATGTCATCAATTACTTACTTATAACTTGATGCACTTCCTGACTTCAGACATATCCAGATTATTACATATACAAGGATAATATGTGTGTTAGCACCCAGATCTAGTCCATCAGATCACATAAATATGAGTCATTATGATCCTGATCCAATATTAGTTCTCATCCATCAATACTGAAGCTAAACACAATCAACCAAACAGGATATGTAGAATACTGACACCTTTAAACTGTCATCAGAACTCATCAACAACCAGAACCACCTGTAACTTCAAACATCATAGCTCAAATGGTATATGCTACTACAATGAACCAAACCTGCGTACATATGCGCTTACACCAAAGCCAACCCACGTACAGATCTATAAATGTTAAAGCGTGACTTGCAGCAATTTCAAACTTAAGTTATACCCAATTCGAATCATTACATGCGTCAGTATACAGATCTAGAATAAACATAATCAATCATATAGAGATAGTTCATTTCAAACCATTTGATCCCGATCTATCCTTAGATCTTGTTCTCCATCAACCGGTGAGATCCCTCCTTAGCTCAGATCAAGCAATGCCTCATTGACCCATAACCTGCATACTGGATCTCATACTTCATCAGATATTCAGTTCTTTCTCAATACCTCTTGCCTAATGAACTTCTTCTCCTTTTATAGTCTTAGGCCTTGCTCAATACCATTGTCCAAAACCATAACAAACCAATACCATGGACCCAATACTTGGGATCAACACATCTGACGAGATATTATGGTCCAAAACCATAGGTTCAAATACCAAGGACTAACTACCACGGACCAAAAGTAAGTTCTCCAACATATACACACTTTTCCTTGCATGAAAATGCGTGTATAGGCATATGCGCCTTTGTAACGTCTAACCCGTGTGTATACGTGGCTCGGTCACTATGAACCTGCGTATATATATTTTCTCTTCATCCTTGTAGTCTGATCATCAAATCCTTGCTGTTGACTATGATCTGTCATCTGTGTGATTTGCCATCAAGGACAACACTTGTCTCATAATGCCAACATGGACTACTAAACATCCCTTCGTAGATTCTGAGCTGAGTGGGATTCTGGGTAGCTTGGTGACTTCTCATGAAAGCTGCACAGCTTTTCATGTGAGCAGCAGGTTGGCTGACTGGTTGTCTGGCTGGAAAAACTGCACAATTTTTAGAGGGAGACAACGACAGACACAGGGTGTCTACTCCTCATGTTTGCGCAATTTCTTCAGTCAGCGAAGCGATTATTCTTTGCAACCTTCACACAATTTTTTAGGGGAGTTAGTCCTGGGATCACTACCTGGTCAAACTCTTTGGTCGACCAGCTGGAGGCTTGGTTGATGTGTTTGCGGGAAATGAAGATTTAAATGGCTTGCTGAGCAACTTTTGTGCTGTTTTGGGTGACAGTCAGTCTAGTCGATTCCAGGATTTCACAATGCAGGCTACCTGAGCGACAGCCTCATGCTCTGCGTAATTCTGGGTAGCGGTACATGATCACTAAGGGCTAAAACAACAGAATGCAACTCAGTGGATGTCCGACTATTGGAGGATGGCTTGGTCAAAAGATATTCAACAAAAGGCCAATTGTGTGAACTAGTGACTTCGTACATGCATGACCTTGCGAACACACACTCAACATGATTTAATGACAAGACACATCGGACCAACAAAATAACATATACTTAGTGTGATTGACCAATGGTGTGAGCGAAAAGCGTGACACTTGTGATATATTCTCGAACGAATGTCACAATGCTTGCACGACATTGCATACAACTTTGTGTGCGAGTGCGACAAATTTTTAAATAGAGGATACAACTTATACACATGAAGTGGGACCTTGTGCATGGCTAGAATATGGCTGCAAGCATGGCATTGTGACCAACATGCTAAAATATGTCTGTTGAACGGTCAAGTGAGGAGGGTGAAAAGACTAAAAAAGAGCTCACAAGATGAGCTTGAGTGCTTGCAAACATCAAGGAAAAAATCAAGGAAGGCTCTAAAATGTGACGTGGGCCAAAATTTTGGAGGGTGTTGCAGCCGCTACAACACTTGGCGACACACTGGTTGCAAAAGCTTCTCTATTTTGGTTCATGGAAAACACAGACTCTTTGTCTTTTAGGGAGTATTGAATTGCTGTGCAAGTTACTTTGGCTTCCCCACTTACCCCATGGATAGACATGGTTCACCTTTCGCCAACTCAGTCAAACACAACAACAAGTTTCAACTTGATCACAGTGTTTCGAAATCAGGAAGGGTAGTTTGGCTCATGAGTTAAAATTTTCAAAGTATAAGTTTTCATCTCTGGTGTTGCTCCACTGCCAGTAGGCCTAGACAGTACCCTGATGGAGTCATGCAGGAACACAAATTGCTCCATTTCTAGTGAGCCTAGTTAGTAACCCGATGGAGATGCATGCTTCACCTCTGTGCGTAGGAAGAATTTTTATTATTTTACCTTTATAGTTTTTAAGAGCACTGTACAGAGGCACTTATTTATCTTTGGGGTGGCAGAGGGATCCCATCTTATTGAGAGAAGAAGAGGTTGTTCCTTTAGAGAAGCATGTAAGACCTCTGAAATAGTTTTTCTCGTTTATATTTTCCCCTTCTCCATTTCTACTAGTTGGATGAGCTTGAACAAACATAGAAGAAAGCTAAGTACAAGCATGGGGTTTCTTAGTGTGGACACAGGTTCATGGTTGGACCCAATCTTGCCTTGCAGATGACTCGTATTTTCCATCAAGACATCATCGACCAAAGGTTATAACCAAGCACAAAGAAGATGGACACAAGATTGGACAAGTGATGCAGTGTCAAAAGACTCTTTAGATCTTAGCCACATACTCATTTGAAAGCCAGAACTTAGTAGAGGTAAACACTTATTTACAAACCAAAAATAGTAGGACACTTAGCAAAAAAACAAAACGAAACAAAAATAGTAAGCAAATAAAATAAAACAATCAAGCAACATGTTATCACTCAGAATTTTCTCTAGAAGTTATAAGAAGAAAGAAAATGACCGAGGTAACCACAAACCAACTTTTAGGCTTAGGATTTAGCCAACCTAAGTCCAGAGAGGGCTCTCTCTATATGATTTAGCTTTGTTTTGCTGGGATATTATGCTAGTTCTTAAGGTTTAGGGGGGTTTTTGATTTGTATTGAAAGATTTGGTGGTGGGGATCTTTAAAAAAATGGATAGAATGATGTCTCTAGACCATTGGGCATATGGAGTCAAAAGAAGGGCAACATAACTGGATCAACTCACTAAAGGGAATGTTCAAAGGGCAAGATAGTAGAGTAGAGTGCAGGTATTTAGGCTAGAGGGATGGAAAAGGTTTTAACTAGGGTGAGAGAGCAATTAAGAATTCTCAGACTGGGATTGAAACGAGGAATAGGGGGCTAATCAGAAATAAAGGGAAATTAAGAATCCTTTGCTATAGATTAAAAGAAACAACCTGAACTAAGGAGAAATTAAGAATTCCTTAACTTAGATTATTTGTAGAAAACATAGATTTGCCTAACTGTTATAGCAGAGTGTAATTAAACAAATTATGATATAATACTTCTAGTTATGGCATCCAGATTTAGATCAACAGTATGAAAACTTTAAGAGATAACAACAATGAGAGAAAATACTTGTCTACACTTCACTCTGCACATGAATCCTTTGAAATATCTTGTCTTTATTCATCAATCCAGCTTGCTGGCTTAGTCAATGCTACAATAGATTTTACAGTATTTCAATCAAGCAATCTAAAGAAATGTCTAAGAATCCACCCCACATACTTCAATTTGTGAAGTATTTATACTAAGGTGTTGTTACAAATATCTCAAACTGATTTGAGATTTAATCTAGGAAATAAAAAATATCTTCTTGCTGGAAGATAGAGGTAGATAATGAATTGATTTCATGCTGTCCCTTTTATTGTGGAATGGTTGTTATGGTTTATTTCTATCCCTTTATGCTCTTGCTGTTGAATTCATCATGTGGAGGTTGTGTTCACTTATGTATTTCATCTGATACTCTCTGTGATTGATACTCTTTCACTCTGATGACCTGTCTTTATCCTTTTTGTGTTTCTTCTTTTTACTATTACAATTTACATTTTTACTGTGTTTTTCAATAGTAAATTCTTTGTTTTCACGTGTATCAGCATCGGAAGTGGATTTTGATCAAGTTTCAGTGTATTTTATTTGTTTGTCTTCTATCTGCATCTCTGGTCTGGTTACTCTATTCTAAACTGTTACTGCTCTATTCCTTGTCTTCTTCTCGACTCTGTGTGTATTAGTCTTCGTCTTCTATGCATGTATAATAGTTTTCTTCTTCTAAATTTGGTCTTTTAACAGGTTTCTGGTTCGAGGCTTGGAGTAAACATGTTCTTTTAATAGTATTAGAACTATTTATCTAAGCTTTGATCTTAGTTTGATAACTTGAAAAATTCAATAATACTTAAGAAAACACAGGTTTGCAAGAAGGGCGCTTGATGGCTCTCTAGCACGGGAATGCTTGGGAAAGGTCTCGGGGCAGTGCTTTAGGATGTAATTGGAGGGGAAATCACATCGTAGAGGCTTATGGTGGCCATGAAGGGTTTCATAGGTTTACAGTGTAAAACTGGCAGAAAGCTAGAAAACATGGCTTTTCAGGGTTTAAACTTTAACAGGTAGACTTTTGAAAAATGGCGCGAAATTCATTTTTATGGAGGACAAGCGGTTTATCGGAACGATGAGGAAGTGGTATTGGAGGGCCGTCACACTGCTTTAGAGGTGTGGGTGGTTTTGAGGAGGGGTCACCCGATGTGTGTTAGGGTGCGACACGTAGCCATCGGGGGTCAGGCGAAAACCACCTTATCAGGTGGGTAAAGGTAGTCGATTGGACCCAGTTGATATGGCTTTGGGCCGTTGGATTTGCGGGATTGTGATCAGAAAGTGGTCGGGTTGAAGAGCTCTGTGGGGGGAAATGAACAGGGATTGAAGGGGGGCCCAAGGTTTAATCATGGAAGTTTAGGATTATTTTAGGCTTAAACCGCATGTTTAAAGTTATTAGGTGTCGCTTAATGATAGGATTAGGCGATGGGGCAGGGTTAACTTAAGTTTTACCGGGGTTAGGTAAACTTAAGTAGAGTTGTAGCGGGACATGGGTATTCATATTAGTTTTTATTAAAACTAAGGGGTTGGGGTATTTTATATAGGGGTTTTAATTTAATACGGGGAAAGGGTTATAATGGGTTTATATAATAAAATTAAGAATTAATATGAAAGCAATGGCAGAGAGGGGTTTTTCCTAAGTCAAAAGGGGTAAAGCGCATGCCATTGCAGTTTTTAGATTTAAACTTAGGAAAAAAGGTTTTTTTGTGTGAAAGGGTTTTACATGGGGGGGGGTATTGTTTTCCTTAGGTAAATTGGGTTTAAACCTTAGGAAAGGGGTTTATATGGGGGTTTTATTACTTTTCCTAGGTAAATGGAGTTTAACCTTAGGAAAAGGGGTTTTCTTAGGGTAATGAAGGGAAATGGATTTTATGAGGGGGAATGTGTTTATGAAGGGGATTCTAGCACTTGAGTCCATAAGTCATTAAGCCGAGGGTCCGGTCCCTCCAAAAGTCAGAGAAATGCTCTGAGCCTCTTTGACTTGTAGGGTTAAAAGTATTTAGAACATAATTGTTGATAGGAAATTAGTAAGTAAAGGGGAAAAGTGAATGAGGAGAAGTTAATCTTATGAACTTGTAAACCTTTGTCTTTTCTTTCATAGTTGACCATACATGTTGAAAGATGTATCTAAGCATGATGCATCTTCTTTGGCTCAAGTAACTTTGTAATTCAACAACCTTTTTTCTACTTACCCATTTCTTACCTCTAGCATATTTTCTTCATTTCTTAGGGTGCACTTAGGCTAGCAAAACCTTATCCATCTATTCTTCTTTCAGAAAGAAAACTATCTGATTCTAATGTTATATCATCCAAGGGCTCAGATTAAGCTTATGAGCTCCCTTTATTTTCTCTACCTAACTATGATCTACCAAGATTAAACTGTTTAGTCAGATTTTATTCTCTAATCTATAAACATGAAATTCAAATCATGGAATAACCAATATTAAACTATTTGATTACCATGGATTGTGGCATAAGTAACAAGTTTCACATAATCATTATTATGCATAAGAGTAAACAGTAGTGGCATTTTGACTTGCACACTTTCATGGTCTTTTTGTTTTTGGGGTTCATATATTTTCATCTTTTTGATACCTTCTCTGATTCTTTTTGTCCTTTGATTTATCTTTTAGGACATACCCTCTTTACATTTTTTAATTTTTATAATATGGAAAACATTTGTAGAAAGCAAAGGTATGTAAAATATTACAAGGCTTAACCTTAGCCATTCAAAATTATGACTCCTATTGGTATAGGAACCTAACACAACAGACAGACTATGTACATGGCGCAGGGCGCGACCCGACCTACTTAAAATAATGTTTGAGATCTTGGCCGTTAATAGAAAGGTTGCTAATCCTCTCGTTAAGTGATTGTAGATGCTACGTGTGAGGGCCAAGATTCTCGTGAACTAGTATCAGACTATTAGGTTATGTTACCGGAACCTGGTGGTATTCCGAATGACCATTAGGTGAATACAACATTCTTGCTCTAAATAGTGCATGTAAAATAGGTTCCGATGATGGCACATGGTAGTTGTTTTTGTTTTTTTTGTTTTGTTTTGTTTTTTGTTTTTTTGTTTTTTTTTTTTTTTCCCGGGAGCGGTTCAAGTTTTGGATCTCAATTCATAAGTGGATTTCCCCAGATTTATTACGTACAAAACTTAAATTAGAAACCCATGTAACATAAAAAACTCTGTAAGTGATCCGAGCATCCAACAACTTCATCAGTTCTTTTTGTATAAGGGGTTTAAGAGACAAATGTATTTTACACAGTTATTGTTGCAATGGCTTGATTCCTTCTTTGATTGGAATCCCATGTTGGATTATACACATGTTGCATGTACTTATTTCATCATATTCCCACACATACACATCCTTGTACTATTTGAACAAGTGGACAAAACCTTGTCGCTCCTGTGATGTGCAACGCATACCGATATTGACGAACTTCAGATCGTGATCTATTCCCAAGTTGATTTGTTCATTCCTCATGGTGGAATTATGGGTTTTATTGTTTCTTGCCCCTTGAAAGCTGTTTTTCAAGTCATAGAGCATGTTGAGAGAAACTGCATCCTCAGGGATGAGGTTTTCTTTCTTGCCATCAGCTGCAACTTGTACGGACGATTCGTGCTCATCTTCATCAACTGCTGTGTCCTTGAAGGCATCAATGCTATCCATGAAGTGCAATATTTGTTGATCATCACCAAAAGTGTGTAGATTAGTTATGTTATCAGGGATAGAAGGCTTATACAAAATTTCAATAGTAAATCTATCCCTAAGCGGTGACATGTTAGCAGCTGTGTTTGCTAAGGTATCGATAGCTGCATTATGCATTCTTGGCACAAGAATGATATTGAATGCTTGGAAGTTAGATATTAGTCACCATACCTCTTGTGATAAACAATGTATGGTGTTACGTACCTTCCATATCATGATTTTTGCATCACCTACCACTTTGAGTGCAACAATGTCGAGGCTAATGGCCTTTTGCAAGCCCAACACGAGTGCTTCATATTCAACAATGTTGTTTGTGCACTCGAACTCCAAGCGACTTGAGATCACATGTTTCCTATGCTTTGGGTCGATCAAGATACACTCGGCTCCAGAGTCATATTGTGTCTTTGATCCGTCAAAATACATGGTTCGCAACTCTTCTGTACACGGACCGTTCGACGTGCTTGTACTATTGCTACTGCTACTACTGCTACTGGTATCACTAATAATGTTACATTGCACTGTACATGTTTCATTTCCATCAGTTGCGAAAGGAAGGAGACCAAACTGCGTGTCTGGTGGGGTCAGAACTAGTTGTACGAGATAACACCCTAGTATTGTTTCCAAGAGGTAGTTGTCGAACATGAGTTTTGCGAAGGCCAATGATTCATTCTTGCCATTGATGGGAGTGACATTGTGTCTCATGTATCTCTCAGATAACACCCAGATTTGATTGCTTTTTCCCTTATACAGAAGCCACATGTGTGACTAGTCTGTAGCAAAATACCCATTCAACTTGCTAGACCAGTCTCTACTGAGCAGTAAGCCATATGCTTCCAGTATGTCCACAACAACGATGTTTATGCATTGGTGAACTCGGTCGTCATGAAATAGTTGGATGATCACATCACAAAGTTCACCAATGGATGGTACACTTGTATGATCAAGTTGGATGATCTGTGTAGATGTCTTGCTCCATTGAGAATTGATCTTCTTGGTAATGGAGAGCAGCATGACGTTCGCTGATGTGCCAGAATCAAACAAACAATTGTGAACATTGTAGTTAAAAATTTCAAATGAAATCAAGAATCGAGGGAAAGCAAATTTTTATTCTTCCATCTGGAGTGTGTTTAGCACAGTTGTGAGTGAGCCAAGAGATGTGCTTTCTCCCTTGCTGGTAGAGACTATGACATCTGTAGATGTCTGCCCCAGTGCACACAACAGGATGTCCCACTGACCTTGAATCTTGGCCAAATCGAACAAACTGATGTTTGCGCGAGTTTTCTTCATATCTTTTATAATGTTGTAATCAAGGGTGGGTAGATTCATTGAGATGTCTAGGGTTAGACTTGTGTTCGTATTGTTTGGTGGAGTGTTTTGCAATTTTTTGTTCATGGACGTACTCTTGTCCGCGTTGTCTTCCTAGGCTTACTTTTTGTTTTCTTCTTTGGGACAGTTGATGTGCCAACCTCCCTCGTCAGTTCAAGCCTTTCACACATTTCCCTAATTGTAGGGGGATCCCCTTGACTTTTGATATTGTAACGACCATTTTTCTTTTGGGGCTGCTTCTTGGTGTTTTTCTTCTGCGCTGCTTGCAAGCATTGATATGTGTTGATCACATGCCAAGTGCTTGATGTCTCATCAGGCACAACATCTTCGTCATCATCCGTATCTCCTAGTTGTCCCTGCGTACTTCTCACTACATCTAGTGCGTGGTTGCATACTGAGCCTGCAACTCGTTTCCAATCCAAACAAGACCCTTCCGGGTGATCATATTCATGGAATGAGAAAAGTTTATGGTTTGCGCATTGTTCTATATGGAATACTGAGCTAGAGATTTGCGCAGTTTTAGCCAAGAAGTGATTCTTACCTAATGAAATGCTTCCTTGACTTTGTCTGGGCATCTGGTATCCTGCAGATGTGTCAACTGTTTGTTGTTTGAGCTCAGACACTTATGTTGTCAAGTTCTTGACAAGATGAGTAAGGGTTTCAATATTGCTTGTTTCCTTGTCTTTACCCTTGCTCACTGCATCCTGGGGCTTCCTACTCACATCTCTAGAATCCTTCATTGGTTCATCATCCTTGATGACTCCAATCACGTGCAGGTCCTTCTTTACAATGATTTCTTCTTTGCAATTTTCTAATAGTGTTGGTTTCGTAGCTCGCTTGATAAACTGCACAATTCTGCTTGGCAGTGCGGACGTGTAGTAGTCGACAATGATGGAGTCATGAGGCTTCATGTCCGATGAAAAATTATTCAATATGTGCAAAAACCTCTAGTTGGAATATTTTACCTTTTCTTTCCCCTCCATATTCAGGCTTCCAAACGTTTTGATCAACATGGCTCGGGTCTTGTCATTAGCAAATTTTTCTAGAAACATGCGTTTGAACATACCCCAGTTATGGATGGAGTTGACAGGAAGGTTGTGATACCATACTATTGCATGACCATCCAAGATACATGGAAATAATCTGCATGTAATGTCGTCATTCCGAACCTCGAGCGTCTATAGATATAGGTAGAAGTTATCCAAGTGATCTTTTGCCTTCACTGTGATGTCAAGGTCAAATTTTGTTAGCATTCTCTCCGAACGCTTTGGCATCTTGTGCAAAGAACCTGGGAGAGCCAATGGGCCCTGAGTCATCCATTCCAAGTTTTGGTCAGCTTCTTCTTCTTCCTCCTCCTCTTCTTCAGAATCTGACAGTTCCGGCTCTGAGTCTGTTGGTTCATCTCCACCTTTTCCTTATCCACTGCCTTCCCCTCTGTCTCCTGAACTAGAATCTAGCCCAATATCATGAGGGTGTCTTGTTCCCCCTGTCGAAATACTGTAGGTTCCTCTCCATTATCAATAGCTTCTACCATACCTTCAAGTGTGGCAAGAACTGCTTCTTCCACTAAAGATACAAAAACTCCTGTGGGAGTGGTCTTTGGATTTCTTGATGCGTATGGAAGATCTTGTATTTCTAGGATTAGTCTGACTTCTTTCGCGAACTGATGGGTGATGGGAAGGATGAAGCGGAGGTGCCGATATGAAATTTCGTGTTCATGTAGGGCAGGTGAGGAGTAGCCAACTTCAGAGTTGCGCATAAGTGAGAGGGAGTGCGACTTACTACCTTAACTAGATGATTGATGAGTGGGGGTGAGAGCACATTCAACCATAAACAATTGGCGGCCCTCCTTCTCATGCCAGAAATGTTGATGGTGCTGGACCTGCCAACATTCAGGGGATATCCTCGGTATGGAGTCCCAACTAGACCTCACACTTTTTGGTGTAGGTGTCCCATCCGGTATGATGGCCTAGTTGCTGTTGTATTAAAGGTTTACTTAGCTCTTGCTTGTCAGTACATGATAGTGGTCTTCTTTGTCTTCAAACAATGAGGTTCACGTGCCTGGTGAGTGCTTAGTGTTACTCGTGTCAAGGTTCTTTCACCGCAGAGGGAGAGGGTGGAAGTGAGTCTCAAGTCGAAAGGGTGTTACACAGTAATTTGTCACTGCCTTCACCCCATTCCTTCTACTGTGTCATGTGTCCCGATGAAACATGCTCATACTAAAAAAATGCTCTCTGATGTTGCCAAGTGACCCACTTTTCCTAAGTTTTCTGCCTCATCGCAACTCTGGGCTTAATATACGCGATGAACAGTGGTTGTAAATAGTCCGACCGCGCTTCCAGCGTGGAAGTACATCTGTTTCCCACGACGGGCTGATTTCATGCTCTGGCGCGAGGCTACTTGCTATTCTTTAGTGACGGTCTGACTGGCTACATTTTCTACTAGCGATGTAAGTGCTAAAGCTTAGTTATGAGCTCGTGATGATCCAGATTGGGTGAATTCGTTCTAACAGTTAGCCTTTTGGATGTCTCTAAACCTGGTTGTTAGCATAGTTTGTGTCACCCTTCCTCCTCTGGTATGGCAGTTCCGTCATTTGTGCTACCTTACTTGGGGATAAGCTCTCTCTTCCACCTTTCATGGAGACTCCTTCTCCTATTTAAACACTCACTATTACTATGATCAGCTAGTTGGTAAATTATTGGATTGAGCAGTGCTATTAGTGTTTGTGAGTTTGCTAGATAGCTGGTGTGGGTGTGACAAGTGTGGGAGTGTTGATAGCTTTTGGAAGGTTGTGAAGTTCCCTTAACTTTGTGTAAAACTTATGAGTGAGAGAGAACTTTGTATGTTAGTAGATCCATCTTCAAAGAGTGAATGCTTGAGAAATACACTGGTTGGACCCTCTGAGAAGGCTTGCAACGTCAAGACTTTGGTTGTAAGCTTGTTCTTATTTTATTATTAATACAATCGATGATGTTTTCCTATGTCTTGTATGTAATTTACTTGATAGCTCATGACTTCTTGAATTTGTGAGTAAATAGATCATTGTTGTTTTCTGGTTACGTGCTTTGTTGTATTTCCTTTGCATTGTTTCAGGTTGATCACTCATTGAGGAGAAGGAAGTGGAAGTTGGAGCAGCACAACGGAACTCCATCGACCACCGGTTGAGGTAGGCCTCCAACTATGACTGTTTAAGGAAATCTATTGTTGATCTGTCCTTGCTGTGACTAGACCCACTCTAGGGCTAGAGGGGTTGCCTCTGTCCGCAGAGGGAACACTTTCCTGCATCATAAAAGGAATAGTCCCAACTTTGTTAGAGACACACAACACAAACAAACATGCGCAACTTTCAGTGGAGTAGGTCACATGGATGCGGCAGTCACAAACACACAGTGAATGGATAACATATACAACATCCAGTGGAGTAGTCCATAGGAGTGTGATGGTTGTTATAAAAGGTTTTTGGGAATGGTTTTGTCAAGTTTCTGGCGGGATATCCCCATGGGAAAGACAACGTTAACAACTTATACAACACATTTTCATAATCATATGTATTAGAACAACTGAAATAGTTCAACTTTTTTAACATAGGTTAAAGAAACATGCATTACAAGTGCCCAAAGAATAGTCTTACAAACAAATACAATACATGTGTGAAAACATGTTGGCCTATTATTAGGCTTATGAATTAAGCGAAAGTTGCAAGAGACATCTGTACAACATACATCACTAACCCTGATAGCGGGGCATTGGAGCCACTGCTCACTCCTCAAATAAAATA
Source organism: Pinus tabuliformis (assembly GCA_031772625.1). Taxonomy (NCBI): domain Eukaryota; kingdom Viridiplantae; phylum Streptophyta; class Pinopsida; order Pinales; family Pinaceae; genus Pinus; species Pinus tabuliformis. Next base: position 1,098,135,472 of record CM062809.1, read on the forward strand.
CTACAGACTCTCAAGTCTATCGTGGGAGGAGCTAAGATGAAAAGTCTCTTGCATGTACAAATGAGGGGTATTTATAGCGAAGGATACAAAAGGCCCTTGTGACTATTTGACTTCCCTCATGACTGTTTGAATTATTTGACTCTTCAACTTTACACGACTCTTCAGATTACATGGGGGTCCCTTGGAATTCCACATTACATTACATTAATTACAACAGTGTGGCCCATAGTAGTGATGTGGCCGAGATGACCCATGACACGACTCGACACGACAGTGCTGGTATGTTCATGCTGCTGGTGGTGTCCATGTTGAGGTGCAGTGCTGCTGAGTGATGGATGTGCTCTTAGTGTATCATAGCTTCACCTTCGCATTGCAAAGTGTACGAAGTCTTCCATGGTCTTGGTGTTCACTTGATGTCGCATGTGCATGTGACTCCTTCGATTGTACTTTAGCATGCTTCACGTGTTCGTCTTTTCGTGAAAAAATCTCCTCGCATGCATTATTCATTCATCTGTTCGTGAAGAAATCTCCTTCATTCATTATTCATTCATTCATTTGCAAACAAATATCCTTGCATGTGTTCTCCTTGTTCATCTCGTTCATCATCGCGTCATGTCTCATCCATGTACCTGTATCTGCAATCACTCATGACGAGATGAAATCAAATCTAGAAATCTCCTAGTCTACCATGATGCATTATCTTTCACCTTTGGATGCAGGTGACATGGAGAGAGGAAAAGGCTCTTGAAACCGAAAGGTAGATTTCAAGCCGAGATGCGGGCTATGGGCACTGCTAGTGAAAATTTGACAGGTGGATTTCCTCCAGTATGCATGCAATAGTGTGGGCATGACATGCACAGTAGTTGCGCAGTGACTGCGTAGCGGTACAATGTTTTGGGTATATATCCCAAATAGTAATACTTGTGTAAAAAATAAAGGAGGTTATTGTAGATGATATGTTTTTGAAGATAAACCTCTCTCATTTTCTCCAAATTCTTCCCTAGATTCCTATAAAATTCTTTGCAAAAAAGAAATTTTCGAATTGCTCAAAATGAACTTTCAAGATGCATTCGAAACTCTCGATCTGTTACACCTCTGCAAAAAATAGAAAAGGTTATTTTTCATTGGCATGTGATTGAGAAAAAAATTCTTTTAGTGTTTTGAAATTTGTCTCCATGCATTCGAAAACAATGTTTCAAAATGATGGCTAAAACAAGTTATTTTGCACAGCACTGTGCAACGAATCCAAGTAGCCCTCCATGCTCTGTATGGTTGCACAACTCCTCTGGAAAAATAGATGAAAGGGGTAGGATTTAAATGTCTATGTGATGGTGTATAATCCTTTAAGTTCTCCTTTCCCTATTTGCAGGCTTCTAAAATCACTGATCCTAGTTTGTGCAACGACCTTCTTCCACATGGATTGTGAATTATGAATTATGAGGATGGATCATGAATTTATAGGAGAGGTATAATGGCATGATGATGAGGTGTTAGTTGAGGTATTAAAAGATGATAAATGGTGCATGAAAGGAGTAGATAAAAGTGAATGATAAATCATGAATGATGGACATGGGAATGGTAACATGGGGATATAATAGACACCACTAACAGACCTATAAAACTTTAACAAATGAAACTTCACTCCTTTTAACTTGTGATAAATAGAACCCCATGTAATGACCCCCTAGACTATGAAAAGAGTGATCATAGGCTAAATTGACATACAAACCCCCAAAATTCTGACTCAAAAATCATAATGAAATCTTTCAAACTTAAACGCCCCTTCCCATTAATGATAAACACCTTGATGACCAAATGAAAAACCACTTTCATAATGAATTCTTAGGCAGTGGTTATTAAAACTGATAGCAGTGAAAAGGTTTGTGAGTTTGACCCTTTGTATGACAACAAAACTATGAATTTTTGAATATCTTCGACTAATAAACTAACTGAATCTAACAAAAGGAATATATCCTTCAAGTGTAGGAGTATTTCTAGTGTAACCATGTGCATAACAGATGTAGAAATACATTCATACTCAGGTTTAAAATAAAATTTGATGTATACCAGAGCACGAGGAACCATATCATAAAACTGCAAATAAATTAAAATCTCTGATGAAACAAATCTAAGAGAAATCCAATAATAACAATAGAAATGCTTCTTTATTAATGTAAAACCCTTGAGATAGGGTAAAACCATACAATCACTCCTTTAGGAAGATAAACACTCCACAAGCCATGTGCTTGTCAATACAAAACAATACTTCATGCCTCTCCCCTTTCCATATTTAACTATATATAATCTTCTAGGATCTAAAACCCTAAGAAACCCTAACTACTTGTAGTTCCTTACATAATACGGGTTAACCACTTTATTTATTAGTTATGGCCTGTTGATTCATCATTCTTAACTAAGATAACTATTTATGGTCCCTTTTTATAATTAGGGTCAACGCCTTACTGATCCATGTGGATATTGGTGGCCACCCACCTATTCCACTTGGACCCCCACAACATTTCTTTAATTTTCTTTAATTGTAGCAAAATTTACTATTTTTGGCAGTTTTTCGTGTCCTGAGGTTTTGGAGTTGTTTTGAGACCCTAAACGGCTTTTTTTTGGGAAAAGGGTAAACTAATAGCTTATGGTATGATTTTGCAGTCGAAAGTTGTAGTCCTCATATAGATCTTTCTAACGAGGTAATGTACACGTCAAACATAGATTGTATGCCAAAGTTACAGCCCGGGAAATTGATGTACTAATTTACCCCAACGAGGCTCACATAATTTTGATGCTTCATCTCATAGGGTTAGGTTTTTGTATGTTTAATGGTTTTCATTATTTCTCAATAATGAATGTTTGCAGTGCTAAGACCTTGTTCAGATTATAAACAAAATGCTTTCATTGTGCTTAAGATTCATTAATTTTTGCAAGTAAAATGAAGAGTTTTCATGTTAATTTTATGAGCAATTTAACATAAATTAGAACCTGAACAACAACATAAACATATACAGAAAATCATAAAAAACACATTACAACAAGCACATGATAAAGGAGTTCACCCCTCCTGGGCTACGTCTCCTTGGTCTAGCTTCCAATGGCTTGGGCCTCTCTATTATGCTCAAAAGTGTAAAAATATGTGTTTACAATGCTCAAATGCTTCTAAAAACTACTCCAATTAGTTCAGAATACTGAAAAATGGCTATATTGCCTCTTTTTTCAACCAGTTTGGTGGAAAACTAAAGAAGTTATGACTTCTCCTAGTTCTCCTACTATTTGTTCCACAAATTTCTCCAAACCCGACAGGAACCAACAATTTCACTCCAAAAATCTGCTAAACGAGCGAGAATTTTTCCACGTGGTGGGCCTTAATCTGTTGGCCGTCTGTTTGATCACAAATCGATATCGACAAGGACTAACGACTTAAGGTTTGTGTACGCAATGACAATTGTGCGATTGCGATTTTGTGGACCCAATGTTATTATAAATTGTAGTTGATGAACATCTCGCATCCGGAAATTTATTGCACATCATAGTTTAGTGGTGCCTCCATGGGTAATCATAATGTGGGACATGCACCGTTGCGATTTGCGATTGCGATATCGCATCGCAACCCAAAACCTACTGCGGGCTGATTCTGTAACACTGACCCTTCACCGATTTACGATTGCAATCCATCGCATCGCACCTTGACTTGCTGTAGGGGTCGATTTGTAACACCTACCCGCATCTGATATGTGATTTTCGAAATGCGAGGGCCAATGGTGACTTGCTACTTGGTGCCTACTCATTCGCTAAAGGACCTTGCCACATCATCCAATTATGCCATGTAAGCAAGTCAAATATGAACTTTGACTTTCTCTAACTTCTCCATACGAGCTCAGATTTGAGTGCCATTCACACCGTTGGAATAAGAATGAAGAGATATTTGATTTGAATTTAACTTTAACAAGATTATGACACTTTGATTTTTGATCCTAATTTTGAACACCTAATCACTCCTCCCCACTAGAATCCTTTTGGACCCCAAAATGATCACTTTCAATAGTTCAGCAGGTGAGGGTACAGTTCCCTCACCTTTCCAACCTCTATCCATTTGGATTTTGAAGGAATTGTACCTTTGAGCCCCACTCAAAGATAATCAATACTTCCCTTTTTGATATCCTTGATCTTCTGTCAAGCATAGTATCTTGCTGAAGCACATCAAGGAATTGTGGAGAAAAGTCTTCAATAGATGGAATTTGAATATCATCTCCTTGATCTTCAATCAAAGGAAGCTCATACAACCTTAAATTATCAACATTAACAACAACATAAATTTTCATATATGAAGGCAAATCCAACCTGAAGGCATTATTGCCATTCTTTTCCAAAATTTTGAATGGACCATATCTAATTGGTTTGATTTTTACCTTCTCCTTGGAACCTCTCTTTCTTAATGTTAAGTCAAACTTCATCACCAACTTGAAACTTGTGATCTTGACGATGCTTGTCGTGCCTTGCTTTGTACTTGCCTTGGCTTTTCTCAAGCTGTTCTTAAACCTTTTGGTGTACCAATTGTATTTGTTCAATGAACTTCCTTGCTTTGTCTATGTCGCTATGTGCTTCAATAGAAACATCTTTGCCAAAAATAAAATCTAAAGGAGATTTAGGCAAGTATCCCATGCATGCCTCAAATGGTGAAGTTTGAGTAGAAGAGTGTTTGGCTTGGTTGTAAGCATGTTGAATATAGTGAAACTGTTCATCCCACAACTTAGGGTGCTTGCTACAATACCCACACAGAATATGTATCACTATTTTGTTCACTACCTCTGTTTGACCATCTATTTGTGGATGAAAGGCTCTACTCTTTTTCAGTTTGGTGTCTATGAATCCCCACAATTTTGACAAAAAATTCCCCACAAAGAGAGAACCTTGATCACTAACAATGGATGTTATCCAAATTTAAACAAGAATACAACAAATCATAGATATAACCATAAATACAGAGATGTGACAGAAATAACACTTAATTTGATTAATATCAAATAACGAAATATGCTTTCAAACAGTATGAAAATGAGACTAGCTCGGCGATGGTAGTTTATCTCTGAGAAGAGATGTGGTGGCTACATTCCCATGAATTGCATTACAATGGGGCTCAAGGGACTTTTTATTATTGAACAATAAGAGAAAACCCTAAACAACCAAAACCCTAACCCGAGGAGATGTAACACAAAGAGTTTATGTGCCCCATTGGGGTTAGTTGGGAAGCCAACTTCCTGGGGTCGTGACTTGGTCATATTATCTCCATTTGACACACATGATACCCTATTGGAAATATCTCTTCGAGGACTACGACAAAAAAAATTAGTTATTAAAAGTTGATGGTGGTAGATTGCCCAAAAAACATCGTTTAGGGCCTTAAAATGGCTCCAAAAGTTTAGGACCCAAAAAACTATTAAAAATAGTAAACTGTGCTACAATTATGGAAACTAAGAAACAATGGTGGTGGTCCAAGTGGAATTTGTGGGTGGCCACCAATATCCACCTGGATCAGGATGTGGGAAATCCAAAATGCATCCAAACATTCTGAAAGAATAACTGAGCAGTTTGTTCAGCTGTAACTTGCTTTTTACAATGTATCAAAATACACATTTTGCTAACCTATCCACAACTACATACAAATAATCATGACCTATTTTTGACAATGGAAGACCTCCTACAAAATCTATAGTAACACACTCCCATGGTCGTGAAGGAACCAGAAGTGGTGTGTACAATCCTAACTTCTTATTGCTAGGCTTACTGATTGCACATAATGAACATCCTTTAATAAAACGAGACACACTTTCAAGCATACGAGGCCAATACCAATACCTATGTAGACGTGCCACCATCTCGAGTGTCTTGCTTGAGTGCATGATTTCCACAAATAATTATTTCTTTTATAAATCAATTATTTACAAGAAATAATCCAAGGTTTGGTTTTCTCGCCATTTATTACACACATACATAAAGTAACAACATTTACTAGGGGATGTCACATACTCCCCCCTTATTTTAACACCGTCCTTGGTGTTTACTTCATCTAAGTATGCCGATGGAAAAATTTTGGAAAATTTTTCTGCATCTTGTCCTCTCGCTCTCACGTGGCCTCCTTAGGAGTATAGTGCTTCCATTGCACTTAAACCTGAGTAACGGCTCGATTCCGGAGCCAGGTCTATTTCCGATCTATAATGAAAAGTTGTTCTACCATGAATTCTCCTTCAGGTTCCACCTGGACATTTTCCAATCAATAATATGAGAGAAATCATGTACATATTTATCAGTGGAGAAACGTGAAAAAGCTTATGAACTTTAATGTGACTGGGGAGAGCTAGTTGATAGGTTACAAGTCCTATTTTGTCCAAAATTTCAAATGGCCCACAGTAGTAGGGTGCCAATTTTGGGCATGAACCCGTTCTTAGGGTGCTTTTCTTTGGTTTTACCCGGATGTATACATGCACCCCAATCTTAAATTATTTATGTCTCCTCTTTTTGTTGGCAAAATTCTTTGCCGATCCTAGGAAACCTCAATATTTTGTTGGATTCTGTTTACTATCTATTCCATTTCTTGTAAGGCATCTAGTCCAAGAATCAATCTGTCCTCTGGTTGGCTCCAACTAAGAGGGGTATGGAATTTTCTGCCATAGAGGGCTTTAAATAGGTTCATTTTAATCGTTTCCTCATAGTATTTATTATAATAAAATTCAACCAAATGTAGGAAGTCTTCCCATCTAGTTGGTTGATCCATCACATACATTCTAAGCTTATCCTCCAAAATCTGGTTGGTTCTTTCCATCTGGCCATCAGTTTGTGGATGATACGTGGTAATATAGTTTAATTTGGTACCCAAACTACCAAACAACGGTTTCCAAAAGTTGCAGGTGAATTTAGCGTCTCTGTCAGACACTGTCATTTTAGGAACCCCATGAAGTCGAAAAATTTACTTCATGAAAATCTGTGAAATTTGTGCAGTGCCAAAAGTAGACTGTACTGGAAGGAAATGGGTTTCTTTACTCAATAGATCCACAAACACCTGCATAGAATCATGATGTCTCTTTGTTCTAAGCAATCAAGTTATGAAATATGAGAAAATGACTTCCCATTTCCATTTTGGAATGGGTAGTGGATTTATAACCGAGCCATGTGTTGGTGTTCCACATCCACCTATTGAAACTCTAAGCACTTGCTCATAAATTCCGCTATATCCTTCTCCATTCTTGGCCAATTTTTTTTTCTTTTTGTCTTAGGGCTGTGACCATCTTTTGATATCTAGGATTCCCTATATAAGGATTTTTATGGTATTCATCAAATGCCAGCTGTTTCAACTCTTATTTTGCAGGAATATACAATATGTTCCTATACATCAATAATTAATCAATATTTTCACTGTATCCGGGAACATAAATTTCTTATAATTCTTGATAGTTTGGGTCAGCAAGTGTACCTTGTCTGACTTTCTCAAGAAAATCTGTAGTGACGTTGCTACCCCTGATGTTCATTAGATTATGAGCATGTTGGCTTAACATGTAAGCTATCTTGTTCTCCTCACCTTTTATATGCCTTATGTCAAATTCAAACTCGCTAAGAAAAGCCATCCACTTGGCTTGCCGAGTGTTTAAATCTAGTTGACTAAAGAGATATTTAAGGCTGATGTGGTCTGTGGTTAAGATGTTTTTTTTTGCATAACAGGTAATTCCTCCACATATTTAATGTGTGTAGTACACCGACTAGCTCCAAATCATAACTGCATAATTTTTTTCATGTCTCTTTAGCTTTCGATATTCGTAAGTAATTACAAAGTTCCCTTGCAGAATCACTCCTCCTAATCGTTCTAAAATGGCATTCGTAAACACTGTGAACTCTTCGTTTGGGTCTGCTAGTTTCAAAATGGGGGCTGTAGTAAGTAACTGTTTAAGTTTATCAAAGCTTTGCTGGCATTCTATAGTCCATTAATATTTGACTCCCTTTCGTTGTAATGAGGTGATGGGGTAAGTTATTTTTTTGAAAAAACTTCAACGAACTAGTGGTAATAACCTGCCAATCCCATAAAAGATCGAACATTAGATACATATATCACTACGGGTGGTGGGCCCCCGTATTGTAGCAATAATGCTACAACTCCTGGAACTCCCTTCTTTAATTTTATCAACGCGGTAGTTCGTAACAAACTTGGAAGCGACGGTGCTGTATGCACAAGTACTAGCTCTTGCTGCAGCTGTCACTTGGTAAGCTGGCACAAGTCCGCTAGGGGCTCAAGCCAACTTCTATGAGCTCTTAGAAGAAGCTTTTTAACTGATGGATGAAAGCTAACTCAAAGGAAGCTAATCTACTTGCGGAAAGAAACTGAAAGCCAAAAAGAAACACAAACCCTAGCAAACCCTAATTCTACCAGCTAGTCCTACTGATGCAAAGGAGAGCATGCAAACTACTGAAAGAGATGCCATTACTTCTATGAAGGTAAAATACATGTGTCTAGACTACCTCTATCTGAAGAAAACATCTTTTTGTATTTTTGTTCAAGTTGTTGGAATTATCATGCATGTGCTTCTAACTGGATTTTTACTGTGCAGGGGTAGATCAAGGGGAGAAATGCTTGGGAAAGGTTGGGAAGGTTCAAATAGGGTCTAAGGGGTCCCTAACACCCTTCCAGAGAGTTTCAGAAAGTTTGGCTGCCAAGAAACCGCATTTATGAGCTTCTACAGGAAGTCTGCAGGGGTTCTACAGGATGTTCTAGGATTTCTACAGGATGTTATGTAATTTTTCTACAGGATGTTTAAAAATTGGATTTTGGAGGATGGGTGAGTGAGGTAAGGTGCATGAATGGATAGGGAGGTAGGGTAGGGGCCTGAAATGACCCAAGGACTGATGGATAGAGTTGAGGAGAAGGTGTAGATGGCTGGACTTGTTCCACGAAGACTGAAGTAATGCTGCACAAAAGGTAGGGTTATGAGGGCAGTATGGCAACGTGAGGCAAGAAACCAAGTTAGGATATGGAGAAGATGGGTTTGAGGGAGTCTGGGTAGATATAGAAGTGGTACAGGTGCTCTGCAATTTGTGTTTCCAACTGAACCAACAAAGACATGCAAGAAAACAAAGATCTAGTTATGCTACCCTAATATGATCTAGCTAACAGTAACAAGAATGGACAACAGCTTTATTTGCAGGGAAACCATGTATATTAACTATGCAATGAATCATTCAAATATCTCAACATGTAACCAACTTCTGCAAATGAAAACCAAACACTAATGATTGCATGGCAAAAGCAAAGTCAGTGTTTTTGTGGGCAGCAAAGTCATCCTAGTCACAGCTCCTGATCCCATTGAGGGAGAGGTGAAACCACAGATGTTTGTTGGCCCTTTTCTTGAAGCTTTTTCTGTTAACAACCTATCAACTAAATCTGAGAATGAAAAGCTATTTTACTCATCAAAAAAACAAACTAAATAACAAAACAAGATTTAGATCTAAATAGCAGATTTTATTCTAAGAATGCAGCAAAAACACATAAAGATAATCAAAGGAGGTATTGGGCGCTTGAGATGGGCCCAACCCCAAGAGCTATAGCCTCCTAAGAGAGATTTAGAGCTAGTGCAAAGCTGGATTCATCTTTATTGAGCAAGAAAAGAAGAGTTACATCAAAACTGTCCACAAGGAGAACTTGAAAATGAGCTGAAAGAAAAGCTAATCTATTGCCTAAAAATCGAAATACAAACTAGCTAACTTCTGCCTACAAAATGACTAACCATTGGCTACAAAATGACTAACCACTAGCTACAAAATGACTAACCACTAGCTAACCAAAATGACTAACTGAAATGAGGCCCTAAGCCCTCTTATTTATACAAATTGAGGACCCAACAGTCCTCCTAAACTTTAGGGACTCGGCTGCCCAAAACTTGCAGTTAACATCAGTCCTACTTGACTTGCTTGGCTGCCCTTGTGCTAATTGATTTAGTGGCCCTTGAACTCCGAGCTGATGGTGGATAATTCAAGGTAAGGGCCCATAAATGAAGGGGACACCTTCCTACAAATCCTCTCCCTTGTTCTCCCACGAATTTGGCTGCCAAGTGCTCATTAAAACCTTCAATTTTGTCTCCAAATTGACCAAAAAGGCTACACAAAGCACACATTAGACTTGTTGGCATAATGAATAACCCAATTCACTCTATTAGCATAAATATAATAAAAAACATGCAAGAAACTAATGAGAATGGTGGATTAAGTCGAATTAGGAGGTTGAATGAGCCCAAATAATTATCCATTTTTGGGGCTCATCATCACCCCCCTACTGAAAGTGTTGCTCATCCACTGAGCAACCAATCTATCTCCTCATCTTTGATGGCCTTGGCGTCCTCCCTGTCATGCCAAGCTTCTGAAGTGATTTCCTCTTCTCTGTCATGAAACCATGCTTTTCTCTTTTCTTCTTCCCACTACTTGCTCCTTTTTCTAGAGAATTCTCAGCTTTGGTATGATTGTGCAAGTATATTCAATATGATGGTGGCAATGGTGGTGAAAGGAGATGAAACCAGTGGAGGATGGAAGAAAAAAGTGGTTGCATGCCTCCTCAATAGACTTCAAGCTTCAAATCCCTCTCCATAATTGATTCTGGCCTGCCCAAAGGCTTCTACAGGATGTTTCTGGTAAAAATACAGAACTTCCTGTAGAAAGTCCTGTAGCTTCCTGTAGAAGGTTGAACCATGACTAAATTGTGCTCGAACCCTGAAAAAAATGAGTGTTCATGGAGGGGATGGATGTGAGGATGCCTGGGAACTTGGTAGGGACCCTTTTGCTTGTGCTGGGAGGCCGTTTTCTGGCTTCCTGTAGAAGCAGTCAGTTGGCTTCCTGTAGAAACAGTTTTCCTTGATTTGGCTTGCTTAGCTGGGGGTGCCTTCTCTTTGACTTGTGTTTTGGTTGCCTTGGGTGTGCCCTTATTTGTTTGGACATTCTCAGTCCTCTCTACCCATGTTTTCAGTCGTTTCTCCCTTGGTGTTTGTGCCTTCATTCCACCCACAGTTTTGGCCTTAGCAGCTTGGAATTTCACTCATTCTTCTTGTTCCTTCTGTGGTGGTCTGTCTTGTGTTTCTTTTCCATGTCCTTCCATTGCTCCTCCTATTCTACTTGTTTGAATCCTTGTGCTTTTCTTGGCCTTAATGCAGCAAGCACAGCTGCTGCTTCCCTTGCCAACATTTCAGGGGATTTCTCTTTTTGCTGTTCTTTCCCTTTACTTCTTGTAGAAATCTCTATGCCTTCGTGTTGCTCTAACTGCTTTTTCAGCAATGCATTTTCCTCTTGTAGCTGGGATTTTTGTAATGCTTTCAATGTGTCTCACCATGGCCAATTGTTCTCTTAATTCCTTTAGCTTGTCCTCCATGTGGTGTTGAGTGTTTTTTTTTTTCTAAATAAAATACTCAGGTGAGAAAGCAGGTAGAACTGAAAACAGAGGGATAGCTGAATTTTCACCTTTTTCTGAAACCAAACAAGGAATTTCCCCATGTGCTTCTCCTTACAACATCAAATTGCAATATTTCCCTTTTTTTTAAACTGCTTTTATCCTGAATTTGACTCTCTGCTTTTGAAAAGAAGAATTTTGTTTTTACAGACAGAGTACAGAGATCAAGTTTTCTTCTCAGCACACATACAGATATGCAAATTTAAAATTTTTCATACACAGGCTGGCCTCCACAGCTGCATATATCTTCCCTATAGGAGAATTTTTTTAAAAACAGGAAACGTGGAGGAGAATCTTGATGCAGAAACAACTAGGAAACCCAGTGCAATACATAGGCAAACGTTTTTCTTCCAATTCACAGGCATATTTTTTCTCTGATTCCCCAATCTTATGCTGTTCAATTCACCACCTTTTCAAAAAATACCATGTATAGAGGAGTTTTTTCGAGCCTACCTCGTTTTGAGATTTCCAATTCCGACGCAACAGACACGGGTTTCTCTGCTTCAGAAGGATATATTGTATTTCCTGTAGAATGTCTTCCTATAGAACCCTGGCCGGCTTCTGTAGGATGTCTCTGCACCTTTGAACGATCTTGGTATGTGGGAGAATTTTGAACAAGCCAAAAAACTTGGCGAAGGACGTCAGTTTAACAGAATTCAGAGGCAGAGGATTCAGCCGAAGAGGTTTGCAAGTGTAAATGAATCAGCAGTTAACGTGAGTCTTCAGCCGAGCATTCCTTTAATTACTGCATGATTTGTGGTGAGGTGGCAGAGACGTGCACTGCTCATGCAAACTGTTGGTCCTCTACAGTGCCATCTGCCTGTAATCCCCCACGATTAGTTGCACTGGAGTTTAAAATATCCACAACTGTTTGTGTTTTTTCAAATTTCACGTGAGTTGTCTAACACATACGTTGCATGATTCCTGGCTGTTTGATAGAGAATTGGACAAGGAACTATAGGTTTAATCCTGATATATTCGTGGCTCAATTCCACCATTCCATTCATTCATGCAGTTTTTAAATTAGATTTGTGCAATAGAAGAACGAGTTTCAGTCACGTACCTGAAGTCAAATGGCTGCTGTGAGGTGCTGAGGCTAGTCATTGCTGCATGCACTGGTTTCTTTGGTTGCATGAGGGCTTGGCTAATGATTTTTGGTTTTTTTTCCTTGTGCAGGTGTCCTCTGGCCGGATGCATGCTGCAGGAGTTCATTTCCACGTTCAGATCTGCACCTTCAAGCTGCTGTGGCTAAATTTTCACAGGACCAGAACTTGTTTTTGCCATTGCTCCCAAACGATAGATCAGATCGATCTGAAAATTGCTGAGCATGTTCCTATCATCATTATGCACCTCCCATAGCAAAATCGTGATCAATGGATGCACAGATTTCGAGAAAAATGGAAAATGGCTGAATATTTCAGAGATCAATTTCTCGGAAACCATGCATCAGAATTGGCTGAAACTGCTTGGGTAGGTTAGTATCACCCATATGCATATCCCCATTAAACAGGTTTTGAAACGGATGTACGGATATGGAGAAAATGCAAAAATGGCTGATGGTGATGGAGGCTGATTTCCTGGAAACCGTGCACTGGAATTGGCTGAAACTGCTCAAGCATGTTGCCATCACCCTTTTACAATTCCCCATAAAACGGTTTTTGAAATGGATGCATGGTTTTCAAGTTAGGGCAAAAACAAATTCTGTTCTAGGTATTTTTTCTTCAAGGCATTTTGCAGTTTTGTTGCATGGTATGAAAAATGAACTTGGGTTGTGATGTAGGTATGGAGATGATGGAGGAGGAGTTTGAATATTGCAGGAGGACTTCTGAACCCTTGAGGAAGCTACCATGTTTGCCAAACCACCTTTTTGAAATCCATTTCTAGCTTCCTACAATTTCTATAGGAACTTCCTGTAGAAGCACAATGAGGTGGACAAGTGATGGAGAAAGGAAAGGGATAGACACAGAGGTGCTTGCAGGCCTAACCAATAGATTCCAAGATTTAGATTCCCTTCCAAAATTGAATTTGGCTCGCTTGAAGGTTCTACAGGATGTTTCCTGTAGGAATACAGAACTTCCTGTAGAAGGCACAAAAACTCCTTTGTCTTTGTTTTGAGTGATCCTCCTAACCTGCAATGTCATTGCTGCAACCTGAAATTATTCAATGGAAATTAGATTTATTTTTATTTTTCTTTTTCTCTTTTTTTTTTTTGAAAAACAACTAGGGCGCCTCATGGAGGTTTTCACCCTAAATGCCTGCCCTGGGCGCCTCCAAGGGAGGTTTTCACCCAGAGATCTTATTCTCTTTTCTCTTTTTTCCAAACCCATTGACCGCCTCATGGAGGTTTTCAATCAATGAGCCAATCTAAGGCGCCTCCGAAGAGGTTTTCACCTTAGATTTTTATTTTCATTTTTTTCTTTTTCATTTTTCTCTTTTTTTTTTCTTTTTTGTTTTTTCTACCCTACCCTACTTGAAAAACAAAATCATTCTCAAGTATAAGAATACTTCCAATGGAGCCATGTGGACATCGAGATTAGAGATAAACTGATGTGGAGGCTTGAAATGCATGCTTTGACAGCTATCCGGATCTTAGAGACCAAATGATTTGACTTTGAAGGGATCAAACATAGCTGAAGAAGAGAGTACTGCTGCAACTTAGTGACCTTCTGAAACCATATCTCAATATAGCTCTGATATCCTGGGTTCTTTTGCTGATTTGGATCATGTTTCATGTCACCTTCTAACATGACTTTCTCATCTTCCTCTTTTTGCTGATCTTTCTCTTGAATACATGGAATATTTGATGGTAACCATGAGGGATCTTTCTTTATCTTTGCTTCTGATGTCTTCTCTTCATCAAGTAAAGCCCATGGCTCTTTGATTTCCTCTTCTGAATCTTCTTTTGCCTGATGTGGTCCTTCAATGCTTTCAATATAGTCTCTTTTTTGCAATACTCTTCCTGATCTATGGTGAAGATCATTGAGCTCAAGAGGAGTCATTTGGACATGTTGTGTCCCAACATTGCAATTAGGTTGAGCTATTCCAATGTGCGGGTTTGGAAATGGTGGTATGGGTAGCTGAGTGGGGGTGTATATTTGAGATGGATGTGGATAGGGTTGTGGTTGGGCAGGCATTTGGGGCTGCCTTGGTGGAGGAGGAGCTGATGGTTGTGGATGAGTAGGTGGTGGAGGAAAATGAGCGGTATGAGAGTTGTAATGGGGCCTCCACCCCTGATAAGGTGCATTCCACTGAGGTTGTGGCTGAGCATAAGAGTGAAACAAATGAGCAACTAGTTGGGCATAATATGGATCTGTGAAGGAACAAGGAGGAGGTGTGAACCAGGAAGGATGAGCAGGGGGACCCCAAGAAGGCATGAAAGTGGCTTGATGGGGGTCATAATAGGTCTTGGATGTCCCTTGAAGTTCCTGCTGGTAAGATCTAGGTCCATGCGACCTCCTTTGGTTCATATAATAGAGTGATTCAGTGGCTCCTTTGGCTCTCTGATATGCAGCTTTGATTCTGGGTAAGGAAGGGCACTGATCTGTAGGATGGTATTCTTCACATACAAAACACACTTCTATGGAGTACAATGGACATTCGTTCCTAGGATGCTTTCTAGTGCACCTAGGACAAAAAATGGCCAAAGCCCTCTTGGCTTCTTCTTGCTTCTTTTGGATCCACAGGGTATCCAGTTACATGGCAAGAAACTGCCTCATATCACTCTTGAAATCTTCGATCTGATTTGCAAATTCATTTTTGGATAAGGTACTACTCCCAACATTTCTGCTTGTAGCCATTCGCTCCAGAGGAATGGTTTCTTCTTCTTCTTCCCTTGAGGCTCTTCAAATATGTCTTGTTGTCCACCTAAGGGTTATTTAATCACAGCCATCGAAGAAGAGAGAAGGTTGGCTGTGTGAAGCAGTGGGGGTGTTGTGCAAACATTTTTCTAACTTATCTCTACTCCTACAAGGCATGAAATGAAATCTTTTTGGTTGATTTTTGTTTTTTTCTACTTCTACCTGCAAAAATGAAATAGATTGAACTGCAACTAACTATCTTGCTAAAATGAAAATGCGGAATTGAAATGAAAGTAGGAAAGGACTAATCTATTTTTCTGAAATTAAATTGTAGGAATGAAATGCTAGTCTACGCTTGCGGAATTGAAATGCTAATCTACGCTTGTAGAAATGAAATTGCGGAATTGAAATGCTAATCTACGCTTGTAGAAATGAAATTGCGGAATTGAAATGCTAATATATGAAAGCGAGAAATTCTAATCTACTTTTGCATAAACGAAATTGCATAATGGAAATGAAATAAACTACTTAGCAGAAGATTGTAGTGGAAAATAGAAGAAAAGCGGCAATCACCAATACTCTGACGCTTCCCTGGCAACGACGACAAAAAAGATGGCGGGCCCCCATATTGTAGCAATAATGCTACAACTCCTGGAACTCCCTTCTTTAATTTTATCAACCCGGTAGTTCGTAACAAACTTGGAAGCGACGGTGCTGTATGCACAAGTACTAGCTCTTGCCACAGCTGTCACTTGGTCAGCTGGCACAAGTCTGATAGGGGCTCAAGCCAACTTCTATGAGCTCTTAGAAGAATATTTTTAACTGATGGACGAAAGCTAACTCAAAGGAAGCTAATCTACTTGCGGAAAGAAACTGAAAGCCAAAAAGAAACGCAAACCCTAGCAAACCCTAATTCTACCAGCTAGTCCTACTGATGCAAAGGAGAGCATCAAAACTACTGAAAGAGCTGCCATTACTTCTATGAAGGTAAAATACATGTGTCTAGGCTACCTCTATCTGAAGAAAACATCTTTTTGTATTTTTGTTCAAGTTGTTGGAATTATCATGCATGTGCTTCTAACTGGCTTTTTACTATGCAGGGGTAGATCAAGGGGAGAAATGCTTGGGAAAGGTTGGGAAGGTTCAGATAGGGTCTAAGGGTCCCTAACACCCTTCCATAGAGTTTCAGAAAGTTTGGCTGCCAAGAAACTGCGTTTATGAGCTTCTATAGGAAGTCTGCAGGGGTTCTACAGGTTGTTCTGGGATTTCTACAGGATGTTATGTAATTTTTCTACAGGATGTTTAAAAATTGGATTTTGGAGGATGGGTGAGTGAGGTAAGGTGCATGAATGGATAGGGAGGCAGGGTAGGGGCTTGAAATGACCCAAGGACTGATGGATAGAGTTGAGGAGAAGGTGTAGATGGCTGGACTTGTTCCACGAAGACTGAAGTAATGCTGCACAAAAGGTAGGGTTATGAGGGCAGTATGGCAACGTGAGGCAAGAAACCAAGTTAGGAGATGGAGAAGATGGGTTTGAGGGAGTCTGGGTAGATATATAAGTGGTACAGGTGCTCTGCAATTTGTGTTTCCAACTGAACCAACAAAGACATGCAAGAAAACAAAGATCTAGTTATGCTACCCTAATATGATCTAGCTAACAGTAACAAGAATGGACAACAGCTTTATTTGCAGGGAAACCATGTATATTAAATATGCAATGAATCATTCAAAGATCTAAACATGTAACCAACTTCTGCAAATGAAAACCAAACACTAATGATTGCATGGCAAAGCAAAGTCAGTGTTTTTGTGGGAAGCAAAGTCATCCTAGTCACAGCTCCTGATCCCACTGAGGGAGAGGTGAAACCACAGATGTTTGTTGGCCCTTTTCTTGAAGCTTTTTCTGTTAACAACCAATCAACTAAATCTGAGCATGAAAAGCTATTTTACTCATAAAAAAAAAAACTAAATAACAAAACAAGATTTAGATCTAAATAGCAGATTTTATTCTAAGAATGCAACAAAAACACATAAAGATAATCAAAGGAGGTATTGGGCGCTTGAGATGGGCCCAACCCCAAGAGCTATAGCGTCCTAAGAGAGATTTAGAGCTGGTGCAAAGCTGGATTCATCTTTATTGAGCAAGAAAAGAAGAGTTACATCAAAACTGTCCACAAGGAGAACTTGAAAATGAGCTGAAAGAAAAGCTAATCTATTGCCTAAAAATCGAAATACAAACTAGCTAACTTCTGCCTACAAAATGGCTAACCATTGGCTACAAAATGACTAACCACTAGCTACAAAATGACTAACCACTAGCTAACCAAAATGACTAACTGAAATGAGGCCCTAAGCCCTCTTATTTATACAAATTGAGGACCCAACAGTCCTCCTAAACTTTAGGGACTCGGATGCCCAAAACTTGCAGTTAACAGCAGTCGTACTTGACTTGCTTGGCTGCCCTTGTGCTAATTGATTTAGTGGCCCTTGAACTCCGAGCTGATGGTGGAGAATTCAAGGTAAGGGCCCATAAATGAAGGGGACACCTTCCTACAAATCCTCTCCCTTGTTCTCCCACGAATTTGGCTGCCAAGTGCTCATTAAAACCTTCAATTTTGTCTCCAAATTGACCAAAAAGGCTACACAAAGCACACATTAGACTTGTTGGCATAATGACTAACCCAATTCACTCTATTAGCATAAATATAATCAAAAAAATGCAAGAAACTAATGAGAATGGTGGATTAAGTCGAATTAGGAGGTTGAATGAGCCCAAATAATTATCCATTTTTGGGGCTCATCAACGGGCCAGTTCACCATTGTCTTTACCTTCTTAGGATCCACAGATAATCCTTCTTTAGAAATAATATACCCCAAGTACTGTATTTTGGTTTTGCAAAACTCACATTTTCTATATTTGGCATACATATGATTTTCCCTTAATGTCTAAAAAACCAGTTTTAGGTGCTGCTTATGCTCCTCCTCATTCCGGGAGTATATCAAGATATAATCGATAAACACTAATACAAATATGTTTAGGGATTTGCTGAGTAGGTTGCTCATTAGGCACATAAAATTTGTTGGGGCGTTAGTAAGGCCGAAGGGTAATACCACAAACTCATAGTGCCAGTATCTAGTTCTGAAAGCTGTTTTATGGACATCTTCCAACTTAATTATGAGTTGATGGTAACTGGTTCTCAAATCAATCTTCGAAAAGAAAGTTGCCCCCCTTACTTGATAGAATAAATCATCATTGCGGGGCAATGGGTACTTTTTTTTTATGGTTATTTTGTTCAGCTAACGGTAGTCTATGCAGATCCTGAAGGTGCCATCCTTTTTCTTAACAAACAACATAGGTGCCCCCCAGGGTGGAAGACTTGGTCTGATATAGCCCTTGTCTAACAATTCCTGCAACTGCATTCTTAACTCTAGTAGTTTAGATGGAATCATTCTGTAAGGAGCTCTAGACATGGGTGTTGCCCCAGGTACCAAATCTATGGTGAATTCTATGTCCCTGTGTGGTGGTAAGCTAGGAATTTCCTCCGGAAACACATCTCGAAATTCCTTAATGACATGTAAAGTATCCAAAGTCAATTCCTGTCCTTGCGGTTTCCCTTCCTCCACTTGCACTAAATACAACTTCCAACCTTTTCGTACACACTTTTTCATTTACATTATGGAAATATGCCACATTGATACTGGCTTGAGCAGTCCTTGAATAATCTAGTTCTACCCAAGTTGTCCTACACAACTTACTATTTTCGTCAAACAATTTATCACTTCTCCCTGATTCTCAAGCCAATTCATGCTTATTAAAATATCATAAGATCCTAAGGGAAGAACATTCAGATTTACTGTAGTTTCATATCCATGTAAATCTAAAGGGCATTGTTTAACATGATTAGTTACCCTTCATTTAGTACCATGGCCAGCTGTACTAACCACACAATTTTATATATATATATTTTAAGAGAATATTTTTCTACCATATGGGGTCCAATATAGCTCAAACTAGCCCCAAGGTCAATTAAAACAGAAACATGCTGGTTAAGGAGAATACCTTCAATTTCAATTTTAATTTCATTGCAACACTTATTCTAGGAATATTCGGGGAAATATCATTCACCGTGGTGGCCTCTTGCACAACATGCAGATTATGCACTGATTAAGGATTGTGGGGACAATCCCTCAACAAATGAGGCTCACCACATCCCCAACATTTTAGAGGTTCTCTTTCTTTCCTCCTCCATTCTTCTTCCCATCCAAGTTCATAGTCCTTGATCCTACTTGGGACTGTTCCAAAGGGTTGATATTTCCTTTGCTAAACTTTTTCCATACATGGTCTTTACTAAAATATTTTAGGTATGCTGGATTCTGCCGCTTTGTGCCAATAAAACTTTTATTTCTGTCCTTATTTGGCCATGATTTCAAGTTCTCTCCTTTATTTCTGAACTATTGATAACAGAGTCTGGATTTTCTAACTACCTCGTCCATGGTTTTCGGGTTATCAAACTCAATTCGCTCTTTATACCCAGTGGGTAAGAAATTCATGAAACATTGTACCTTAGCTTTTTCTTCCTTAATATAGGGTACATAGCGTAGAAAATTGGTGAATTTTGCTACAAATTCATCCATTGAAAGTTATCCTAACCGGAGTTCATGAAACTCCTTAGCTCAGTCATCATAATATTGTTCACTTAAGTATCGGTTTTTAAACCGCTTTTGGAACTCTTCCCATGTCATAGTTCCTTCTTTAAGAAAATGCACTCCTTTAGCTTCCTCCCACCAGAGTGTTGCCTTACCCTGTAATTGATAGATAACAAACCTTTGCTTCAAATTTCCCTCGTACTTGTATACATGAAAGTATTTGGTCGTATTTAGCAACCATGATTTTGCATCTTCTTTTCCCCCATCAAACTTAGGGGGTTTAATCTTTCGAAATTCCCCCTGTAGTTCAACTTACTTCTTTTTATTCTGATTTCGTGGGTAGATTTTATCAAACTCCCCTCCACTTTCAGGAGATTCCAGCTCATTGCCTCCCTTCCCAGTTTTATCCACTTTTGGCTCCACTGTCTTGTGACTAGATTTTTCCATCAGTCCCCTGATCATTTTCCCCTGTTCCTCACTGGCTCTCAACAATCGTTCATTGATACTTCTGATCTGCACCTATTCTTGCTATAGATTCCTAATAACTTCCAGGAACTAGGAATTTACTAGGGTAGTCCCTTCTCCCGATTCAACGTACAAACCCCCATTTCCAGGGTTGTCTAGAATTTCTTCTTCCATTTCAACCAACTGCTGTTGCATTTACACAAGTACCCATTCAGTACCTTAATTTTTTTTTTCTTTTTCTTTTTCTAACAACATTAGTACTCTTTTCTATAATTTCTATAGTAGGTCTAGGGACCAGTGGTGTCGCTGGGATCTGATACCATATGTAATGAACCTTCCTTCATGATTTTTTTTTTATACATATATTCTCATGATCTATAAAATGTTATACCCTTCATGGAAAATATCACAACCTAGGTGGGAAGGAACTGTACAAAGGTTTTAGTTTTATGTTATGTGGTATACGAGTTACATTACACCATAATTACCTGAGTTTATAACCCCTCATTTAATTGTGGCGTCCTTTCACCTATCAACACGCCATCTCAGTGGCTACATGGCCCATTGTGCATTTGACACCTAGGAGAGATCACATGGGAGCGTATGAGGGTGGTTGGCCTTGGTTCCTATGAATGGCCTAGATGTGCTGAGGCACATCAACGTCTTAGATTCTCCCTCCTCCAAATTTTGTGGCCCTAACCCTATTTTTCCGCGTTTGGTATTTTGGCTCTATGACTGCTCTGTTGCAGTGAGAGGGTTTTTTCATTTTGCCAACATTCTGGGAAGCCTCTACCATCTTTCTTCTTCAATGCCAGGGGCATTCTCCCATCTAGGTCCAACTCTCTATCTCAGAGTCCCCATTTTCTCGTTTTAATATATTTTATTTTCAATTCAATTTCACAGATCTCTCACCAGTATTCTACCTTGACCTATCTTTAGGTTTATTATGCATATTAGGGTGATTCTTGGCGAACGCTGGAGCACTCAGCCACCTGTTGTGCTACGACTTCCTCAACAGTGCTATGGTGGCATAACCCTTAGGTCTTGTACCTCCCTAGCTCTTTCTACCGCCAGGTTTCTCTTTTATTTTATTGTTTTGCTGTGAAATGTATATGAAGTTTCGTTTGCTAATTTCAGTTTTCTTTTACTGTTGCAAGAAGGAGGGAAGGCCAAGGTGATTGTACTCATGGATCTGATTGCATCAAGGTTTTTCTCGACTCTACAGCTATGTTGACCCCTGGGTTCCAATTTTACTTCATTGTTCCTTATCATGCTGACTAGTTTGTCATTCTGGTGATAAATGACATTTACAAAGGTATTAGTGAAGCTGTGCTATTGATGGGGTGTTAGGTGTGTTAACTTTCATCAGGTCCACTTTTTTTCTAGTATGGGTTATTGGTAGTGATTATAATTAGACATTGGCATGTAGCCACTATGGCTGGCTTGGGGTCTTTTCTATGGATTTGTGCCATTGAAAAGGCAGTACACCTTTTTCCTCTGATGATTTGTCTCCTTGTCAACTCATAAACATTGCCTTCTGCCTATCTTTTGTTGAGCACAAGAGAAGTCTTAATAAATTTTATTTATGGTTTAACTTCCTAGTTACTGGTATTTTCTAACTTACAACTACCTTCAATAGCTTACTCTAGCTCATGACCCCCCTCTTTTCCTTATATTATTTGATTTTCTTTTGACCCTACATGTTTTGGCAAGGTTCAAAATTTCTGGCTATCATATGCTTCACTCTGACCAGTCTTGTTGCACCAAGTGAATGGGTTTGACATGCCCTCCATGGGTTTCCCACCAAGGTGATGGTGGGAGATCCTTTTCTCTAATATCGCTTGGAGGAAATTCTCTTTTATTTGGAAAAGTGACTATATATCTATGTATAAGATTCTCGTTTGTATATAATACAGATCTACTTTTTCATGTATTCGTTTTAATCTGAACCTCCTGCTAGGTGATGGAACATTTATGGGTTTAGTTTATAGGCCAACGCACCTTTGTACATGCTAACCATTTTTGTCCTAATCTCGTTATTAAGAGTTTCATACCCAATTTCCGTTATGATACTAGTAATATATGCTTGCTACTTATACTTAGTTTACTAGCAGATTTTATGCTTTGTTGTTTGTATTATTCCAATATTCTCTTCTTTCAAGAATACAATTTATCCATTGTTCTCTTGTTATTGATACAAAATGTAAGGGTATCACACCTTGTTGACATCGTATTCTTCAACCCGAATGCTATATTGTAAGGGTCTCAATGTATCTTTAGTATTTGTTTTGCAAGTACAATTATCTTCTCTTTAAGCAATACATTGCATTGTGGTTTAGATTTATATAGATTTCTGTATATGCTTATTTAGAAATATTACATAGATGCCTATACATATTTGTCTATAATTTCTACATATCTTCTTGTGTATATGTGTCGAGGATTCTACATATATTTCTGTACATATTTATCTAGAATTCTACATATATTTTTGTACATATTTATCTAGAAATTCTAACAAAATTCAACAGTACTTATGTTTTTAGTTGCTTTGCATCAACAAATTTATTACAAAAGATAATAATGATGCAAGTCTGCATGTAACACATCATATTCACTTATATTATAATTATTTCTTAATCTCATGTTAAATGTAAGATTTTAGTTAGAAATATAATGATTTGAATTATCAATGTAGAAAGTACTCTACTTATTACTTTTCAATGAATAGTATGGCTAACTGCTACCTGTTATCAAAGGTTTCAACTTTGGTGACTGTAATTATAACATCTCTCACCTCCATGTTTATCTGCACACACAACATAATTGGTGTCTAGCTACTATGCTTAAAGAAAGTGCATCTACCTGAGTTAATGAGTAGACACAATTAATTTAATTCTTGCATTTTAGATCTTTTCTTTTAAATTTTTTCCTATTATCTGATTGATCAGGAGCTCAAGACCAAGTGTTGGAAAATGCTCAAACATGAAAGTGCTCAGATTGAGTTGGAACTTGAATGACCAGATAGAGCTAGTCCTCCCAATTCCGGTGCCATGAACGGTTCGAAAAACGGTCTCCGTATGCGGAAGTTATGCCAAAAATAAAAATTGTCCAATAACACTAAAATTTTGAATTCTCTCAAAAAAATTTAAAATAGAATATTCCATAGAATATTCTCGGGAATATTCTGTTGTGGGCAGCGAATGGAAAGCTACCACGTGGCAGACCTAGAGGCCGTGATCCAGGTGGATGTTGGTGGCCACCCACCTATCCCATTTGGACCCCCACAACTGTCTCTTTCAGTCTTTTCAGTTTCCTAAATTGTAGCACAATTTACTATTTTTAGCAGTTTTTTGGGTCCTGAACTTCCGGAGCCGTTTTGAGGCCCTAAACGACTTTTTTTTTTGGAAATATGGGGCAACATGGGTCCATGGACCCATGTTGCCTCCCAAAGTTGTAGTGTTTGGATAGATCTTTCTAACGAGCTATTGTACGTGTCAAACGGAAATCGTATGCCAAAGTTACGACCCGGGAAATTGATGTACCAATTTACCCAAACGGGGCCCACAATTTGGCATTTCATCTTCTAGGGTTACGTTTTGGAATGTGAAGGGTTTTCCATTGTTTCTCAATAATAAATAGGCCTTCGAGCCTCATTGTAACACAGTTCAGAGACATGTAGCCACCACATCTCTTCTTAGAGATAAGCTACCATCGCCCTAGCTGGTTTATTTCCATTTCTGGTTGTAAGCATATTTCAGTATTTTCCATTAATGAAATGAAGTATTATTTCTGCTGCATATCTGTTTTTATGGTTATCTCTGTAATTTGTTGCATTCCTATTTAAATCCGGATCAGTGGTATCAGAGCAGTCTGCTTTTTCTCTATTTTTCTTTGCATGTCCCCAACGAGGTCGGGATATAAGGAGTTAGGGCTTGAACTGGTCGAACCTTTATGAGACCAGCCTCGCAAATCCCGATGGCCTCCTATGGTGGATGAGAAGAAGGACGAGGGGGCAGGAGATCCTATCAAAATCTTGCTCGAAGAAGCCCTTGAGCGACAACAGAACGCGATGATGGACAGTTTTGCCCAAATCCTTCAGCGGCTACCGAGAAGCGACGCATCGGCTTCCAACAGCTACTCTGGAAACGCCACGCCTTTTAAGGTACAAGTTAATTTTGAAATCCCCATATTCGAGGGTCAGATAGACACAGATGCCGTAGATAAATGGTTAAATCTGCTAGAGGGTTATTTTTCTGTTCATGAATTTTCGAGTCGGGAAAAGATTGTTTTCGCTCTTCTCAAAGCAGCCCCCTTCATCAAGGATTGGTGGGAAACCTACTGCGAGCAGAAGGATGAAAATACCGGCTCACTATTTTCAGTCGCACCCACCTGGAATTCATTCCACGATTCCATCAAGGAGCAGTACTACCCTGTCGGAAGCTATGAGGATGAATACATAAAATGGACCACGCTGCGACAGGGAAGGGACCAAGACGTGCCAGAGTTCACCAATCTTTTCCACACCCTTCGCACAAAGTTGGGTATCAAGGATACGAAGCAGCATTTGATACTCAAATACCGCGGTTGCCTACACAAGTACATCCAGGAAGAAATACAATTCTAAAACATCTCCTCGCTCGACACGACGTATCGATACACTGTCAAAATCGAGCAAAAGTTCAAACAGAAGAAGCAAGACTTTGGATCTGCAAATATGAAGCCCTAAGGACAAAGCCAAGGCGGGGTGACCCAAGACAAGTTGTCGAAGTCGCAAGAAAAGAACAAAACCACGAAGCTGAAGAAGGACACAGGGAAGTGGTGTGAGTTCCACAAGAGTCCCACTCATAACACAAGTGAGTGTCGGACCAAGCAGTCACTGGTGGCTGAGTTGAAGGCTTCCGAATCAGATACATGTTCCAACCTTGAGCCAGAACCCGACAAGGGGAATGGCAAAGGGAAGCAGATCATTGATGCAGATCCCAGCGCCACTGTTGCCACTGCCAAGATCCGGAAAGATGAGCCTGAAAATCCAGAGGAAGGGGAGCATCTTTTCCACTCACAGATGTGGGTGAAGGGTTCACCGCTATAATTCATTATCGACAGTGGCAGCCAAAAGAACCTCGTTTCAGCAGAGGTCGTGAAGCGGTTGGATCTACTGACTACACCACACCCACAGCTGTACAATATCAGGTGGATTCATGAAGGACGATATCTCAAAGTTCGCCAGCAGTGCCGCCTTCCCTACAACATCAAGCCCTTCACAGACGAGGAATTGTGTGATGTTACACCTCTGGATGCTTGTGATGTATTATTAGGCCAACCATACTTGTGGAGATGACATGCTGTGTATGAGTAAAGGCCTTGTGCTGTCATTATTTCTTTAAATAATTCATTATACAGGATACCTGAGGTAGCCCCACCTACTGCCACATCTTTGATCACTGCTAAGAAAGGCAGCAAGCTCATCTCCCAGAGTAGGAAATTTATCTGTCTGGTTCACTCCCAAAGGAAGGGGAAGATCGTTGCTACATCGATGACCCCTGCAAAGGGTTCCTCCATGCAGCAGCAGCAACAAAGGGATACAGTTATGACAGAACACATGAACAACTTCTCCTCACCCACAGAGATACTACACAAGTTTCAGGTGGGCAACAAAGTTTGGTTGCATCTGCAGAGGGAACGCCTTACCAGAACCCATCAGAAGCTCAGACCACTCCGACATGGTCCTTACAGCAGTACCAAGGCTGTGGGGAACAATGATTTGGAGCACATCATTCCTCCATTCCTTCACTTGCACCAAGTGTTCAATATGGACCATCGTCGACCATGCTTCCCACCATTACTGGACACATCAGAGATTGCAGGACAAGTTCAGCAGATGGAGGAACTCAACGCAATGGGGACCATTGCTTCCTAAGGGGGGAGGAATGATCTAGGTGGATGTTGGTGGCCACCCACCTATCCCATTTGGATACCCACAACTGTCTCTTTCAGTTTTTCAATTTCCTAAATTGTAGTACAATTTACTATTTTTAGCAGTTTTTTGGGTCCTGAACTTCCGGAGCCGTTTTGAGGCCCTAAACGACGTTTTTTGGAAATCTAGGAAAACATGGGTCCACATGTTACCTCCCAAAGTTGTAGTGCTCGGATAGATCTTTCTAACGAGCTATTGTACACGTCAAACGAAGATCGTATGCCAAAGTTACGACCCCGGGAAATTGATGTACCAATTTACCCAAATGGGGCCCACAATTTGGCGTTTCATCTTCTAGGGTTAGGTTTTGGAATGTGAAGGGTTTTCCATTGTTTCTCAATAATAAATAGGCCTTCGAGCCTCATTGTAACACAGTTTAGAACAGTTCAGAGGCATGTAGCCACCACATCTCTTCTCAGAGATAAGCTACCATCGCCCTAGCTGGTTTATTTCCATTTCTGGTTGTAAGCATATTTCAGTATTTTTCATTAATGAAATGAAGTATTATTTCCGCTTATGGTTATCTCTGTAATTTGTTGCGTTCCTGTTTAAATCCGGATCAGGCCACCACGTGGCGCAAGTGATGTCATCATATGGGCACATATATTCAATTTTTTTTGCATTGGGACAGTTTCAACTGGCGACCTCCCATGTAATAGCGCTCAGTCATACCACTGTACCAATTGGGCCGGACATGTTATGAAGGCGAGCTAAACATTAATTAAACTTTAAATTTTGTTAACCATTTGGCGCGAACTCCAATGCAAACTACCAGCCCAAGTTTTCCAGTCAACTGTGTAGATTTACTGGCCATTAACTGACATTTACATTGGCAGATTTTTGGCAGAGAGCTCCAAAAATGGCAGAATTGCCAAATTGTCGGGGTTATCTGGCAGTTAGCTAGTTTTAACTAGAGTTTTTCTAGGGCAGAGTGGTAGAAACTTTAATGGGCCATAACTTTGGCTAGGAGAGGCCTTTTTGGACAATTTTTTTTTGATTTTGGGTCTCTTTGACCTTCTGAAGCCATTGGAACAAGTTTCACAGCCATCTGAGGTCGTTTGCAGGTGATTTTGCTTCAGGGAAGTTCTAGGAGCCACTAGGGCTAAATCAGTTTGGGAGCTGCATTGGGAAGTGTGTAGCCATTAAATGTGGAACGAAGGTCATTTATGAAGGTTTTCAGTGTTCTGAGTTTATTTCTACAGCTAGTTTTTCATGTTGAGGCATTCTTCTCACTGTTTAGCTTCAGGGAAGCTTTCAGGGCCACTAGGGCCATTTTAGTGATTGAGCTGTGCTAGGCTAGGTTCATTTGTTTGAGGTGAAAAAAAAGCCTATTTCTGCTTTAAGCAACCTTTTTAATCCAATGAAGATGTTTTCAGAAGCATTTGGAGACTTCTAAAGGCCAAGATGCTGAAGAGAAGTTTTGGCAGCCTAGAGCCAACCATGGGAGAAGGCCTAGATCGGGGATGCAATGCTCATTTTGAGCAAATGAATAGTCATTTGTTTATTTCAGATATGTGTTGGGGACATTAGCAGAGGTTTCAGAGACATTTGAAGCATTCTGAAGGAGTTTGTACCATTAAGAAGCTCAGGGAAGCTTAGTGCACCTACTGAAGGAATCAAGTCCAAGGGAGCCTAGATCTGCCTGCACAAAGAGGACAGCCATGACAAGGACATATATGGTTTTTCTAAACCCATAGGTTTAGTCAGTAACCTTTTGGAGTTGAGTGTGTAACTTGTAAAAGAATTCAAGCCATAATCCCAAAGAGCCAAGTCTAGTTGACTAGAGCTCACGGGAGACGTAGCCCACGAGATTGGGGTGAACTCCTTATTAAATTTGCTGTTATGTGTGATTTTTATTTGCTGCCTTATATTTCTGATATATATGTTTAATATTAGCTGAAACAAATAGAGTTAAAACACAAAAACAGAAGAAAATACATACACCTATTTCAAGCTAAAATTCTATAACGTCAAGTTCAAGCAAGGTCTTTTTTTAATTGAATCTGAGTGTTTACTTCTCTTATTTCTTTAGGCAGAGTCTATAGAGGGTTAGGTAGCTTCTGGATCTCATCCTCTCTTTAGAGGTGACATATCCAGTAAATTCCCCTACAGTTTATCTCTGTATTAGAAATAAGAAGTTCACATATTTGCAGATTTAAACTTGGAGTATTTGTGCACTCATTTACATAAATGAAAATGGATACCTTACACCCTTTATCAAGTACATTTCATTTTTAGATCAGGTTGGTATCAAAGCACTAGGTTTGCTTGATGGACATCACAAGAGCTTGGTTTTATAGCTTGAAAGGTGTTTAAAGTACTGTAGAAGATTGACCGCTTTACTATTTTTCAAACTGCATGTTGTTTGAGTTTGCTGAAGTTTGGGGATAGCTACTGATTAGCTAAGTCTTGGAGCAAAAAAAAAGGAATAAAAGATATTTTCCTTACCCCAAAGGACCTCAAAATCACTCCAAGATTTTCACTTGAGTTGATTCGCTATTAGCTGCTTGAACAATATTTTCACTTGATTTGTGTGTTGTTGGTTGTTTGAATATGTGATGGCTGTAAAGACATTTGGGTGAAAAAGTTTTGTCATTTATTTTGAAAAGATTTAAGAACATTGTTGAAGTTAATTTGTTCATTTACATTATAATGACAACTTCATCAAGTGAAGTTTCCTTCTTCACAAGGTTCTTTGATGAGCATATGAAGCGTGAATTCCTTATCTTGAACGATATGGTGTAGATCTTGTTTGAGGATAGAAGAGAAATCACAATGCTTGATGAGAAATTGTTGGCCATGATGCAGGAGAAGGAATAAATTCTTCAAAGATTGCACGATATGGAGTTGCAGCTTAGTCAAGCCCAAGAGGCTTTGACCAAGAACATGCGTGAGAAAGAGGTAATCCATTCTGATTTGTCTTCAGTTTCCTCTTTAAAAATATGTGTTGGATTTTTCAATAAGCATACAAGGGGAGTAGGATCCAAGTTAATGATTAAGATGGGTTATGAAGGCAAAGGATTAGGAAAGCATGCACAAGGCATTGTTGAGCCTATTTGTGTTGAGGAGCGACCCAAGAATGGTGGACTTGGTTATGTGCAATCTAATGGTGAAGACACAAAAGCCATGAAGGCATGTGAGGCTAATTCAAAGAGAACTTTTGTTCCATGTTCCATGAGACAAATATGTCAAATTTGTTTCAAAGATGATTGCCATTGCTTTAATCCTTTATTGTAGCAAGAAGATGGTAGACATGCAGCTTATGACAATCATGTAATGTTAAGTAGTTTTCAAGACACGAACGATGATGTTAGTTTGCAATTGAAAGCTGGAGCCTCTACTAGTTCAACTCCTCATGGAGGCAAAAAGGATGAATTGCAAAGCAGCACAAGATGTATAAATCTTCTCATGATCAATTCGATTGTGTTTCTACAAGGCATGATAATTTTACATGCTTTAATGGAAGAAAGATTTGTCGTACATATTGTGGTCAATTTAACCATCATGTTTCGAGATGCTGGATGAGGAAGAAGGCATACAGGGAACAGATGAAGCAAAGACTACCTTCAAAGAAGGTGCATAAGGTTTGCACTTTTTGCCAAAAGAGGGGACATGTTGTCTCTCATTGTTGGACTTTACATCCAGCTTGTCGTCCCACACACATGCAGTAGGAGGACAAGAAGACTGGCAAAGGTGGAACCACAAATTCCATTATTGATGTGGAAAGGGAAGTTTCACATGAGGAAAAGTTACAACAACAAAAATCACCATGGAAGTGGCTTGGTGAGAAGTGGATGGACTTCTTGACATAGTAAGATATACTCCTTTTGTACATATACAAAATTTGGATGTATGCAAAATTTATATTGTTGCAAAATTTCGCCATGAAGGTAAAAGATGAGTATGGTATTCACTATTATTGCAGCAATGTCTTTCATTTCAGCTCTAGTCACCCACATGTTGTTTTGGGTTGATGTACTTGTTTGTCTTTAAAAAAAAGAAGAGTTGAAAGTTGCACTTGTACATAGAGGTTGTAGGTGTATTTGTCGAACTATATATAGTTCATTGTTCATGATACATGCATATGTGTTTGTAAATGTATCTTGATGTTTGTCGACTAGTGTCGCTTGTGAGCATACTTTTTACATTGACGATTGTGACAACATTGCTTGTCGACTTGTGTCGATTGTGTCGCACCTTGTTCATCAACTTGTGTCGATTGTGCCACTTATGTTGTTGACTTGTGTCGATCATGTTGCACATGACTTGTTGACTTGTGTCATTTGTGTACACACTTGCTACAATTATGGTT